>CM030365.1:3913130-4513130 GCA_017893485.1 Hemerocallis citrina | reverse complement strand
AGGGGTGATACCTTATGATCTGACTTGTCCTATAGGCCGACACTAGATGGTGTTATTGGGTTGTACCTTCCTGTCAAAGGGATACAGTCTGTGCTTTCTCACGAGTTGGGAGCACGGGATCCATATCTTGGCTGTTAATTTCTGAAAGTGCCATGATAAGAACAGGATAAGTTCTCCTGTCGGAAATAGGGGACCAAAATTCCGTCATGTTCTATGTCAGGGAGAAACGAACCGGCCATAGACTACTATTCTATGAGTCAAGGGCGCCACAGGGGATGCTTCGAGCTATCCTGTGCAGCAGTAACTCTGGGTTTGTCTGGCTTTTGAGTGAGGTCACCGGATGATAGTGGCAAACATGGACACCACTATGGTACTGCATTGGCGGGATTGGACCATCCAAGACAACCTCATCAGTCACGTTGTATCTATCAGGAACAGGTTGAGTAAAATAGTAAAATTCATGGCGTGGGTTCAAATCTCTAAATATGAAGAAACGACTTGATATGGGCATATATATTTATGGGCTGCATACTGTCCCGAGTCTCACTTGCATTAGAATAAGTGCATCATTGCATTAGTTAATCTTGAATTAGAGTCTAAGTCATAGCATACACTGACACATCAATTATATATACACATTTCTCTTTTCATCAATTTATTTGTTTAGTTGAGATTCTGCTGCTTGTAATCAGCATTTAGCATCAGTATATGTACTGACTTCCCCACTCAAATAGGTACTGGATTGCAGACCTACAGGTACAGGATTCAAGAGGACTCAAGGCAAGAGAAGCACAGTGTTGATTTTTATTTCAATTGTAATATTTGTTGCAATTTATTTAATGTTGAGAATAATCCAAGTGAAGTACCAAGTGTTATTAATTATTCGTTGTACTCTAGTGTAAATTTATTGAAAGTTTATAACACTTGGGCTTGTAAGACATTATTGCAACACTGATATAATGTATTGCAGTTTTATAATAGTCGGACTTGTAATACATTTGTGTTGAATAAAAAGTTTTAAAACTTCCTTTTTTTCTGTGTATTGTGGATAATTGAAAGAGAAGATTTTGGAGTTTTGGAGTGTCACGGATTCTCCATATAGGGAATTCAGGGCATTTCAAAGGGATTGTGCCAAGTGTTTTAAATGTGTGAGAGAGAGATTGAAAGTTGTAATTTCTTTGTAATCTTCATATTTTTTGGAGAATAAGAAGTATTGGTTATCTCTCCATATTGATTGTGTTCTTATGAAATCTTGCGATTATTGTTGTGACTTGTTCTTGGTTCATCTTTTTGGGAATTCGTTCTATCCTATTTCCAAGATCACAATGATCTAATATCTAATCTAATCTCAAATAAAATAATAAGAACAGAAATCAATAAATTTTACCGTCAAGCTTTGATTTCTTATTTCTTTTTCTCCTTCAATTCTAACTCTAGTTCTTCCTCATTTTCTTCTATATCCTGGTGGGAGGCATAAGAGAGTCACCAAGGTTTTACCCTTGTTCTCATATTTATAGAAGAGATGAAAACCTGGGGTTAGGAACTTTTGAAAATCCTAGTTGGGATAATATTACAATACTGTCCACTATGTATTTGTATTGTGCTCCTCAACTAAAATCTAAATTATTATTAGATCACTGTCACAATATAGATCTACATGACATCCCTTCTTTACCGATATTCACAAACACACCCTTGGAATTCGTGATACCACATCCATGGGTCAATTTGTAACTTAAACATTGTTTTCATATTTAACCTTTTATACAATCTGACAATGACTCTAATTTTTTTTTTACAAAAAAATTTGTATATAATAATTTTTTTTTTTTTGTAAAATATACTCATGGGATTTTACTGTCAGATTGTAACCTTCGTTAAATGAATAAGGGAATATCTTCTCTTTTAGAGATAGGATTCCGTATTGCAATTACATGTACCCATATTTCTAATAAGACACATCCAATACATCGAGGTATTGGTCTAGAAGGCCTCACTCTTAGATTTATCAAAATGCGCAATATTAAAAAAAATGAGTTCACTATATGTTCAGAATTTAGAGGTCATGTTTATATTGCCTTTAACGATAACATTGTCTTGTGGTTATTTATAAGTGTAATCATTCTTTGTTCCATCAATTCGTACTAAAGAACTAGAACAACAAGTTCGAGTCGACCCTCTCACTTGTTGTGCTACTGTCTACCATATAGAATGTCCAATTCTATTATAGACTGTGAATATGTTCTTTGTGCATAGACTTAATTACTATGCAGCACCGAACTTGTTGATGCACAATATCAATATTTGTGAATAAACTAAAAATTTCTCTATTAATAAAATGACAAATAAATAAATTTATTTCTGTCTAATCATATAACCCTACAACTCCCACTTGCACTCACAGTTTAAAGCTAAACTTTGAGGGCATAATAACAATCACTCAAAAAATAGCAATCTGATCCATCTTAAGACCCATGCTGCCCAGATGAGAATCAAAGCTCTTTTGCGGCAATGTCTTCGTGAAAGGACCTGCGACTTTATTAGCTGTTGGTATCTTAGTTATAACGATTTCTCCAGTATTGACAAAAAAATATTCTGATGATGTTCTACTTCCACTTAACGTGTTTTGCCTTCTTGTGGTTTCTTGGTTCCTTGGATTGTGCAATTGCACCTGTGTTGTCACAATATAAAATCATAGGTGACAATGCCAATGGTACAACTCCAAGATCTGAAAGCAACTGTCTGAACCATACTGCTTCTTTAGCTGCTTCAGACGCAGCCACATACTCAGTTTCCATGGTGGAATCAGCAATACAAGATTGCTTCACACTCCTTCAATTGATGGCCCCTGCACCCAAGGTGAAAACATATCCAGAAGTAGACTTACTAGCATCTTTGTCTGATTGGAAATCAGAATCGGTGTAACCTCTTGGTGATAATTCAGAATTGTTGTATACTAACACATAATCGTTTGTAGCATTGAGACACTTCAATATGTGTTTAACAGTTAACCAATGTTGGAAGCCTGAATCTGATTGATATTTGCTGACCATGCCAACTGCGTAATAGATGTCTGGTCGTGTACAAAGCAGAGCATACATGAGACTTCCTACTGCTGATGTATAAGGAACTGATCTCGTTTTCTCTCTTTCCTCGGCTGTTTTTGGACACTGTTCCTTGGAAAGAGGTATTCCACATCTAAAAGGTAAAAGACCTTTATTGGAAATTTGCATGCCAAAACGAACCAGAATCTTATCTATATACGCAGCTTGGGAAAATCCTTTTTTTTTTTTTCTTCTGGCGATCTCGAAAGAGCTTAATGCTAAGAATATATCTAGCTTCTCCCAAGTCCTTCATATCAAACTATTTTGACAACCAAATCTTGATCGTTGTCATGACTCCTACATCATTACCAATGAGTAGAATGTCATCAACATAAAGAATTAAAAATACCACCACTTCGCCTATAATCTTTTTGTACACACAATGTTCATCTTTGTTTTGATCGAAACCATAGAACTTTATTTTTTGATCAAAGCACATGTTCCAATTCCTATATGCTTGTTTTAGTCCATAAATAGATCTATCCAACTTGCATACTTTATCCTCTTGGCCCTTAACTATGAAACCATCTGGTTGAGACATGTAAATCTCTTCTTTAGGATGCCTATTCACGAATGTAGTCTTGACATCCATTTGCCAAATTTCATAATCGAAATGAGCTACAGTGGATAAGAGAGTTCGAATAGATTTCAACATCGCCACTAGCGAAAAGGTTTCTTTATAATCAATGCCTTCCTTTTGATTAAAACCCTTTGCCACTAATCGTGCTTTGAAGGTTTCAACCTTCCCATCAAATCCTCTCTTTCTCTTGTATACTCACTCACATCCAATAGGTTTAATATTTGCACCTGCAAATATTAAAGTACATATTCCTTGGTTCTACAAGATTTCAAACTTTGTTAGAGTACATAGACTCCATTTCTGATTTCATGGTCTTTTGCCAGGATTCTGAGTCAACATCTTTAAGTGCCTCTTTGTAGTGTCTGGGATCTGAGTCATGCTCATCAGGGATGGGCCCGAAGGCTTCCCCCAAAAGCATGTATCTGCCAGGTAGTCTGGTTTCTCTTATACTACGACGATGTATCGATGCAATATTAGAATTTTCTGTGGTAACTAAAGTAGTATCATGTAAATTTGCATCTATACTATCAGGACTTGGTGTCAGATTATCTGATAACTCATGCAAAATCAAGTCACTTCGTGAAATATGTTTCATCACATAGTCTTCCTCTAGATAAACAGCATGTGTTGAAACAAATACTTTATGTTCACTAGGACTATAGAACATGCCTCCACGAGTTCCTTTTAGATACCCAATGAACAGTCAAGCTTCTGATCTTGTTTCCAGCTTATCTGGTTGTTGCTTCCGCACATATGCAGTACAACCCCATATATGCAAATGTTGTATACTTGGTTGTCTCCCACTCCATAACTAAGTAGGTGTGTTATCAACAACCTTAGATGGAACCAAGTTCAAAAGATAAACTGTTGTAAGAAGGGCATATCCCCAAAAAGATATAGGTAATGTAGCGTAACTCATCCTAGATCTAACCATATCAAGTAAAGTCCTATTCCTCCTCTTAGCCACACCATTCTATTGGGGATAGTTAGGTACAAATAACTATCGTACAATCCCACACTGTGTAAGATAATCTTGAAACTCATTAGAGAGGCACTCTCCTCCTCGATCTGATCGAAGAATCTTCAAGTGTTTACCTAGTTGTTTTTCAAATTCTGTCTTAAACTCGTTGAATTTCTCATAAGTTTCATACTTGTGACGCATTAGGTATACATAGCCATATCTTGACTAATCATTTGTGAAATTCACAAAATACTCATAGCCTCCCCTTGCACTATTGCTCATATGCCCGCATACATCTGTATGTATCAATTCCAAAGGTTCTTTGGCTCTATTTTCTTTTCCAGAATACGGTCTTCTAGTCATTTTTTTCTTCAAACAAGATTCACAAACTGTCATAGGCTCCTCTGCCAAGGGACCCAAAGATCCACTTTTCACCAATTTATCAATCCTATCAGGGTTGATATGTCCTAGACGTAAGTGCCAAAAATCCTTAGAATTACTAAAAGGTGTTTTTCTTTTGTTTGATATAGTAATAGATAAGGCATTAGTTTCATTAATAGGCAGTTTGGAAGAAATAGTATGAAGCAAATGTAATTCATCTTGTATTATTCCAGAACAAATAAACTCGCCATTCTTACGAACTATGACTGTTCTCAAATAAAGTAGAATATCCATGTTTTCATAAGGATTTAATTGAAATTAAATTTCTCCTCATATTTGGAACATAAAGAACATTATTCAAAACTAATGATATTTCATCACTAAACTGCAAATCAATTGATCCTACTGCTACTGCTTTAACTCGATGTTGCGATCCTATATAAATGTTAACTTCACCATCACTTAGTTCCCTTATTGTCTTGAACCCCTGCATGGAATTACAAACATGGTCAGTGGTTCCTGAGTCAAAACTGTAATACCCCAGATGTTTAAATAATGCTTTTAAGATTAATAAATGAATTAAAATGATTTTTGGTGATTTAATAAATATTTTTATGAAATTTACCTTTTTACACTTGCAAAACACGTGCAAATGTTTTCTTGGGAAGTTCCAAAGTCAAAAATTATTTTGGGGAAACTCATTATTTATTATCAAATATTATTTGTAAATTTTCTGGATTTTTTTGATAATTATTTGACCTATTTGTAAATATTACAAAAAAGATGGACTTTTGTGCAAAATTACCATTTGGAGTGAAAACTCCAGATTTTTGGATTTTTGGGTAGGGCATGATGCCTAGTCAACTCAGAGATAAAGAGTTTACTTTTTGTTGTAATGAATTTGGTTTACTTTGCAAGTTTTGATAAAGAAGAGTCTTTTTGCAAAATTGCCACTTAGAGGGGAAAAAGTGCAATTTCGTTTTTCTGGGTTTTCAAAATAGTGCCGGCCACTATTAAGGTATTTGTTTTTGTTTTTAAATCTGAATTAAGTTGGTTTTATTTTAATTTCCAAGTATAAGGATCTATATATGTAAAGATATATTTAAAAGAGGTATT
Source organism: Hemerocallis citrina (assembly GCA_017893485.1). Lineage (NCBI taxonomy): Eukaryota > Viridiplantae > Streptophyta > Magnoliopsida > Asparagales > Asphodelaceae > Hemerocallis > Hemerocallis citrina. The sequence goes on along the minus strand of CM030365.1, from coordinate 4,506,988 downwards.
TTGCAAATCTATTCACAAACCCTAAAACCCTATTTTCCGGCCTAATTAAAAGTGGGGTGCAGCCGTCTCTTTGCTGCAAAACACAAAGGGATTTCTTATTATTATTTTCTTGGATTTTCAAGCGAGGATCTTGGTTTTCTTACGAAATGAAGGATTTTCTTATTCTCTTTATTTTTCTTCGGTTGATTCTTCAATAAGGTGAGTGACATATGTTTATTTTCTTTTGTTCTATGCATGTTGTATATGATGATTTGTCTATTAGAAAGCATATTAGGGATTGGATGAAGATATAATGAATTGTTGATAAGTGGATGAATAGAAATTGAATCTTTCATGAAACTACACTATTGATGTTTGAAACCCTAATTTAATGGCTTGAGATTTGTTAAAGAACCTAATAGAAATCATGAGTAGGATGTTTCCAATTATATTATTGCTAATTTAAATATATCTGTTGAGTGGTATGATATTATTGCATAAAGGTAAACAAAATTGATTTAAAATAAACTTACTGTGTGTATGCATATGCTGAGTTGGTTCTTGATGTTTCGATGAATAAAACTTGGTTATTGGCATGTTGTGAGTGCATATGTTCATGAGTAAACTATGGTGAGTGTTTGTGCATAAGTTTAATAAGTTGCAAGATGGGTTATTGAATGAAAAGAATGAGTTTTGAGAAAAAAAGGGGTTTTGAGTTTTTCGGGTCTGATTTTGTATAGACCGAAAGTTGGGTTTTTTGATGTTTTGATGGTTTCGACTAGATTTGAGCTGGTTTGGGTACTCAGATGGTTTTGAACTTTATACTATATATATAGACACACACACACACACACACACACACACACACACACAATAAGTTCTTTAATGCTTTCGCTAATACAAACATGCACAGGTACACACATACACACATTCACATTCATATGAATCGTTTTTGAAGGTTTCGTGAATTTTGATGGAGTTTTAATTGGATTTCAATTGTTTTGAGACTGAGTTGATTTGAACCTTTTACCACTCTTATTGATGAGATTTGGTGCTTTAACTGATGCAAAACACACACATATACACATATATGTATCTATATTAATTATTTTGAAGATTTCGATGGAATTTTCTCTTTTATGGATTTGATATGGTTTTGATTTATTTTAAAAACTCTTATATGTTATACAAGTTATATTTGATCATCTAGGGAAGTTTAATTTGATTTTACAAAGTTTTATCGTCGTATCAGTCTAAAACATGCACAGATTTTCAAACTGCAACCTGCTATAGTTGACAGTCGACCGAACTAAAGTCGGCAGTCGACTGGTCCGTTACTGGATTTTGGATTTTGTTTGCAATAACAGTCGACTGCTTCGTCTTTGAACTGAAGTCGACAGTCGACTGTCGGTTTTCTTGAGTTTTAGATTTTCAGGACAGTCGACTGACCATGTTCAATAGTCGACTATCACTATCCTGGCTGATGAGTTTTATTGAGTTTTTGGATTTTCGCAGGACAGTTGACCGACCATTTGCGACAGACGACTGTCATTGTTCTGACTGATGGATTTCTTGAGTTTTCTGATGTTTCTTTAAATGATTATTTCTTCGATTATGGATTATTAATCTACTGTTTTAAATAATGTTTTGTTACGGATTACAGTATTTTACAAAAGGTTGTATTTTGTTCAAACTTGTGAATCTATAACCTCATATAGCAAAATATATACGTTTTCTTTGAAGTAATTGATATTTTGTGGTATTCTATGATTTCAAAAATATGACTTCCAGTTATTTAATGGATTTGATATTTTATTTAAATTCTGAAATTTTATGAGCACATTAAATGAAATTGGATTTTTTGTTAGTTTAAGAAGTTTCCTTTATATAAACGTTTTGATGATGGAATTATGATTTTTATTGAAAGATTTGGTATTGATGGTTGAGTTGTGAATCTCTAGGAGTTGAGTGGGAGTCCTGTGAACTGGCAGATGAGATTTTGTGGTTTTTGACCAGGTGAGGTCATTGGGGTTGTTTTGTGAAATTAAGTCTGGCAGGATACACTAACTTTAGGGAGGAGAGATTTTTGTATTTTAATAATAACCAACTTAAGGATAGGCACTAGTGGAGATGTGATGGAACTTGGGAAACGTAAGTATATGCTCTTGGTTTGGGTCCAACGGATGCGTTCCAGGACTTGTGTGTTGTTCTGTCTCGAGGGGACATTTGTATGTTCGTGTGTCGAGGGTCTGCATGCCTATTCACGGAGCATGCAGGATGTATTCACGTGTTGAGGGTCGGCGGGCCTATTCATGGGATGTACCTGATGTATCTGCACGTCGAGGGCCTCGCAAGCCTATTCGTGGAGTACATGGCAGGGAGGTGATTCTCCAGTTTTTGAGCTATTCTCACATGATGCTTGCGCGTTAAGGGTTGTGATGCCTATTCGTGGAGTATTCTGGATCTTGTTTCCATCACCGTAGTACTAGTTGCATAACGAGGGATTTAACCATATAAAGTGGAGAACGATAAGGGCTTGCACCGGACTTATGTATTGTGAGATGCATAGAATCCGATAAGTATGCATTAGAGAGTCATCATATAGCATTTGTGTTTTCTTGTCGTGGTTTTATGCATGTTGTTTTCTGTTTCCTGCACTCGACACTTAGTTTAGTCTCACTTTATGTTTTCATGTTTATTTATTGCTATTTCTTATCTCATTTATTCTTACTGTTAATACATGTTGTTTATGACTCTATGCCTTATATTTTATTTATATTGTTTTCTTTTGATGTCACTCACACCGTTATGGCTGACCCCTGTAGTTTTGGGGGTTAGGGTTATCTCTAGCCTCATGTTTTATAGGTGGGGGCCTATAGCTTGGGATTTGGATGCATGAGATAGAATGATGTTGCTGATGCAAATTGTAAAAGAATGTGTTGTAAAAGAAAAGATTGTAATTCAAGGTGTTTGTTTTTTCGCTGTGTTTTGTAATGAATTAATGTAATAAAAGTTAAAAAATTATTTGTGTTTTGCCTATGTTTACTATTACAATTGAGGTTGATGCTGGGAATTGTGCCACGTATTTCTGAGATATCATATTGAAAATTTGGGGTGCTACAAAAACACCAAGTTTCTATAGACTTCTCCACAAAAATGTTTCAACAACTAGTGATTCAGGCATCTTGAGTTGGCTTTTTTCTTTGCCAGATAGTTCACGCAATTCCCTTTCCAATGCCCTTTGATACCGCAGTGGAAACATTTTCCATTTGGTTTATTCTCCTGATTCACAAGCTTTGTTGGTTTCCCAGAACCAGATTTACCTTTAAAATTTTTGCCTTGCTTCTTCTTTCCTATCTTATCTTTCGGTTTGATAAAAGAAGTTTCACGAATGAAAACACTACTTTTTTGCTTAATGATACCTTCAGCCGCAATCAACTCATTCATCAGTTCGGAAAGGGACAGATTCATTTTGCTAATATTGTAATTGAGCGTGAACTGATTGAATGAGCGTGGTAGCGTCTGAAGGATTATGTCAACTTGGGTTTCCTTATTGATTACCGCAACAAGAATCTGAAGTTCATTAAGGAACCCCATCATTTTCAAGACATGCTCACGAACAGGAGTACCCTCAGCCATCTCAGCATTCATTATCGCCTTCATCGCAACTTTCCTTGCGGCTCATGATTGACTAGAAAACATCTCTTTTAAGCTTGTTATCATATCTAAAGCATGCGGCATTTCATTGTGTTGGTGTTGAAGCACATTTGACTTGGATGCCAAAATGTAACATTTAGCCATGTCATCAGCCTTAACCCATGCTTTATGATAATCAAAATCTTCCTGGGAAGTTTCATTCGTGGGCTCATCCGGTGTAACATCCCGAATTTCAAATAATACCAAATTTGAAGTTCCACAGGATCTTTACACTCCTCTTCATACAATTTTACAAGGAATTAAAAACTTTTGTTACATTAGAGTTACATTTACATTACATATTTACAGCGGAAGCAATTTACAACAAATTACATGAATAGAAATGTACAACACTTGAACCATTCTTTAATCAGCATGCATTCTTTAGTCTTGTTAATCACTTTATCCTGTATAGAAACTGTGGGTACGTCAGTTCATTCAACTGATCGCTAGGATATAATACATCAATTTTCTCTTACTGGGAAAGCACAAACTTGTCACTACAGGGACTATCCTATTGATGTCGTGTTGTGCGGTGCACTTAGTCCTTAATGCAGTTATGTATGTTACATGACACTAATGCGCACTTGTTCAGATTCTATGCATCCCATACTACATAGGTCTGAGGCCAAGCCCTTAATCGTTCTTCATCTTGTAGGGTTCAATCCCTCGTCATGACTTAAACTACTACTGTAACTACGATAAATATCCTAGATGTTCTATGAGTTACGAGCTCATGTCCAGACAGCTTGGAGGGAAATCTCATGTCATGACACGACGCATCCTGTAGAACTTATGGACAATTCAGCCTCCATCATGGGACATGACACCACCCGCAGTCACCAAACACCCCACAAGCATCGCCTGCGGTACGAACTCCTGGAGACATATTCACGTCATGACACGACGCATCATGTAGACAGCCTGTGAATACTCTCACGCCGTAGCTTCGAGGCCCTCATACTCGTGTTTTTCTCTTATTTTCGTCACATCTTCACTATGTGTCTAGTCCTTAGTTATATGAATCATGAACAAAATCAATTCTCTAGAGTTAGCCCTTCCACTATACCGGTTTTAATCATTTATATAACACGACCCAAATCTTGGTCTTTTCATTTCAAATCTCATTTCAACAATCTCTTTTCAATACTGGTATGAGGCTTAGCTACACTCTAGTTCTCAATTTCACTTCATAATCACAAATTGAGTTTTCATACTCATAATGTCTTTTTCATAGTTCCAATAAATTTCTTTCCATTTCTTTTCTATAAGTCAATTTCTTACATAAGTTCAATTTCGATTTATATCATTCCCATTCAAGAAAATAAGTCTCAATAATTCCATTTAATTCTCACACTATTATTTCTTTTTCTCCAAAAATCAAAATCATAATTTTCATTTAATTTTCAAATGCATACATTACCCAAAATAACGAATAAAATCCATAAATGAGCACACTTCAAGTTCTTTTTATACAAGATTCTCTTTTATAATTTAATATAACTCCTCATGGATTAAATCACTTTTTTACACTTATGCAAATATCACTTTTTATAGAGTTCTACTCAATTTTTACTTCTCAAACCCTTTAATTTAAGTCAAAATAGTGTGTAAATATTTTTCATGAAGTCCATATATTTTTATAACAATTATAATAATTTTTTCCGAATTTTAAAAAGTCAAAAATCAATTAAAACCAAAAAAAGAGAAAAACTGTTTTTAAAAATGCCGAACTTATGGTTCGAACCAGCGACCCAAAGCCAAACCCACGCTACAGTGCAGCGCACTGTGGCGCATGCGCTAACCAGAAGGGATAGAGCGCAACCACGACAGAAAGGGGGTTCAAACCCATATGAAACCATTCTCTGAACTCGGATTTTTCCCCAAAAAAATAAAACAAAAGCTTATGTCCAGTTTCGAACCCGAGACCCAAGGCCAAACGCACGCGACAGTAAGCGCACCCGAACACACCTATTAACTAATAAGTCCAAGTGGCTAATCTGATATGAGTTGTGTTTTTAGGGGTTTTGATTCAAGTTTCGGTTCACTCCGAATTTTATAAAAATAACTATTTTAAAATTCTTTTCTTCTCCAATTTCATTCTAAAATTCAAGAATATAATTTTTTGTGTATTTCTAATATATCAGTAAAATAAAACTTAATTTTTGACACAAAAAGTGCAATTTTCCTCTATAAGTACAATTTTGTCTACAATTTCGAAAATGTGCATTCAAGTGTTATTTCTTTATAAGTTTGCATTCAAACTTCCCATAGCTTCTTTTATTATTTTTATTACTATTAACCAATCATTTCAGTAACAATTATGCCTTTTTCATACCATTAACAAGTGAATTAGTAAAAATCACATTTTTGCATGGTTATCATTTCGACTAACTAAACATACAATCATGTCTTCTTAGTTTAGCACATAACAATCAATTAAAGCATGGTAGCATGGTAAATACTAAACTAACTATCATAATTTGCAATTAATTAACATTCTTTTAACATACATTCAAACCATTGCAATTTTGTCTCATTTTCACAACACATGGCTAAATTAACTAAAGTTTTGTAATACCCCAGATCTTGAGCGAACAGTCGACCGTTAGGGTTAGCAGTCGACTGGTCTGTGTACAGTCGACTGGTGTGTGTGGCAGTCGACTGCTACACGGGATTTGTGAAAGGATTGAGAAATATAGTCCCATATCGGGAATTTGCGAAGATAAATTGAGTATAAATACTATTGCCGAGGATCAAGAGTCACCAATTCGGTTAACCACCTTTTGAGAGGCAGCCTGTGGTGGGCAGTGGAACTACATAGTATTTATAATTTGTCTGAGCATTGGGGCGGGGCGTTACAAGTTTCTTCTCAATTTTATCAACCATACCCTAGCATGATGTCTAATTAGAAGTTTGAAAAAATCACCCACCTCTAATGGAGAGAAAAAGAAACAAAAATCCTAGGGATCTCCTAGAATGAACAAGGGAAGCCTTCTCCTCCTAGATCGAGCCACCAGTTTAACTTCTCCTCCTTGCTTGCAATGCAACCCGAGCCTCACCCTTGCTCCTTGAAAAAAAAGGACACTCCTTGGGTTGAAGAACACACACTAGCACTTAATCTTTTAAACTCACAATCTACTCAATCTTTTGTCTCACTAATTTGTCTCTTTTTTCCTTTTTTCTATTCTTTTCTTTTCAATTTCTTAGGTGTGAGAATGAAGAGTGTGTGTGTGTGTGTGGGGGGGGGGGGGGGGGGGGGTATTTATATAAATTTTTAGTGAGAATAGAAGGCTAGGATTAGATCAAATGGTTAGGGATCAAGGGTCAAGATGAACTAGGGAGTTATAGAAACTACCCATGATGAAGCAACCAACTCTCCACCTCTCCCATCTCTCCCTCTCTCCTATGCATTATCCGGCCAAGGTCAAAAGGGTGCACTTTGCACACTCTAGTGCATGCACGTGCCAACTAGTATCCCCCTTTTACAAGTTTGTTCATGTGAATTAATTAGTTGTTCACTAAACTTGTCTACACTACAGTAGATTAGAAAAAAAAAACAAATTAAGTTAAATGGGCTCACTAATGGGCCAATTAACCATGGCTCTACTAATTAAATTAATTAATTAAATTGAGATGGGCTAAAAGAGACAATTAGGCCTAGGATTTAATTAAGCTTTTAAAAAAATAGTCTTTTTTGGAAAATAAAGAGAAAAATTTCTTGTTCAAGCTATAAAGAAATATTTTTTCTAAAAGAAAATATACATATGAAATTATACGTGCAAATCACGTAAAATCACAAACTCTTCATAATTAAAAACTTAGGGTGTTACATCAGGTTTCTTTTTTAGAAGTACAAATTTGTAAATCTGAAAGTTAAGGATAATGTCAAGATTGTGTTTCCAGTCAACATAATTAGGTCCTTCTAACTTATTGTCTTTAAAGCGAGAGTAGACAGGGATCCTGACAACTAAAGATCTAAATCTCTTAGATAAGGCTTCGATCGGATCCATCCGAACTGAGACTGAAACTGGATTAGAAGCGGGCTAGTCTTTACTGCTTGAACTGCTCTTCTTACTCCAGTGTTTGGGTACGAGTTCCATTCTCTGGCCGATCGGATTAGACAGCCGCTTATAACGAAAGGTAAAATCAGGCAAGAGTGGGTTCATGCCGGAAGACATCTGAAATAATTTGAAATAATATAAGAATTAGAGCAAAAATGGTTTAAACACAACTTTTTAAATTCTCATCATAATTAATATGGGTTTCCTCAAACCATAAACTTATAGAGAAAAAAATAAAAAATCGGATGACTAGTCATATCGTTACAAATTTTCGTTGGGAAAATTTGCTCCCACTAACTAGCGGGAAACTCATTATTTATCTTAGACATGATATGTCAAATTAATATCCGATTTCTTTAGCCTCCAATACTTAATGATAAACATCCGTTGGAGAGTTTACCATTATTTATTGGTCGAGTGTGCACTATTATCAAGAATCTAAAATTGATTGCATGAATTAAGTCCTCGTTGGGAGAATCCCTTTTCATGCTACCAATTCATATTCTAACTTTAAAAAATTCACACTTATAGTCCATGTTAAGTACCCTCCGTTAGGGAGCTTCACAAAGGAAGACGAGGTACCATTTTAATACTATTGTGAATAGATAATGGAAGGTCGTGGGTTTCATTAAGAACCCTCTCCCACTCGATATTTTTATATGAGGAAATTAAAGGATATATCTGTTTTAGCTCAATTAACATTCAATGCAATTTAGAACAGAAATAACAACAAAAATAAATACATTCATCCCCCAACCAAACACATGACCAGAACAATATTTAGATGTATCCCTGCAATAGAGAACCTAAAGATCTAGTCTTCATGCCCTCCTTCTTTGCGTTGTTTTTGCTCCATCGATATTTAGAAGAATTTAAACTACCTCAACATAAGGAGGCTTATATTAAATTACAATAAAACCACCTCAACATAAGGAGGTTTACATCAATAAATATAAAAAACTACCTTAACATAAGGAGGTTTATATCAACGAACAACAAAATAAAAAATTACAAGTTCTGGCTATAGGGGGATTCTCACAAACATACACATACATCCACAGGCAGTATAATAATGCAAGGCAGCGGAAAACAAAATTGTACAATCCTATAATTATAACTGTTTCTACTAATACCATCTAAGATCTCAAATTATCAAGTTAATACCAATAAGTAAAAAAAAAAATCTAACAATCATAAATAATTATTAGATCTAAACTTATATTTTAAAAAATGATATCTAGATTATTTGTATAGTTAATAATTTTTTTTTGAAAACAATTTAGATCCAAAAAATAAAATGAATCATAAATTCAAAAAAACAGAAAGACCGAAGCCCGAAGATAGTGATGGATGAATACATCCAAATTAAACAGTGATCTAATTCACATGATCTAATAATTTAAGCATTGAATCCATTTAAATTAGATCATAATTGAATTCATCTAAATTTATTGATATCATCAACATCATCAACATCATCTTCATTAAAAAAAAGAATCAATCAATATCTTGTCCCTTTCATGAAGTCATATTCAGATTCTTTTGTTTTGTTTTGTTTTTTAAATAAAATAAATAAATAAAACTAATAAGAATCAATATGATGATTGATTAAAATTAGATCAAAGTGGCTTTGATACCATTGTTGGGAATCGTTCTATCCTATTTCCAAGATAACAATGATCTAATATCTAATCTAATCTCAAATAAATTAATAAGAACAGAAATCAATAAATTTTACCTTCAAGCTTTGATTTCTTGTTTCTTTTTCTCCTTCAATTCTAACTCTAGTTCTTTCTCTCCTTTTCTTCTATATCTTGGTGGAAGGCATAAGAGAGTCCCCAAGCTTTTGCCCTTGTTCTCATATTTATAGATGAGATGAAAGCCTAGGGTTAGGAACTTTAGGAAATCCTAGTTGGGATTAAATTATTATACTGTCCCTTATGTATTTGAATTTGGATCCCCAACTAAAATCTAAATTATTATTAGATCCTTGTCACATTATAGTTCTACAAGACACCCCTTCTTTACTGTTATTCACAAATGCACCCTTGGAATTCGTGATACCACCGTCATGGGTTAATTTGTAACTTAAACCTTGTTTTCACATTTAACCTTTTATACAATGTGACAATGACTATAAATTATTTCTTTTTACAAAAAAAATTTGTATATAATAAAATATTTTTTTTGTAAAATATACCCATGAGATTTTACTGTCAGATTATAATCTTCGTTAAATGAACAAGGGAATATCCTCTCTTTTAGAGATAGAATTCCGTATTGCAAACACATGTTCCAATATTTTTAAGACACATCTAATGCATCGAGGTATTGGTCTAGAAGACCTCACTCTTTTATTTATCAAAATGTGCGATATTTAAAAAAATGAGTTCACTATCTATTTAGGATTTAGAGGTCATGTTTATATTGCCTCTAACGATAACATTGTTTTGTGGTTATTTACAAGTGTAATCATTCTTTGTTCCATCAATTCGTACTAAACGAACTAGCACAACAAGTTTGAGTCGACCATCTCACTTGTTGAGCTACAGTCTGCCAAATAAAATGCATAGTTCTATTATAGACTGTGAATATGTTCTTTGTGCATAGACTTACTTACTATGCAGCATGGAACTTGTTGATGTACAATATCAATATTTGTGAATAAACCAAAAATTGCTCTATTAATAAAGTGACAAATAAATAAATTTATTTCCGTCTAATCATATAACCCTACACATCTAGTTCTTGGAAAGTTTCTATTGCTTGTGGTGTGTGAGTTCCGCTATTAACACTACGAGTTGTGGTAAATTCTGCAACACTACTCTCTCTCTCTTTCATTCCCGACCCCACAGAAACCTGAACACCCAAAAAACCCCAACTCCAAACCCCTCCCCCTCCCCCGAGAGAATGTGATGAATGTTGATTTTGGAAACTCCTTGAATAAGACAAGAATGTGATGATTGAATGAGATTGTATATGAAGTTGATCAAATTTAAGCTGATATTGTGGTTGTAGCAACTAATGTTGCTGTTGAATAAGTTCTTTTTTTTCCCAAAATTTTAACTAAACCCATTGTTTGAAACAACAGGTTAATCTAAAAAAAATTAAGCAAAAAATCTTGCTCTCTATTAAAAACTTGTCTATTTGAGCCAACAGAAGTCGTTGTTTCAAACAACGACCTTTTATAACCTAGGTTGTTGTTTGAAACAACGACTTAAGCTTAACAAAATTTGAACAAAAAACTTTCTCTCTGATAAGAACTTGTCTACTTGAGCAAAAAATCTTGCTTGTCTATTTGAACCAAAATAAGCCGTAGTTTGAAACTATGACGTATTCTAACCTATGTTGTTGTTTCAAACAATGACTTAAGGGCAAGAAGTATTTGATAAAAAACTCTTGCTCTCTGACATGAATTTTATAAATGGCCAGTTCAAGTTAGAGAGCAAGAGTCTTTGCCCAAAATATGTAATAAACTGAAGTCGTTGTTTAAAACAACGACCTAGGTTAGAGTAGGTCGTGGTTTGAAACAATGTCTTTAGTTAGTTCAAATAGATAAGTTTAAGTCAGAGAGCAAAGCTCTTTGCCCATAATATTCATAACATTAAGCCGTTGTTTGCAACAACGGTTTAAGCCATTAATTTGTTGACTTTTTTCCTTCATGACTTTATTTTATTTTTTTGGTTGTTTTTAATAAGAAAACTTTTATTTAAATTTACATTGATTATGGTTTTAATACGTGATGCGATCGTATGACTCATATTTCTGACTTTATTTTCGTATGCGTGATGAAATTATCTTTGTACTGACCGTGTTGTGGCTTTACCGCCTAGTTGGATCTGATGACTTTCTGCTCTGAAGCGCACTGAATTTCTTCCCTAATTGTTTTCTTCTTGTTCATCTATCTTCTCTTTTTTTTTCAACTTTTTCGGAATTTTTTACTTCTCGTTCTCTCTCACTCTCGTTACATGTAAGGAATGACATGAATAGTCACATTGTCAAGTCTAGTTTATTAACAATAAATGAAAAAGACGTAAAAATGAAAATAGAATCTTTTTAATTCTTGCTCTCTCTCTCTATATATATATATATCTCATCCCCCCCCTAATTTTCCATTATAGAGCAAAAAAAAAAACACCTAAGTTAGATTGTTCAAGATAAGGGTAGGGTTAGTGGTAGGGTTGAAGGGCAAGGTTAGGCTTAAAGATTGAGCCTCAAGTCTCCGTTGGAATTCTTCTTTGAAAGACTCCGCACTATTGGAGATTGTGGCTTCAGTAACTCCAGCAACTGTTATTGGAGACTGCAATAAGCAAAGATAAGTACAAGGAAAATAAAAAATTGCAAAAAATAATCTCATCACCGTCTATATAAACAGCCCCCCCCCCCCCCCTAAAAAAAAAATTAAGAAAATAAATAATAAAGAGCACATCGCATGGCTCTTTTCCCAAATTTATTCCAACATATAGTTGTTTCAAACAACGACCTATGTTAGCATAGTTCGTTGTTTGAAACAACGGATTCAGTTGGCTTCCTTTTTTTGAATTTTTTCCTTTAGAATTTATTTTCTAATTTTTTGTTGTTTTTAATAAGAATTTTTTAATTTAATTTGACATTAATTTTGGTTTTAATACGTGATGTGATCGTATTGTACCGATTTGGAACTTTATTTCCATTCGTGAGATGAAATTATCTTTGTACTGACCGTGTTATCGCTTTACCGCACAATGCGGTCTGTTGACTCTCCGCTTTGAAGTGCACTGAATTTTTAGCCTAATTGTCCACTGCTTCTCCCAATATATTTTCAACTGTGGAATTTTTATAGAATGTATAGATGTAGTATTGTTATCTTCCTTTATATGTTTACAGCCATACTTATTAACAACAAACGAAAACAATTTTAAAATGAAAATAAAGCCTTCTCAAGTCTCTTTCTCTCCACCTATATCTCCATTAATGAGAAAAAGCTAAAAAAAAAATAGGTTATATATTGTTATCGGTAAAAGGTAGGGTTAGGGGTTAGGGTTACGGCCAAGGTAGGGTTAAGGTTGGAGGGTAGGGTTAGGGTTGGGGTTGGAGGGTAAGGTTAGGGTTAGGGGTAAAGTTATGTCTTCGTTTGAATTCTTCACCCGAAAGACTAAGATTTATTAAAGACAACGACTTAAGTATTCTATGGGACATGTTATTGGAGATAGCAATAAGCGAATATAAGTATGGCAAAGAGAGAGTTAATTGTATTTGACAACATAAAATGTACTCGAATATTGAAAAAAAACCACCCTCTTCATACCCCCCCCCCCCCCCCCCCCCCCCCCCCCGCGCAAAAAAAAAAAAAGTCAGGTCGGAGGGCAAAACTCTAAAATACCAAAATATGTTTAACCTGTAGTTGTTATTCCAAATAACGACCTAGGTTAGAATATGTCGTCGTATCTTTACCATCTACATAAATACATGATCCCAAAAAGACAAGTTCAAGTCAGAAAGCAAAAGTTTTTTGGGAAATTTCAACTGACCTGAAGCTGTTGTTTCAAAAAATGACCTAGGTTATAAAAATTCATTGTTTGAAACAACGGCTTTAGTTGATTAAAAATACAAGCCCAAGTCAGAGAGCAAGATTTTTTTGTTGAACTTTTGGTAATGCTAAACCTGTTGTTTGAAACAGCGAGTTAAGTTAAAATTTTGAATTTTTTTACAACTTTATCAATAGCAGCATCAACTGCTACAACCACAATAAAAAAACATTTTCAACAATTTCCCATAATTTGTGCATTCAATCATCACATTCTCATCTCAACTCTACATAAAACTAACAACAATATCAATATTATCAATAACAATAAGAGCAAAAATTTCATATTTCATATTTCAACTAACAACAATAACAATAACAATAACAACAATAATAATATCAATAATAACAATAATATTAACATTAACAATAACTTCAACTTTTCTAAACCACAAATTTCACATTACGAAACCAGTTTTTAATAACACAATGGCAAACTTGCTCAACCTAACTTGGAGTGCAGTGTTGTGGATTTTTCCTCTTTCGAAGCGGTTGTCAGCGAGAACGCCCAACTTGGGTTATTTGTGATGGGTCGATGATTTGTTCTTGCTCTTCCTCTTCTTCATCTTCGTCTTGTTCTTGGAACTCTTCTCGTGGTGGAGGTTGGTGTTGTCGTTGTTGTTAGGGATGTTGTGGTCAATTAATCATGCTCTTACGACAAGTTGAACATACCATCGTATTTAAATAATGGTCCAATCGTAGGTCATCTCTTACATCTTCAAGCGAGCTTCAGCATGGACTTAGTATCTCACGAGTCACATGCAAAAGCTTTCATGCTCTCGGCGGTATTACTCTTAAGTGCACTAGCGGATTTCTTTGCAATATCCCATGTATTATCGACCTACTTGAAAAGTTTTAGAATTTTTGGTTGTCGTTTGTGTTGTTTTACTGATATTGAACAACAACAACTACAACTAATCTATAAATTTAGCAAACAATAACAACTACACCTACAATTCTACTGTTTATAATCATCGAACAACTACATCTACATAACTACACATTACAAAAATATATTCAAAAATTAAAAAAACAACTATATGTACAAAACTACATATACAAATCTGGGATAAAATGATTACCTTGCACAAATGTAGATTTTTACGCCGGAGAATGAGTGGTCGACGATGTGTACCGATTTACACGGAGAAGTAGGGTTTCAATTTTCCAAATGGGTTTCAAATATTGAAGGAGGAGGAGGTAATGAGTTAGGGGGGATTTTGGGGGAGCTTCACAGTCGGTGACGCGTGGGACTGGAGCTTGAGGATGAGACGGGTGTCGGAGATCGGGGTCGGTATTTAGGTGAGAGAGAGAAGCTTGGGAGAGGTCGGGGGAGCCTTGGGAGAGGAGAAGGAGGGGTTACAGAGTTGGGGGTTTTAGAGTGTCGGGTTGGAGGAGGAAGAAGAGGCGGCATCGATGTTCGGCTGAGAGAGAGAAAGGCATCAGCGTTCGGGTGAGAGAGAGAGAAGCTTGTGAAAGGTCGGGGGAGGCTTGGGAGAGGAAGAGGAGGAGGGCTTACGGAGTTGGGGGTTTTGGAGTGTCAGGTTGGATGAGGAGGAAGAGGAAGAGGAGGTGGAATACGGATTTCGGGTTTGGGGGTGTTGGGTTTCGGTCAGGAGAGACAGGGCAGCGAGAGAGAGCGTGAGATTGATAGAGAAGAATGAAGGGGTATAATTAAGATATGGGTGGGGTTTGAGTGGGATTGATCCCAGCCAGCTGTAGGTTCATGATCAAGTTGATCCAACAACTGAAATCACTGTTTGCAACAGGTCTGTGCAAACAAACCGTTTGAAATGGAAAACCTCCATATATATATATATATATATATATATATATATATACAAACATAAGTAGAAAATCAACACATTACTATTATCTTATTTGAAGTTTTATGGAGAAAATACCTAATGAAATTAGTACCTGAATCAAATGGTTTATTTTTTGGGGAAATCAAGAAACCCTCTAACGTTTCACATTTAAATCAAGAAACACCATGGCATTATTTTTCGCTGACTTTACCCCCTCCACCGTTAAAATTTGAATGTTCTATTAAGTGTCCTTTGTAAAATTACATTTTTGTCCCTTTATCTTATTTTATAAATATCTACTGCTTTCCCTTAGTCATTTCACTCTTTCTTTCCAAAACAACATAGAAAGTCACCACTTTACAAGGCTCTAAACAAACTCAATAATTCTTGTCAAATTTAGTGAATCAAACAAAAAAATGGCACAAAAAAGTTGGAGCTTCAACTCATGATACATAATTAGAGATGAAATCAAATAAATTTTGAAAAAAAAACCAAGAAATACCCTGTGAGTTGCGCATTCTCATTTCTTTTCAGCTGGATCTAGGGTTTGAAAAGAAAAAGTGAGAAGAATGAAAAGGCAACAAAAGTTTATAAATAAAAGGAAGGGCAAAAAAGTAATTTCATAAAGGGCATTTACAGAATACTCAAATTTTAACAACAGAGGGGGTAAAGTGAATGAAAAATAACGTTAAGTATTTCCTCATTTAAATGTGACGTTAGAGCATCCACAATCGTTTGCTATATTTGCCATTTTCTCATATTTTGAGAAACGATGGCGTGCAGTCGTTTGCTATTTTGCCATATTTGGGCAAAATCGCTATAGTTGCTTCTCATATTTGAGAAACGAACTGACGATTCTCAAATTATAGGGGATGGAACATGTTGTTCCGTCCCTATTTTTTTAAAAACTTTTTTAATGGGATCAGACGATACATATTGTTTCGTCTGACATTTTTTATATTATTATTAATATTATTATTTAATGATCAGATGGTACAACAAAAAACAAAAAAATGCTGAAACAAGACATGTTGTCCCGTTTCAAACATTTTTTTGCTTGGATGGGACAACGTGTACTGTCCAACAAAAAAACTAGATTAGGTTAGTGTAATTGGTAGGTTAGTGTACAATTAAGTAGGTTTTAGGATATATTTTATTATTTAATTTATTTAATTAACCTATTTTAATATCTAATCGTTAATTAATTAAATTAAAAAAAAAAGATGGACGAAACAACATGTACCGTCTTTCTCAAATTTTTAGCAAAAGAACGTTTCACAAGAAATTCTCATTTGCTATTTTCATTTGCCATTTTGCCATATTTTTTAGCAAACGACTGTGGATGCTCTTAGAGGGTTTCTTTTTTTTTCCTTCTTTTTTATATAATAACTAGTAAAATGTCAACGTTCAAATGCACATAAAAAAATGCACATGTGTAAAAGAATGCTGACAAGTTATAACCAAAAAATAATGTTGGGACTGTCAAATTATGGTAAAAATATATTTTGATTATTTATAATTTAAATTGCGTCTAACAAAAAGGATAAAGTTGGGGACTGTGCAATTTTGTTTTTTGTCGTTTTTTTAATTATTTGTTTAAATTGGGGTTGCCAAAATGTAGATTATTTGTTTTCGTATGTATTGTTGGGGATGTCCATTTATGAAAATATAATATATATTTTTCTTCGTTCATTTGTTTAAACCAGTTTTGTTAAATTATAGATTATTTGTTTCCATATGTATAATTGAGCTGTCAAATTATGGAAATATAATATTTTGTTTATTTATCTAATTTTTTTAAACTAGTAATCTGCACGTGCGATGCACGTCCTAATAATTTGTTTAAAAAGTAAATAATAAGACATAATCTAGTATCGAACCTGAGATCTCAATTTATTCATCACATACTCTTTACAAATTACCCATAGTGGCATCAACTTTTACTAGTAATTTACACATATGATGCACGTCTTAATAAATATATATTTTTAAAGTAAAAATTTCGACGTAGTCTTGCCTCGAACCTGAGACCTTTTTTATACTAGTTATGCACGGACAATGCACGTCTTAATAAATTCTCTTTTTAAAACAAAAGTTCTCTCGTAGTGAGGATGCAAACCCGAAAGCTCCTTCATATTAGTTATGTACGTGTGTCTCACGCATTGATAGATTTACAAATGACACTAATGGCTTCTCTCATTATAATATTAAAGATTTTATATGAGTGCCACTTTGGTAAATAATTATGTCGTAAATAAATTTGAACTTTGAGGTTATTATGGTAACTAACAGCAGTTAAGTAAATGAATGGTTAATATAACTCCCACTTAAAAATAAATTGTTGAGATTAGATAGTTGGTTAAATGGTTGTCTACAAATTACAGGTTGTCTACAAATAACAATCCCAACTCTTCCATTATAATATTAGAGATATATTATAAGATTTGATGAGAATCATTTGTTTACTATTATATTTTTGTAATTTAATATTTATATATATTTTATTTTTTTCAATTATTATAAAATGAATGAAGTAGCTCGTGTGTTTTATGCTGCTTTGCAAGGAGAGGGGCGTGCCCCTAAGATTGAAGTGTTTCCGAGCTGTTTTGGGTATCAGCTCGTCGGGCGAGTATGAAGGGGTTTACTATATTTCGCCTTGCCAAAGAAATAAAGTCATCCATAGCTACCCGGACTCGATAAAAGGGTGGAAGGGAAAATACTTCGTCGTTCAGAGTCAAACACCCTGGGTGATACCTACGAAGTGAAACTTCTACAAACCCAACTTTAAGGGCCCCCGAAAGGCCGATCTGATGGCAGAGGTGTCACGCCCCGCTTCCCAAAATACAGAATACGAGTACATAATGTAGGCCCAAAGAATGATGTAAACACCATCCATAAGCTGTACTAGACTAACTGAGCAATACGAACAATAAACACAGCCACATAAGAATGATATAATCACATGAATCAAAGATAAACTTCACTAATAATGAAATAATTCAAAATAATATCCAACATAATGTCCAATATTTGGAAAATATAAATAAACAACGGGACAAAAGCCCAAAAAAATATATAATGTCATGACAATGTTCAGAGAAAATAAATCTAGTACTAAAGTAAATTAAGTAGCGCAATCTTTAGTTTCGTCTTCTAGAATCATTGCTCACCAATTCCTACTAGTTGAGATCCTTCGGTACCTGTAAATTCTCGATCTAAAAAGAAAGAAAATAGTTTCCTTAGAACAAGTCATGGACAGCAAGTAGAGAAAACAGGGAGTAATAGGAACATAGTATATCAAAGAAAAAGGACGGGATCAAAGTCAATAACAAAGTCAAAGATTGGCAATAATATCAAAGGTCTATATTTACGCTTGCATTTAATTAGTAATGTCAGTTAAAGTTCTGTATTGATGACGATATACAAGATCAAGCATGAGATGTCAAATATGGGTTATTAATCATTTTATTAATCTATCTAGTGCACGTACTACTGCGTCCTATGTGTTCCATACCACAGGTTCGGTGCAAGCAAACAGTGAACGCTTTAGATTGGTGGTAAATTCACGGATTGTGTACTCGGTATCAAGATGACAAGATATCATGATAGCGTGATCACACAATGACAAGCATTTCTCTACCTTCCATGTAATAAATCATGCAAGCAAGAAGGCCTTTACCGAGTACATTTTCCGATCGTTCACTACCAAGTCAACCCATAATACCCCGGCTTGTTAACATTTTATTTTATCCTATGTGAGAATGCAAGAGGGTGTCAGGGTTTTATTATGCTAGGTGTGACTAATTCTACTCGTTACATACAAATCAAGAAGCAAACATATTAATTATACACAAATTACACAATCTGAACAGCACGACGTTGCTGTACAAAAACACAATTTACCGCTACTACAGAAAGGAAAATCTGGATCCGTAAGAAATTCTAGAAACTAGACGCTCTTCCGGTTCCAGTGGATATATATACGACATATAAAAGTTACAGAAACTAGGTCGAAATTCCTATTCTTTCCATATTTTATGTTCAGGCAGCAGGCTATAGATTGTATAAACACATATGAAACAGGTCAGAAAACCCATCAATTAAATCTACAAAAAATCACGGTGATTCCTACACATGTCTAGTCTCAGCCAAATTAATCTCATATTTTTATTTTACTGTTATCATGTTCTATTTATTTATAAATTAGAAAGATACACATGAATTTGGGAATCTGGAAATTCAGAAACAGTTGTACTAAAAATAAGATATCTCACAGATTATAACTCGGAATTCAGATCCGTCAAAATTTCTGGAAAATAGACTCATGGGTATATAAATCATAATCAGTAAGTTATTTCAAATTACAACAGTAACAGGGTCGAAAATCTGATACAAAAAGACACAAACAGGAGGCCAGAAAATAGTTTGATACGAATAGGCAATAATTTCATCATACAACCATATAGGTCATGCTAATTAATAATAAAAGTGCTATTAGATGTTTAACATGCAGATTTCTAGATTCAAGATGCAATTTCACAGTCATGTAATCAATTCATTAAATCAAATTCATTTGACCTATTCAATTCATCAAATAATCCTATAACATGGATCTAGTTATTTTTCATGTAAATGTGCATATGCAATGTGCAAGAGGGACTAGGTTTTAGATCAAAGATGTAGGCACGATGTTAAGAATATATTGGGTTAGCTCGTGTAAACCCTCAATATACTTAACGGAATTCAAATAGCAATATGATAAAAAGATTGGGATCTACTTGCAGATATCAAAGAATCTTTAACACAAATAATAAAGGGGTTCAAGAAGAGACTTGCCTATTAGATGATAACTTCGAATATATAGAATAAAGGGATGAGAATCTTGGGCGACGAACTACGATCACGAAGCACGTGCAAACTACGTGCAATACACACGCACACAAAACGGCAAACACCGAATCCTCCTTCACAAAACAGCCACACAACAACTCTGATCGATCCTTTACTCGAACAGAAAACACCAACATCGGATCCCCTACTCCTCCCTATCGAACACCAAACAGTGATCGAATCCCCATATCCCCAAATGGCAAACACGGCAACAGGAGAGGAAAAAGAGCAGCGGCAGGGATTGCGGTGACTGCAGTGACTCGAGGGGCATTCGGGGGTGCTGACGGTAGGGCATTGGCGGTCGAGGAGCGACGACAGTGACGAGGGCTCGACGCTCTGTTTCTCACCGAAATAGAGGAGCAGCGGAGGGAACAGGGGAAGTGATCGGGGTTGGAGATGGAGGGTGATCGGGGTGGAGGCTGTCGAGGGCTAGGGTGGTCGAAGGGAGCTAAGGGGTAGGCGGTGGCAGAGTGTAGGGACAACGGGCGAGGGCAATCAGACGATGGGTTACGGCCGAGGGTAAGGGTGAAGGTGACGGGGGCTTCGGAGGTTGGATGAGAGGGTGGCGACGAGGGCTAAGCGGAGCAGGTGGGGGGGGGGGGGGGTCGACGAGGGGATGGAGGTGGCGGTGGTTGGAGAGGATGATCAGAGCGATGGTGATGGGTTAGGGAAGAAATAGGGTAGGGAAGAGAGAGTGGCGGAGGTAAGGAGAGAGAGATTGTATAATAGGGTAATTAATTAATTAGGATTTGGGGGGTATTTATAGAGTATGATATATGTGGGGTTTTGGGTTGCAGATTAATGGGTTTAGGGTATGGGTTTATGATCCAAAAAGAGACGAATAAATAGAAGACGATGAGATAAACATATAGCGGATCAATTTGAACTCAAAACACAAAGGAGCAAATTTGTAGTGAGCAAAAAATAGCAGAATTTAAGCCAAAAGAGTACTAAATGATCAAAAGAGAATAAATGAGCACAAAGAAAAGCAAAATTTATTATTCAAAGAACATATGGATACAATAATTGGGAAAAAGAAAGTAAAATACAATAAAATCCAAAAAAGAAAAATAGGGGTTACAAGAGGAGTGGGAAGAGGTTGACCTAATATGTGCGGGTAACATCATCGATTGGCCGAATGTGACGGAGAGGCATCTAGCTCGGATCAGACTGAGCCCCATTCCTTCTAGTATGTCTTTCGATTACTTTTCATTCAAGTTTTTTCCTTCGTCTTATACACTTCTCTTTCTTTTGCAGATATGGACGCCATAGAGATCACCGCGAGAAGGGCCATGTTGAAGAAGAAGAAGGCTGATTGGGAAGAACAGGAGAAGCAGGGGAAGGTCTCTTCCCAAGAGGGTTCCGAAGAACCTTTCAACTCAAAGCTGAAGAGACAGAAGACTCGGTGTAAGACCCCGCAAAATAGTATATATCTATTTTGTATTTTTAATCCGTGCACGATTAAGAGATACACGTATTAATGGATTTTTCTCAATTTTAATTGAGTAAGCATTGAAACAAATTATTATTCGATATGTTTTGAACTTAACGAAGGTGCAATTGTAGAACCGGAGTTGAGATATCTTTTCAATTAATTTGTATATTAGTCTTAGCTATAATTGAGTTGTAGATTCTTGATTTTGATGACTACAACAAGATACACATATGTTCTATTTTACATATCTCTTGCAGTGTACTTAACGCTTTCAAGGCTCAAGATCAAGCTACAAGACAAGAAAGCTTTTTCAAGTCTCAAAATCAAGATATAAGACAAGAGTTATTCAGAGCTTCAAAGATTCTCAAAGTGATTAGCTCAAAAGAGTGTATTGTAAATTTATTGTATTTTTTGATTTGTCTTAGAAATCTTGTAATAGCCTTGATGCACACACTCACACATCCCCTAGGATTAAAATAAAGATTATTAAAAAATCAAAATGTCAAATTCAAGCTTGTATAAGTTCAGCTGTCAAAGTACTGGTCGACTTACTTCCATAAGTAGTCGACTATTCAAGTACGAAACAATCTGAACTTACTTAAGCTCTGACCAGTCGAATCCTTTGGCAACCCATTCGACTGTTCGATCTGTTTTGAAAGTTTTCTGAAGTTTAAAAAATTGATTTTCAAACTCAAATTTTTTCTGCCGTTTGTTGGCAGTTGGTGAACCATTTTCCAACGTCCTTGGAGTTCTTACTCTATAAATAGAGTTCAGAATGAACTTGGAGAAGGTTACCCAATGCTTTTATCAAGTCTTTGCTTTTATTTGTGAAAAAGAACTCAAAACTTTCAAGTACTCTCATTCTTTAGACTTGGTTCTCTAATTTCAGTCTTGTATAACAACAATTAAGTTCAAGACTGCGATTAGAAGTATAGCCTCTATACAAAAAGCATACTAAAAAATCAAGGCTTTAGGTGTTGTAATCTTCTATTTCTTTGTTGTTTCACTCTCAGGCTGTGAGAGTGGTCCTCTCGGTTGGAGAGAATGACTCTTGGTGTAGAGTCAGTGTTCACTCTAGGTTGTAGAGTGGGGTCTTGCTCTCTCTAGTGGTGAGAGAGGTCTACGGGTTTGACATAGTTGTTGCCAAAGGTCGTAGGGTATTCTTGTATTTTTTTTTCAAGAATAGTGGAAAATCTCAAGTGGGTTGCTTGGGGACTGGACGTAGGTCGGAAGGACCGAACCAGGATATATCGCCGTGTTAGCATCGTTGATTCTCTGTGGTTTCATTTCTCTAACTTGCAATTTTAATTTCGCTGCACTTTATTGTAAGCCCGTGTTTGATCATTCGACTGGTTCCTTTATTAAGTAGACTTAACAGACTCGCTGTTCTTCAGTTGATTAACTCTCTTTTATCTGGCGTTTCAGTTGACTGGTTTTGCTTTCTAGTCGACTTAATAGTTGCCACAAGTTTAAATTATTTTTTTATTTTGTACATGACACTATTCACCCTCCTCTAGTGTTATTTGCCTTGCATACAGGATCCAACATGTGTTAGGACGTATAATATTGAATTATTATTTTGTATGGTGGTAATACGATTTCATATGTGTTATTACAAATTGTATGTACAAATTGTATTGACATTATTTGTGTGTATTTCAATTTTTTCTTGATTGAAATTGTGTGTGAGATTGTTGTGATTTAAATCATCTAATTAAACCAAATATGACTCAACTAGACCCAAACAAACACACTCTAGCTTGAACCAAAGTTGACCCAACCTAACTTAACTTGTTTTGTGCATGGTATGAACAAAATTTTGTGCACATGCACTAGTTTTGGCCAGCCATCATTTGGAGGGAATGAGAGATAGGATTTTGATTTTTCAAATTAGAATCTAGGGCTTTTGTTGGGACTCAAAACACTTGAGTGTTTGAAAAACCCTAAGAGGCAGTACCACTACTCCATGTCACGCCCCGCTTCCCAAAAGGAATACGGAATACGAGTACGTGACAAAGCCCAACGAATGATTTTCATCATTCATGAGCTGTAGGATCGACTCAGCATCATAACAAGAATATAACAAATATACATAATCACGCATGCGTGAATAATTTATTAATTAACAGAAAACAATTGAAACAAAATATAAATATCCCAAATAATTTCCAGATCTGGATCAAAAGATAAAACTTCAGGACTACAAGTCCGTTACAATTTTCAGGTAGCAACAAATATAATTAACTCAAATACAAAGTAATTAAAACAAGCTTTTCCCAAGCGAAGCCTAGAACGTTTGCTCACCAATTCCAGTAGGCAAATCGTCTTCAAAGTCTGTATATATAAATATAAAAGGAAAAATAGAGAAAATAAGACAAACGCCCTTAGTACAAGTTAGGGTCGCAAGTAATACAAGCAAGGGTATGAAAATAAGTGCAAGAAATAAGAAACAAGATTTGGAATTAAGAACGTATAGCATGATATGATAAGGATGCAACAAGTAGTGGAGTTCAAGAAACTAGCTAGCAAGTAAGACAAGTCAAGTAACAAGATTGGGTAACAAGTACTAGGAGTGGAACAAGTGACAAGTAAACATATAATTGTATCAAGCATTAAGTAACAAGTATCACGTACAAGTGTCAAGTAATAAGTATCAAATAACAAGCATCAAGCAAGTTATAAAGTGTGTACAAGTGACAAGTTATTCTTAAGCCTAATGTTTAATTCTATCTAGGTAGTACTTCATGCGTCCATACTTTTACCACATGGTTGCCAATTACAAACAGTTATGTTTAGGCCTAGTGGTCAATTTTATAGAGCGGAGTACTCAGACATCAAGTATCAAGCAAGCATGGTTCATGAATACAAAAATAATGTAACAAGTTCACGAACCAAGTTTGTGAATGCACTAACAAGTTTAAGAACCAACTGTGGGTTCATGAATGCTCTGACGATACAACAAGTTCATGAGCCAAGTAGTGGGCTCATGAATACACTCAAGATAAAATAAGTTCATGAACCAAGTACTGAAAAACACGGGCCCCCTTCCGAGTACACTTACCTATATTGTCCACTACTATGGTCTTTCCCTTAAACCCCGGTTTGTTATTTATTATTATTATCAAACAAGCATGAAAGTGTGAGAAACAGGTCAAGTAAACATGATAAAGAACATGTAACAAGTTTAAGATAATTAGAAGGCATATTCGAGGGTCAACACAAATTAAAATTATCAAGAACTACAAGAATTCCAATTTTGTACAGCATGACGTTGCTGCACCAAAACTACGATTCCCGTTACTAAATGATAGAAAATATGGATCCATCAGAAGTTCTAGAAACTAGAATCCTTCTCGGTTCCAATGCATATAATTAAGATACATAAAAGTTGTAGCATTGGGTGTCAAAACAGCAAACTACACAGGATTTGTGTTCAGCCAGAATTTATAAAACTGAGTTTATACATATGAAAAAGGTTTGAAACTTCATTAATTAATTACAGGAAAATTAGAGAATGTTCTCTAGTATGTCTAGAATCATCATACAAAATTTCAAGTCATCTTACAGTTAGCATAGTTAAATTAATTGTAAAACAAAGTGATGCAGCAGTTTTTATGAATCTGCGATTACAGATACAGCAGCAGTAAAAATACGATATCTCACAAACCGTAACTCGAAATTCAATTCCTTCAAAAGGGTAGTAAACTAGTCATCTGGGGCTAAGTTTCATATTTAGGACACAAGTCTAGATTCTAACATTATCGGGGTCGAAACAGCAAGCAAAGACAGGACAGAAACTAATAAAGACACTTTTTGCATGAAATGTATCATAACTATACTAGTGGTGAACGAGTGTATCAACGAAAGGTTGTGACTCTTAGATCATGTAATTGATAAGGCGTAGAATGAGATCACCAACTGATAAGCCAAAGGGGAGTCACAACTACAACCTACTTGTAGTATTTTCAATTAAACGCTTGTACTAGAACAATAAATTGTACATGAAGATACTTGCCTTGATTGGATGAGGGCGTTGATCGACGATCGAGATCGAATGGATCAGATCAGCGCGGATCTTGATGGCAATCAAGATCAAGATGAACGAACGGCTAAGATCAGATTTGATGATCAAGATGATGGATCTGATCAGATCAGATTAGATCAGATCGTGGTCACATTCTTGATGAGATTGTGTGACCGAGACTCAAACAGCTAATCCTTCTTCTTCCTTCTCTGATCAACAGTAGCAAATGGCGAGACTTCGACGGCGGCGACTAGTGGTAGCGTCGAGGGAAACTCGACGCAGGAAGACGACGGTGGCAACGGGGCGGTGCGGTGGTGTAGTCGCGGTGCCAATGGGGATTCGACGGAGCGGTGCTCTTTTCTTGGGGGGAAAACAGAGCGATGGCGGAAGGCTTCGGCGGTGGGGACTGGAGGGAGGCTATGGGTGAAGAAAAAGGACGAGCGGGATGGGTTCTGGCGACTCGAAGGTGGTGATGACGAGGGATGAATGGTGAGTTGATGAGGAAGACGATGGGCTCACGAGGTGCTCAGGGGACTCGAGCGGCAATGGCGGCGCGCTCAGTCGATGGGGCAGGTGGTGGTGCTCGACGGTTGATGGTGGATGGGTTCGGGAGTAGGGGATGAACGAGATGACGAGTTGAGGATGATGAGAAGGATGACCAGGGGATGGGGACGATGGTGAGGCGACGACAGGGCGGAGGAGGGTGACAGAGGCTAGGGAATTCAAAGAGGCGAGAGGAAGAGGATGGGGATGATGAACAGTAAAGGGGGTAAGGGGCGGCTACAGTATTTAGGGGTTTAACAGTAGATTAGGGTTAGGGTTAATTAGGTTAGGGTTTTTATAGTATATGGTTATTGGGTTATGGGTTATTTGATAGCGGGTTTGAGTGGGATCCAACGGGAGATTGAGTCAAAATTTATTATAATTAGGAAAAAGAATTAGATGAGATGAAACAGTCAACTCTTCATGAAGAACAACAAATTAGAACGGATAGGAAAGATGCAATTGATATAAATATTAGCACAAAATTGAGTCGAAACAAAAGAAATGATTTTTATTTAAACTGGAAATAAAATACAGATTCTCAAATAGATAGACAGAGTACAATGGAATAAAATACGGTAGAGAAATACAAATACAGGGAACAGGGGTTACACTCCACCTCCTCTCCCCTCCAATGCATGTTGGACTCACCCTCACTCTCTCTCTCTATACATCAGGCCAAACTCCCTCCACTCTATTTATACCCCTCCCCAAAAGTCCTAGCTCACTTCTCATTTTCTATTATATCCAACTATCTCTCATATCCTTAAAAACCACCCCTATACACTCTTCTACTTCCCTACATTCTGAAATCGGAGGCAAGAAGGAGCCTAGAAGGACCAAGGAGAAGAAGAACTAGGAGCTTGAAACAAGGAGTGCAAGCAAGGAGGAGCAAGAACAAGGATGCCAACTTGGAGAGTACATTTCATTTATAAACAAAAGGTAGGTGTTTCTAAACCTTTGCGGTGTTTAAATTTTTGTGGTGAAAACTTGATGTGGTCTTGAAAGCATGAGTGAGTCATGGAATGTGTGATTAAGTGTTAAAATTCGTTGCATGCTAGTTTTATTAGTTGAAGACTAGATAAAAATATAGTAAAAAGCTGAACAGAAAAGTGTGTTAGGTCTGGATGCTATAACTCGAAAATTACCTGGAGTTTGAGGTTGAAATTTTAAACGTAGACTTCTTATGCATGTTATACACCTTTCTTCCAAATTTCATAATTTTTTGGAATTTTTTTACTATTTTAATTAATTACAAACTTGAATACTGACTGTGCTGAAAACAAATTTAACTTAGGTTTTGACTATGGTATTCCAAAGCTTATAACTCTGTAACCACTTAAGATATATTGCTAAAATTTGAGTATGTGCTTCTAATATATGTTAAGTACTTGAATATAAAATTTTATAATTTTGGACATCGTTTTCTATTTTTAGAAAATCCGAAACCATTGACTGTTCTGAAAAGAAAAGACAAAGTGAAGATGATCTGCCATGTTTTTAGCTAATTTTCAAGAAGTCATAACTTGAAAAATACTTGGTAGAGTCACTAAAAATTTAAATACTTGTTATCATGTATGAAGGACTTATGTTTAAAATTTCATGAAGTTTAGAGATCATTTGCTATTTTTAAAGTATTTTTATGTTAGCACTGTTTAGTTACTCTGTTCTAGAAATTATTGCATGCATGTTAAAGAATGACTTATTTGACCACTTTAACAACTTAATATGAAGAAGTATGTAACTAGAAAGTTGTAGTAGACACATAGATTATTCTGTAATGTCTAGGAACTCAAGATTTGGGTCAGTACGTGAATTATAATGAAATTTTCAATTAACGACAGAAACACACAGATTCTTAAAGCTCAATGTTTGCACTATGCCTATGAGTTTGAGTTTGAACTTGTAGAATATGAGTTTTAAGTTGTTGTTGTGGGTCATAAATCATGTTGCGGATGTGAAAATGAGTTAGGACTTAAATTATCTAAAGTTTCATGTTATGGGTTGCTCCTCTGTGCTTGTAGATCTACAATATACACATGTTTGTTCACTATTTTAAAGTAGGAATTGTGATGGATGTTTATGTATTTTTTTTTATCACTGTGGGATAAAAATTCATGCCCAATTTGTGCTTGTGCTTGCTGTCTAATTTGAGTAGCAGCATGGGGAACACTTAATTGCATTTCTTCAATGAAATGGGACCTGGGACCGGTTCCATTTTGGCATGAATACCAATTGCATGCTTGCTGTTTGAAAATGAAAATTTTCCATTTTTAGGGCTTTTTTAGCACTCTTTTGGGTATTCATGGCGTAGGGATTGTTCCTATAGTTGTCTATCCTATTGAGCTTTATTGGGTGAGTTTAAGACTCTAGGATTAAGTCCTATGGTATATCTGGACGGGTAGAATAGGAACCCATGTCGCATCGAAATCGTAGGAGGACGACTCATGTGCCGCCGTGCTCGCCGTTCATGGAAGGATTATGTGTTTGATGCTATCACTTGCCGAGGACCATGGAGTGTAAGGATAGCGAGAGCAGTGTGTTTGGGTCGAGCCGAGGCTGCGATCGAACTCCAAGCGTAGATGGCGGTTGCAGTGATCGATGGAGTTGGTTCGTCGTTGGTTCGAGCCAAGCGTGGGCCGATGCAGGCCAACCCTTGGGCCGGATTTGAGGGATAGGTTGAGCCCTATTGTGAGATTTGGTTATGTTCTAAAATGATAAGTTAGGTTAAATAAAAAGAGTTTACAAGTAGAACTTAACTAGTTGTTCATAATAAACAAAGTTGTTCACTAAGCTAGGGCTTGGAAATACTTGATAGATCGCCTAACTAAGCAAAATTGGTTAAAATGAAATAGACCTATACTCGCCTAATAATTCATACATCTTATGAGATAATGAAAGAGGATTAAAGATTGATTAGAGTCTTGGAAATTAGAAAAGTAGATAAAAATCTAGTAATCGTATAATTAACCTTATTCTTAATCTTGGTCCTAGAGTGGGTTAGCACTTGCACCTTGGGGTTGTGCTATTGTAGGACTAGATCAAGTCTTGGTTGAAAGTAAGGAAAGGAACTAGCGAGTGGTGTTCTCCTGTCATGGGAACGCATGGCGTCATCACGCCTGGCCAAATCCTAAGTTTATTTAATGCGGGCAGGAGACTTGGAGAAAGGCCCAGCTGGAGCGCGACTTGGTGGGAAAAGCTCTAATATCTTCGGACGGAGTGCCTTTGTGTCCATAACAACTTTGAGGAGGTCTAGAGTGGCGGCGTCGTCTCGATTGCAAATTCTGGTATAGTGTAAGGACGAGAGTAGAGCGGAGATTAGGGGAAACTCTAAAAATTCGCCAAGTCCTATGCTGATCAATGCGGGCATGAGGCTTAGAGAAAGGCCCTATGAGCTATGAGAAGGGCTTTATGTTCTTTGGCGAGGAGCCCTTGTGTCCGTACATCAGTTTTTGGTGAGGTCCGGAAGGTGGAATTACCGCATCTCTACTACTTGTTTGGGCAGCGACGGACGTGAGCCGTGTGACTGTGATTCCGAGCATAGTGGGTAAAACACATGGTATTGACATCACAGCTGACAGCAGCGATGGGAACAAACTGGATGACTGTCGCCTCATCAACACTAGAGTATCAAATACAGGAGAGAGCACAAGAGTAGGATGCATAGCGGGGGATCGAACTCCATCAACTGAAGAACGTCGTTTGGTTGGGGAATGTATAGTATGGGATGCATATCTCCCCAATCAGGCGTGCATTAGAATAAGAGCATCGTGTGCATCTTGAGTGTGCATTAGGTTAGGTCATGACATACATCGACACTTGTTTGACATCACTTTTTCTTTTGCTTCAAATTTTGGTTGTTGATGTTTGGAATCGCTATATTATGGCACAACGAGAATCGCTGTATTATAGCATTGCGTCAGTTGTATTCAACTGACATGCCCACAGTTTGGTGAGTTTCCAAGATTACCTGATCATGGGGAGTGCGAGGGAGAACTCAAGCCATGGGAAGCATCCAAGTGAAAGTTTACTGTCCAATTCTGTTATATATTCATGATGTATTAATTTATTGTAATTGTTGTAATCATTAGACATTGTAATAACATTTTCATGCAATAAAAGTTTTAATTTCCTATGATTTTTTTGTGTTGTGACTCATTTGAAGAAAGATTCTGGCTTGTGTCACGGGTTCCGGGTGTTGGGAATTCTGGGCGCTACACTCGGGCGGTCCTCGGCACTCCCAACTTCTCCGAGACAGCCCCAAGCTCAAGTAACATGAAGGTTACTGATGTTTTGAGGAGTGGCCTCCCTCCTATCAATCCAGAGGCCCAGGAGGTCCTAGGCAACATGGGGCTCTGACTGTGGGCCCCTGACTGGGCCGTTCAGGTGGCCGATACCCTTTCCGATGGTTCCGTGACGATCGAAGTGGTCGAGAAACTCACCCCACCTCAGGACCGGCAGGCCATGGAGTGTGAAACCATTGATTCCAGCTATATGAAGTGGGCTCAGGTGAGCGTGTAGGTAACCTTTGTTCCACTCTGATTCCATGAAGAGGGAGGGTGAATTAAAGAAGGCAGCCGCTCATGAGATAAAGAAGACCAAGTAGGCCGGCCTGGATAAGGTTATCGAGGCTCAGGACGAGGTGTATGCCCGGGCGATCGATCACGTCAAGTACTACCACCCTGAGTTTCAGCTTGATGAGTTCAATTATGACATGAAGCTGCCCGACCACCTGCTGACCCCCGGAGGCGGTGGTGATGAAGATGTTGCCGCGGCCAACCCTGATGCCGAAACTGCCGCCGACGAAGAGGTTCGCCCATTTCCTAAACAGTAGCCCTTGTATTTTACTTTTCCTCCTCTTTCTTCTTTGTATTTCGTAATTGCCGAACGCGGACTGGCCACCACACCTTTGTATGAAATTTTTGGTTTATGAAAAGAGTTTTAGCCGAAACTTTTGGCTTGTACTTTTGAGGCATAGTCTGCTTTGTAAGATTTTGAAAATTTAGTCAAGTATTTAGGGCTCAGAATGATGTTTCTTTTGTCTCTGTCAGATGGATGCGTCCTCTGGGGTAGGCCCTGGTCATGCCGAGATGGCACGTCTTAGGGGTAAGGTCACGACCTTTGAGTCCGAACTGACCCAGTATCGTAAAGAGGCTCACGATCGAGAGGCGGTTGTTCAGTACTTTATAGATAAGTCGAAGGGACTTAGCTTGGAGTTGGCACGATTGAAGAATTTGATAGCCAGCTGCGACTTGGGAAGTTCGGAGGTTGTGTTATCGATGTCTAGCACATCCGTCGGCACCCGTTGTCCGAATCTTTCCTCCGTGAGGTCATTGTGGAGAAAGAGTTAGAGATACAACGATACAAGATAATGCTTGGGATGTCGGGATCCTGATCCATTTCTTTGGAGGGGGCTTACCCTTCTGCCGGAGTCTCATTACCGACCCTGCGGATGGGGCCCGGGAGGCCAGGTGACGCCTAGAGCTCCGTTGCGGGTGTGTCCACCTTAGCAAACCCGGGAGATCCTGCAGAAGAACAAACTCGTCCGGTCGACCTTGAATTGGTCTGTACCAACTCTGCGTCTCCTGCGTTGGAGCCTTAGGTCGATTGTGAGCGATGTATCAAAGTCTCGCTGATTGTATCGATACACTTCTGTTGATTGTAATAATAAAAAGAAAAACAATTGTGAATTTGCTTTTTGTGGGTTTTTGGTGTGTAGCTGTCACACCCCGCTTCCTAAAATACGGAATACGAGTACGTAACTTAGGCCCAGCGAATGATGTAAACACCATCCATAAGCTGTACCAAACTAACTCAACAATATGCAACAACAAACACAACCACACAAGGAGATATAATCACATGAATCAAAGATAACTTCAATAATAAATGAAATAATCCAACAATAATAATATCCAACACAAAAATCCATCATATGGGAAAAACAAACTCTGGGAACATAAGCCCAAAACAAAGTACAATGTCATATCAATGTTCAGAGAAATAGTCTAGTAATAAATAAATTAAGCAGTGCAATCTTGGACTTCATCTCTAGAATTGTTGCTCACAAATTCCTACTGGTAGAGATCCTTCGATACCTGTGAATACTTGATCTAAAAAGAGAGAAAATAATGTCCTTAGAGCAAGTCGTGGATAGTAAGTAGAGAAAAACAAAGGATAAAGGAAGCATGTATATAAAAAAAAGGACATGATCAAAGTCAAAGAATAAAGCAAAGGCAGGCAATAATATCAAGGGTTTACAATTAATCACACATGTAATGAGTAATGTCAAGTCAAGTTCTATACAAGATCAAGCATGCAGGTTATTACTCATTTTATTAATCTATCTAGTGCACGTACTACTGCGTCCCATTCCACAGGTTCGGCGCAAGCACACAGTGAACGTTTTAGATTGATGGTGGATTCACGGATCGTGTACTCGGTAACAAGATGAAAATAATTTACAATCAAGAATTAACAATCAATAATTTGCAATCAAGACCTCTCCTTCCAATCAAGATTTCTCCTCCTTCCATGTCAAGTGTTCATGCGAGCAAGAAGGCCTTTACCGAGTACATTTTCCGATCATTCACTACCAAGTCTATCCATAATACCTCGGCTTGTTATCATTTTATTTCATCCTAGGTGAGCATGTAAGAAGGTGTCAATGTTGTATGATACTAAGTGTGACTAATTCTATTTGTTATAGACAAATCATCAAGCAAATACATTAAATTAGCATAATCACTTAATCAGGACAGCATGATCGTGCTAGACAAAAACATAAATTACTGCTACTACAGAAAAGCAAATCTGGATCCGTCAGAAATTCTAGAAAGTAAACTCTCTGCCGGTTCCAGTGAATATATATACGACATGAAAGCTACATGAACTAGGGTGAAAATTCTATTCTTTTTAGAATTTATGTTCATGCAGCATATTGTAAATTGTGTTCACCTATTTGTTTCAGGTCAGAAAACTCATCAAATAAATCTATAAAAATTTAGGGTCATTCCTACACATGTCTAGGTTCATCCAAATTTATTTCATATTTTTATTTTACTGTTAACATGCTTAAATAAATTATGGAACAGCAAGATACACATTCATTTGTGAATCTGAAAATTCTGACACAGCTGTACTAAAATGATGATATCTAACATGTTATACATTGGAATTCAAATCCATAAAAAGTGTAGTAAACTAGACATCTGAGGCTAAATTTCATTTTCAGAAAGTTATTTCAAAATATAACAGCAACATGGTCGAAAATCTGATTCAAAAAGAAACACTAGCAGTCCAGAATATATTTTGACTTGAATAGGTAACAATTATATTATACAACCATATATTTCATGCAAATTAATAATCAAAGTGTTCTTAGGTGTTTAACATGCATAATTCCAATTTCTAAGATGTAATTTCACAGGCATGATAATCAATTCATCAGATCAATTCAATCTAACATGTCTCATACATCAAATAAGTCTACAATATGGATCTAGTTATTTTCATGTAAATGTGCATATGCAAGAAACAATAGGGACTAGGTTTTAGATCAAAGAGAGCAGCACTATGTTAAGAATATATTGAATTAGCTCATGTAAACCCTCAATAGACTTAACGGAATTTCAAATAACAACATGATAAGGAAAAGGATGGGGTCTACTTGCAGAGATCAAATGAATCTTGAACAAAATAAATTACTAGTTCAAGAAGAGACTTGCCTGTTAATTAGTAGATTCGAATAACTAGAATAACAGGATAAGAATCCCGTGCGACGAAACGAAACATGTTTGAGTCACGTGCAAAATAGTGAACATCAATCAACTCAAGATCCAAACCAAACAGTAGATTCACTCCACACCGGATCCACCCAAACAACAAACAGCGGGCTTGGACCTGCTACACCCAAAACACCAAACAGCAGTTTCGGCCACTGCTTCTTCTCTTTCCTCACTTCGACAGAGAGAGAGAGGGCGAGCGGCGACCACGACGGCTGGCGACTGCGGCAAGGCATCGACGACTGGCAGCGGTGCCGCGGTCGGGAAACGACGACAGCGGCAGAGATAGCGGCGCTCGAGCGCTCTGTTTTCGCTCCGAAAATAAGGGAGATGATCGACGGGGGTGTTCGGGCTTGGACGGCGACGACGAGGCGATGGGGGGTTCTCCGGTGGTTGCGAGGGTGAGCGGGGAGGGTCGACGAAGGCAATGGACGAGGAGCGATGGCGGCGAAGTGGTGGAGTTCGAAATGGTGGGTTTTGATGGTGAGGATGGGGGTGATCGGAGGGTGAGGGGATGGAGGTCGAAGGTGGTCGGAGTGGAGGACGGGAGAGCGACGAGGTGTTTGGGTTTGGGCGGTTTTGTGAAGACAAAATGGAGAGAGAGATCGGGGAGATAGAAAGCGGCAGAGAGAGGGGGGGGGGGTAATTAATTAGGGTTTAATAATGGGGTATTTATAGGAGATTAAGAAGTTAGGGTTTTGGGTTGTGGTTTAATGGGTTTTGGGTACCGATTTTGGCTCCAAAAAGAGAAAAATGGATGTAATTCAATGAGACGAACATAAAGCGGAATAAATCAAACTCAAAATAGGAAGAGCAAAATTTTTCGATGAACCAAAAATAGAAAAATTTAACCAAAAGAGCACAAAACGATCAAGAAAAAATAAAGAGCCCAAGAAAAGTAAAGATATAATATTATAAAAGAATTTGGATACAATAATCAAGGAAAGAAATAAATACAATAAAATCCAAAATAGGGGTTACAGTAGTAGTCCAAACCGTGCAGTATGAGTGTGCAATTCTCCTAGATTTTTGGATTCTAAGCCGAGCGGCGAGGACATGAGAGATTAAGAAATCTTTCATAGGCGGTCGAAGCCCAAGCTGAGCGGCGAGGACGTGAGAGATTAAGAAATCTCTCGTAGGTGGTCGTAGTCCAAGCCGAGGGGCGATGACTTGAGAGATTGAGAAATCTCTTGTAGGTGCCAATTCCAAGCCGAGAGGCGAGGACATGAGAGATTAAGAAATCTCTCTTAGGTGGTCAAAGTCCATGTCGAGCAGCGAGGACGTGAGAAATTGAGAAATCTCTCGTAGGTGGCTGAAGTCCAAGCTGAGCGGCAAGGACGTGAGAGATGAGAAATCTCTCGTAGGTGGTTGAAGTCCAAGCCAAGCGGTGAGAACGTGAGAGATTGAGAAATCTCTCGTAGGTGGGAGGTTGAGAATTTAGCCGACAAACTTTGACTTGCCAAAACAAAATCTCCTGCCTTTATTTCATGTTTGTTTATAGGGCAAATGGCGCGTAGCGCCGATTACAACAGTAGGATCCCCTTTATGTTATCTCTTGGAACTTGACAAGGTGCTCCGTGTTTCAGGGCCTCTTAAGGTCTTCAAGTCGGTACGTGCCAGGATGTATCACTTGGGAGACCTTATACGAACTCTCTTAATTGGGGGCTAGCTTGCCTTTGGCGGTGGGTTGGGAAATTGCGAGCTTTCTGAGGACGAGGTCACCTTCCTTGATGTTGGTTCCGAGCCCATTTTGTTCCTTTTGGATGGAAGTTTGATAGCATCAAGGGGCAGAACGACACCTCCCACTGCAGTCATATAACAGGATCGGGCCGATTCTTGATTACCCCTGACCACACTGACTCTATGGTCGGTAGGGAACTTCATCTTCAAATGGTAGGCAGAGGGAACTGCCTGAAAGGAACAGAGGCCAGGTTGACCAAGGATGACGTTATAGGCGGCCTTGACGTTGACCACCATGAAGTCCATGGCCTCGGTTTGGATGCTTGGCACGGTTCCAGCAGTGACATCGAGTGTGATGATGCCCTCGATCTGTACAGGGTGCCCAAAAATCTGTGCAATGTGTACACGGTCAGCTTCAGCCTCTCTCTGGGGATTTTGAGTGCCTCGAATGTTGCAAAGAATAAGATGTTCATAGAGCTTCCGTTGTCCATGAGGATGCGGTGGACCTCATGGTTCACCATGGTGAGGCTGATTACCAGTGCGTCACAATGTGGCAGGCAGACGCCTTCCAGATCATTGTTGGAAAATGACACAACCAGTCCTTGGCTACTGGGGGGAGTGTGATCGTGGACAGAGTTAACCTCCCTCAAGAAGGCCTTGAGGGAGGTGTTCGACTCTCCTCCCATGGGCTGACCGTGGATGCAGTGTAGGATGGTCAGTCCCCCATCGTGTTCGGGCTCAGGATCCGGCCGAACAATAGGAGGAGAAACCTTCGGATCTCGCTGATTAGGTCGGGTGAACTCCCTCAGGTACCCCCTCTTTATGAGGGCTTCGAACTCGTCTTTGAAGGCCCAACATGTTTCAGTCTTGTGTCCGTGGTCCCAGTGGAGCCGACAGTAGTACCTCCGGTCCCTCTTCTTGTTGCTGTTGGATCGAGGGGGATGGCACACGATTCCCTTATTCTCGATCTCCTTGAGGATTGCTGACACACTATGTGTCAGCGACGTGTATTTTTCGAAGCGAGGGATCAAAGGCAGCCGTTTCTGGCCGAGTGAGTCTTTTTGAGCTTTCTTTGTAAGCTCGAGACCATCTATCTTCCTCTTCCCCTTAGTTGGGGCATCTGCCAAACCTTCCGGGTGTAGAGCCTCTTCACTCGAATGTACTTTTCGACCCTATTCAGGTATGGAAAATCAATGGGGGGCTTCTTGGCCCAGGAGCCCTTCAGTTGCCTATGGCAAACATTGTGCCGAAATGCAGCGAATGCAACGCCGGCATCGAGAGAAGGGATCGCCCTAGCCTCGGTTGTGAATCCCTAAGGGACTACCCTTCCTTTTGTTTGAGGCCTAGGAGGGACGCGCTCGTCTTCTCCACCATCCTGCTGGTGATGAAGTAAGCAAGGAAGCTTGACTCGAGCTGCTCAAATGAGAAAATAGAGTTCGGAGCGAGCTTCAAAAACCATTCTCGTGCCGAGCCACGCGCGTGGCCGAGAATGCCCGACAGAGGACGGAATTTGTAGCACTGTGAATCATCATGAGGGTCTTGAATTCCTCCATGTGATCAGCTGGATCACTCTTCCCGTGGTAGGTCTCGAATTGTGGCAGTCTGAAATTTCTTGGGATTGAGACGTCCAGGATCCGAGTCGAGAATGCGGGGCCAGTTGGCTGGTGCCCCCAGCTAGATTGTCCTCCCCCTCACCGATGTGGTGAGGAAATTCTCCATATCCTGGAGGCGCTTGAGGACGACGCCTAGTCGAGTTGAGCCATGTGACTCAATACCCTGGTTTCGTTCCTCAAGGAGGGGGGCTTCATTGTGACGTTCGTTCCTAGGACCCCCTCCGATGGCCCGGAGGACTTCGTTCCTGAACTCCTGTAACTCGATCCTCGTGACAGTGACCTCCTCGAACTGGCTGGTCTGAGGTCGCCCATCCCTCAGGAAGTGACCGCGTCGGTGTTCCCAATCCTGAGGTAGATGGATGCTATGGGTCGGAGGTTGAGGGGACGGACCAGTCGTGGCCCTGGAGCGATCAAGCTAGGCTCGAAGGTAGTTCTCAAGTTCTTGTGAACTGATGACGTTCCGAAGATTGTCGGCTTTATGGTGCTCGAGAGGCCTGAAGGCCGTGCGTGATGCGTGCCGAGCCGGACCCAATGGATCCTCGAGTCGCCGCCTTTGGGAGCCTTGGGTGTTCGCGTGACTCTGATTAGGGTGAAGAGGGTTGGCTACCGCCTTGCTGTAAGTGCTTTCTTCGGTTTCGGTGCCATGCGAGGAAAGATTTATAGAAGGAGGGCGGATGCTTGTGTCGGATCTACCAGCCTGCCCCTGATACTGCTTATTTTCGGTGCAGGAGCAACATGTGTGAGTTTTTATTTTTTTGTGTAGCGGAAGGGACAGATCTCAGCCGCAGATCGGGTCTGTTTCTGGAGGTCGGCTCGGAAGAATAGCTGGTGGCTGGATGATCGGAACACTTGCAATGCACCTAAAAACACTGGGAGAAATCCCTGCGACAGGGCCTCCGATGATCTAGTCAGTTACTGGACAGGTGAGAATTTTGAGATTACCTTTTTTAAGTAGGAAGGTGCCTGGCATTTATAGGCAGAACAAACGGGTATCTAACCCTAATGGGTCGGGTTAGACCTGTTTGTCTGTGGGCCCGATTTTGCAGAAGGCCCGTTGGACCTTTTGACCTGATGATCTGAGATGAGCGAATATCGAGGAGATCCGACGTCCCTGATTGGGCCACGTCAATTATACTCACATCATTGCTATAAAATTACTGTTTTGCCCTTTAAAAGTTTTGAGACGCATGCCAAGATCTATTGGCTCCAATTTTACCCATTAAACTTCCTTGCTAGTAAGTGTTCAGAGTTCGAGACCAATAATGATATTGCTGATGAATTTTGATATGTATGATAAACAAGCAATAAGTATGAGATTAGTTAATATGGAAATAACAAGTATCGGGGCCAAATAATATTTGGTACATCCATTAACAACCCAATCTCAAGTCCAGTTGTCAAAACTCATACCGATCATATTAAGACATGTACGATAAAATTATGCGACATCCTTTTTGCAAGAAAATTCAATTCCTATTTCTTTGCAAAGTATCTGCATCGTCAAAATTGTAGACGTGGAAACAAAGAGACCACGTAGGAAGCTGCAGGAATTTGTCCAGCTTCAAATTTTCCCTTGAATTTTCCACTCTTATTCTTATACATTCAAGGATAATTCCACAAAACCACCCCTAATTTAGAAGTTTAGCACCTTACCATCCTCCTCTTTTTTGGAATAAAATTAATAAGTTATTTGAAATAAAATAACTGAGGAATTAGAGTTTAAAATGTAAGAAGATCGAAGATAATGTTTCAAATTTTTTTATTCGTTCTCTTCAACTGGTCCCATAATCTGTGTATTATAGATTTTGTACAGCAAATTGGTACCCAACTAAAAAAGAGTTTCTCTCTCTCTAGAAAAGTCTAGAGAGAGACTAACCCCCAAACCTCCAAAAACAAATCCTAGATTTGAGAGAAAAGACTGGGGATGGCGGCTAGGGCTCGCCGCCGCCGTCCCCGCCCCCACCAACACCCTCTTGTCCCTCAGTCGCCCATCACCCCCCCTAGAGTTCCCCCTAGCGTGACCAAGGTGTTCTTCGCGCTCCGTCTTACCCATCCCCCGAAGGGTTCGTCGCGCTCCGCCCTCACTCACCGCTGCAAGCCCCGTCGCCATTAATCCCCCTTCAGTGCGTCGCCCACAGCCGCCCCCTTCAGCGTGTCGCCCCAGAAGTCCACTGACGACCGCACATCACTCCAGATCTGTGCGAGTTTCAGATCTGAAGTTTGTAGGAAGATTTGGAGATGGGGGTGAATTGGTCGGGGTTTGGAAAGTATCCATCTTTGGAACCTGAATGTTCTTTGCGGCCGCCACCATGTCCACACTCTCGGGTCCAATCATGGCGACCTGCGGCTATAATTGGGTTTTCGAGGGTTGGTAGTGCGTGCGAAGAAGCCGGGGTTTGCCCCTCTCCTTCCAATATGCAATGAAGAGAGAGTTAGTGATGAGGGCAAGGTCGAGGCGCGAGACGGCAGTGGTTTTATTGGTGAGATTTTTCAGGTGAGGGGGTGGGAGGAGCTGTCTGAGTTGGGTTTGACCTGGTGTGAAGAATGCGAAGGAGAGGCTACGATAAAAGGGAAAGGAGATAGATCAGATGCTGATTGATTTGAAATTATTTGTTTGACTGACTGATTGATTGATGATTGATGATTGATTATTGGTGATTGTTGATTGATGATTGATCGATTGACTGATTGATTGATTGGTTGGTTGATTTTTGAATATTTGAATTTCAAATTAGGGTCTGAAATTCAAATTATATCAGAGAATGGAGGGGGCAAGCGTTACATTTGTTGGGCGGCGATGTTCGCTGGCAGTATTGATCGTCTGTATCATCTGCCTGATGGTTGAAAACAACGACTATTGTTGATGGTTGGATTTGGCACAATCAAATGAGGGCGTCGCGGTGGGGTTGGTTAGGCTGATCCAATACGGCATTGTCATTGGGAAAGGAGTAAGTATGCCAGCAAGAGACGGTGGCTGTGTTTGTTGTCTTGGTGGACGCTTGGGGGTAGATGGAGGGAGTTTCTGTGGTGGAGAGTTATTTTGATGGAGTTTGAATTTCAATTTAGAGTTTTGAAACTCAAGTTACATTTAGGAGGTGATGAATGTGTGTGGGGGCTTTCATCTGGGCTCTTGGTCTAGAGTAAAAGGTCAGATTGAGTTGCTTAATTTTGTCCTTCATTGAATGATCGTTGGTGATGTTACTAATTCTCACCGATGAGGTGTCCGATTTTGTCAACATCGTTGGGATGATCTGCGAGTTGTCGATATGGTGGAGGATGTACGAGCTGTGACAGTTGTGATAGATGTGCAAGCCGGCGCCGATATGGTAGATGTGCGAGTCATCACTAGTTTGGGCGGTTGAGCGTGGTTGTTGTTGTGGTGAGAGTGATGTGAGTTGTTGCAGGTCTGCTGGTGGCCAAGTCATCACGGAGATGGTGTTCGGGCTAGTCATCAGTGACGTTGCGAACGGAACGTCGGCCACCTTGGTGGTGAAGGAGCTGAGCGTTTCAGACTAGAGAAGTGACAAGTCGTCACTGAATGGGCGGAGTGGCAAGTCATTATCAGAATTATGATTAGACAAGTTGTTTCCGGTATGTCATTATCAGAATTATGATTAGACAAGTTGTTTCCGGTATGTTGTTCTGATTAGGTGTCACCGAATGGGGTAGAGAAGTCGTTGCTGGAGAGGTGTTCAAGTTAGACGTCACTTGAAGGTGCATGGGCAAGTCGTAACTGTGGTTGGTGCTCGATGAGTCGGTATCTGATTGTTCAGTAGGTATCTGCATGCATCACATCCGATAGGGGGGGGAACAGATTACAGGTGGCAGCGTCTATAAGTTTAACTAGGAGAGGGATTAGTTAATACTGTACGCTTAACTGTGTAATTGTTTTCTGTGGTTCTGTTCTAGGAACAGATAGATGTTATAAATTTGTAATACTTGTATCGTTAATAATTTATTAATGAAGCGGTGACGCGGTCACCTTTTTATCAAAAAAAAAACTGTGCATTATAGCTTCAGATTAGTAAGAGGCAAATATGTTATTTTAAATTTTGTTATTGTACAACTTGGTGATTCAAGTCAAAAAGTAACAGAGGGAGCTAACACTAATAGCTGACCCTCTTTCTCCCATTATTTAGCCAAACGACCCACTTTCAAAAAGATTTAGCCAAACGACCCACTTTTATAAAATATTACATCTAACTAACCCTATTAATATAATAACCTAAAAACAAAATTTTATATATAACCCTACTTTAGAGATTATAAACTATAATATACCTTATCCTTATAAAAGCTGGATAATTCACAGAAATTAAAAAAACTAAAATTAGAAAATCTTTCAAAATTCAAGATTAGGTACGTTGATAAAAGATTAACAGAAAGGAAGCATACTGCTAGTAAAGAAATATTAAAATACTTGTTACTAACAAAAAAGTAACTAATCAACTACCTAAAGAGATACAAAAAGAGATAGCATACAAAGTATTAGATTACAAAAACGAAGAAATAAGTTGGTATTACCAATACCTACTTGCATACAAAATAACAGGCTAAGCATGACCAACGAAACAGTTGCATTAAATCCTAACATATACCCAGAAATTTATATGATAAACATACAAGAGTTGGAAGAAAATTACAATGGTCCTGAAATTGTAAGGGATATAAGAAAAGATTTAAAAATCATAAATAAAAATATAAAAGAATTAGGTAGATATATAACTGACTACCCAGA
Source organism: Hemerocallis citrina (assembly GCA_017893485.1). Taxonomy (NCBI): domain Eukaryota; kingdom Viridiplantae; phylum Streptophyta; class Magnoliopsida; order Asparagales; family Asphodelaceae; genus Hemerocallis; species Hemerocallis citrina. Next base: position 4,465,168 of record CM030365.1, on the reverse strand, counting down.
AGAGAGTCAGGCATAACGGAAGAAGGTATGAAAGAGTTAGAAGCCATAACAAAACTTAATATAAATATCATGGAAATAGAAGATTTAATGGCAAATCCTAATTCAGAAGAAGTAGAAGAGGCCTTGAAAAATCTAGATATAACAAATGAAGAAAAAAAATGGACCAAGATAAGATTATTGCAAAACCTTCAGAAATTCCAAATAACATGTACGAAATCTTAAGACCACCACCTAACAAAAAATCTTACCAATTACCATGAAAATGGCAAAACACGAAAAGAAGAATGCAACAAGGAAGAGACAAAGAAAATGAAACACCAAAATATGAACCTACAGAACACTACGAAAAAGGAATAGCAGGAAATGGAGAATGGTTAGACTTAGATTGCGTAAAAGATGTAGATAGGACAATTGGAGAATGGGTAAAAGCCTCACTAATAATAGGATTTATGCAAAACCTTACCGGAAACGCATTTGAGAAATTTATAGAAGCCACCTTTATGGGAGTAGTAGCAAAATGGTGGAATGGGCTAGAGGAAGAAGAGAGAAATACTATAAGAAAATCAAGACCAATTGATGATAGAGGAACTGAAAAAAGTCCAGCACAATGAACCTTAGGTCTAAAAGAAATAATTTCTAATTACGAAAAAGCAATAAGAACTAAATTCAGTGTATACGATAAAGGAGAAAAACACACTATATATAAAAAGAATCAAGCAAGATGGAGACTAAGTAACTTAAAAATAGCGACATGTGCTATTTTGACAACTATGCTTGTGAATTTCGAGAATATTTTCAAGATAGTTATTATACAAAAGAAGAACGGAATTCAATTTTGGACTCATTCTTTCTGAAACTATATGATCCATGGAGTATAAACATATATAGTGCATACATAAGTGAGAAAGTAAAACCAGAAGTAGACACTTTAGGGTATAGAACTCAATTTGTAAAAGATTATTGGAACAAAGTACGTCAAGATGCTAGGATAACAATGAAATATTATAGAACATATAAACAAAGAATTTGTTGTGAGGATGCAAGGCCGAATCATTGGGGATGCAATAATAACTATAATTATACAAAAAGAATAATCACAAATTCCAAAATAATAAACCAAAATATAGAAAAACTTTTAAGAGATATAAAAAATCCTATAAGAAATACTTTAGAAAAATGAATAAGAATAAAAACAGGCAGTATACAAAAAACCCTAAGAAATGTAATTGTTACATATGTGGAGAGGTAGGACATATATCACCAAATTGTCCTAAAAGAATGAAAAAAGAAAATATAAAATACGTGGAAGACATTGAAGAAATGAATAACATAAATTATGAATCCATAGAATATGATGAAGAATGGTCAGAATAAGTGAAGATGAAGAAATAATAGTAATGGAAGAAGATAGTGGAAGTGGTGAAGGTGAAACAGAAGAATGTGAAATAAACATAATGACAGAAATAACAGAAATAAGAGAACCTTCAGAAAGATAAGAAAACAATGAAGAAGTAAGAGATAGAATGTGCTTTGACATACAAAAGTACGATAAAATAAGAGCGACCAAATTAGATATAAATCCAAAAGAAAATTTTAAACTACCAATATTCGAAAGAAAGAAAAATACCATCATAATAGCAATGAATAATGAACAACCTATAGACATTGAACAAGCACAAGGAAAAACCATAATCCCATTAATAACCGAAAGAATAATAAGACAAGAGATGGAAAAAATAAATAAAAAAACCAGAAAAACATTAAGACACATATATTTAGGAGCTGTACAAATAATAATAAAAACCTATTTTAAGGAAGGGATAAATACACCCCTCGAAATATACCTAATGGATGATAGGATAATATCAAGTACACAAGATGCCTTAATAGGAATAGTACAAGGAAACTTAATGTACCAAAAGATAAAGTTTACAGTAAAACCTAATTTCTCTATAAGCATGGCACAAGAAAATAAAGACAAAAGTCTAGTCATGTATCATAGGTTATCAGGAATAGAAATGATAGAAAAAAGCAAGTTATGAGCATACAAATAAGAAATATTTATGCTTTCACTAGCAAACATGAAGTAAAAAATAGAAATACAGATAATTTTAAAATAGAGCCGCTATTCAGCGAAATTGTAAGATACAAACCAGCTAGCGAAAACCCTGAAATGACTATACCAAATTATATAGAATTCGACTTTAATAAAGCAAAAGAAACTGGAAAAGAAAAAGCACTACAAATAATGTTTGGAAAGAGATCACTATCAATAAGAAATAAGCAACAAGCATTGGAATTAATACCAATAATAAATACATTAGAACACCAAAACAATAACTAATTTAAAATAGAAATAGAATATTATGACGATGGAAAATGGAATAAACAAATAGCCTTAGTAGATACGGGAGCTACTAATTCACATATTAAACAAAAAAAATGTAAAAACCACTGAATTAATAACATTAGAAAACCCATATTACTATCTAGACTATTACAAATAAAATTATACTACCACTAAGGATAAATGGTAAAAAGGAAATATTATTATACTTACACGTAGACCCAGAACGCCATGTTAATGAAATACTATTAGGAACTGACTTCCTTACATCAGTACAACCTTACTCAATTCAAGAAGAAAAATTCACAATAACAGTAAACAATGAAAGTATGATAATAACTAGAATATTGGACAAATGAATCCATTAAGAGTAACAAAAAAAAACATTATACATTCTAACAGAATTTGTTTACAAAGGATACAAATCAAGAAACTATCACAGTCTAATAGACACTGGAGCAGGCACTAGCCTATGTCGCGAAAATATACTATCAAAATGGAGACAAGATGGATATAATAAAAAAGCAATAACAGGACTAACTGGACAAACTATCATACTTGACAAATATCAACAAAATGTTAATGTACAAATAGGAAGTTACATACTAAAAATACCAATAATATACCAGTTTGATGATATGAATAATGATGTACTCTTAGGAAATGATTTTTTCCAACAATACTATCCCATAACCATATCACATAAATCAGTCGTATTTACAACACCTTGCAGACACCAAGCATTAGAAATTAGAATAACCCAACCTTATTCCAGAACTGACCTGCCACACATCAGAGTTTCTTCAACCCAGTATGGTGAATACCAATATTTACCAAACAAAACTAGAATACCACAAGTTCAAGAAATAACTACAAATGAAATTTTACAAAAACAATTAGAAGATCTATGCGGAGAAGACCCTTTGGCAAAATGGAACTTAAGTAAACCTACGACACATATAGAGTTAATAGATAAGAACAAAATAATAAAAATTATACCTATAAGACATACTTCGACAGACCTAGAAGAGTTCAAAATACACATAAAAGAATTAATGGAAAATAATTACATAAGAAAATCATAAAGTCCACATTCATCACCAGCATTCATAGTAAGAAAGATTCAGAAGAAAAAAGAGGTAAATCTCGAATGGTAGTAAATTATAAGGAACTAAATAAAAATACTAAGAGGTTTGGATACCCACTAATGGACATGCAAATACAACTTAACACAGTGAGAACAAGAAAAATATATTCGAAATTTGATTGCAAATTAGAATTTTATCATGTAAAACTAACAGAAGATTCACAACCTTTAACAGCATTTAGCACACCTCAGAGATTTTACGAATGGAATGTATTACCATTCGGTTATAAAAACAGTCCAGGAATATTTCAAGAATATATGGATAAAATTTTTGAAAAATACAACGATTTCATATTAGTCTATGTAGATGATATTCTAATAGGATCTGAAAACGAGGAACAACATAAAGAACATCTACTAAAATTCATAGAAATAGTAAAAAATGCAGGTATTATACTATCAAAAAAGAAAATAGAATTATTCAAAACTGAGATAGAATTCTTAGGAATAAAATTAACATGAAGGAATAGAATTACAACCACATATAGCAAAAAAAATAAAGAAATTTCCTAATGTCCTAAAAGAAAAAGAGAGAAGTACAATCTATAATAGGGTTACTAAATCAAACAAGAGGTTATATACCAAACTTATCAACAAAAATAAATTGGTTACAACAAAAACTTAAAAAGTTTAAGAAATGGGAATGGACCCAAGAGGATGAAGAAAGACTTAAAATATTAAAACAACAAACTTTAGAATTACATAAGCTAAGATTACCTGTTAAAGAATGTTCCTGGATAATAGAAACAGATGCGTGTGAAAATAATTGGGGAGCAGTATTAAAATTCATTGAAATAAGAGAAGAAGAAGAAGAAAGACTAGCCAGATATACTAGGGGATCGTTCACACAGACCCAACAAAATTACCACATAAATGAAAAAGAACTCCTAGCAATCTTAAAAGCTATAAAGTTTGAGTTATTTATAATACATGCAAAATTCACAGTACGAACAGATAATACACAAGCAAAGAGTTGAATTAACAAGATAATAGACCCAACTATAGCAAATAAAAGATTGATAAGATGACAAATGGAGTTAGCACATTATGACTTCTCAATAGAAAATATAAAAGGAAAAGATAACATCCTAGCAGATTTCTTGTCAAGAAGCTAACAATTTTGTTTTTACAGGATAGAAAATAGAGTGCAGCATATAGAACAGGATATAGTCTACCTAAAGGAGACAGTGGAGCAATTAAAAGGAGCATTTAACAAACTACAGCTGCAAATATGTGGTCTTCAAAGTATATTTTACCAACATATAAATACAGATCGTATTGAAAAAAATGAGTGAAGGGAGTGAACCTATTAACTCACAAAATACAAGTGGGATCACAAAAATAGCCATACAAGAGAAAAACTCCACATCCATACAGCCTACTACCTACAAAGAGAGTTTACTCTCAGATCCTCCAAAATACTCCGAGAAGAATTTATTTTTACAATATATTGAGAAATTATGCCAGACCTCTCAGGTCAACCAATTTATCAAAACTATTTCTCAACAACATATGAACAAAGCGATCATACTACCAGGAGCAAATCGAAAAATAGTGAAGGTATTGTTCGAAAGAGGACTTATCCACTACATCTATCCATCTCGAGAATGTGAAGAACTTAGTCAGTTACCAAAAGAAGTATATAAAGCTGCTAAAAGTTATTTTGATCTCACAAAGGCATCCAAAATATATGTCCATGTATTTTCAGCTATTCCAGAATTCCTTGAAGATAATGAAGAACTACCAGTTGAACATATTATAAAGATAGGGATGACTACACAAATCCTGTTTGGAGCAACCAGTATTAGACCATATAAGAACGAAAAATTTGAAAAACTGATCCCAGAAAGAAGAGCTATGGAATTTAGAACAATGTATTGTGAACTGAAGAACATACAAAACTAAGAAGGTAACATATGGATCTATGATAGCCTTGACCCACAAAAATTAATGATCTATAGCATAGCAAAAATTAAACAACCATAGTCAAAGAAAGAAGTCTTTGACAGCTGGTACCGAATCCTGCATAAAGGTGACATGACAATGACAGAAGAGACATCTGTCCACTACTGTAGATTGATGAGGATGGAACCACAGCATTCATGTGACTATTGCAGAAAAGAATAAGAGAAGGCTGATGAAGAGATGTTTCTGATGTGAAGCATGTGAAGATGTCTTCAACGTAAGCAGTGACGTAATTAGCTTAATTATTTATCTATGATGTAAGCAATGGTGTAAGAAGAATAATAATTGTATCTGGTGTAAAGCCATCCCTTCTTCTATAAAAGGGAAGGCAGGGTAAGGGAGAGAGGTAGAGAATCTGGGAGAGAAAAAATTCCACAAAATCTTGAAGAGTCTCTATTTGTAACAAGTTTGAAGGAAATAAAAATTATCTTTTATGAGTTCATGCATCTACCAGATCGTGTAGAAAATAAGATATCGATAACTAAATCTTTTTTCCTTAGGGAGAGTTTTGTAAGGTTTTGCCTGAATGATCTTGTAAAAAGACCCATTTGCAACCTTCTATAGTTAGACTGTACACCTAGCGGAAGGAAACGAGTTAGGTTGCGGTTGTCTGTACCGAAGTGCTACTAGTTATTCCAAACGTATCTCTCGAATGAAACTTTTTTGAGGGCATAGTAATCCCGAGAGGGGAGGAATGTAAAAGGAGCACAGAAATCGAGGTGCATACCAGAGGTATTTTATCCACTGGTAGTAACTGGTACAGAGCAGCTCAAAGTGGTTTAACTAGGTTGGAAGCATGATGGGCCGTTTTGTTTTATTTTTTTAGGCATCCTTAGAAACCTCTCTCTACTCTTGATTTTATAATTGATTATTGTTCAAATTCAAAAGAACTAATGGATAATAATGATTTTGGTTTTTATAAAAAAAAAATATATAATGATTTTGGTATTGTCTCACTGATTTTTGAATTAATGGTTAATTACCAAGAAAGTGATAGAATGCTAGTTTTTTATGTTTATTATCCTCATAGAGAAATAAGCATGAATGATTGCTATGAATTCAAATTATTCTTTTTTAGTATACAACGAGTAATAACCATAACAATAAACCCAATAAATCCTGGAGAAACTAGTAATATAAATGTTGAAATAATTGACGACCTAACTTATCATGAAAGATTTTTGTTATTTTATGAAAATGATATATTTAGTAGTTATATTTGGAGTCCTACAACTGCATATAGACAATTTCTAGAAGAAAATGAACAGAATGGAGGAGAAAATAGACATATGGAAGAACTCGCAAAACCCCCATATAATAGTAATAGTGAAGGATATGAGACAGAATCAGAATATATGAGAGAACTTGAAGACGATATTCCCGACATTCCTTATTATTTTTTCAGAATAGACAATATCCATTATTTCGACGAATATTATTTTACACCAAACTATCATATTTAGAATTTTAAAGTTTTTGATACTCTCTTCCTATTGATTTTTCAGGTCTTCAAGTGATTACATGCTTCGCACCTCCTGTTGGAATCAGAGCCAAGTTAAAGTAGGTAATTTTTACATAATTTTTGTAATTTTCTTTAAATTAATCACTAATTTATAACCTATAAAATAAAAAACAAAAATTTAATAATAAAAATAGAAATTATCTTAAAACCCAAAAACTTTTAGAATTTAAAGTAAGGTCACACATCTTATGGAAATTACTATAGAAAGTATACTATAAAAATTCAAATAGTAATTAGGTCATTTAGCTAAATAGTTTTCAAACTAGGTTATTTGATCAAATAAAATCAAAAGGTGGGTCATTCCACTAATAGCACTAATAGAGGTGGCCTAGCTTAGCTGATGACCAAAAAAAGATGAGGGCGGTTCCGTGCTAAAATAAATAGATAGATTTACATTTTCTGTAAATTGTAAATAATACCTTGGTTTCAAAACTTGATTTGGACTTATTGATAGTCTAACGATCACCCATTACGATGACAGATTCATCTTTTAACATTTATAATTTGCATGTGTAGGTGTATTTAATTTGTTTGTATTTTGGTACCCGAACAAAATAGTGGTAGAAATATAACAGAACCCCTATGAGCGATCAACGGGTCGGAATTTGGTGTCGTTGGTAAGAGAAGTTCATGCAGGCTTCGCTGTTAATTTTTGACTCTAAATTGTTTTCAGTGATTTTACATTGCACAAGGGGTGAAGCTCTAATCTGGCAGAAGACAGATCTTGCCTGACTATGAATTTTTTTTACAAAAATCAATTACCAAAGGTGATCTTTGTAAATTCTGTGAGTTGTTCATAGAGTGCAGTGCATTCATCTTGGTTTAACTTTCATAATTTTATGCGTTGTTCATGGAGTGCCATTCACATATAGAACTCTTTTCTTTCTCTGTAATTGGAAATGTATGCCACAACTGAGGATTTCTTAAGAGCGTTTTCGTAATAGTTTCCATGACACGGTTTTCTTGATTGGAATTCAGTAATAGAGTCTTGATGGAAATAACTTACTGTGTTTGATTTACTACCTGTTGCTGCTGATTTTGGTATTGGAGCGAACAGATAAATTTGTAGATTCTTGGAGAAAATGATAAAGCAAACCTGTTAACCCGTTGACCTTTACCAACTTGTTGACCTGGTCTGTTAACCCGTTGACCTTTACCAACTTGTTGACCTGGTCTCTTGCCGCTGCCGCGAACCTGCAAAAAGTGCGAGACACCGGGATGGATCCCTCCGACGCACCCTCCGACGCTCTTATCAGTAATCTGAATGATTAAGAAAGAGCTTTCATTTGAAAAGTATTGATTACCTAGTAACAGTGGGAGGAGAGGGGTATTTATAGTCGCCTTAGGGATCCGTTTCGAGATAAGAACATATCTCTACTTCCCGGTGTGAATGGATAGAAGCGGTTAAGATCACTTCTTAGGGATAATTATGAATCTGAATTCTTCTTTATCCTTCTGAACTGGTTTGTAACGGGTTTGGACCCGTACCCAGTAAGACAGATCCGTTTATGGGTTATTGGGCTTTGAAGAGAAATCCAGTTCCCATTTCAGACCCGTTTGTTGGTGAAATTACCATTTTACCCCTGAGCTTTAAGATTCGTGCCCAATTTGAACGGTCCCGATTTAATCCCATTTTTAGCCATATCACGAGCCCCCCACTCCTGGAGACTAAGTTCTACAGTCTTTGAGGAGTAGTTTTGTTGTTCTAATGGCGTACGAGATTTTATCAGAGTTTTTAAGGGAGTTCGGATCTTACTCGAGATGTAACAATGTTATTCTGGGCACTGGCGGATCTGGGCCCAAGCAGCCCAAGCGGCTGCTTTGGGCCCCAAAATCTTTTAGGGCCCCATTTTTTTTATAAAATATATTCAGTGTAATTTAAAATTTTAAAAAAAAAGGTAACCCAACCGTCGCCAGTGCTGATTGCTCTCCATCTTTCCTTGTTTGGACGTTTTACATTCTCATGATTTCTCTCAATCTCAACCCAAATTGTTGTGAATGTCAAGTGTTATGACTAAAAATTGCTTTGAGCAAATGTGTTGTTGAGAAGAAGAGTTTTGAATTAAGTTTTCTTTTCTTTTCATCTCAACTGATTCAACCCTCAACTTACTACAATTTGGAGTTTTGAATCCTTCTCGCCACGTCGCCCGTCGCCATCTCCCCTTGCGAGTGCGACACTACGACTGTGCGAGTTCGCTACTTCCCTGACATCACTGTGCGAGTCATCGAGTCGTGCGACAGTGCTAGGTAATTTCACTTCATCTTCTATCTTCTTGTTTTTTTTTTTTGTTATCATCTGTGGTGGTCCTGGTGAAGTTTTTAGTAACTAAATTAATCAGTTGATCTCAATGAGTTTGACATTTTGTTTAGTAATAACTTTAGAGTTGAGTTATTAAATTAATGCAATTATTTTTAAAAATTTAAATTAACTTTACTGCTGAATAATTCTCAAAGTTTGTTTGTATTTAAATAATTCTCATTTTTTTATTTTGTAAACTTGCAAAAGGCCTCAATTTAAAACTTGCTTAGGGCCCCCTGAAACTCAGATATGCCCCTAATTCTGGGCTTGTAAAATGCCCAAAAATATCCTCAAATTTTTCTGGATTTTTTTGTAATTTTTCCTGATTTTTCTGAATTTTTCCTCCTTTTTTTGAATTTTTTATTCATTTTTCGAATTAAATAATTAATTATCGAAAATATTAATTAATTATTCTAATTTAATAATTATTTTTCAGAATTTTTAAAATAATTTTCCGAATTAATAATTATTTTTAGAATTTTTTAATTAATTTTTTTCGATTTTTAAATATTTTTTCGGATTTTTTTAAATTATAAATTCAAGTAAATAAATTAATTAATTAATTAAATATTACCTGGACACGTGGCGCATTTCTGGACGTCGATCATGATCAGATGGCGCGCATCGCAAAGTGGACCATTTCCTAGACACGTGGCTCGTTTCTGAGCGTCGATCGTATTGTGGCGCGAATTTTGAGACACGTGGCATCACCAAGTGGTGTAGAGCTCGGGGGAGCTCTTTCGAGGGTGCTCGTTGGGGAAGGGGAGAAGCTTCGATGGGTTCGCTCGAGAGGGTTCGAGCTCGGAGCTCGGCGACTCAGTGGAGAGGAGCTCGGAGTGGAAGAGACTGAGCTCGTGAAGGTGGAGACGTTGGGCGTGGAGTTGGAGCTCGCATCGTGGAAGGCGAGCTTGTTGACGAAGCTTCAACTAAAGTTGAGTAAAGCTCGTGGGAGCTCTTTCGAGGGTGCTCGTCGATGGAGGGAAAGCTTGGCGAAGGGAGAGGAGCTCGGGATGGAGCGCATCGTCTTGTCATGCTTGGCGTGGTGAAGAGCTCGGCTTAGAGAAGAGCTCCGAAGCTTGGGTTTTTCTTTTTCTCTGGTTTTGGTGGGAACTTGGAGAAGAAGGTGAAGTGGTATGGGGTTTGGGTTTGGGTCTCTAATGGGTCCGAACTCGACCCTTGTGCTCTCCATCTTTTTGTTTTGTTTTTTTTTAGCTGCTTGCTTGTTCGGCGAATCCGAGCATGGATTTTGAGGTACATTTTTAGCCATTTTGTAGTTCGGTAGCTCGGTAGCTCGGATTTCAGATCCGAGCTACGTGGCTCCATCTGGGCAGTTGATCACGATCATGGCGCGAATCACAAGGCAAGAGGCCCAGATCACGAGAAAACGTGATCTTTTCGTTTTGTGGAGACGTGGCAAAATCTAAGTCATCCATCAGCCATGGCGCGAATATCTGGACGATCTGACGGTCCAAGGAGCTCGGGGGTGTTTTTTCCCCAATACGGAGGTCGGTGCCCCGATAACTTGGTGTTGTAGCTCGGTAGCTTGGCGTAGCTGTATTGCGATCCACTTTTCCGGTGCTACGGAGGTCCGATCGGAGCGTGCGACCCCTCATTTCGAAGCTAACTCGAAGATTCACAACTTCTCTTTAGGAGTGGGCTGAAGAATCACCCTTCTTCATGGTCAAAATAGCCACGCAACATTCTTGTCTTGGTGAAGTTGAGGAGTGTTTTGGTCTTCAGAGTCTTCGAAGAGGAGCCCCACTCCTAGGGGCGAAGAAGATGGGCTAGGAAGGTCCTCGTAAGAGCCATGGGAAGATCCACTCTTGGAGTTGAGTGCAAAGAGCAACTCTTGGGGAGGGTTCTAGCTCAGAGCTCGTTTAGAAGAGGCCCGCTTTGGAGGCGAGTGGAGTGAAAAGCTTAGCTCTAGGAGAGAGCCATTTGGGAGACAAGTTTGAGGAGAAACTCTAGGGGAGAGTTGTGAGCTCCGAAGTCGCTAAGAAGAGGTCCGCTTTGGAGGTGAGCGGAGCGAAGAGCTTGGCTCTAGGAGAGAGCCATTTGGGAAACAAGTTTGAGGAGCAACTCTAGGGGAGAGTTGTGAGCTCCGAACTTGTTGAGAAGAGGTCCGCTTTGGAGGTGAGCGGAGAGAAGAGCTTGGCTCTAGGAAAGAGCCATTTGGGAGACAAGTTTGAGGAGCAACTCTAGGAGAGAGTTGTGAGCTCCGAACTGGTTGAGAAGAGGTCCGCTTTGGAGGTGAGCGGAGCGACGAGCATTGCTCTAGGAGAGAGCCATTTGGGAGACAAGTTTGAGGAGCAACTCTAGGAGAGAGTTGTGAGCTCCGAACTTGTTGTTTAAGTGAGATTCAACGGTTGTGGGAGTAGTTTCGAATGACGAACCACTTCTTACCCACTTATGAGCGAGTAATTTGAAGCGGAATCGAGCCAAGTGTTGGACTCCAAACTCGTCGTTTAAGAGAGATTCAACGGTTGTGGGAGCAGTTCCGAATGGCGAACCACTTCTTACCCACTTATGCGCGAGTAATTTGAAGCGGAATCGAGCCAAGTGTTGGACTCCGAACTCGTTGTTAGAGGGGGTTAACGAGGTATAGGAGCAGTTCCGAATGGCGAACCACTTCTTACCCGCTTATGAGCGAGTAATTTGAAGCGGAATCGAGCCAAGTGTTGGACTCCGAACTCGTTGTTAGAGCTTAGTAAGTTATGGGAGCAGCCATGTAGGAGAAGCTGGACTCTGAACTCACCATTTAACGAGTCGTAGATGTGACTTGAAGAGATAGAGATGAAGCAAGAGCAATAATTTTCAATGAAAAAATGTAAAGTTTTATTGAGATAAACTAAGTGGCCGCTTCAATAGGGCGAGCCATTATTACATTCTATTGGCCAGGTTACAAGCATCGGCCTTATTGAAAATCAAGATCCTACTTCTACGATAAGGTGAAGACCTCTTGGGAGGAGCTGGGTTCTCCTTCTACTGGACCTCCTTGGATGAGGAGGAAGACGGCCCCAGGTTTTGAGTGTTGAAGGTCGGCGGGCCTTTCTGTTTGTTTGTAGGCTCTTCAGGGGGGAAGCTCGACCCCATCTTTTTGGACGAACTTGGTCAGGTGTACCCGCTGTATGAGTTCTTCGATCTCCTCCTTGAGAGCCCGACAATCATCCGTGTCGTGACCGTGGTCCCTGTGAAAGCGGCACCACTTATCCTTGTTCCTCTTCTTGCCAGGAGTATTCATTCTAGAGGGAGCGCGGAGTAGTCCTTTCTTGTCCACCTCTATAAGAACTTCTGATATATTAGCAATGAGGGGGGTGAACTTCTCAAAACAAGGAGTCGGGCGGCGCTGGCCATTGCCGTCCTTCTGAGATTTTTGGGACCCCTCTTCACTCGTATTCTTCCGTTTGTTTCCGGAAGATGATTCCTCAAGAGTAGGGGGGTTGTGTAACGCCCCGAATCCCAAAAACACTGAATTCGAGATGTTCTACAGGATCTTTTCACTTTCTTCAGTACAATTTTACAAGGAAATTTAAACTTTTCACTTTACATCAGAATTTACATCAATATTACACTTTTCTTTTGCACAGCGGAAGTAAAAATTTTACAACATTTAAATAAATGTACAACAACATGATATAATCTTTAAGCATCCTTTCCACTTTATCTTTAACATGCCACTTACCTGCATATAAGACTGTGGGTACGTCAGTTTATTCAACCGACGATCATTATACACGGCCATCCTCTCTATGCCGGAAATAGTATAACTTAATTTTCCATATTTAGCAAACACAAACTTGTCACAAATCAAACTAAAGGGACTACCCTATTGATGTCGTGTTGTGATTGTGCACTTAATCCTTAATACAATTATTTATGTTACATGACACTAATGCACACTTGTTCGGAGTCTATGCATCCCATACTACATAGGTCCGAGGGCAAGCCTCTTAATCGTTCTTCATGTTTGTAGGGTTCAATCCCTCGTTATGACTTAATCTACTACTGTAACTACGGTAGTGTCTTAGATGATCTATGAGTGCAAGCACGTGTACAGAAACTGGAGGGGAATTCCACGTCATGTCACGACTCATCGTGAAGAACCTATGGACAATTCAGCCTCCTTCATGGCACACGATCCTCATGCAGTCACCAAACATCCCACAAATCTCACCACCGGGACGGTACCCTAGAACAGTATCCACGTCATGTCACGACGCATCGTGAAGAACCTGTGAAATACTCTCCGCCGCCACGGTACCCTGGAGCCGTATCCACGTCATGTCACGACTCATCGTGAAGAACCTGTGAAATACTCTCCGCCGCAAATCCGATGGCCCTCACTCTTGTTTTTCTCCTACTTTCATCACGTCTCCACTATGTACTAATCCTTAGTTTTTATTAGAATCATGAACAAAATCAAAGCTCTAGAGTTAGCCTCTCCACTAAACCGGACTTATTCATTCATTTCAACATGACCAACCTTGGTCTTTCTTTTCAATATTCATTTCATTTCTTTCCAAATGCCGGGGGAGACTTAGCTACTCTTTCAAATTCTAACATAATCTGAGCATTCCCAGCTCATGAGTTCATTTTTTTTTCATTGCCTCAGCATATCATGATCTTAGCTTTCATATTCATGTAATTCTCAATTCGAATCTATGATTCATTTCATGTAAATTCTCAATTCAAAACTATAATTCATTTCATGTAAATTCATGCAGCAACAAATAGAGTTTATCAACACCCACCATAAGGTTCACAATCTTCAAAATAAACAGAATAATGTTCTCTGACATAACAAAACACTCTGGACAGTCGACTTGGATCTCTTCCAGTCGACTTGTTCAGTCAATTCAAGTTCTTCATAATCACTCGGGAGAGTCGACTGCTGTACACGGCAGTCGGCTGTTCCGCAGTGTTCCAATTTCAATTATCAATCACAGGACAGTCGACTGCCGTTCAACACAGTCGGCTGTTCTGCGGAGTTCAATTATGTAATTTCTCAAATTCTATACAGTCGACTGCTACACACATTAGGTCGACTGACCAGTTTAAAATCTCAAATTAAGGAATCACACATCATATTTTGTCACGCTATTCTTCAACAAGAATAATTCACATTTCATGGATATCACATTGTTCTCGAAATGAGAAGTACTAACGAATATTCATAATTCATATTTTCATACATCTATAATGTCACTTCAATCTTTACTATACTAATCTTCCTCATTTCCAGTTCTTTTGCAAGGTATACTTTCCCAAAAATATACATGTCAAAGTCATAGTTCTAATTACACATTTCATTCTCAAATCACATTTTATTTCATGCAACAATTCCCAAATTATCTTTATAAAGTCTCGTGTATTTTTAGAAGAGTAGAACATTCGAGTTTATAAAAATGCATCAGTACCAGTCGACTTATACTATAGTAAGTCGACTGTCCAGGGAAAAACATCCATGATTTTAAGTAAATAATTTAAGCAAGAAGTTGACTTAGAAAAGCACAAGTCGACTTAAATGAGCACATAAGTCGACTTATAAGGTCCTAAGTCGACTTACCAGAACGTTTCTTTTCCGACATTTCTCAACAATTAATGCCACAAATCTCTTTATTAGCCAAGTTCACATTCATGGTTATAATTAATCCATATCGACTTAGATTTTTACTAATCCAATCACATACAATTGCATACTCACATTCCAATCAATTTATAGGTCAATTCTCCAATTAAGAGTGTACTCTTATTAATATTTTTCATGCATCATTCTCAATATAATACTAGCATCATTTCTAATTAGAAATAAGGAAAATCAAACCCACTATCATTCATTCAAACAAGCATTTCTACTTTAGAAATATGGAGAATTTTACCCACCTTATATGGAGAGAACAAACACAATAGCAACTAAGTCCTTTGAAAATGAGATGCGCCTCCTCCTAGATAATGCGCGCACAAGTTCCACAAGCACCACCGAAAGCTCCTAGCCGGCCCTTCTCCTCCTTGGTGGAACGCAAGCACAAACCACTCACCACTCAATCTTTTTAACTCACAACTATTACTAAATTAGACTATAGATTTGGAAGGGATAATAAGCACAAAAGAACTAGCCATGGGACGGGGGTATTTATACTAGAAATCAACTAGAATGGAGGGCTAGGATTAGTTGATTGGTTGTAGGATGGAAGGCTAGGATGAGAGTAGGAGTTACCACAACTACCCACATTCACATAACTACCACACCATGACCACCACTAAACTTTTGAATCTCCCTCCAAAAGAAGTGTACCCGGCCTACAAGGAGTAGTGTGCATTGCACGTGTACGCGTAGTGCACGTGCATGCAACTAGGCCCAAAATTGTGCATTTTAATTTTGTACAAAAATAAAATAGTATTAAAATAGTCTTCTACATGACAAGTTAAATAAAAATAGATTAATCCATGGGCTTTAGTTTTGGGCCAAAATAGTTATTTAAAATAAAGTAAATAAATTACATTTTGGGCTTTTAAGAAAAAGGCCTTTTTAATCTAATCAAAATAAGGCTTCCTATTTATTTAAAGAGGACTTTTGTATAAAAAAATAATTTGAAAACATATATTTAAATATTCATACACGTCACAATAAAAATAATTATAAGATTTTAATTCAATCAAAATGTTGCACGTGCACATTACGTGCAAAATAATTTTTCATTAATTGAAAAATCAGGGTATTACAACACTCCCTCCTTACAATAGTTCCGTCCCCAGAACTACAGTCAAGAGTGAGAGAAACAGAAAATACAACACAACAACAAGAACAAAAAGATACAAAGATACAATCAAGCAAAAAGTTCAGGATAGTCCTTCAACATCCTCTCCTCAGACTCCCAAGTAGCCTCTTCAACCAAATGGTTTCTCCAGACTACCTTGACCATCGGTATCGTCTTATTCCTCAAGACTTTCTCTCGACGATCAACAATCTCAACAGGAGACTCGATGTAATTCAGATCCAACTGCAAACCTTCCGGCACTTCAGGCAAATGATGACTCGGATCTGGAATATAACCTCTCAGCATAGACACATGAAAGACATTATCCACCTGAGATAACTCTTCCGGTAATTCAAGCCGGTAAGCAGTTTTTCCGATCCTTTTCAATATCTTATATGAGCCTATAAACCTCGGGGCTAACTTCCCGCCTTTGCCAAATCGAACCACACCTTTGCTGGGTGATACCTTCAGAAAGACGAAGTCACCAACCTCAAACTCAAGGTCCCTTCTCCGGTTGCCTGCATAGCTTTTCTGCCTGTTCTGAGCTTCCACCAACCTCTTCCTGATCAGAACAATCTTCTCAGAAGTTTGCTGCACAAGCTCAGGACCAAACAACTGATGCTCCCCAACTTCATACCAACAAACAGGAGTCCTGCACTTCCTGCCATACAAAGCTTCGTACGGCGCCATCCCGATGCTAGCCTAAAAACTGTTGTTGTAGGCAAACTCTACCAAAGGTAAATGCCTTTCCCAACTGCCTCCAAAGTCTAGTATACAACACCGAAGCATATCCTCAAGAACACGGTTGACTCTCTCGGTCTGCCCATCGGTTTACGGATGAAAAGCAGTGCTGAAATCTGTCTTGGTACCCAAAGCTGTCTGAAGACTCCTCCAGAAATGCAAAGTAAACCGCGCATCTCGATCAGACACAATAGTTGAGGAAACACCATGAAATCTGACAATCTCGCCAACATACAACTCAGCCAACTTGTCCATCGAAGCAGTGAGTTTCATCGCCAAAAAGTGAGCGGACTTGGTCAGTCGATCGACTATAACCCAAATCGCATCATTGCCTTTAGGACTCTTAGGCAATCCCGTAATGAAATCCATACTGATGTTATCCCACTTCCATTCCGAAATAGGTAACGGGTGTAATAGACCTCCGGGTATCTGATTTTCGGCTTTGACTTGCTGACAAACCTCACACTTCACAACAAAATCAGCCACATCCCGCTTCAAACCTGACCACCAGAAATGCTGTTTGATGTCCTTGTACATCTTAGTACTCCCAGGATGTACCGACAAAAGAGTAGCAACCTGAAGAATACTCTCTTTCAGGTCCGCCTGATTTGGAACACACAGTCTATCTCCGAACCACAGCACTCCATCCCTGATTTGAAATCCGGGCAACCTGCCAGCACCAACCTGCTCCTTCATCTCCAAAATATCAGCATCAAGCTCCTGACTTGCAATAATCCTTGCATTCAGTGTAGGCTGAAGCCTCAACTGAGCCAAAGATGCTCCCAATCCTTGCAAGACAACTTCAATACCTGCTCGGTCCAACTCCTCAATCAGATGCTTCTGAGTTGTAATCAAACTGGCCAAACTGCTCTTGCGACTAAGTGCATCAGCAACAACGTTAGCCTTTCCAGGATGATACTTGATCTCAGGTCGCATATCCTCAAGCACTTCCAACCATCTTCGCTGTCTCAGATTCAGATCCCTCTGCTGATATATATACTTCAAGCTCTTGTGATCCGTGTACATGTTCAACTTCTCACCGTACACGTAGTGCCTCCATTGCTTCAGGGCAAAGATAATCGCAGCCAACTCCAGATCATGAGTCGGATAATTTTTCTCATGCAGGTCGTAGTTGCCTAGACCCATAAGCGATTACTCTTCCTTCTTGCATTAAGACACAACCAAGCCCCTGATGTGAAGCATCGCTGTAAACATCATACTCAACACCTGCTCCAGGCAAAGCCAAAATAGGTGCCGTAGCCAGCTTCTCTTTCAACTCCTGAAAGCTCGCCTCACATTGCTCGGTCCACTTGAAGTTCACACTCTTCTTGGTCAGTCCAGTAAGTGGTACAGCTATCTGAGCATAACCTTGAATGAATCTCCGGTAGTATCTAGTCATCCCAAGAAAATTTCTGACTTCCTTCACTGTAGTAGGCCTTGCCCAATCTCTCACTGCCTCTATCTTCTGAGGGTCAGTTGCCACTCCCTCCTTAGAAAGGATGTGACCTAGGAATGCCACTTCAGATTTCCAGAAATCACACTTGGATAACTTGGCATACAACTTCTGCTCTTCCAGCTTCTTCAACACTGCTGCCAGATGCTCGGTGTGCTCCTCCTCTGACTTGGAGTACACGAGAATATCGTCGATGAACACCACGACGAAAGAATCAATGAACGGCCTCAAAATTCTGTTCATCAAGTCCATGAAGATTGCGGGTGCATTCGTCACTCCAAATGACATAACTAAGAATTCGTAATGCCCATGCCGAGTTCTAAATGCAGTTTTGTGCACATCTTCAGCTTTCACTCGAACTTGGTGGTAACCTGATCGAAGATCTATTTTGGAGAAAACAGCTGCTCCTTGTAGACGATCGAACAAATCATCAATTCGAGGAATCGGATACTTATTCTGAACAGTAACCTTATTCAGCTCCCGGTAATCGATACACATTCTCATCGATCCATCCTTCTTCTTTACCAAAAGCACTGGTGTTCCACAAGGTGACGCACTAGGTTGAATAAAACCTTTCTCCAACAGTTCCTCAATCTGCCGTTTCACTTCATCCTGTTCCACTGGAGCCATCTTATAAGGTGCCTTAGAAATGGGTGCACTTCCCGGTTGAACAGTGATGCTGAACTCTACATCACGATGCGGGGGTAATCCAGGAAAATCTTCCAAGAACACAGTCGGATAGTCCCGAACCACAGGAATCCCTTGCAATTCCACAGGCGTCACTTCATTGCGGATAGTTGCCACCAGCTTAGAACATTTCTGCTTCCCTTGGAAAGTGACTTCAGGTCCACCTGGAGCCTTCACTGTCACCGTCTTGGTCTTACACTCGATGCTTGCACTGTACACCGACATCCAATCAATGCCAATGATAACGTCGACTCCCAAGATAGTCAGCTCGATCAGATCAATGCCAAAGATTCGATCTCCAATCACAATCTCGCAATCAGCATAATACCGATCAGTGATCAAAGTTTCCCCTGACGGAGTAGCTACTGCTAAGATCTTGCCTGGAAAAATCTTCGGTTCAACTCCCAACACTTTAGCAAATTTAGGAGACACAAAAGTATGAGAGGATCCAGTATCGAACAATACAACAGCTTTCATTCCATTAAGATAAAGTTCGCCTGTTACATAATACACACCATTACATAACAGTTTCACAATATGAACGGGAAGAAGAAATGACAAAAACACTAAACATCAGCCCTCGTACCAGAGATGACCTGATCTGCTTCCTCAGCATCAGCCTCCGTCAAGGCAAATACTCGCCCTGATTGGTACGGTCTCTTCCCAGACTGCTGCATTGGTGCATTGCGATTACTGTTCCCTGGCTTGGAGCATTGAGACATGAAATGTCCCGTCTTACCACAGTTGAAGCAAGTCACTGCAGGAGGTCTCACCACATTGTTCCCAGGTCCTCCAGCTACACTAATAGCGTTCGTCCCTGTCGGTTTGAACCTTTGTGCAGATGGTTGCCCCTTGAAACTTCCAGAATTGGCGGGCCTCTTCCCGGACTGCCAGTTGTTCCTCCTGCTCTGAACAACATGGAACTGCTCCATATCCGCCTCCGTCGCTGCCGCTCTCTTCACCAACTTGTCGAATCTCCTGATACCAAGGGGTATCATCCGGGACCTCAAGCTCGGCCTCAGTCCATGCTCAAACTTCCGAGCCTTCTTCGCCTCATCTATCACCAGTTCTGGAGCATACCTAGAGAGCTGAGTAAACTTAGTCTCATACTCCCTCACTGACATGCTGCCTTGCTGTAGCGACAGAAACTCCATTGCTTTCTTCTCCTGAACATCGGAGGGGAAATAATGACTGCGAAATTCTTCCAGAAATTCCTCCCAGTCAATTACTATACCTCCCATGGTCCTCTTCATCGACTACCACCAAACAGCCGCATCCTTCTCCAATTGCAAAGTCGCCAACTTGACCTTGCTACCCTCAGGGGTCTCCAACACCTCAAAGATTGTCTCCACTTGACGGATCCAGTCGTTAGCCGCATCTGGGTCTGACTTTCCCTCGAATTCAGGTGGTTTCATTCTCTTGAATGATTCCACTAGCTTAATCGCCTCGGGCACTGGATTCACCGGCCTCCTTCCTTGGTTCATGGCCACTGCATTCAGCGTCTGGTATACCCTTGCAAGTTCGGTCTCCAGATCCAAACCTTCTCCATTCCTAGCTCCTCTTCTCGACATATTCTGATGCAAAAGATCCATTAAATTCGAAGTATAAGACAAGAATTTAAATCAACTTGCATTTCATTGAATTCCAAACTTTATACATTCGAATTAAAGCATTTCTTAACATCAGAATAAAAGAAAATAGAAGCTACAACAATCTAACTCCTACGGTTCCTCTTCGCTTCTCGAAGTTCTCCCCGTAGTTCATCAACTTCATCCTTCAGCACATCTGTCAAGTTCTTCCTCTTCTCGAGTTCCCATACTCGATGACTGAGAACTGAAAAGTCGTCCTTCCATTTCGCCAGCTGAGCCTCCAACAATCCGACTCTCTCTCGCAGTGTCTCTACCTGCCTCTGAAGAGAAGTCACAAGACTAGTTGGAACTGGTTCTTCTTTCTTCTTCGTCAAAAGAAGAGTCATCAGATGAATCCGGAGGTGGGGTGATCTCTCGGGATTCAGGCCATTCTTCACCGTCAGAATCTGCTTGCCCTGGGTAGTACTCGTCCTCGGAATCTGCCTGTCCAGGATGGTACTCTTCCTCAATGATATGCCAGTCGTCATCTCCAGCAGGATCGAAGTGATCAGCCATCTTAGAAATAGAGAGGAAGAAGCATGAGTCTTAGAGCAACACAAATGTAAGTCACTTACATTTAAATCTCTAGACTCAAACACACACTCTAATGTCCACATCTAGGGTGTCGTTCCTTATAAATTTGTACTAGTGTGAAAGCGTAGAAAAACCTGGCTCTGATACCACTCTGTAATGCCCCGAATCCCAAAAACAGTGAATTCGAGATGTTCTACAGGATCTTTTCACTTTCTTCAGTACAATTTTACAAGGAAATTTAAACTTTTCACTTTACATCAGAATTTACATCAATATTACACTTTTCTTTTGCACAGCGGAAGTAAAAATTTTACAACATTTAAATAAATGTACAACAACATGATATAATCTTTAAGCATCATTTCCTCTTTATCTTTAACATGCCATTTACCTGCATATAAGACTGTGGGTACGTCAGTTTATTCAACCGACGATCATTATACACGGCCATCCTCTCTATGCCGGAAATAGTATAACTTAATTTTCCATATTTAGCAAACACAAACTTGTCACAAATCAAACTAAAGGGACTACCCTATTGATGTCGTGTTGTGATTGTGCACTTAATCCTTAATGCAATTATTTATGTTACATGACACTAATGCACATTTGTTCGGAGTCTATGCATCCCTTACTACATAGGTCCGAGGGCAAGCCTCTTAATCGTTCTTCATCTTTGTAGGGTTCAATCCCTCGTTATGACTTAATCTACTACTGTAACTACGGTAGTGTCTTAGATGATCTATGAGTGCAAGCACGTGTACAGAAACTGGAGGGGAATCCCACGTCATGTCACGACTCATCGTGAAGAACCTATGGACAATTCAGCCTCCTTCATGGCACATGATCCTCATGCAGTCACCAAACATCCCACAAATGTCACCACCGGGACTGTACCCTAGAACAGTATCCACGTCATGTCACGACGCATCGTGAAGAACCTGTGAAATACTCTCCGCCGCCACGGTACCCTGGAGCCGTATCCACGTCATGTCACGACTCATCGTGAAGAACCTGTGAAATACTCTCCGCCGCAAATCCGATGGCCCTCACTCGTGTTTTTCTCCTACTTTCATCACGTCTCCACTATGTACTAATCCTTAGTTTTTATTAGAATCATGAACAAAATCAAAGCTCTAGAGTTAGCCTCTCCACTAAACCGGACTTATTCATTCATTTCAACATGACCAACCTTGGTTTTTCTTTTCAATATTCATTTCATTTCTTTCCAAATGCCGGGGGAGACTTAGCTACTCTTTCATTTCAATTTCAATTCACAAATTCTAACATAATCTGAGCATTCCCAGCTCATGAGTTCATTTTTTTTCATTGCCTCAGCATATCATGATCTTAGCTTTCATATTCATGTAATTCTCAATTCGAATCTATGATTCATTTCATGTAAATTCTCAATTCAAAACTATAATTCATTTTATGTAAATTCATGCAGCAACAAATAGAGTTTATCAACACCCACCATAAGGTTCACAATCTTCAAAATAAACAGAATAATGTTCTCTGACATAACAAAATACTCTGGACAGTCGACTTGGATCTCTTCCAGTCGACTTGTTCAGTCAATTCAAGTTCTTCATAACCACTCGGGAGAGTCGACTGCTGCACACGGCAGTCGGCTGTTCCGCAGTGTTCCAATTTCAATTATCAATCACAGGACAGTCGACTGCCGTTCAACACAGTCGGCTGTTCTGTGGAGTTCAATTATGTAATTTCTCAAATTCTATACAGTCGACTGCTACACACATTAGGTCGACTGACCAGTTTAAAATCTCAAATTAAGGAATCACACATCATATTTTGTCACGCTATTCTTCAACAAGAATAATTCACATTTCATGGATATCACATTGTTCTCGAAATGAGAAGTACTAACGAATATTCATAATTCATATTTTCATACATCTATAATGTCACTTCAATCTTTACTATACTAATCTTCCTCATTTCCAGTTCTTTTGCAAGGTATACTTTCCCAAAAATATACATGTCAAAGTCATAGTTCTAATTACACCTTTCATTCTCAAATCACATTTTATTTCATGCAACAATTCCCAAATTATCTTTATAAAGTCTCGTGTATTTTTAGAAGAGTAGAACATTCGAGTTTATAAAAATGCATCAGTACCAGTCGACTTATACTATAGTAAGTCGACTGTCCAGGGAAAAACATCCATGATTTTAAGTAAATAATTTAAGCAAGAAGTTGACTTAGAAAAGCACAAGTCGACTTAAATGAGCACATAAGTCGACTTACAAGGTCCTAAGTCGACTTACCAGAACGTTTCTTTTCCGACATTTCTCAACAATTAATGCCACAAATCTCTTTATTAGCCAAGTTCACATTCATGGTTATAATTAATCCATATCGACTTAGATTTTTACTAATCCAATCACATACAATTGCATACTCACATTCCAATCAATTTATAGGTCAATTCTCCAATTAAGAGTGTACTCTTATTAATATTTTTCATGCATCATTCTCAATATAATACTAGCATCATTTCTAATTAGAAATAAGGAAAATCAAACCCACTATCATTCATTCAAACAAGCATTTCTACTTTAGAAATATGGAGAATTTTACCCACCTTATATGGAGAGAACAAACACAATAGCAACTAAGTCCTTTGAAAATGAGATGCGCCTCCTCCTAGATAATGCGCGCACAAGTTCCACAAGCACCACCGAAAGCTCCTAGCCGGCCCTTCTCCTCCTTGGTAGAACGCAAGCACAAACCACTCACCACTCAATCTTTTTAACTCACAACTATTACTAAATTAGACTATAGATTTGGAAGGGATAATAAGCACAAAAGAACTAGCCATGGGAGGG
Organism: Hemerocallis citrina; assembly: GCA_017893485.1. Lineage (NCBI taxonomy): Eukaryota > Viridiplantae > Streptophyta > Magnoliopsida > Asparagales > Asphodelaceae > Hemerocallis > Hemerocallis citrina. The sequence goes on along the minus strand of CM030365.1, from coordinate 4,441,234 downwards.
GGGTATTTATACTAAAAATCAACTAGAATGGAGGGCTAGGATTAGTTGATTGGTTGTAGGATGGAAGGCTAGGATGAGAGTAGGAGTTACCACAACTACCCACATTCACATAACTACCATACCATGACCACCACTAAACTTTTGAATCTCCCTCCAAAAGAAGTGTACCCGGCCTACAAGGAGTAGTGTGCATTGCACGTGTACGTGTAGTGCACGTGCATGCAACTAGGCCCAAAATTGTGCATTTTAATTTTGTACAAAAATAAAATAGTATTAAAATAGTCTTCTACATGACAAGTTAAATAAAAATAGATTAATCCATGGGCTTTAGTTTTGGGCCAAAATAGTTATTTAAAATAAAATAAATAAATTACATTTTGGGCTTTTAAGAAAAAGGCCTTTTTAATCTAATCAAAATAAGGCTTCCTATTTATTTAAAGAAGGCTTTTGTATAAAAAAATAATTTGAAAACATATATTTAAATATTCATACACGTCACAATAAAAATAATTATAAGATTTTAATTCAATCAAAATGTTGCACGTGCACATTACGTGCAAAATAATTTTTCATTAATTGAAAAATCAGGGTATTACAGGTTGAGAGCCTCTTCTGCTCTTATGTACTTCTCTACCCTAAGTAGGAGTTTTGAAAAGTTCCGAGGAGGATTCTTGGCAAGGGATGCCCTGAGATTGGCATTAGTGATGTTGCGCTCGAATGCGGCAGAGGCTACTGATTGGTTGAGGGAGGGAATGGACCGAGCTTCGGCGATGAAGCATCGAACGTAATCCTTTAGGCGTTCACCATTTTCTTGGTTGAGGGTCACCGGAGATACACTTGTTTTCTCGGCCCGGTGGCTACTCACGAAATGAGTAAGGAAGAACCCTTCGAACTGATCGAATCAGATGATGGAGGCCGGGGCGAGTCGAGAGTACCATTCTCTCGCAGGCCCCTTCAATGTGGTAGGGAAGATCTTGCAAAGGAGGGCGTCTGAAGCATGGTGGATCATCATGAGAGTTTTGAAACTCTTTATGTGATCCGCAAGGTCCGATTCTCCGGTATACGACTCGAAGTGAGGCAGCTTGAAGTTCTCTGGGATGGGAGCCTTCATGATGGTGAGGGAGAATGGAGGTCTGCTCAGGCGGAGGTTTATCGCCCATTGCTCTTCTTCTCTGTCAATTCGGCCGAGGCTCCTCTCCATCTCGTGGAGACGGCGGTAGACTGAGTCTTCTCTTTGATCATATCTTGTCGAGCCCCGGGACTCATCTTCGTACGAGGGTGGGCTGGGGCTGCGGCGATGGTAGCTTGCTCATGGACGAGGATTGGGAGTGTGAAGGCGGTGGCTCCTGGCTGGCTCATGAGTAGGTGGCCTCTGGTCGTTTTTTGGGGCGATATTGAGGGCCCGTAAGACTGTCACTTGGAAGTCTTGAAGCTCCGCCCTTGTGACTGGTGCCTCTCCAGCTTGGCGTTCCCTATGTGTGGCTCGGCTTACTAAAGAATGAGTTCTCTGCCGATGACGCTGAGGGGACTCTCTTCGCCTCCTCGGGGGAGGGGATCTTCTCGTCCTCGGTCGGCGGGGGGTCCGGACTCTTGAGGCCCCTGGGTGCTCAGGTTGATGGACTCCCCCAAGGGCTCGCCATCCATTCAGGCGAGTTCGGAGGTCGACCCCCTTTTGGCGGTCGGTAATCACTTGACGAAGATCCCGCTCGGGAGGGCTTTGAGAAGCCATAGATTCAACTGAAGGATTGGGAACCGCGACATGGTCATGGAGAGGATGTTGCTTCAGACGACTCCGACAGGAGCCCCCTGGGTAGCCCTCTGAGACCCTGGAGGGACCTGTTGAGGAGGAGCACCTTGAGCTGGAGGAGGGGGAGGAGGGAGAGAAGTGGTTTTTCGGCTGGAGACCGCTGCCTTTTCCTTCTGTTTTGGATGCATGTCTTGAAACTAGTCACGCTGATGAAGTTAGGTCGGGTTGCTTTTTCGTTCCCACAGATGGCGCCAATCTGTTGCTGCTGATTTTGGTGTGGGAGCAAACAGATGAATTTGTGGATTCTTGGAGAAAACGATAAAGCAAACTTGTTGACCTTCACCAACTTGTTGACCTGGTCTCTTGCCATTGTCGCGAACCTGTAAAAAGTGCAACACACCGGGATGGATCCCTCCGACGCACCCTCCGACGCTCTTGTCAGTAATCTGAATGATTAAGAAAGAGCTTTTATTTGAAAAGTATTGATTACATGGTAACAGTGGGAGGAGAGGGGTATTTATAGTCGCCTTAGGGATCCGTTTCGAGATAAGAACATATCTCTACTTCCCGGTGTGAATGGATAAAAGCGGTTAAGATCACTTCTTAGGGATAATTATGAATCTGAATTCTTCTTTATCCTTCTGAACTGGTTTGTAACGGGTTTGGACCCGTACCCAGTAAGATAGATCCATTTATGGGTTATTTGGCTTTGAAGAGAAACCCAGTTTCCATTTCAGACCCGTTTGTTGGTGAAATTACCGTTTTACCCCTGAGCTTTAAGATACGTGCCCGATTTGAACGGTCCCGATTTAATCCCATTTTTAGCCATATCACTACCATATCCATCTTATCGACGTCAATAGAGTTAAAACTTAGGAGCAGTTAGACATTTAGAATGGAAGAGAAGATGATGTGAAAGATAACAAACAACCCGAACACAGTCAGTGCTACACGAGGCACCTCACATGAATTTTTTAATAAAAAATTACACTGTATTAGCTAGTGTTGGATTTGTGCGTCTTTACACAAGTGTCACGGTTCCAAATAAAAGCTGTTGCTGTTTTTTTCTCTGATGTGGGAGCAATCAGATTGATTAGTTCTTTTAAGGAACTAACTTACTGTTGGAATTGGGGCATCAACCAACGCCCGTTGTCGCAGCGGAACTAAATAGAGCAATGAGGAAGTCGAATTAGATGAGATGAATAAATTGAGCAAGTAAGTAGATCTACCAAACTAACACAAACACACCGATGACTTATCCCGGTTAGCTTTTGCTTAATCCGGGGAGAAATATAGGGAGATCTGATATTCAACTAGAAGAAATTACAAGGAGTTATTGATTCACTCAATACGAAGGAATCAAACTCACCCACCAAGAACTACCTCTCTCTCGAGTCTTTCTTTGCTATGGAGAAAAGAATCTATGATGTACTACCTCTCATATTGGAGGAGTTTTGATGTGAATATTTGCAAGTGTACAAAATCGCAACAAGTAGTATAGTTTTAGTGAATAGAGTGTCGAACCCACAGGGACTAATTATTTTATTGAGTACCGATATTACTAGATGAATAACTATTTGGATAATCGAAATTTATAAATAATAAAACAACTAAGTTAAATTAATCTAATTAAAGCTAACTAAATTAGTGAAGAGGGAGCGAGCTGTGAAATTCTTGTACTTTGTTAATGGCAAAATTAGTTCTAGGGCTTTTGACTTCACCTAGTTTATCACACACAGAATTTATAACTCCTTATGAATAAAATATTATTTTTCCAAGTTGTAGACCAAAATCCCAAAAGTATTCACTACTATATCTCAAGTAGTATCAGAATTATTTTCAACTAATTATTTGCCTTAGTTCATTCACAAATTATTAATTGAAAATTTATGGATTTCTTAACGGTCACGTTCTCCTATAACGGTGTTTAATTTTTATTAACCACAAATCACCAGTTCGGTCTCTTCATGATTTAAAAGATCATACAAATGTCTATCCACCAATTGTACGCATAAATAATAAAAATCAAAACACAACCATGGAAAAATAGAACAATAATAAAGAATTAAAATTGTGTTATTAAAACTAGGCGACATCCAATCCCTAGAAAAATAAATTTAGTTCATAATCAATTTGCAACTAATAAAAATTGTTTTGGATTGCATAGTAAAAATTAGAGAAAGAAAAGAGATACAAAAAATATAAAAATATTGCAAACCGAACTCCTAGAACCAAGCCCAAGCTGTTCTCTCTCCTCTATCTCTGTCTCAAAATCCGAACCGCACAGCCAAACGATGTGTCGCCACGTCAGCGCGGAGTGGATCAGCTGCTTCTTTGTCGCCTCGAAGACCGTGCCAGGAAAGTAGCTCCACGTCAGCGGACATCGCGTCAGCCAGCCAGAGCCTAGGTCCACGTCAGCACGCTGTCCAATCATGCCAGTCACGTCAACTATCGCCCAGAAACACGTGTGCAGTCGTCGCTGTCAGTTCTTGGCGCGCCTCGTACCGCGTGCGCAGGAACCAGCCCTTCTGCCACGTGCTGCTGTCTTTGTCTGCCTGTTTGCCTGGTTCAGAATGCAAGAGAGAGAGAAGAGGTCTTTCTCTTTCCTCTCTTTTTTTTTTGTTTTTTTTTTCTTTTAATTATTAGCCGTCACCTCTTGCCTTCTCTTTGTGCGTGCCTTCATATATTTATAGACAAACGGGAAGAAGATTTAGGGTTTTCTTTTTGCAGAATAGTCCCTCCTCTTTTATTTATTTCCTTCCTTCTTTAACCTGATTTTTATTTCTTTCTCCTATTTTCTTTTCTTTCCTTTTCTTGCAAACACGTGCTGCATACACAGAAAATAATACCAGGAATTAGGGTTATAAAAATAAAATAAAATAAATTAGTTTAAAATTAATTAAACTAACTAAAAATCATATCAGCTCATTTAAACCCTTTTAAAATTATTTATCGCACTTTTAGCTCAATTAGCAAATTAAGATTCAACAAAACAATAAAAATTAATAAATCAATAGTTTTGCTTTGTTTGTTGATTTATACCAAAAATCTTCACTTTTTTAATCAAAAATCTTATTTCTTCAAAAATAATTAATTAATTGAAATCTTATAGAAATAAGAGGAATTATAAACAATATAAACGAAAACAAGCTATTTAAATGGGTAAATGAGTACAAATATTTGTATAAAAATTAGACACATCAAATACCCCCAAACTTAAGATTTTGCTTGATAGGGAATAACAGGCTCAACCCTTCACACTAAAAGGTCTCATCATGTAAGCATCAAAATTTCAATTAAAAATATAAACAATAACAAATAAAGTAAAATCAAGCATACCCACTTTCTCCAGTGCAATTATTTATTCATAATTCCAAACCCAATCATATTTGTCATGCAATTAATGTAATTATAGTACGTAACAACTCAATCTGTGATTATCCCTTCTCACTACTACAAACCGAGTAGCAAACTAGAGTTTTTTTTTGTTTTTTTTTATTTTTATTTTTTAAAAAATATTTTTATTTTAAGTCTCTTCTATAAGTTGTCACTTGCCTTTTGACGCGAATGAAAACATTTGTGATGAATTCACCCGGTTACTCAACAAGTCACAAACTTAAAGTGCTTTGCATACTCATATTTCAAGTTGCCGTTTGACGTAAAAGTAAACATTGGTGATGAATACCCCTTATTACTAAGCAACTCAAAAAATTGGAGTAGATTGACTTTATCCATTTTTTTTTAAATATTTTTTTTATCATTACTCTATTTACTTAAACTCTGTTTAGGACTAGATCAAAGGGGACAATCACAAGAAAAAACATCACATTTGTCTTTTATGTATAATAGCATGACTCACACAATTTTGTAAGGAATTGTAAATATCAATAATCCTAAAGTAAATAAGTATACTCACTCTTGATTTATAAGCAATTGTCTATCCTAAAAAAAATTATTTCAATGCTTATCACAATAAAGATCTCAAAAGTGTAAAGGTAAGACTAGTTGAAATCCTTTTTGTTTTGTTTTTCTTTTCAAAAATATATAAAATAAAAATAAATTTGTAACCCTTCCCCACAAACTTGAATATCACATTGTCCTCAATGGGAAAGAAAAAAGAAAAACAAAAAGAATGCAAAAAGTTCAGAATTTCTCCCCTGATTTGTCTTAAAATTTCTACACGCGCGGCGTTCAGTATTTTTGCGATATCTGGAGCTATAGGTGTCCAAATGGGCTGATTGCTGGAAAGCTAAGACGATAGGCTAAAATTGCTCTTTGAATCAGTTTTCCAGATTCTGACTCCAAACTGCTCAAAAACAGCCATCAATGAAGGTGTACAAAACAGCTCCACCCGGCGACTTTCAAACTCATGCAATCCTACAAGATAAAATCAAAAATTAAAATAAAATAAACTAAAAGATAAATCAAACCTAAATGCAATAAAAGAAAACTTGGGTTGCCTCCCAAGAAGCGCTAAATTTTAAGTCTTCAGCGAGACATGGGGGTGAGATGATTATGTGACACCAAGATCCAACAACATTAAAACATCCTTTCTAATACTTCTCTTCTGGTGTGGATCAGGTTTAAGCTCTAGTTTGAGGCATTTCCTTCTAGATGAGTCTTTGATTCCCCCACCTTTTTGAATTTTATCTGAAAAAATGAATGAATAGAGGGTGCAGCATCCAAATACATAACATATTCAAAAATATTTTCTTTTTTAGTTTCAAAGGTTGCTGAATGTATTGGACATACTTCGATTGATGATTTTTCAAATTTATTCTTACGTTTCTTGCCCACAATTAAATCAATTTTACTTACTTGAATACACGACTGTTCTTCAGGAGAAAACTTTATGGAATTAAAAACATCATACATTACTTGCTCATGCTGAATTTGTTCCTCCACAATTTGTTCAATCTCACTTTGCTTTTCAACCACATTCTGTTCGCCATTTTCTTCTTGTGGTTGCTCAGTTGTCCTCCCGCTGCTTAGTATTATTGCTTTGACATCTTCCGTAGGGTTGACAACTGTGTTGCTTGGTAATGTTCCTGCAGCTTTTTCATTAAGAATACTTGAAATTTGACTAATTTGTACCTCAAGATTGTGAATGGAAGCCGAAGTTGAATTTGCAACAGTTTGGATTGCCAAATCTGTCTTTTGTATGTATTGTTCGGTCTTTTTCCTGTAGTGCATAAACATATCTTCAAGTGTCAGCTTCTTTTCTTGTTGTGGAAAATTTTGAGGTGTTATAAGTGCTCCTTGATTGTTGTTCCATAAAAAATTGGGGGTGTTTCTCCATTCTTAATTGTATGTGTTTGCATAATGATTGTTTTGCATTTGAAAGTTTGACACAAAATTTTCATGTTCGGCATTTGATGGAGCAAAAGGGTTCCCCACTTGGCAATCTGCACTTGAACGATTTCCTGCACAAAGATCACAAATCATATTAGATTGAATTGCATTAATATTCATATTTCCTACTTGTTTAGATAAAGTATCATTTTTTGCATTTAAAGTAGAAAAATGATCAAGTTCAAAAACTCCAGCCACTTTTTTTGGCATTGTTCTCTCTAAAGACCACTGGTAATTATTTGATGCCATCTCCTCTCAAAGATCATAGGCTGCTTTGTAAGTTTTGCTCATAAGTGCACCACCAGCTGCTACGTCAACCATAGATCGATGTGTAACTCCCAAACCATTATAGAATATTTGAATTTGCAGCCATTTCGGTAGTTCATGATTCGAACACTTTCTTAATAACTCTTTGTACCTCTCCCATGCATCATACAAAGACTCGGTCTCAAATTGAGTAAATGTGGAAATATCATTTCTTAGTTTTGCTGTCTTTGCTGGCGGAAAATACTTAGCCAAAATTTTTTGTGCAAGTCCCTCCCAAGTAGTAATACTACTGTGTGGTAGATAATGTAGCCAAGCCTTCGCCTTATCTCGTAGTGAAAAAGGAAAGAGTCTCAATCTGATTGCATCATCTGATACTCCATTGTACTTGAAAGTGTCACAAATTTCTAGAAAGTTTACAATGTGAGCATAAGGATCTTCGTACGGTAGTCCCCAAAATTGAACAGTCTGATGAATCATTAGAATCATTGCCGGTTTAATCTCAAAATCGTTAGCTTCAATAACCGAGCTCTTTATGCTTGCTTCATAAATTGAGGGCATAGCATAGTCTCTGAAAGGCCTGTTTTCATCGTTCCCCATGATAATGTACGTGTATGTCCTGAAATATAAGTATCGAAAAAGAAAAAAATAGAAAAACTAAAAAAAATAAAATAACGAAAATAAATAAAAGTAAAAGTAGGTCAAAAGAAAATAAAGATGTAAAATAATAATAAAACAAAAAATAAATACAAAAAATCCAGACTAGTAATAATCTAGCAATTTTCAATATCAATAAAAGAATAACTAATTGCCAGCAGCGGTGCCAAAAACTTGATGTGAATATTTGCAAGTGTACAAAATTGCAACAAGTAGTATAGTTTTAGTGAATAGAGTGTCGAACCCACATGGACTAATTATTTTATTGAGTACCGATATTACTAGATGAATCACTATTTGGATAATCGAAATTTATAAATGATAAAACAACTAAGTTAAATTAATCTAATTAAAGCTAACTAAATTAGTGAAGAGGGAGCGGGCTGTGAAATTCTTGTACTTTGTTAATGGCAAAATTAGTTCAACGGCTTTTGACTTCACCTAGTTTATCACACACAGAATTTATAACTCCTTATGAATGAAAATATTATTTTTCCAAGTTGTAGACCAAAATTCCAAAAGTATTCACTACTCTATCTCACGTAGTATCAGAATTATTCTCAACTAATTATTTGCCTTAGTTCAGTCACGAATTATTAATTGAAATTTTATGGATTTCTTAATGGTCACGTTCTCCTATAACGGTGTTTAATTTTTATTAACCACAAATTACCAGTTCGGTGTCTTCATGATTTAAAAGATCATACAAATGTATATTCACCAATTGTACACATAAATAATAAAAATCAAAACACAACCATGGAAAAATAGAACAATAATAAAAAATTAAAACTGTGTTCTTAAAACTAGGCTACATCAAACCCCTAGAAAAATAAATTTAGTTCATAATCAATTTGCAACTAACAAAAATTATTTTGGATTGCATAGTAAAAATTAGAGAAAGAAAAGAGATACAAAAGATAAAAAAATATTGCAAACCGAACTCCTAGAACCGAGCCCAAACCGTTCTCTCTCCTCTGTCTCTGTCTCAAAATCCAAACTGCACAGCCAAATGATGCGTCGCCACATCAGCGCGGAGTGGATCAGCTGATTCTCTGTCGCTAGCTCGAAGATCGCGCCAGGAAAGTAGCTCCACGTCAGCGGACGTCGCGTCAGCCAGCCAGAGCCCAGGTCCACGTTAGCGCGCTGTCTAATCACGCCAGTCACATCAACTGTCGCCCAGAAACGCGTGTGCAGTCGTCGCTGTCAGTTCCTGGCACGCCTCGTACCGCGTGCACAGGAACCAGCCCTTCTGCCACGTGCTGCTGTCTCCGTCTGCCTTGTTTGCCTGGTTCAGAATGTAAGAGAGAGAGAGAGAGAAGAGGTCTTTCTCTTTCCTCTCTTTTTTTTTTGTTTTTTTTCTTTTAATTATTAGCCGTCACCTCTTACCTTCTCTTTGTGCGTGCCTTCATGTATTTATAGACGGGAAGAAGATTTAGGGTTTACTTTTTGCAGAATAGTCCCTCCTCTTTTATTTATTTCCTTCATTCTTTAACCTGATTTTTATTTCTTTCTCCTTTTTCTTTTCTTTCATTTTCTTGCAAACACGTGCTGCATACATAAAAAATAATACCAGAAATTTGGGTTATAAAAATAAAATAAAATTAATTAGTTTAAAATTAATTAAACTAACTAAAAATCATATCAGCTCATTGAAACCCTTTTAAAATTATTTATCGCACTTTTAGCTCAATTAGCAAATTAAGATTCAATAAAACAATAAAAATTAATAAATCAATAGTTTTGCTTTGTTTGTTGATTTATACCAAAAATCTTCACTTTTTGTATCGAAAATCTTATTTCTTAAAAAATAATTAATTAATTGAAAACTTATAGAAATAAAAGGAATTATAAACAATATAAACGAAAACAAGCAATTTAAATGGGTAAATGAGTACACATATTTGTATAAAAATTAGACACATCAAGTTTACAATGTATAGAAGAATAGAGAGAAAACCTAGGTCTAATCTTGATTCTCAGTCGTCCGATATAAGCTGGAAAAGAAGTAACTGAATAGGAGCCACACGATCTAACTCGGAGTTGAAGATTGGGCTGAAAGGACCTAACAAATCGAAGCCCTAAAACGAACACAGCGCCGCGGGCGGTCGACCGTCCAACAAGACCGGTCGAACGTACCTCTCTCGGACAATTCTTGTACTACGAGCGGTCGGGGGGTGCGGTCGACCGCAACTTGGGACAGTCGACCACAACTATGCCTGCACCTTATTGCTGCTATTTTCTCTTTTACTCACTTCGACGTTTCGACCTCCGTGCTTCATCTTACCTTCTTCTAATATGAACAACGAGTATTCAAGACACAATCCTAACAAACTTCACTTTCGATTGCATATGAGTTCTATCACATGATGTGTTACTCATATCCAAACTCTAATAAATTCCACTTGCAAAGAAAACTTAGAACAATAGCTTTTTCTTCTAGTTGAAATGATCTCTACCCAATCTCACCAAATCCAGTATACCCCTTCAAGGGTACACCTCCGTAGATGTACTCAAAAAGTTGCCAAACTCCGCACGAACTCCACCTACCCTTAGGCTTTCTCCACCTATCGACGATATTCGAACGTCGTGGTCTCGTTTCGATGAATCTAGTTTTGGCAAACTAGCTGAGCTTGTGGGAATAACGAAAAAAAAAGCAACACTTGCGCAAGTGTTTCGAATTCCCCAAAGCTTGTATAGATTGTTTTGGCTTGGCCCAACCACTCTCATACCTCTAATCACCTTACGATGACCCTGAAAACAAACAGAACTCCACCTCGAGCTGTGTACCTACAACACCATACATCAAAAGTTCCCAAGGAAATTAGATTCCGTTTCAGCAGAGGAATATGCAAAACATCCTTTAAAGTGAACATATTTAGACTTGGCATCTTCAACTCAATTGTCCCCTCACCTACTACTTCACAAATTTCTCCAGTTCCCGTTGTCACATAACGCCACGTAGAGACTTATAAGTAGAAAATAACTCCCTCTCGAAGCAAATATGAGAAGAACTCCCTGAGTCAAGAAACCAACTAGAATCCACTTCTAAAGAATTTGAAATAAGAAGACATGAATCACCTGAATCAAAGGCACTAACCATATTAGCGGCAGAATTCCCATTCTTTGCGCTCTCCTGATTCTGCAATTTCCAACAGTCTTTCTTAATATGTCATGGCCTCTTGCAATATCGGCAATGGATCAAACCTTTTGCAAAGCACTTTGTCTTCCCCCTGAAGGACCATCCACTGCTAGACAACTTGTAGGAATAGACAGTAATTTCTGAGTCTCCTTCCTAAGTTGATTTTCCTTCAATGCTTTGATTACACCATCTACCGAAATACTCTTCTTGGCAGATCTACCGTATAGCATGGTAGTGATCAAAGGCTCGTACGAATCTGGCAGTGAATATATCAGGTTGAAAGCTTTACCTTCCTCACACACATCTGCGTTAATCGCCTTAAGTTCAGATAATACCTTATTGAACTCTGTAATGTGGTCTTGGAGATCATTACCTTCCTCATAGATAAACGGAACAACTTCCTCTTCCAATGCATCCAATTTAATAACGACGAACCAGAGTAGTCAGCTATGCGTTTTTCCCACAAACTCGCCGCATCAGTTTCTTCAAGAAATCTGCACTTGACCTCGTCTGCCAAGGATAGTCAGATCTGATTTATTGCTTTTTCACGAATATCTTCCCAACTGTCATTCTTTATATAATTTGGATTTTCTTTCTTCTTAACGGCTAACTGCGACCGTTCTTGAACAAGGACATCATACATGCCAGTCTTCCAAAGATTGAAATTGATCTTTCCATCGAACTGCTTGATTTTCAAAATACAGTGGCCTGTCATCTTAACCAAGAAACTCGGCAACCTGAAGCTCTGATACCAGTTGTTGGGATTGGGGCGTCAAGCAACGCCCGTTGTCGCAGCGGAACTAAATAGAGCAATGAGGAAGTCGAAGTAGATGAGACCAATAAATTGAGCAAGCAAGTAGATCCACCAAACTAATACAAACACATCGATGACTTATCCCGGTTAGCTTTTGCTTAGTTCGGGGGGAAATATAAGGAGATTTGATATTCAACTAGAGGAGATTACAAGGAGTTATTAATTCACTCAATACAAGTTTACAAAGTATAGAAGAATAGAGAGAAAACCTAGGTCTAATCTTGATTCTCAGTCGTCCGATATAAGCTGGAAAAGAAGTAACTGAATAGAAGCCACACGATCTAACTCGGAGTTGAAGATTGGGCTGAAAGGACCTAACAAATCGAAGCCCTAAAACGAACACAGCGCCGCGGGCGGTCGACCGTCCAACAAGACCGGTCGAACGTACCTCTCTCAGACAATTCTTGTACTACGAGCGGTCGGGGGGTGCGGTCGACCGCAACTTGGGACAGTCGACCACAACTATGTCTACACCTTGTTGCTGCTATTTTCTCTTCTACTCATTTCGACGTTTCGACCTCCATGCTTCATCTTACCTTCTTCTAATCTGAACAACGAGTATTCAAGACACAATCCTAACAAACTTCACTTTCGATTGCATATGAGTTCTATCACATGATGTGTTACTCATATCCAAACTCTAATAAATTCCACTTGCAAAGAAAACTTAGAACAATAGCTTTTTCTTCTAGTTGAAATGATCTCTACCCAATCTCACCAAATCCAGTATACCCCTTCAAGGGTACACCTCCATAGATGTACTCAAAAAGTTGCCAAACTCCGCACGAACTCCACCTACCCTTAGGCTTTCTCCACTTATCGACGATATTCGAACGTCGTGGTCTCGTTTCGATGAATCTAGTTTTGGCAAACTAGCTGAGCTTGTGGGAATAACGAAAAAAAAACAACACTTGCGCAAGTGTTTCTAATTCCCCAAAGCTTGTAGAGATTGTTTTGGCTTGGCCCAACCACTCTCATACCTCTAATCACCTTACGATGACCCTGAAAACAAACAGAACTCCACCTCGAGCTGTGTACCTACAACCCTATGCATCAAAAGTTTCCAAGGAAATTAGATTCCGTTTCAGCAAAGGAATATGCAAAACATCCTTTAAAGTGAACATATTTAGACCTGGCATCTTCAACTCAATTGTCCCCTCACCTACTACTTCACAAATTTCTCCAGTTCCCGTTGTCACACAACGCCCCGTAGAGACTTATAAGTAGAAAATAACTCCCTCTCGGAGAAAATATGAGAAGAACTCCCTGAGTCAAGAAACCAACTAGAATCCACTTCTAAAGAATTTGAAATAAGAAGACATGAATCACCTGAATCAAAGGCACTAACCATATTAGCGGCAGAATTCCCATTTTTTGCGCTCTCCTGATTCTGCAATTTCCAACAGTCTTTCTTAATATGTCATGGCCTCTTGCAATATCGGCAATGGATCAAACCTTTTGCAAAGCACTTTGTCTTCCCCCTGAAGGACCATCCACTGCTAGACAACTTGTAGGAATAGACAGTAGTTTCTGAGTCTCCTTCCTAAGTTGATTTTTCTTCAATGCTTTGATTACACCATCTACCGAAATACTCTTCTTGGCAGATCTACCGTATAGCATGGTAGTGATCAAAGGCTCGTCTGAATCTGGCAGTGAATATATCAGGTTGAAAGCTTTATCTTCCTCACACACATCTGCGTTAATCGCCTTAAGTTCAGATAATACCTTATTGAACTCTGTAATGTGGTCTTGGAGATCATTACCTTCCTCATAGATAAACGGAACAACTTTCTCTTCCAATGCATCCAATCTAATAACGACGAACCAGAGTAGTCAGCTATGCGTTTTTCCCACAAACTCGCCGCATCAGTTTCTTCAAGAAATCTGCACTTGACCTCGTCTGCCAAGGATAGTCAGATCTGATTTATGGCTCTTTCACGAATATCTTCCCAACTGTCATTCTTTATATCATTTGGATTTTCTTTCTTCTTAACGGCTAACTGCGACCGTTCTTGAACAAGGACATCATACATGCCAGTCTTCCAAAGATTGAAATTGATCTTTCCATCGAATTGCTTGATTTTCAAAATGCAGTAGCCTGTCATCTTAACCAAGGAACTCGGCAACCTGAAGCTCTGATACCAGTTGTTGGGATTGGGGCGTCAAGCAACGCCCGTTGTCACAGCGGAACTAAATAGAGCAATGAGGAAGTCGAAGTAGATGAGACCAATAAATTGAGCAAGCAAGTAGATCCACCAAACTAATACAAACACATCGATGACTTATCCCGGTTAGCTTTTGCTTAGTTCGGGGGGAAATATAAGGAGATCTGATATTCAACTAGAAGAGATTACAAGGAGTTATTAATTCACTCAATACAAGGAATTAAACTCATCCACCAAGAACTATCTCTCTCTCGAGCCTCTCTTTGCAATGGAGAAAAGAATCTATGAAGTTCTACCTCTCATATTGGAGGAGTTTACAATATATAGAAGAATAGAGAGAAAACCTAGGTCTAATCTTGATTCTCAGTCGTCCAATATAACCTAGAAAAGAAGTAACTTAATAGGAGCCACACGATCTAACTTGGAGTTGAAGATTGGGCTGAAACGACCTAACAAATCGAAGCCCAAAAACGAACACATCACCGCGTGCGGTCGACCGTCCAACAAGACCAGTCGACCGTACCTCTCTCGGTCAATCCTTGTACTACGAGCGGTCGGGGGGTGTGGTCGATCGCAACTTGGGATAGTCGACCGCAACTAGGCCTGCACCTTGCTGCTGCTGTTTTCCATTCTACTCACTTCGACGCTTCGACCTCTGTGCTTCATCTTACCTTCTCCTAATCTGAACAACGAGTATTCAAGACACAATCCTAACACTTACAATCTAGGCTGTCGATCAGATCTGAATTCATGTGAGGTGCCTCGTGTAGCAACTCAAAGAGGTCCTCCCAGAGGGCTCTGAAAGGACTTCAGACCAGAAGTTCAAGAAGCAGAGAGCCCTCTCGGTCGCCGGGACCCCTAGATTTGCGAAGGAGGCACCGAGTTTGAGTAACCTCAGGGTTACCGATGTGCTGAGAGGTGGCATCCCGCCCGTCCACTCTGCGGCCCAGGAAATCGTGGGCAATACGCTAACTGTGAAGGCGGTGAAGGCAGTCGATATGCTAACCGAAGGGCCGATGGCATTTGAGGTGGTGGAACACCTGGCCATGCCTCGCGATAGGGAGGCCCTTGCGACCGAGACTCTCAAGTCGTGTTATATGAGGTGGGCTTAGGACAACGTGATGGTAAGGTTTCTCCCGACCCCTCGCTCTATTTTATCGAGACTTTTTACATTTTATCTATCTAAGTCTCTACCCCTCGTTTGCAGGCATCAATGGCCGGGGCCCAGATAAAGAGTTTGCACGCCTGCGAGCTCTATCGGAAGGTGAATAATACTCATCGGTATAAGCAAGAGATGAATGTAATGCCCCGAATTCCAAATACAGGTAATTCGTAACAAAAAATGATCTTTACTTCAATTTCATACAAAAATACTAGGAATTTAAAACTTTTTCATTACAATTTTATTAATTACAATACGCAGCAAAAATTTACATAAAAGAATACAATTTATAACATTGAACATATTCAATTCTGCAATAGTCATCAACACCAAACTCATATCCTCGTCACTCGCTAATCCGAGTCTGCAACTTAAAAACTACGGGCACATCAGTTGCATACAATTGATGCAAAGCTATAATACAGCGATTCTTCCATTTTAACAATCACAACTTGAATGTAGAACAAAATGTAAAATGTGACTATCCTAAATATGTCAGTGTATGATATTATCAAGATGCCTAATGCAGACTTATACTTACAATACAACACTGATCCACACTTGTTCGGATTCTATGCATCCCATACTACATAGGTCCGAGGGCAAGCACTTAACGTACTCCTCATTATAGAGTTTAATCCCTCGTTATGCAATATCTAAATCCAATGAATATACTCCAACACGTAATCACGTGTGAGTTGCACCCCCAGGATATTGGACCTTACCGGCCTACCCCTATGTAGCGCCCCGAATTTCCAATATAATATCTCAGAAATACGTGACACAATTCCCAGCATCAACCTCAATTGTAATTGTAAAGATAGCCAAAACACAAATATATGTAAATTTTTATTACATCAATTCTTTACAAAACACAGCGGAAAAACAAACACCTTGAATTACAATCTTTCTTTTACAACACACTCTTTTACAATTTACATAAGCTCTATTATCATTCTACCACATGCATCCAAACCCCAAGCTATAGGCACCTACCTGTAAAACATGAGGCTAGAGATTACCCTAACCCCCAAAACTACAGGGGTCAGCCATAACGGTGTGAGTGACATCAAAAGAAAAGCAACATAAATAAAACATAAGGCATAGAGTCATAAACAACATGTATCAACAGTAAGAATAAATGAAATAAGGAATAACGATAAATAAAACATGAAAATATCAAAGAATATGAAATAGTAAATAGTAGTGCATGAAAACATTAAGTGAAACTAGACTAAGTGTTAAGTGTAGGAAAAACAGGAAACAACATGCATAAAACCAAGTCAAGAAAACACAGATGCTATATAATGACTCTTTAATGCATACTTGTCGGATTCTATGCATCCCACAATATATAGGTCCGGTGCAAACCTTATCGTTCTCCACTTTATAGGGTTAAATCTCTCGTTATGAAACTAATCCTACAACGGTGATGGGAACAAGATCCAGAATACTTCGCGTATAGACATCACAACCCTCGATGCGCAAGCATCATGTAAGAATAGCTCAAAAATCGGAAAATCACCTCCCTGCCGTGTACCCCACAGATAAGCTTGCGAGGCCCTCGATGTGCAGATACACCAGGTACATCCCGTCAATAGGCCCATCGATCCTCAGCACGTGAATGCACACTGCATGCTCCGTGAATAGGCCTGCAGACCCTCGACACGTGAACATACAAATGTCCTCTCGAGACAAAACAACACACAAGTCCTAGAATGCATCCGTTGGACCTAAACCAAGAGCATATACTTACGTTTCCCAAGTTCCATCACATCTCCACTAGTGCATGTCTTTCAGTTGGTTATTATTAAAACACAAAAATCTCTCCTCTCTGGAGTTAGTATATCCTGCCGGACTTAATTCCACAAAACAACCCCAATGACCCTAACTGGTCAAAATCCACAAGATCTCATCTGCCGATTCACAGGACTCCCACTCAACTCATAGAGATTCACAACTCAACCATCAATACCAAAACTTTCAATAAAACTCACAAATCCATTATCAAAACGTTTATAATCAGAAAACCCCTTAAATCAACAAAATTCAAATTCATTTAATGTGCAAATAAAATTTTGGAATTCAAATAAAATATTAAATCTATCAAATAACAAAAAATCATATTTTAAGTCGTAGGATATCATAAAACATCAATCCCTTTGAAAATCACATATCTCTCTCTTTATGAAGTCATAGGAATGTAATTAAAAACAAAATATAACTTTCTGTAAAATACGGTAATCTGTAGCAAAATGTCATTTAAAAACAGTAGATTAATAACCCACAATATCAAGAACCAATTGTTTAAAGAAAACATCAGAAAACTCAAGAAATCCATCTGCCAGAGCAATGACAGTCAACTATTGAACATGGTTAGTCGACTGTCCTGCGAAAACCCGAAAACTCAATAAAAACTCATCAGTCATGACAGTGACAGTCGACTATTGAACATGGTCAGTCGACTGTCCTGCGAAAATTTGAAAACTCAATAAAACCGACAGTCGACTATCGACTTCAGTTCAAAGATGAAGCAATCGACTGTTATTGCAAACAAAATCCAAAATTCAACAACTGACCAGTCGCCTGTCAACTTTAGTTCGGTCGACTGTCAACTATAGCATAAGTCTGTGCATGTTTTAAACAGATATGACGATAAAACTTTGTAAAATCAAAATTAGACTTCCTGAGATGATCAAATATAACTTGTATAAAATATAGGAGTTTGTAAAACAAATAAAAATATATCAAGATCTCAAAAGAGTAAATCTTTCACAAAATCCTCCAAAATCAGCAATATATATATATATATATATATATATATTCAAATACAGATTTAAGCATCAGTTTTGGTATTTGAATTCACCAAATAAGAGCAGTATATAGTTCAAAACCGATTCAGTATCAAGACAACTCAGATCCAATAGAAGATTTCATGAAAACATCAAAAATCAATTCAACAAGGTCTTCAATAGTGCTTAGGAAAATCTGTGTGTATATGTGTATATATGTCTATATATATGTGTGTGTTTACACATTAAGAATTAGTGTATAGGAGTAGAGTAAGGTTTAATTTAATCTCAGTACCAAAAATAACTCAAGAATAAATCAAAAACTTCACAAGGAGCACAAAACCCAGTTCGGCCAAACACCATCAGACCCGAGAGCAATTCTTCAACCCCCAACTAAAAGCTTGATTCCTTTGTTCCAAAACTCCTGTCTAACTTGTTAAACCCTCACACAACCCCTTACATCAGTTGCCCATGAATAAAGATGCAATTATAACAACTATTCATCAAATTGTATTCTTCAAAAATACCAAAACAGAGTGTGCACTCAACATACACAGTAAAAGTCAAGTCTTGTTCACCTTTGAGGTGAAACATCATACAAACTTAATATGAACAATCAAAACAGCAAAATCATGAAGGAAAACAACCTACTCATGATTTCTATTAGGTTCTTAAACAATCTCAAATCATCAAATTAGGGTTTCAATAATCAATAACATAGTTTCATGAAAAGATTCAATTTTTAATTCATCTACTCATCAAAATTCATCATATCTTCATACATCATCTAACATGCTTCCTAATAGATAAATCATCACATACAACATGTTTAGACCAATTAGAAAACAAATACAAGTCACTCACCTTATTGAAGAATCAATCGAAGAAAGATAAAGAGAATAACCAAGATCCTCGCTTTAAAACTCTGAGAAAATAATAATAAGAAATCCCTTTGTGTTTTGCAGCAAAGAGACGGCTGCACATCTCCCTTTATAGGACGAAAAATAGGGTTTTAGGGTTTGCGAATAGATTTGTAAAATACCTCTTTCAAAATATATCTTTACATATATAGATCCTTATACTTGGAAGTTAAATAAAATCATCTTAACTGATATTTAAAAATAAGAATAACTACCCTATAATCAGCCGGCACTATTCTGAAAACCCAGACAAACGAAATTGTACTTTTGCCCCTCTAAGTGGCAATTTTGCAAAAAGACCATTCTTTATCAAAACTTGCAAAATAAACCCAATTTATTAAAACAAAAAGTAAACTCTTTACCTCTGAGTTGACTAGGCATCATGCCAAGGCCAAAAATCTAAAAATCTGGAGTTTTTTACTCTAAATGGTAATTTTGCAAAAAAGTTCCTCTTTTTGTAATATTTGCAAATAGGTCAAATAAATATCAGAAAAATCCAAAAAATTCAAAAATAATATCTAATAATAAATAATGAGTTTTCCCAAAATAATTTTTGACTTTGAATTTCCCAAAAAAATATTTGCACGTATTTTGCACATGTAAAAAGGTAAATTTCAGAAAAATATTTATTAAATCACCAAAATCATTTTAGATTCATTTATTAATCTTAAAAGAATTAATTTAAAATCTGGGGTATTTTTCACGCCACGCTTCCTAAAAATACGGAATATGAGCGCGTGACGAAGCCCAGCGAATGATTTTCATCATTCATAAGCTGTAGGATCGACTCAGCATCATAACAAGAAATATAACAAAATACACAACCACACATGCATGAATAATTTATTAATCAACAGAAACAATTGAAACAAAATAATAATATCCCAAATAGTTTTTAAATCTGGATCAAAAGATAAAACTCGAGACTATAAGCACGTTATAAGGTTTAAGTAACAAAAGAAATAAATAATTCAAAAACGAAATATTTTAAAGCAAGTCTTCTCTTCAAGCGCAGCCTAGAACGTCTACTCACCAATTCCATTAGGCAATTCATCTCCAAAGTCTGTATATATATAAATATAAAAAAGAAAAAAAAAATAGAGGAAACAAGATAAACGCCCTTAGTGCAAGTTAGGGCCACAAGCAGTACAAGCAAGAGTATGAAAACAAGTGCAAGAAATATGGAACAAGATTTGGAATCAAGAATGTATAACATAATGTAATAGGGATGCAACAAGTAGTGAGATTTAAAAAACTAGCTAGCAAGAAAGACAACTCAAGTGACAAGATTGGGTAACAAATACAAGTAGTAGAACAATAGATAAGTGAACATGTATCAAGCATCAAGTAACAAGTATCACGTACAAGTGTCAAGTAACGAGTAACAAGTCTCAAGTAACAAGCATCAAGTAACAAGTATCACGTACAAGTGTCAAGTAATGAGTAACAAGTCTCAAGTAACAAGCATCAAGTAGGGTATCAAGTGTGTACAAGTGACAAGTTAATCTTAAGTCCAATATTTAATTCTATCTAAATAGCACTTCATGCATCCATATTTTTACTACATGGTTGCTACATACAATCAGTTACGTTTAGACATAGTGGTGGAGTTTATAGGGCAGTGTACTCAGGTATCAAGTATCAAGCAAGCAATGCTCATGAATCGAGTAATCAAATAACTAGTTCATGTGTCAAGTCATAACAAGACAAGTCATGAATCAAATATATACTAGTTCATAAATAAAATAATATACTAGTTCATGAATAAAATAATATATTAGTTTATGAATCAAATAATAATATACTAGTTCATGAATCAAATAATATACTAGTTCATAGATCGAATAATAATATAACTAGTTCATGAAGCATGTATCAAGCGGGACGGGCCCCCCTTCCGAGTACACTTACCTATATTGTCCACTACTATGGTCTTTCCCTTAAACCCCAGCTTATCATTTTTTATTATCATTAAACAAGCATGAAAGTACGCGAAACAAGTCAAGTAAACATGATCAAGAATATGGAACAAGTTTAAAATAATTATAAAGCATATTTGAGGGTCAACACAAATTAAGATTATCAAAAACTACGAGAATTGCAATTCTGGACAGCATGACGTTGCTGCACCAAAACTGCGATTCCCATTGCTACAAGATAGCAAATGTGGATCCGTCAGAAGGCCTAGAAACTAGACTTCTTCCCAGTTCCAATGCATATAATTAAAACGCATAAAAGTTGTGGCAATCGATGTCAAAACAACAAACTATACAACATTTGTGTTCAGCCAGAATTGGTAAAACTGAGTTTATACATATGAAACAGGGTCGAAACATCATTAATTAATTCCAAGAAAATTAGGGAATTTTCTCTAGGGTGTCCAGTATCATCATGCAAAATTTCAAGTCATTTATTTACTGGTAGCATAGTTAAAATAATTGTAAACCAAAGTGGTGCAGCAGTTTTTATGAATCTGTGATTACCGACACAGAAGCAGTAAAATTGCGATATCTCCTAAACCGTAACTCAGAATTCAAAAAGTCTGGATGTTATTGGCAACTAGACACTTAGGGCTACATTTCATATTCAGGGCTCAAGTTCAGATTTTGGTTTTATCGGGTTCAAAACAGCAAGACATGACAGAACAGAAACCAAATAAAATACTTTTTGTATGAAATGAATCAAAATTTTACTAGTTGTGAACAAGTGTATCGACGATGGATTGTGACTCTTAGATCATGTGATAGATAAGGCGAAACATGAGATCATCAACGATAAATAAAGAGGAGTCACGTTCACAATCTACTTGCAGTATTTTCAATAAAAAGCTTGTACTAGAAAACGAAATGTACAAGAAGATACTTATCTTGGGGTGTAGACGATGAATCCGACGAAAGAGTAACAGAATTGGATCCTGGGCAACGAGCACGATCGACATGGATCTTGATGAGATGATCAAGATCAATACGATCAACGGTTGATATTCGATCTGATGAAGATGATCACGATCGGATTGGGCAGTTGAGATCTGCTAGGCAATGTGATGATCAAATCTGGTGATGATTGCTCCATTCTTGATGAGATCGCGTGGCCCAGATCGAGAGATCAAGATCAGATCAGATGGAGGGCTGAGAAGCGAACTGATGGTGATGATCGGATCAGATCAAGATGGCCACGATCTTGATGAGATCTGATGGCTGGGATTAAATCAATCACCCCTTCTCCTTCCCTCCTTCTCTTCTCTGATCACAACAGCGACGATGGCAAGCTTCGACCAGCGACTAGTAGCAGGGGTGCACGACGGTGATGATGACACTGCGGTCGGGAAGCGATGGCAGCAACGG
The DNA here is from genome assembly GCA_017893485.1 of Hemerocallis citrina. Classification (NCBI taxonomy): domain Eukaryota; kingdom Viridiplantae; phylum Streptophyta; class Magnoliopsida; order Asparagales; family Asphodelaceae; genus Hemerocallis; species Hemerocallis citrina. The sequence goes on along the minus strand of CM030365.1, from coordinate 4,418,875 downwards.
AGGCAGTGGCGCTCGAGCGCTCTGTCTTCGCTTTCGAAATAGGGGAGACGAGCGACGGGGTGCGCTCAGGGCTTGGATGACGACAAAAAGGATGGAGGGTCTGCATTGGATGTGGGGTGAACGGAGAGGGTGAGGGCGATGTGGTGGTGGCGAGTGGTGATGGGTAATGGCATTGGTGAAGTTTGGTTGATGGGTTCGGTGGAGAAGGAAGACGAAGGTGGAAAGTCGATGAGGGTGGCAACTCAACGACCGGGTGTCGAGGAGACGGGGATGACGAGGCAACGAGCACAAGGATGGTGAACTGGCGAGGTGATGGAAATGGCAAAGGGAGAAGCGATGCGTTCAAGAGTGAGGTGAGGAAGACGATGGGTAATGGCGGGTTGATAGGGAAGACGATGGGTTCACGAGGGTGACGGGGATGGTGGTGAGAGCAGAGCAAAGGGACGATGGCGAGGCGGTGAGGTGATGGGTCGGAGCTTGAAATTGGGTTTTGATGAGCGGAAGGAGACAGGGAGAGTATTGGTAGGTGGATGCTGTTGTGGTTTAAACAGTATTAGGTTAGGGTTAATTAGGTTAGGGGGGTTTAAATAGTAGGGTTATAGGTTTTGGGTATTTGGATAGCTGGTTTGAGTAGGATCCAACATGAGATTGAGTCCAAATTCACCATAATTAGGAAAAATGAAATAGATGCAGTGAAACAGTCAACTCTTCACGAAGAACAGCAAATCAGAGCTGATAAGAACGATGCAATTGCAATAAATATTGGCACAAAATTGAGTGAAACAAATGAAATGATTTTATTAGAACTGGAACAAAATACCGATCTCAAATTTATGGACAGAGTACAAGAAATGGAAATACAATAGAAAAATACAAATACGAAAAATAGGAGGTACAGTATTACACCCTAGCCCATATATAGTGAATTTACCGGGCGTATCCTGAGCCACGATTTCTAGCAAGTCGATCTCCCATAATTACGAACCTTATCGGCATACCCCTAGCCCATATACATGGATTTACCAGGCGTATCCTCTGTCCTAACCATTCCTAGGAACTGCAAGCTCTTTATCGGCCTTTTCGTAGATATACAGACATACCCCTACCCCATATACATGGATTTACTAGGCGTATTCCTCGATCTCGAACCCCTAGGAGTTGCAAATTCTTTACCAGACATGTTCGTCATCGTTTCTATCATATCTTCTTCTAGTGCCTATCCTTAAATTCAAATATAAATAATGTCACCTAGAGCTAGCTTACCCTCCTACCGGACTTAAAACAACATACTTTCTCAAATTTTGAATTATCACTCTGCCGGTATTCTGGGTCTCGCTCAGCTTCTAAAATCCATACATCTCATATTCAGAGATCTTCTAGGTTCTCTTAACATTTTAATAAAATTTTTCCTCCATTATACATAATTTAATTTCCTTTATCCATTCTCTTTACTTCTATAAATCTCAAAATAACTTTTTATCTCTTTATAATATTTCAATAACATTTCAATTGATAAAACCCTTATAGATATCACATGTTAATATTCCAAAATTCATCCTTTAATTATCTCTTAATTCATAATATAGTACACTTTACATAAGTTCAAAAAAAAATTAAATCCATTTTTATATGATGTAAAATTTTTAGAGTAAAACTAGTTAAAACCATTATATTTCAATCTCTTAATCGCAATGCATTTTATCCACAAAATAATTCTTGAGTTAGTATAGTTAATCCTACCAAAATATCCCATTAATACTCTATATTAATTTAGACATTTTTCTCTTTAAAGAAAAGAGTTAAAATAATAAAATAAACAAAAATATTAAAGTTTTGCCACAACTGGGTTCAAACTCATGCACCAGAGAGCACACAGTGTTCAAAATCGCAACCAACCACAAAGAACCCAACACACTAGTGGTGAAAACTCTACACAAAATTTTCCTATATATTTTCGTTTACTGTTTGCTCCCTCTGGACCTCGAACGTTGTACAATGCAACTCAAACCCAATTGCCAAGACTAGGCTGTCAAGCCTCCAATCCTGATCATATCACTATTGCAATTCTTTTAAATGCAATTCTCTGTTTCGCATTCAAATAAAGACTCTTACCACTCCTATACAATATATTACGAATTCTAATAAATTTCTAGAAAGGAAAATTATTTAATCCAGCACAATTTGATGTGAATTTGCTTTTATCTCAATCTACTTAGAATTATTATGGAAGTTTAAAACATAATTTCATGCATAAATTTTTTCAATCAAAGTTAATATCATCGTAACAAAGAATCGCATGGAAAATGTTCATATAATAAAATGAGAGAAACAATCATCCATAGTATTTCACAAATTGTATAATTTAATTACTTTGATACATGGCATAAAATAAAATTTCTTCTATAATAATTTAGACACAATCTTAAGAGTATCTTTACACATACACATTTCATATAGATATTTAATCTAAATATATTTACATCGAAGCATGCAAAATCTACAAGACATTAGAAAATAGAAGATACACTCACCTTTTTGAAGTATTCCCCTAGCAGTTAAAACTCCTAACAAGTTCCAATCTCCCACCTCGAAATCCGAGCTCCAAAGAAAATCCACAGCAAGGAAACTCCACACCAATAGTAAAGGTTTGGGAATGGGAAAAATGAAAGCTTCTTTAAACCTTGGCTGGTTTGGATTTTATAAAGGAAGAGAATGCGGGGGTTTTAAATTACCCACTCAGCCTATAACTACCCACAATCCTAATTAAACTCATCACTAACCCACTCAATTAAAACTTCCCACTCATTCAACTGTGGTCGGTCAATACAAGTATGGGCTTGCACGGGTTTTCTATGTGTTTATGTGTGCACGTAAAATGCACACAAAAAATTGAAATTTTATTTAATTAAAATAGCATATGTTACTCCAATTAACATAAATTTAATAAGACTAGTTTAAATTTATAATAAAAAGTTTTTATGCACAAATAAAAATAAACGTGCACCCTTCTTAAATTTTATTTTGAAAAAGAATACAACCAGCACATGCGCTGCAAACACGTGCGTTGCACGTATCAATACAAAAATAAATTTGAGAGAACAAAAAATATTCATAAACAGTCAAAATACAAAATACGTAGAACATTTATATTAATAATATTACAGATATTACACGTAACGGTAAAATATATATAATCGACGTGTGCATTGAAAGCACGTGCAATACACGTAAAACACAAAGATTGGGATTTATATTTGAGTTGGCTCAAAATAGAATAAGATGAATTTTGAGAGGACAAAAAAATATATAAATAATCGAAGTACAAAAATATGTAGGATATTTATATTAAAATATGTTACGGATATTACAAAATATATGTGCGTAACACACGTGGAGCAAAATTGTAATAACTCAATTTTATGGGGTGTTACAATGAAGGACCTAAAGCTGAAGCTGGACGCGGCCGAGTCAAGGGAGCGGGCCTTAAAGGTCGACCTGACTTCCATCGCTGACAACCAAGCCCGGGTGGAAGGGAAATAAAGAAGGCGTCCGCCAGGGAGATTAAGAAGACGACGAATGCCGCCATGGACAAGGACATTGAGGCCTAGGACAAGGCATACAGCTGGGCCCTGGAGCATGTCCTTTTTTACTACCCCGAGTGCCAGCTCGAGGAGTTTCACTATGGCATGAAACTTCCTGAGCATCCGAAGATGCCCGGGGGAGACGGCGAGGAGGGGTGAAGTACCCCCGGTTGAGGAGAACGTAGCGGAGGCGGCTGACCCCAATGTCGACGCAGTGACTGACAAAGAGGTGCACCTATCTTCTAAGCAGTATTTTCAGCCTTTTCTCCTTTCACTTTTTTTGTTTGTTGTATTTGCCGAGTGCGGAATGGCCACTACTGTTTTGTAAGAATTTTGGTGAATAAAATGACTTTTTGGCCGAACTCTTTGACTTGGAAATTTTGGCGTGATATTTGTGGTGAAACCTTTTTTGATTTGGCCAAGTTTATGAGACTCGGATTGATATGCACTTTCCTTCTTTGTGCCAGATGAACAGGCCATTCGCGGCCGACCCTCTTGACACCGAGGTGGAGCGCCTTAGGGAAAAGCTGAAATCCATAGAGTTTGTCTTGGTGCGTTATCACAAACAGGCCTGAGATCAGGATGTAGTTATTTCTTATTTTATGAATAATTCGAAGGAGCTGAGCATGGAGTTGGCTCATCTGAAGAAGACGATTGCTGACCGTGACTTGGAGAGCACTAAGACTAGATTGTCGGTGTCTGGTACTTCTGCTTGGCGACCGAGCTCTGAATCATTCCTTCGCAAGGTTATAGTGGAGAAGGAATTGGAGATACAAAGGCTGAAGATCCTGCTTGGAATGGGTGGATCCTGATCTTGTTCTTTCGAAGGAAGTTCGTCCTCTGTTGGAGGCCCATCTCCGACCTTGAAGCTGGAGCCGATGAGACCGGAGGATGCCCAGAGCTATGTTCCTAGACTGTCCATCTTAGTGACCCTGAGGGAACCTGATGGGCACGTATGTAACCCCTATTCCTTGTATTCGTATTTTCTGCTGTATTTCATTCCTGTACTCTATTTATCAATTTGTGAATATGTATTTTGTTTCCAATTCTAATAAAAGTCATATATTTTGTTTCGACTCAATTTTGTGCCAATATTTGTTTCAATTTCACTTTTCCTATCCGCTCTAATTTGTCGTTCTTCATGAAGAGTTGACCGTTTTATCTCATCTATTGCATTTTTCCTAATTATAGTGAATTTTGACTCAATCTCCTTATGGATCCTACTCAAACCCGCTATTCAATAACCCACAATCCAAATCCCTATACTATATAAACCTAATTAACTCTAAACCCTAATTAACCCTAAACATAATTCACTGTTTAACCCCCACAGTAGCTGCCAACCCTCTTCTACACTGTTCACCCATCGTCTTCCCCACCTCCCGCCTCTTCGAATTACCTAGCATCGTCGCCTGCCTTACCATCGTCCCCTTCACCATCGCAACCCATCATCGCTATTGCCCTCGTCATCCCCTCATCGCCATCGTGAACCCATCCACCTTCGTCGACCTTTGAACCCATTACTCCTCTCCTCGTCATCATCCCCTAACGCTACTGCAGAACTCCTCCCCGTTGCCTTTTCCAAGCCAGAACCCCCGAGCTCCCGCCATTACTTCGCTCCCCTATTTTCCCATCAAAACAGAGCTCCGAGCCGAGCTCCATCGCCTCCACCCCATAGCCATCGTCGCCCTTCGTCGACTACCCAGTCGAGTCTCTCGCAGTCGAAGTCGCCTACAGTCATTGCCACCAGCCACAGTCGGAGCTTCCCGCCGCGTCGCTGAGTTGATCCAGACTAGAGGAAGGAGAAAGGTTGCTTTGAATCTGGGCCTCACGATCTCATCAAGATCGTGGCCATCATCAACCAATTCTGATCATCACCATCAGATTGCATCTCAGCCCTCCATCTTGATCAGATCTGATCTCGGCCATCCGATCATATTTGTGGGTGAGATCTGCGTTTGCTGTTTTGTGAGGAGTTGGATCCGAATTTTTGTGTTACTGTTTTGCACGTGTCTCGCACGTGCATGTGTCTGTGCTCATGTCTTGCCTCTCAGGATTCTCATCCCGTTATCTGTTCGTGTTTGGATTCATCATCGTCCCTAAGGAAAGTATCTTCTAGTAAAATCTATTGTTCTAGTACAAGCGTTTAATTGAAAATACTGCAAGTAGGTTGTAGTTGTGACTCCCGTTGGCTTATCATTTGATGATCTCATTCTATGCCTTATCAATTACATGATCTAAGAGTAACAACCTTTTGCTGATACCTATTACAGTTTGATTTGCATTACATGTTAATTTAGACCCATATGAATAATAATTATAAGGCTTTTCATGCAAAAACTATCCTTGTTTGCTGTTATTCCTGTCTTTACTTGCTGTTTCAACCTCGATAGTGTTAGAATCTGGACTTGAGACCTAAATATGAATTGTATCCCCAGATTTCTAGTTTACTACTCTTTTGACGGAATTGAATTCCGAGTTACGGTTTGTGAGATATCGTAGATTTACTGCTGCTGTGTCTGTAATCGCAGATTCATAAAAACTGCTGCATCACTTTGTTTTACAATTAATTTGACTTTGCTACTAGTATGATAATGAATTGAAATTTTTCATGCTGGTAGTAGACACACTAGAGAACATTCTCTAATTTCCCTGGAATTAATTAATAAAGTTTCAAACCTATTTCATATATATAAACTCAGTTTTATGAATTCTGGCTGAACACAAATCATGTGTAGTTTGCTATTTTGACACCCGATGCCACAACTTTTATATGTCTTAATTATATACATTGGAACCAGGCAGGAGTCTAGTTTATAGAACTTCTGACGGATCCACATTTGCTATTTTGCAGTAACGGAAATCACAGTTTTGGTGCAGCAACGTCATGCTGTCCAGAATTGGAATTCTCGTAGTTCTTGATAATTTTAATTTGTGTTGACCATCAAATATGTCTTCTAATTATCTTGAACTTATTCCATGTTATCGATCATGTTTACTTGACCTGTTTCGCACACTTTCATGCTTGTTTGATAATAATAAATAATAAGCCGGGGTTTAAAGGAAAGACCATAGTAATGGATAATATAGGTAAGTGTACTAGAAAGGGGGCCGTGTTTCTCACTTGATACATGTTTCATGAACTACTTATATTATTATTCGATCCATGAACTATTATATTATTATTCGATTCATGAACTAGTATATGATTATTCGATTCATGGACTTGTTATTACTTGATTCATGAACTAGTATATTATCGTTTGATTCATGACTTGTCATGTTATTACTTGACACATGAACTAGTTATATGATTACTCGATTCATGAACATGGCATACTTGATACTTGATTCCTGTGTACACTGATCCACCACTAGGCCTAAACGTAGCTGTTTGTAAGTAGCAAGCATGTGGTAAAAGTATGGACGCATGAAGTGCTACCTAGATAGAATTAAACATTAGACTTAAGAATAACTTGTCACTTGTACACACTTGATACCCTACTTGATGCTTGTTACTTGATACTTGTTACATGATACTTGTTACTCGATACTTGTCACTTGATACTTGATACAACTACATGCCTACTTGTTACTTGTTCCACTACTTGTACTTGTTATCCAATCTTGTTACTTGAGTTGTCTTACTTGCTAGCTCGTCTTTAGAACTCCACTACTTGTTGTGTCCTTATTATATCATGTTATACATTCTTGATTCCAGATCTTGTTTCATATTTTCTTGCATCTATTTTCATACTCTTGCTTGTATCAACTTGCGACCCTAACTTGCACTATGGGCGTTTATCTTGTTTACTCTATTTTTTCTTTTTTTATATATATACAGACTTTGGAGACGAGTTGCTTGCTGAAATTGGTGAGCAAACGTTCTAGGCTTCGCTTGGGAAAAACTGCTTTAATTATTTTATATTTGAGTTATTTATATATGTTGCTACTTGAAACTTGTAATGGGCTTGTAGTTCCGAAGTTTTATCTTTTGATCCAGATCTGAAAATTATTGGGATATTTATATTTTATTTCAATTGTTTTCTGTTGATTAATAAATTATTCATGCATGTGTGGTTGTGTATATTTTGTTACATTCTTGTTATGATGCTGAGTCGATCCTACAGCTCATGAATAATAAAAATCATTCGCTGGGCTTTGTCACGTACTCGTATTTTGTATTCCTTTTGGGAAGCGGGGCGTGACAAAATCGGTGAGAAAACAGGCTCGATTGGGCTCAAACTAGTTTGTGTCCGTCCTAAGGCCCCCTAAGAGGAGGATTGGGCTGAGGTTGTAACAGTTGTATTCATTTGGTCGAGATTGTAATAATCATGTAATCATACGGCCTTGCCGATTGTGTCAATGAACTTCCATGTGTTATAATAAAACGATTCTTCCACTTTTTGAGCTCGTTTTTTATCTGAATGTGTAGGAGAGGCCGACTAGCTGAACGCTTGACGTTTCATCTTCCGACGATATTGAATGATTGGAACAGGAGACATTTCGTCTTCCATTGTAAAATATGCACCAGGTTAGGAGGCGGAACATTGGGGCCTTGGGAGATGTACCGATGCCTTTATGGCCATTGGATGTGGGCAAATGGCTGAGATTCGTCCCTGTTAGTGTCACGACTTTCGAGTCCCCACCTCCCCTTGGGCTATATAACCCTTCATCCACCTTTCTTTCATTCCTCAATTCACTGAGAGCTTTCACGACTTGTGACTTTCCTATAGCATTGGTATCAGGTCGGGTCGGGTCGGGTCCTTCACTACCCGGACTTGGACCCGGTCCCTTACGGGTCCAAAAATTGGATCCGGATCCGGACCTGTGAGGACCGGGTCCGGTTCTGGGTCCGGTTGGTCGGATCCTATTAAAATATTCCTACCCATTCGGGTAGGAGCGGGAGTGTGAGCGGCGAGCGGAGGCGGCAAGTGAAGGATTTATAATAGAGGAGAGAAGAAAAAGGCATGAGTTTTAAGTTTGGAAGAGGAAGGTTTAGAATTAAGGAGGAAGGAGGGGAGGAATGAGGATCGAATATTTATTTTTATGTTGAATTTCTGGATTTTTTGAATGGGTCCGGGTCTGGTCTCTTTTGAGCGGACCCAAAACCGGACTAGAAAGTACAACGGGTCCCATTTTAGGACCCGGACCTGGACCCGGAATGACCGGGTCGGTTCCGGTCCAATGTCGGTCCAGGTCGAATCCGGCGTTCGGGTATTTATACCAATGCTACTTTCCTATCACCTTTGACAGTTAGGGGTAGCAGCAATGAAGGCTGCTCTATCCCTGGCTGTCAATGGACGGAAGGGGGGCTAGCTCAGAGCATGGGGCTCGAGGTCCCTGCCAAAGGTGAGGGCCACAAATAAAAGTTTCCACCGAAGGCTCTCATGACTAGTGGTTCTTCTATCACCCGCTGACAATTACGGGAAGCGGCGATGAAGGCTGCTCTATCCCTGGCTGTCAGCGGAAGAAAAGGGGGCCAACTCAAAGCATGGGGCTCAAGGTCCTTGCCGAAGGTAAGGGCCGCCAATAAAAGTTTCCACCAAAGGCTCTCATGATTGGTGGTTCTTCTATCCTCCGCTGAAAGTTAGGGGTAGCGGCGATGAAGGCTGTTCTATCCTGGTTGTCAGTGGGTGGAAGGGGGTCCAACTCGGTGCATGGAGATCAAGGTCCTTACCGAAGGCGAGGGCCATAAATCAAATTACACCTTCGTAAGTACTGAGGTCATGTTTAGGGTTGAAGTCCGAGCCGAGCAATGAGGACTTGAGAGATTGAGGAATCTCTCGTTAGTGTAGAGTCGATGCCGAGCGGTGAGGACTTGAGAGATTGAGGTATCTTTCGTTAGTGTAGAGTCGACGCCGAGCGGCGAGGACTTGAAAGAATAAGGAATCTCTAGTTAAGGGTCGCAGTCCAAGCCGAGCGGCAAGGGCATAAGAGATTGAGGAATCTCTTGTTTTGCGAAAGCCAGGAGCTCGCTCGAGGTTAGTATGGAGCGCTGAGCTTAGGCGAAAGCCCGAAGCTTGCTAGAGATTAGTGTCGAGTGTTGATCTTAGGCGAAAGCTATGAGCTTGCTCGAGGTTAGTGTCGAGTGCCGAGCTTAGGCGAAAGCCAGGAGCTGGCTCGAAGTTAGTGTCAAGCATCGAGCTTAACGTGAGATGTTTTAAAGCTGAAGTTGTAAGTGATTTGTGGATTATGTTTTAAAGCTGCAAGTTTCAGATTTTTTACACAAATCTAGTTTCAGTTTATTGATGATTGAGAGCTTCAAATTTTGTGAGAATGGATTACAAATTTGGGGACGTGATCTCTGTCTAAGGAGTAAATATAAACTAAATTTTTCAGAATTAAATATTCATTTTTGAATGGATTGTTCTTAAGGATAAGAACGCATAAATTTCAGATTTAAAGATAAATGAATTTCAGTTTTGGTAAGTTTAAATTGCGATTTCGAATGTATAAACCTATAATTTTATGAAAGAAATTCTCGATTTTGAGGGGTGCGTATGTTCAAGTTTTGAAGGATAAATATTTTGGATATTTAAAGAGTTATTTTCAATTTCAAGAGGTGTAAATTTCAGATTTTGAAATTGTGAAATTTCAGATTTTAGGGATAAATCCGAGAATTGAAAGAGGGTTATTTCAGTTTTGAGGTTGATAAATCTTCCATAAATTCAGGTGTGATTTCAAATATGGAAATGATTAATGTAACTTGAATTTGAAAAGGTATAATTAATTTGTTATTTCTATAAATGAAGGAGGTTCTTATGGAAGTGAAATGTTTATTTAATTATAGATGAGTCATGATAGAATGATTGTGGATAAATGAATGTTTATGTATGGATTGGGATGATCTTAATTGAGATGTTTTGTGGAAAAGTGGTGTTTTCATAAATAAATAAAAGAAAAAATGTTTGATAATTGAACCAAGTGGTGGTTCACATTGAAATATAGGGTTATTGTGAGAACCCTGGAATGCTATTGTTGAGATTTTGTGTTGTGGGCAATAGAGGCTGAGCAGGACCCAAGATTATTGGCAGTGAACTAATTGATCATAGGAATTAGCCAGTGGGACAAGTGTTCCTAGTTTTTAAAGTTTAGTCCGGTTGGGTGGAGCTAGATCTAGGTGGCTCATGTTACTATTTTTACTCGTTAGGACAGACACTACATGGAAATATGATGAAACAAGAGCAAATGTAGTATAAGGGCTCCAGGATGATCCACAGAGTGAGATAATCCCAAGTATTCCAGGACGACGGGTGAAAGATGCCCCTAAAATGATCTTCGGAGCGGGATTGATCTCCAGTATTTCGAGATGAGAGCGATGCTCATGGGATATTTGTGGAATGAGGGCTCCAGAATGATCTACGGAGTGAGAAAATACCCAATATTCTGGGACGAGTGATGAAAGAGGCCCCAGAATGATCTGCGGAGTAGGATTGCTCTCCAGTACTCCGGGGCGAGAGCTAATACTTTCAAAATGACTAAAGCTCGTATCCATGGTAGTAAGTTGCATTGCAAGGGATTAAATCCTATAATATGGAGGACGCTAAGGGCTTGCCCTTAGACCTATGTAGTATGGGATGCATAGAATTCGAACAAGTATGCATTAGTGTACATCGTGTGCATTGTGTTTTCTTAAACATTGTTTTATGCATTTTTCCTTGTTTTCTTAACACACGCTTATTCTTTTAGTTCAGTTCCACTTATCGATTTATGAATCTTTTTTTATGAATTTTTTATTTCATGTTGTGCAAAAAGCTTGTGGTTGTGAGATAATGGAGAGTCTCTACTTTAATCAACTTAAGCATAAGTAAAATTTAACTGACGTACCCACTTTTGGTCAGTTTACTTTGCAAGATCTGCAAGTGAGTAGCTTAGCAAAAGTGTCACGCCCCGCTTCCCACTATACGAAAATACAAGCACGCAACTGAGGCCCAGCGAATGATATACATTATCCATAAGCTGTATAATTATAAGCTCAACAAGATATTTATAACACATTCACGCAGGCAAATATAATGATTACATGAGCTGGAAATAGAATAACCATCATCTGGATAATACATCAACATCGGGTCAAGATGCTCGGGAATACAAGGTGCCAGAATTAAAACAGTATGATAAGCAGTTCGCTATAACAACTAGATAAAATAGCGACAAAAAAAAACAACATGAAGTAGTAAGAAAGTAGCAATGATCGTCTAGAGAGTCTGCTCGTCGGGTGCATCAGTACCTGTATAATTATTAACTCAAAAAAAAAAAAAAGTACTCGTTAGAGAAAACTTCGGACAGTAAGTAGCAACAAGCAGTAAAAGGGATAATATAACAAGATATAACATGTAAGAAAAAAGAAGTAACAGTGCAAATACAATATGGAAGGAAGCAACAACTGGGATAATATGATCGTGTAACTAATAATCGTAAACTAGTCTAATCAAGACTTCAAAATATAATCAATTGATAACGAAGTTGCAGTTAATCAATAATCATGTAATCAAGAATCGAGAGTCATGTAATGAATAGTCATATAATTAAGAATCATGTAATCAAGAATCAAGAGTCATGTAATCAAGAATCATGTAATCAAGAATCATGCTTAGTGGAAATCTCACGTTTATATGTTTTATTAACTTATCAAATGCACGCAATCTTGTGTCCCATACCACAAGTTCGGTGCATATCAATCATGTAACGTTTACACTTAAGTAGTAAATTCTATAGGATTATGTACTCGGGTCTTCCAGTGATAGTATCATGACATGTAATCAAGAATCATGTAATCGAGAATTGTGTAATCAAGAATCAAGAATCAAGAATCACTATTACGGGAAACACGGATCCCCTTCCGAGTATACTCCCCTATATTGTCCATTACTAAGTCGTACCCTTATAACCTCGGCTTGTTATTCTTTTATAATTAATTATGAACATGCAGTTGGTACGACTAGTGGAACGGTGAAATCAAGACAGTTAATTAAGAATTTAGAAAAATATCAAGGGCAGTAATCATGGGTATGAGATGAAATGGGTACATGTATCGAGAGTAGTTATTATAGAATTATCAAGTGGTATAAATTGCATTATATGAGAAAATCTATCAACCTATTATATCTATGCAAGTTATTATTACAAGAACAACAATACATATAGTTTAGTTCATTAAATATGAAAAATAACGGGTTTATATGAAAAAACGTAGAGATAAATTTTTAGACAACATCACATATCTGCATTCAAATTCACTTTCCCGTTATTACAGAAAAGTAAATCTGATTTCGTCAGAGATTTTAGAAAGTAGACTCTCTTCCGGTTCTAACGCATATTCACACGATACATTCTAGAGATAGTAGCTATGCGTACAAATTCAATTTTCGCTGGTTTCGATGTTTCATGCGCATTCTAGAAATTCAGAGTCACAGTACTAAAATCGTGATATCTCACAATCTATACATCGGATTGAGAAATCATAAGATGTTCTGGATTTGGGACTCGATGGGTTACGATTTTCATGTAGAAAGTTCTTCGATCCAGTATCGGAAACATGGTCAAATTCTCAGTACAAGAGACCGGTTAGTGGTCCCGTGCAGGTTCAGGAATTTACAATATGACAGTACTAAAATTGTGATATCTCACAATCTATACATCGGATTCAGAAATCGTAAGATGTTCTGGATTCTAGACTCTATGGGCTACGATTTTCATATAGAAAGTTCTTCGATCCAGTATCGGGAACATGGTCGAATTCTCAGTACAAGAGACCGATTAGTGGTCCCGTACAGGTTCAGAAATTTATAATATGATAGTATTAAAATTGTGATATCTCACAATCTATACTTCAGAATGAGAAACCGTAAGATATTCTGGATTCTAGACTCGATGGGCTACGATTTTCATGTAGAAAGTTCTTCGATCCAGTATTGAGAGCATGGTCGAATTCTTAGTGCAAGGTCAAGAAATTTAGAGCTAGAAAGATTGAATATTCGATATTCGATAACACGATTAGTAGTTTGTTAACGGTTTACTCTTGAGTTGATATAGCATGGAGTGACTAGAACAGAATTTGATAATAAAACATGATAATAACTAGACTACTTACCACGAGTCCAAGAAAAATACTTGTATGAGAACAAAAAGAGTGTACAAGATACTTGCCTTATAACGTGATGATTATGGTGGTGGTGTTAACCACGGAAAGAAGAAGCGACGTCAGCAACGGACGGTAGCACAATGGCAGCAAGAATGGCAGCAAGACGGCAGCGAGCGAGCAACGGTGAGCAACGGCGATGAGCGACAACAACAACGAGGAGATGGCGCGACATCGGGTTGTTTGGGATTGAGTTTGTGTAATAGCAGCGGCAAGAACAACGGTGAGTAACGGTGTCGAGGTTGAGCGCAACAAGGTAGCGAGGAGCTTGGCTTCTCGAGTTTGAAGAAGGCAGAGGAAGAGAAGAAGAAGGGAATGAGGTGGTCTGCATGCATGTGTGTGTGTATATATATAGAAAGAAAGGGAGAGAGAGAATGCATGCATGTATATAATTAGGGATATATAATAATATATATGTGTAGTAATAGTAGTAAGAGTAGGAGTTGTTTGTTTGTATGTGGAAATATAATAAGGAAGGGAGAAAGAGAAAGAGATGGGAGGTGTGCTGCATGTGTGTGTATAAAATAAGGAGGGAGAGGAAAATAACATGCAAGTGCGTATGCATGTATTATTATTATATAGGTAGTGGGAGGAGGTGTGTAGAAAAATTGTAAAAGGAGACAGAAGAGGGGGTTGACGGATTAGAGAGGATTAGGAGTAGTAGGGTGGTGGAGGCAGTAGAGTAGAAGAAAAATGAGATGGAGAGATTGGTTGTATGCAGAAATGGAGAAGAAGAGATTATAGGGAAGGAGAAAAAGAAGTGTAGGGAGGAACAAAATAAGGTGTAGGAGAGTTAGGTTAGCTGTTGGATTAAGAATTAGGATTAGGATTAGGATTAATCAGGGTTAAAGTTTGTATTTAAACTCTGATCGAAAAATCACAAAATTATGAATTGATCAGAAAAATATTCTGGCTCTAGATAAAGAGTCCAAAGAGAAGAAAAAAAATGATCTGAAAATTAAAGTACAAAAATTCACGTAATAATATACGTACAACTGGAATAGGGAGTTACAAGAAGTTAAAGCTTAAGCTATGAGAAGAATGAATTTAATGTTATTTTTTCAAGTTGTATTAAAAGTATTGTAAAATTTCGTTGTGCTTGTTTTGAATATTGATGTAAAAAAAGTTTTAATTTTCCCTGTATTTTGTGCTGTGTTTGTTTTACATTGAAGTAAAGATTCTAGATTTGTGTCTCTTATTTCTATTATGGAAATTCAGGGCGCTATAGAAGTGGCACGCTACAATAAGTAACACTAAACATGGTTTGGGGAATTAACCTAGGTAGACATTAGAGTGTGTGTATTAATCTTAAAGTCATGAATGTATAGTTGTTTGGACTTGCAATTATGTTACTCTATACTTGTATTGATGTTCCTTTTTTTATTTTCTATAGGATGGCGGATAATCACGATCCTATGGAGAATGTAGAAGAAGATGACTTCTTGGAGGACCCTTTAGTGGACTCCGAGGAGGACCCGGGAGAGGAATATGATGAAGAACCAGAGGAAGAGGAACCGCAGGAGTCGCGAGAGATCACTCCCCCTCCTAGGGAATCTTTTGGTCAATCTTCAGATAGATCACCTAGACTAACCAAGAAGGACCATATTATCGCGTCACTTTGATGTCGAGTGTACTGGTACAAATGGCAGGTGACCCATTATGAGGAACTTCTCGTTAAAGATGAGCAAACCATCATAGATATGAACTTCAGGATGAAGAAGTTGGCAAGGCGTTAGTACGCAAACGCGCAATGCTTCACCCAGATGGACAACTAAACCAGGTGGGGGAAACAAGATTTTTGGAAACACTGCAAGATGATGGAGGAGAAACTTGATGCATTACAAGACGAGATCCGAAATGGCAAAAAGAGCACCAAGACTGATTGTAGCCATGATTGTGATTATTTGAGTTTTTCTAAACGTTAATAAAACTTTTTAGTTATTTTTTTTCTATGAATGTATGAACTACTTTGATAAATAAATTTAATTATTGATATTTTGGTATATGAATTTTGGCTAAATTTTATGTTTTGAGCATTGATGTGAAATTTTATGAGATTGTTCTCCTAACGAAATTGGTGTGTAGACTTAGAACGATGGCAGGTCCACGAACTAGAAGCAATGGTGATGGAATCGAAGCTCCAATGGTGGCAGACTCGATTTAAAAAATGAGATTGCCCGAGTCTACCAGACTCTAAATGCTTTCATGACTGCTGGAATGGGATGGAACCTAGGAGCGAGACCATCGAATACCGATGCAGATCCTGTTAAGCAAGTGGAGTCATTTAAGAGGATGAAGCCACCGATCTTCGAAGGGCAGGTCGACCCTAACGAGGCTGACGACTGACTTAGATAGATGGAGACTGTCTTCGCAGTGTTGGAGACTTCCACGGCTAGCATGGTGAAGTTAGTCACGATGCAATTGGAGAGGGATGCCGGTGTTTGGTGGCAGTCCGTAAAGAGAACTTTCGGCGAGGATCCAATCACTTGGGATGTGTTCCTGGAAGAGTTCACGGACCATTACTTTCCCATGGATATACATGAGAAGAAAGCCATGGAGTTTATGAGCCTGTAGCAGGGCAACTTCTCGATGAGAGAATACAAGACTAAATTCACTCAGTTGTCGAGGTACACTCCTGAGCTTATCGATTATGAAGCTAAGAAAGTAAGGAAGTTTGAGAAGGGCCTATGGCCGAAATTGAGGTCCCGAATGATACCATTAGGGATCAGAAGGTTCGACAAGCTCGTCAGAAGAGCAGCAATGACAGAAGCAAATATAGAACAGTTCCAGTTGATGAAGGAAATCTGGAACAAGAATAAGAGGTCAGCAGTGGTGAATCAAAGCAGGGGCAAGTTCCCAGAGAAGAGGGGCAGGTTCAATGAGCCTGGCATAGGTGTAGCATCAACTCAAGGAATAAAGTATTACAACTGTGGAGAGACTGGTCACTACAAGTCGTCATGTCCTAAGCCAGCAAGGACCCACTTGTTTCCATTAAGGCAGAGAAGGGCACATCAGGCCGAACTACCCACAGCTGAAGCAGGGTGGCGTAGGTGGGAACAAGCAGCAAAGGCAGGGACGAGTATTTGCATTAACAGAGGAGGATGCTAACAACACTAAAGATGTGATTACGGGTATGCAAGAGTTTTAGATTATGGTTGAATTGTATTGAATAAAACTTTGTATGAGAATAATATGGAGTATTGAGTATTGTGATTTCTCATGTAACATGACATGTGTTGTTGAATGGAATTAAAGCCAAAATTTTGTTTCATACTGGGTCTTCGCATACTTTTGTGTCACCCAAATTTGCTAAAGTGCTAGGTGTTGAACCTAATGTTTTTCAAGTCGAGTTCTGTCAGTGGCAACGCAGTCAGGAGAGGAGTTTATTGTTGATCGATATTACGCAGGGTGTGATATCGAGATTGGAGGAAGACACTTTGGGATAAATCTCATCAAGCTGGATATCTTGGGTGTCAATGTTATTGTGGGCATCGACTGGATGGCGATCTATGATGCTACAATTGAGTGCAATAGTAAGGAGGTGATGATGACGTTTCAAGGAAAGAAAAGGAACTCGAAAGTGGTGGCAACACAAGCAGAGACGAGATTTTTGGAGGAAGTCAGGGCGATTCCAGTAGTTCGAGATTTCCCAACAGTGTTCTTGGATGATCTACGGGGATTACCACCGCATCGGGATGTTGATTTCTAGATCAAAGTTTAGCCCGGTAGTGCTCCGATATCAAAGGCTCCTTACAGGATGGCGCCTGTAGAGCATGACAAAGTGAAGAAATGGATTGAGGAATTGTTGCAGAAAGAATTTATCAGACCAAGTGCTTCACCATGGGGTGCACCAATTCTGTTGGTAAAGAAGAAGGATGGATCAATGAGGATGTGCATTGATTATCGGAAACTGAAAAATGTAACGATTCAAAACAAGTATCCGATTCTAAGGATTGATGATTTATTTGATCGACTACAAGCTGCAGCTGTAGTTTTGAAGATTTATCTACGGTCAGGATACCATCAGGTTCGAGTTAAGGAGAAAGATGTGCACAAGACAGCTTTCCAGACTCGGCATGGGAATTATGAGTTTTTGGTGATGCCGTTTGGAGAGACGAATGCACTAGCAATATTCATGGATTTGATGAAATAATGTTCTGCGGCCATTCATCGACTCATTCAACGTGGTGCTCATCAACAATATCCTGGTATACTCAATGTCAGAGGAAGAGCATGCTGAGCATTTAGCAGAGGTTTTAAAGAAGCTGAGAGAGTAGGATCTGTATGCCAAGTTATCGAAGTGTGAGTTCTAGAAGTCTAAGGTGGCATTTTTGGGTCACATCCTTTCTAAGAAGGGAGTGGCTACTGAACCTCAAAAGATTGAAGCTGTGAAGAGTTGGCCCAAACCGACGACGGTGAAGGAGGTCCAAAGTTTCTTTGGTTTGACGGGATACTATCGACATTTCATTCAAGGCTACGCACAAATAGAAGTTCCGTTGATAGGGCTAACCAAGAAGAATGTGGATTTCAAATGGACGGATAAATATGAAGCTAGTTTCCAGGAACTGAATGAGAAGTTGATGACAACGCCTATTCTGGTATTGCCGTAAGCGGGTGTAGATTACGATATCTACAGTGATGCGTCTCACAGAGGTTTGGGAAGCATTTTGATGCAAGAAGGAAACTGCTATGGGTCGAGGCAGTTGCATCCTCATGAGAAGAACTATTCGATGCATAATTTGGAGCTTGCAGTAATCATTTTTGCCTTGAAGCAGTGGAGGCACTATGTATATGGAGAGAATGTCAACATGTATACAGATCATAAGAGTTTGAAGTAAATCTATCAGCAAAACGATTTGAATCTACGGCAGAGGCATTGGTTGGAAGTTTTGGAGGACATTCTTCCTGAGATCAAGTATCATCCAAGAAAAGCGAATGTGGTGGCCGATGCATTCAGTCAGAATGTTAGTCTGTCTCGACTCATTACTACGCAAAAGGAGTTGGTTGAGGAACTGGATGAGTAGGTATCGAGATTGTGTTACAAGGCTTAAGGGCATCATTGGCACAGTTGAGGTTTCAGCCAACTTTGAGGGAACAGATCGTTGAGGGCCAGAAGTCAGACACAGAGATTCAGAAGATGAAAGAATCGATTTTCGAATGCAAATTGTCAGAAATTTGGTTTCAAGATGAAGTTCTATGGATGGGAGAGAGGTTATGTGTGCCGGAAAGGGGAAATTTGAAGGAAAGCATTATGAAGGAAACACATACAGCCTTATTGTCAGTACATTCCAGGAAGCACGAAGATGTATAAGGACAGTATGTGGCCAGGCATGAAGAGGAGTGTTGGCAATTTTGTGGCAAGGTGTTTAACTTGTCAGCAGATCAAGATGGAGAATCAGAAGCCTGGAGGGTTACTGCAGCCATTGCCCATTTTGGAGTGGAAATGGGAGAATATCAGCATGGGCTTTATCACTGGTTTACCAAGGAGTCCAAAGGGTGATGACTCGATTTGGGTGGTTGTGGACAGATTGACCAAGTCGGCATATTTCTTATCAATGAAGATTACATGGTCATTGGAGAAGATGGCCGAAGTATATATTGAGGAGGTCTTGAGACTTCATGGAGTTTCTGTGACTATCGTCTCCATCAGGGATGCAAGGTTCACATCGAGATTTTGGAGGAGTTTGTAGACCGCTTTGGGTAAGTACAACATTTCATCCATAAACTGATGGACAAACCAAGAGGGTAAATCGAGTGCTGGAGGATATGTTGAGATCATGTGAAATGGATTTCGGTGGAAACTGGGAGAAGTATTTGGCGCTAGTGGAGTTAGCCTATAACAACAGTTATCATGCAAGTATTAGCATGGCACGGTATGAAGCCTTGTACGGGAGGAAGTGCAGAACACTCGTCTGTTGGTATGAGGTTGGCGAGAGGCAGATATATGGTCCAGAGATCGTGCAGCAAACTTCGGAGAAGATTGAGCTCATCCGAAAGAGACTAGGTCGAAGCACAGAGCAGGCAGAAGAGTTATGCAGATGTTCGATGCAGAGACTTGGAATTCGAGGTTGGAGATACTGTTTTTCTGAAGGTATCGCCAACGAATGAGTGATCAAGTTCGGAAAAAGAGGCAAGTTGGCACCAAGGTATATTGGACCCTACAGGATTTTGAAACGGATTGGTAAGGTATCTTATAGATTGGATTTACTAGAAGAGTTGACACAGGTACACAACGTTTTCCATGTATCCACATTGAGGAAGTACATACCTAACCAGAATCATCAGTTACCCGAGGTACCCGAGGGGCTATAGCTGAATTTGAGCTACAAAGAGCAACCTGTGGAGATTTTGGATCATCGAGAGAAGGTTCTGCGGAATAAGGTCATACTGATGGTCAAGGTGCTATGGAGGAACCAGCTATTCGAGGAAGCTACGTGGGAATCGGAGGACCGGATGAAGGATGATTTTCCGAAATCGTTTGTGTAAATTCCGTGTTGTATTATATATATATACTAGATTTTGCCGTGGGCACGTGCCTACGGCACATCTTCGGAACTATACAGCATATGAAAGTCTTGTAAATAGTAAAACAACAATTATGTAGCTCAAGTTTGAATAGTAAAACAATAATTAGTTGTAAATAAATGTCCATGTTTCCATTAGTATATGTTGAAAAATAATTATTAATGAGGGTGTAAAATCCAACTTCATATAACTTTGAGGGTGGAAAATGATGAAATTTAACTGTTGGAGAGATATTCGCTATTTTCAATATAACATGAGCAATAAAAAATGCATAAAAATCTGAAAATTTACAAGCCTGAAATCTGAAAATATAAATTTCTGAGTTAATAGAGAAAGAATGAGAGAGAGAGAGAGAGAGATAAATAAATAAAGGAGTTGTTGTGGGGGGTTTGAATTTGAGGTTTGGGGGGGGGGGGGGGCTTTTGGGGGAAAAAATATATTTTGTAAGGTTAGATCTGGACCATTGATTTCAATCCTATTGAATGAGAGCCAGTTGATAGCTTTTTTTGTGTTTTGTTATATATATATATATATATATATATATATATATATATATATATATATATATATATATCCTATTATTAGTAGTTCTGATGATAGAAATCTTCTAAGGAGGGATTGATGTAACGCCCTGGAAATTTTAAATATAGTATTTTGAATTAATAAATAAATTTGAAATTAATTTATCTAATTATTTTGAATTTTGGTGAATTGTCATTTGGCACATGCAAAACATGTGCAAATATGTTTGAAATGCAAGTTTTAAAATTTTGAGTTGCTTAAATAATTCTCTTATTTACAATTGGATATATTTTAATTTTGGGATTTTTCTTAATAAGAAAAAAAGGTTTTGGAAATATTTTGAAAAAGGGGACTTTTGTGTAAAAAGTTGTTTGAAGGCAAGAATTAAATTCAAAATTTTATTAGCTGCATTTGGGGGACCAGTTTTCAGTAGAGGGAATTAAGGGTGGATTTTATCCATATTTTATTGGATTTGATTTGGAAAGATTGAGTAAATAACTAATTATGCAACTTTGGGATTGTGGGGGGACTTTATTGTAAAAATCCCACAAAACACTAATATTTCAGAATCCGGTCATATAAGAGAGAGCATGAACAGTGGGTTTCGGCCTCTCTCTTATTTTTTCTATGTTGGTGATTTTTGGTGGCTTGGAGAGGTGATCTATTGTTTGGAGAAAAAGACTACTACCTTGTATCAATTTTTCTTCAAGAGGTGGACATCTACTCTATGTCTCTTGATGTGTTTTATTTCTCATGAACAATGTAGAATCATGTTAGGGTTTAAATCTTGGTGAAATATGGTTATATTAGCATGAATATGATGTTTTGTTATGAGATGATTGTAGAGATTGATTCTTAGATAAAGATTGGTTGTTAATATAAGATATAAAAAAAAATCCTTATGGCATCATGTTCTTATTTGAATTGCTCTTGAATTATGAGCATTATTAAGTGTGAAAAATCAAACCTTTACCCTTGATGATGGATTTAATGAACCCATATATTATTGTAGATGATTAGAACTTGTCATATGTTCTTAAAATTCATGTTGATCATTTAAAGATGAGATTTTTATGTTGAATTCACTGTTCTATTGAGTAAATTTTTTATAAATTAAATTCCAATGATTGGAGCATGAAATAGTGTGTCTAAGATTAAAAAATTAATCGAATTTTGAAGGTCAAGGGTTTCAGCAACTAGGGTTAGGGTTTGGTGGCTAGCCCTAAGGGTTAGGGTTTCGGGTTGCTAGGTTGTACAATACCCAGGGGTGCACAGTGCTAACTCGAGCACTGTGCAAATGTTTGCTGTTTGCTAGGGCTTCGGCCTAGTTTGATGGCTGGGGTATTGGTGTATGTGGGGGGTTTTGATGATGCACTAAGGTTGCAAACCCTAGGGTAGATATGGGCATGCATATATGTGTTCATATTCGGCAATAATGTGAAGTTGTAAGTGATTTGTTGATCAAGTTTTAAAGTTGCAAGTTTCAGATTTTTTTACAAAAATCTAGTTTCAGTTTAATGATGATTTAGAGCTTTAAATTTTGTGCGAATGAATTATAAATTTGGTTACGTGGTCTATGTTTAAGGAGTAAATATAAACTCAATTTTTCAGAATTAAATATTCAATTGAATAGTCATTTCTTAAGAAAAAGAATGCATAAATTTCACATTTAAAGAGAAATGAGTTTCAGTTTTGGCAAGTTTAAATTGCGAATTCGAATGTATAAAACTATAATTTTATGAAAGAAATTCTCAGTTTTGAGGGGAGCGTATGTTTCAGTTTTGAAGGATAAATATTTTGGATTTTTAAAGAGTTCTTTTCAGTTTCAAGAGGTGTAAATTTCAGATTTTGAAATTGTGAAATTTCTGATTTTAGGGATAAATCCCAGAATTGAAAGATGGTTATTTCAGTTTTAAGGTTGATAAATCTTCGAGAATTTTGGGTGTGATTTCAAATATGGAAATGAGTAATGTGACTTGAATTTGAAGAGGTATAATTAATTTCTTGTTTCTATAAATGAAGGGGGTCTTTATGAAAGTGAAATGTTTATTTAATTATATATGAGTCATGATAGAATGATTGTGGATAAATGAATGCTTATGTTTGGAATAGGATGAACTTAATTGATATGTTTTGTGGAAAAGTGGTGTTTCCATAAATAAATAAAGGAAAGAATGTTTGATAATAACCAAGTAGTGATTCATATTGAAATATAGGGTTATTGTGAGAACCGTGAAATGCTATTGTTGAGATTTGTGTTGTAGGCAATAGAGGCTGAGCAGGACCCATGATTACCGGCAGTGAATTAATTGATTGTAGGAATTAGCCAGTTGGGCTAGTGTTCGTAGTTTTGTAGAGTTAAGTCTGGTAGGGTGCAGCTAGCTCTAGGTGGCTTAGGTTACTCTTTTTACTCGTAAGGACATGCACTAGTTGGATAGATGATGAAACAAGAGCAAACGTGAGTATGAGGGTTTCAAGATGATCCGCAGAGTGAGATAATCCCAGTATTCCGGGTCGTGGGATGAAAGATTTGTCAGAATGATCTGCGAAGTGCGATTGATCTCCAATATTTCGGGATGAGAGTAATGCTCATGGGATATTTGTGCAATGAGAGCTCCAGGATGACTTGCGGAGTGAGACAATCCACAACATTTCGGGACGTGGGATGAATGAGACCCCAGAATGATTTGCGGAGTGTGATTGATCTCCATTATTCCAGAATGAGGGCCAGTACTTGCAAAATATCTAAATTTCGTAGTAGTTATGGTAGTAAGTTGCATAGCGAGAGATTAAATCCTATAATGTGGAGGACGATAAGGGCTTTCCCTCGAACGTATGAAGTATGAGATGCATAGAATCCAAACAAGTATGATAAGTGTGCATCGTGTGCTTTGTGTTTTCTTGAACATTGTTTTATGCATTTTTTCTTATTTTCTTAACACGCACTTATTCTTTTAGTTTAGTTATCGATTTATGAATCTTTTTTTATGAACGTTTTATTTCTTGTTGTGCAAAAAACTTGTGGTTGTGAGATATTGGAGAGTGTTTGCTTTAATCAGCTTAAGCGGCGGTTACATTTAACTGACGTACCCACTTTTGGTCAATTTATTTTGCTGGATCTGTATGTGAGTGGCTTAACAGGAGTTAAAGCGTGGGCTATGAGAAAACTGAATTTAATGTTATTATTTCAAGTTGTATTAAAAGTATTGTAAATTTCCATCGTGCTTGTATAGAAAGTTTTAATTTCCTTGTATTTTGTGTTGTGTTTGGTTTACATTGAAGTAAAGATTATGGATTTGTGTATCTTATTTCTATTATGGAAATTCGGGGCGCTGCAATCCTGCCCCCCAGGTCTTCAAGTCAGTACGTGCCTGGAAGTACTATTTAGGAGACCTTATATGGGCCCTCCCAGTTTAGGGCCAGTTTTCCGTTTTTGCTGGGGTCAAAAATAGTAAGCTTCCTGAGTACAAGGTCACCCTCCTTGGTGTCGGTCGGACGGACCTTCTTGTTGTTGAATCTTTCAATCCACTGGTAATATAAATTTCTTCTGATGGCGGGTTTTTCACGGATCTCATCGATTAGGTCCAAGTTGGCCCTGAGGTCGCTCGAGATCGATTCCTCATTGAAGCCCATGATCATAGGCAAAGGAAGCCCGATTTCCAAGATGAATGTCTCCGCCCCGTATGTCAGGTTGAAAGGGAACTCGCCTGTAGAAATCTTCTTGGTTGTTCAATATGACAAAAGGACGCTGGGCAATTCGTCGACTCACAGTCGCTTGGGAGATTTATCCAAACATTTTTTGAGACATTCGAGAATTTGGCAGTTGGCATTTTCCGCTTGGTCATTCAACTGGGGATGGGATATCAACACGAAGCGTTGCTGGACCCCGAGGTCTTCGCAGAACTTTCAGAAATTTCTGCTTGCAAATTTAGTTCCGTTATCAGTGATGAGCATGCGTGAGATCCCGAACTGATAGATGATGTGTTTCCAAAAGAATTGTATGTCTTGATGTTCAGTGATCGTGGCCAGGAGTTCTGCTTCGACCCACTTAGTGAAGTGGTCAATGGCCACTATGAGGAATCACCTTTGACCTGTGGCCTTCGAAAAGGGGCTGACTAGGTCCATCCCCACATGGAAAAGGGGATCGGACTGGTCAGTGACTTGAGTTCGACTTGGAGCAAGCGTATGATTGACGAGATGTTCTGGCAGGGGCCGCACCTTTTCACAAGATCCTGGGCGTTTTGCAATTTGGTCGGCCAATAGTAGAAGTGGTTGAGTACTTTCCTCGCAAGTGGCCTACTACCCATATGCCCCCCCTCCCCCCAAAAAAAAAAAAAACCAATTTCCTTATGCATCTCCTCCAACGCGCGTACTTGGCTTTATCGGGATTCAGACAGCGGAGATAAGGTCTTCCATCCACTCTAGTGTATGACCGCTTGAAGAGTACCTCATCAATCATGGTGAATCTCTCCGATCATACTCTAATCTTCCTGGATTCGGTCGGGTCTTGTGGGAGTTCAAGAACTTTCAGACGGGATCCATCCAACTGCCCGCTTGAGGACCTGGGTTGATGCAGAGGACCCCAGGGTTCTCGATGCTAGACCTGAGGAGGATCTCAACGAGGAAAATATGTTCTAGGCCTTCAAAGGATGACGAGGTGAGCTTAGACAAGGCATCGGCCGGGCTATTTTGTTCCCTAGGAATGCGATCGACGGTGGAGCCCTCGAAGACCGTTACGAGTTGCTTGATGCGTGCCAAGTATCGGTTCATCCGAGCGTCACGAGCTTCAGAATTCCTGGAAATGTGATTGACTACGAGCTGAGAGTCGTTGAGGGCCCTCACTCGTCTTGCCCCTGCCTTGTGGCTAGCGTAAGCTCGACGATCATGGCTTTGTATTCTACCTCATTATTTGAGGCTAGAAAGTTGAGACGCGAGGAGTACTAGAGGACAAAGTCGTTGGGGCCTCTGAGTATGATGCCAACTCCACTTCCACCCTCCTAAGATGAATCGTCAACATAGATCTCCCAAATCGGTTCATCCTCTTGGAATTCAGAAGTTCCAGAAATGGTACATTTCGAGATGAATTCTACGATGGCTTGCCCTTTGATGGCTTTCCGGGGTTGGTGGCTCATGTCGTGCTGGCTCAGCTCGATGAACCACTTGATTAAGGGGTCAGAATTCTCTGGCTTGTTGAGGACCTTCTTGAGTGGTCGGTCCGTAAGGAATCGGATGGAATGGGCTTGAAATTACAGTTGGAGTTGCCAAGCAGGCCATTATCAATGCATAGGTGTATCGGAGTTTAGCGTCGAGCAGGACTTTGTTGACATAGTAGATGGGCTTCTGGAACCCATCTTCCTCCATGACTAATACGGTACTGGGCGCGTATTCCGAAATATCCAGATAGAGATAGAGGGACTCGTCCGGCTCGAGTTTGCTAAGAGTGGGGGGTTGTCCAGGTAGGCCTTAAGCTAATCGAAAGCCTGCCATTATGATTCCTCCCACTGGAATCTTTTCGCCCCTCTGAAAAATGGGAGCAGTTTTTCCTCGGACTTGGAGAGGTAACGACCGATGGCCACCAGTCAACCCACTAGTCGTTGGACTTCTTTGACATTTCTTGGAGGGGCCATGTCTAGTATGGCATGAATCTTTTCGGGGTTCACCTCAATGTCGCGCTAGCTGACCACGAATCTGAGAAATTTTCCTGAGGTGACGCCGAAGGTGCATTTAGTGAGGTTGAGTCTCATGTTATGGGATCGTAGGACCTCGAAAGCCTCCTCGAGATCACTGACATGATCTTGCCCTCTGCAGCTCTTGATGAGCATATCATCGACATATACCTCCATGTTCTAGCCTATCTTCCACTTAAAGACTCGATTTACGAGCCTTTAGTACGTGGCACTGGCGTTCTTCAGCCCGAAAGACATGGCCTTGTAATAGTAGAGGCTTTGGTCGGTCACGAAGGCGGTCTTGGGGATATCCAGAGGGAACATTCTGATCTGGTTGTAGCCTGAGAAGGCACCCATAAAACTCAGCAGCTCGTTACCCGAGGTCGCATATATTAGGGCATCGATGCTCGAGAAGGGGAACAGATCTTTAGGACATGCCTTGTTGAGGTCTGTAAAATATGTGCATATCCTCCATTTGCCACTTGATTTCTTCACCATCACAACGTTTGCCAACCACTGCGGGTAGTTGACTTCCTGTATGAAGCACACCGAGAGGAGCTTGTCCACTTCTTCCTTCACCGCCTATTATTGGTCGAGGGTGAACTTACACCTCTTCTGTTGGACGGCCTTCGAGTCTGGGTGGACACTTAGTTTGTGCATGATGAGGTCCTCCGAGATCCTTGGCATATCCGAGGGGATCCATGCGAAGAGGTGGGCATTTCGGCGGATACAGCCAATAATGGCCAGTTTCAGGTCTGGAGCGAGAGACTGGCTCACTCGGAACCATTTAGATTTTTCTTCCCCGGAGAATGAGACCTCCTCCAATTTTCCGAAGGGCTCCGAGTGCGACTGGCTCCTGTTTGATGGGAGTTCCATCGCATCAAAGAGGAAGACGCCGCCCCCCACCGTGCCTATATAGCATGCACGAGCAGATTCCTGATTGCCTCGTACAATGTTGACCCCGTGGTCGGTAGGAAATTTCAATTTCAGGTGATAGGCGGAGGGCACCGCCTGAAGGGAGAAGAGGCCGGATCTACCGAGGATGGCTATAAAGGCGGCCTTGACGTTGACCACCATAAAGTCCATCGCCTCTGTTCAGATGGTCGGGGCTGTTTTGGCTGTTACATCGATAGTGATGAATTCCTCAATTTGGATTTGGATGCCCGAGAACCTGTGGAGCATGTACCCGACCGGCTTGAGTCTCTCGCGAGAGAGATTAAGCTTTCGAACGCATCCAGGAACAGGATATTGTCGGAGCTTTCGTTATCAACTAGGATGCGGTGGACCTCGTGATTGACCATGTCGAGGCTGACTACCAAGAATCGCAATAAGGAAGTCGGGCGCCTTCTAGATCTTTGTTAGAGAATGAGAACGGTACTCCTTGATCTATGGGGGGCAGATTGTTTAACCTCTCATATGAAGGCCTTGCGGGAGGTGCTCGATTCTCCCCCCAAGGGTCCACCATGGACACAGTGGAGGATGGCCGGCCCCCTGGCTTATTCGAGCTCGGGTTCCACTTCGGACGTCTGCTGCTCGTTCGAGGAGGGGGCGAAGCCCTCTAGTTCCTCAAGTTTGTTCGAGTGAATCTCCTTAGGCACCCTCTCTGGATGAGGGCCTTAATCTCTTTTTTGAGGGCCCTGCAAGTATCGATTTCGTGCTAGTGGTCCCAGTTGAACCAACAGTAGATACTTTGGTCCCTCTTCTTATTGTTGTTCACTCAAGGAGGATGGCGGACCATCCCTTTGTCTTCGACCTCCAGGAGGATAGCTGACACACTCTGAGTCAGCGGGTGAACCTCTCAAAGTGAATGACAGAAGGCGACCGTTTCTAACCGAATGCATCTTTCTGAGCCTTCTTCGGGGGCTCGGAGTCATCGACCTTTTTCTTCCTCTTGGATGGGGGTTCTTTCGATCCTTCGGGGTGTAGAGCCTCCTTTGCTCGGATGTATTTTTCGACCATATTGAGGAGGTCAGAAAAATCAAGGGGCGGCTTCTTCTCCAAGGAAGCCTTTAGCTGGTCGTGACGAACATTGTGTCGGAAGGCGGCGGACGTGATGCCAGCATCGAGAGAAGAGAACGACCTAGCCTCGGTGGTGAACCTTCACATGAAGCCCCAAAGGAACTCTCTTTCCTTCTGCTTAAGGTGCAAGAGGGATGCACTCGTCTTCTCAACCTTACGACTGGTCACGAAGTGAGTAAGGAAGCTCATCTCGAACTGGTCGTATGAGAAAATCGGGTTGGGGGCGAGCTTGGAGAACCATTCCCGTGCCGGGCGATGTAGCGTGGCTGGGAAGGCACAACAGAGGAGAGGATCCACGATGCTATGAATCATCATGATGGTTTTGAACCCTTCCATGTGATCAGCTGGATCACTCTCTCCATTGTATGTCTCGAACTGTGGTGGCCTGAAATTCCTCGGGATCTCCGCATCGAGGATTTTGGCAGAGAAGAAGGGTCGCTTAGGCTGATACCCCCGGTTAGGTTGTGATCCGCTCTTGCCGATCCGAGCGAGGTAATTCTCCATTTCTTCTAGGCATTGAAGGACAGCCTCGTCCCGTCTCATCGGCTGAGTCGAGCCGTGAGATTTACTGCCCCAGGCTTCTTCCCGACAAGGGTTGTTGTCTTGATGCTCGATCCTAGGGCCACCTCGGATGGCCTGGAGGACCTCGTTCTGGAAATCCCGAAACATGGCTGTCATGACTGGGACCTGTTCGCCTTGACTGTTCGGGGGTGGCCTGTCTCTCGAGGAGCGGTTGCGCCTCCGCTCCCGATCCTATGAGGGGTGAATAGTGTGGGTCAGAGCCTGGTTGGAGGGGGCAGCCCCGCCCCTTGATCAGCTGAGCTGGTGCCAGAGTTCCTCCACCAGCTGCCGATTGTTGATGACGTACCGAAGGTCGACGACGACCGAGGGTGAAGCGCTTGGACCAAGTCCTGATGGACCACCCTCAACCTGCTGTCTTCGGGACCCCTGCGTGTTGAAGTGAATGCGGGAGGGATGAAGGTCGGCTAGACGTTACATCGTGGGTGCTTTCTTGACCTTGGGTGCCATGGAAGGGGACGGCCTCGGGGTCATATCCGAGCCTGGGATCGAATCAGTCTGTCATCTTTCCAACAGACAGCACCAATCTGATGCTGTTGATTTAATGGTGGGAGCAACAAATGTGAGTTCTTGTAGTTTGTAGTGGAAGAGACAGGTCTGAGATAGATCTCAGCCACAGATCTGGATCTGAGATGAAAATTTTGTGTTGAGCATAAGAGGGGGTGTTGCTGGTTGTTGGCCGCCCTGAGTACCTGCAAAATGCCTAGGAATACTGGGAGAGATTCCGGCGGCAAGCCCTCCGACGATCTAGTTAGTCAGTGGAAAGAAATGAAAGCTAAGATTCAGGTGGAGAAAAGTTTATTACCTCTTAAAAGGGGAAGAGGGTCTGGTATTTATAGGCAAAGATGGAGAGGGAACTCTCATCCTAATGGACTAGGTGATCCTCTTCTGTGGGCCTGAAGGCCAACAGGAGGTGTGGGCCTGATTTTGTGAGGGTTTGCGTATCCTGAGGAGATCAGACGTCTTAGACTGGAATTTACCTACATCAATGGCATTACGGTCATGGAATTTGACTTCCTTTCCTGTAACACAACCATTGTCACGGTCCATTGTTTCTCTTATTTTCACCAATTTGCTGTTAGCAGTCTAATTATTTATTATTATTATTATTATTATTATTATTATTATTATTTATTTAACATGGCCTTAGTGAGACACACTCATTATGCACACATGAGAATCTCACATCCCATGATAATAATAAAATTGTACAAGCGGGGCTCTGAACCAGGATTCCTAATTTAGAGCATCTGTAGTCGTGGGCTAAATACCCAAATTTTGCAAAAATTTGGGGAAAAGGAGCTGCACTCGTCGTCCAAATACCCAAAATTTGGCAGTACGATGAATAGTGCCTTGCCAAATATAGCAGACGATTTGGCCAAATGCAAAATATAGCTAACGAACTATTTTCTTTCGTCCGTCAGAATTGACGAAAGATTAAATTTCGTCTCGTAGGTGAGACGTACAAAAAGTACGATAGACGAAGGATTAAACAGCGTTTGAAAAAAGAAAAAAAAAATACAAAACATCACAGACGGTGCATTATGCACCGTCAATTCCTAATGTGCTAGCTGCCAAAATAGTCACCAAACTCCTAGATGTCAAGCTCCAATTAGCCTGCCCACTTTTAAAAAAAAAAAAAAATTAACAAACTTCAAACATAGTCAACCGACGGGGAATTATAACCCGTGCGATGTGATTGACGGTGTATAATAACCCGTCTTTGGTTTTTTTTTCTTTTTTTAAAAAAATTAAAACATAGTCAACCGACGGCGATTTATAACCCGTGCGATGAGATTGACGGTGTATTATATCCCGCCTTTGGTTTTTTTTAAAAAAATAAATAAATAAATAAAATATAGTCGACGAACGGCCTATTATATACCGTCGTAGGAGATTGACGGGAGTTAATATCCCGTCTTTGGGTTTTTTTTAGAAAAAAACAAATTTTAAAACAAAGTCAACGAACGGCCTATTATACACCGTCCGAGGAGATTGACGGGACATTATATCCCGTCGTTGCTTATTTTTTTATAAAAAAAAATATTTGGAAGCAGTTGATAGATAATATTCCGTCTTTTAAAGAAAAACAAACGACAAATTAAATATAGCTTTGAGCAATTGCAACAACATTCTTTTTCTCTTATTTCTAATTGCTATTTATCTAAAATTTGACAAGAACGACCACAGATGCTCTCTTATTGTGATTCTCAATAAAGACATTTGAAAGCTACTGCTACTACTTGCTTATTGTGATTCCTAATTTATTGTACTTTTACTTCCCTCTGCCCCTCTGCCACCATCAATTCCCTTCAAAAGAATAAAAAACTGAACCCGACAAAGATGAATCAGCCGTTCTTCCCAAACAGATGCGCATCTCAAAGCAGAAGTAGCTTCTAAAATTGGGGCCCACGGTCATGGGGGCAGTAGGCCAGTAGCACAATGCATCCACCATCCCAATCCCCAAGTCCTACCCACCCTTGCTATCTGCACCAGAACCTGCCACGTCATCAACCTCCTCCTCTTTCGTCACTCGTCTATATCTATATAAATATAAGCCTCCCTCTCTCCTGCTTTCCAACCCTACTCTTCAAATAACACTCTCTTCTCTTCTCCTCTCTTCTCCGGCCAACTACTACTAGCTTACACCGACGATGGGATCCATCAACACCCAGCACGTGGCACTCCTCGCCTTCCCCTTCGGCACCCACGCTGCCCCACTCTTCACCCTCGCACGTGCTCTCTCCGTGGCCTCCCCTACCAGCACTGCCTTCTCCTTCCTCACCTCGGCCAAATCCGCAGCCTCCTTCTCAGAATCGGTGACGGATAATCTCAAGATATTTCAAGTGTCGGACGGCGGCTCGCAGGAGGGACACGCGGCGGCGGCGAAGAACGAGCATGATCCGGAGGCGGAGGTGGGGAGGTTTATGAAGGAGACGCCGGGGAACTTCAAGAAGGCGATGGAGGATGCGGTGAAGGGGAGGGATGGCATGCGGATCACCTGCGTTATAAGCGATGCGTTTATATGGTTTGCAGGGGAGATTGCTGCAGAGTTGGGGGCACCGTGGGTGGCGTTGTGGACGGGTGGGCCGTGCAGCCTCTCCGCTCATTTGTACACCGATACGTTGCGGGAGAAGTTCAGGATTGATGATAAAGGTACGATAGATAAATTGATTTTGGAGAATTTCAATACAATTATGTGGGTTGTGATTGGCTCTCCTCTCATACATACACAGTATTCATTCATTAAACGACTCAATTTTTGGAGGAATTCGAGCCAATGTCTACTATTTTAATCGGAGAGTCGGGATTTGTAACAAACAAACCCTAACTTTTATAAACACGTATAATACACGTTCAAACTATATCCAATAAATATAAACTAGTGTCATGCACGTGCGATGCACGTGGAGGAAGAAGCAAAAAAACAAAAAAAAGGAAATAATTTCCAAACTGATCCACCGTCGAAAATATTTACCAAACTGATCCACTTTCGCACGTGCACGCGGAGAAAGAAGGAAAAAAGACAAAAAAAAGGGAAATAATTTCCAAACTGATCCACTGCCGAAACTATTTACCAAACTGGTCCACTTTCGAAAATATTTACCAAAATGAGTCATTTGGCTTCAAAATGACAAAATGAAAAAAAAAAAAAAAAAAAAATTTGATGACAAATACCACTAAGGCCTTCTCCCATTATAATAGTAGAGATGTACACCGCATGTGTATCCCAAATCAAAACATTCAAATATAAATTTTTTTTTTCTTATTCAATATATATTTATTTAATTTGATGAGTTTATTTTTTTTAAGACGTGCATCGCAGCGTACATTATACTAGTTTCAATTTAATAGCAGATATAAGAATGTTAATAATTAATATGGGCCTACACAAGATACAGTAAATGTTTTTATGTCCGCTTCCATATTGAATGGAAGTCAAACAATATTATAAGTAAATTGCTAGCTGTATTTAATTTTAAGTATGTAAAATAATACAATTAGCATTACCACAAAGCTAGCTTAGTGGGGACTAGCTGACTAGGCCTTCCAAAAAAATTTCAAAACCCTCCTAGGTGTATTGAAAATTTATAGTTTTACCCCCCTCTTAATATTTTTATATAAAAAAACTCCCTAAATACATAGTTGATTATTACTTGGCCCGCTTCGTCCGTCACCATAGTTGAAGAAGTTGTGTGTTGATTATTGTATTACTTTTGGGCTATAGATAGAAGGAACATATATAATTCACAAGCAATTAATAATTTTGGTGTGTCTTGAAGTAGGAAAACAGTGGAGCTTTTGTAGTTCTAAAGTTTGGGCTTTGTACAAACACTCATATAGCTTGAGTCTATGTTATCATGCAGTGGTTGCCAGTGCAGATGAAGACCTTGGCTTCCTTCCTGGGCTATCAGGTCTTCGAGTTTGTGATCTCCCTGAAGGTATCATCTCTGGCAACATTAGCGGAGAATTTGCCAAACTCCTACACCGAATGGCTAGCGAGCTCCCTCGTTCTTCTGCTATCGCCCTTAACTCTTTCCAAGGCTTAAACACTCAAGTGGACTCGGACTTTGCTTCCAAGTTCATAAAATCTCTCTCAGTCGGTCCAATCAACCTCCTCATCAACCCAATTCAAAAAATCCAACCCGATCAGTTTAACTGCATCCAGTGGCTAGACCGCCAAGAACAAGCCTCGGTTGCTTACATCAGCTTCGGTACTATCATGTGTCTAGCCCCGGCCGAGCTTGTTGAGCTCGCAGAGGGGCTTGAGGCTAGTGGAGTTCCCTTTATTTGGTCACTGAAGGATTTTGCAAGGGAGCATTTGCCAGCTGGCTTTCTAGACCGGACCAAGGAGAGAGGTTTAGTAGTCTCGTGGGCCCCACAGGTGGAGGTGCTGGAGCACGCAGCGGTGGGGGCATTTATCACACACTGTGGGTGGAACTCAGTGCTAGAAAGCATCACTTGTGGGGTGCCCATGGTATGTCTACCCTTTCTAGGAGACCAAATGATTAACGCACGTACGGTCTCACATGTGTGGAAGGTGGGGGTCGAATTTGAAGATCGTGGGTCCATGAGAAGGGGTGACATGGCAAGGTTGCTAGAGAAAGTTGTCAAGGAGGAGGAAGGGAAGGAGATGAGGGAGAGGATGAGAGAGTTGAGTGAGAAAGCGGTTCAAGCCATTCAACAACCGGATGGGAGCTCAGTTCACAATTTTAAGGCTCTATTGGATATTGTCATTGCACACTGATGTACGAACGGAGGAACCAAGAGGGTTGTCTTCTAAAGAGTCTCGGCTTAGATTTTCGTTGATTTGGTGTTTGAATATGTAAAAGCAAAAAAACATGCATACGTATGAGCAATGGTTGCTTGTCATTTAGAATAAGTGTGGACTGCTGTCGAGTACCCAGAAAATGTCTAGTTGTTGTTGTGTGTGTGTGTTTCTTTATTGGATCATTGGATCAAATAAGTCTAGTTGCGTGAATTATGTATAAGTTATTATTAAATAAGAAAAACAGTAGTTATAAATACTAAGGAATTTGATGTTGATGATTCCTGTTGTGGGAGCAACAGATGATGAGTTCCTGTATTTGATGGGCAATACAAATCTCAGCCGTAGATCTGATCCTGATGAGAGACTATTATATAAGTGGAGTATATAGATCTTGTGGTTGTTGGACGTCAAATACCTGCAAAAAGCCTGAAATGTCGGGAGTATTCCCGGCGACAGACCCTCCGACCATCAAGTTAGTAACCAAGGGTGTAAATTAGGATTTAGTGGCAAAATATTGATTAACTGATAGCTGAGGAGGTTCACCTGTATTTATAGGCCTGTAGAGTTAGTTACAGAAAGATTTTCCAGCTGCTTAATCAAATCTCATGGATTAACGATGTGATGGAATAATCCATCCCCTAATTTTAGGAGATTTAATTACCAACCATAAATGGCTGGTCATCCTTTTCTTGGTGTGCTAACCCTAGGTGGTGGGCCAGTAGACGGCTTGTGAGCTGGTCTTGGACCTGCAGCTGCCGACATTGGTGGTTTGGATGCTCAAATCCAGGAGATCAAAGAGGCGGTTGAACTTCCCTTGACACAGAGCTGTATGAGGATATTGGTATTAAACCTCCGAAGGGAGTCATACTGTACGGGGAGCCTGGAATTGGAGAAAACTCTACTTGCAAAAGTTAGTATATGTGCATTACTTTTCTTTCCTACAGTCCTACTCCTTTAGCTCTCTGCTTGAATGAGATCACTGCATTCTTTGTATACTTATCACGTATCAGTAGGTTTCCGTAGATTTTGATATCAACTTTTATAAGTATAAGAACTGGGAAGCTATTTGGATATACTGAAATTTTTAAATACATAAGTAGATTCAATATCTATATAATCAAATCTTTTTTTTAACCATCAATATAATTAACTAACAGGTAGGGAACTATTTTGGCTCTTTGATGTACTGAAGTTGTTAGATATTGTTTTGCATACATGTCTTTGAGGACTGGAAGATATAAACTGTTAATGTTCCACCAGACATTTGAAGTACAAATATAAATAGATATAAACTATTTTTTTAGCCGAAATGAGGATACCAAGTGGATGAGTGGCAATAGACAATATAAATAGAATAAATGCATGCAAAAGGAGAGGCTGCCCTGCTTGTGGAACCTATTGAGGTGGTTTGGACACTGACAATGAAGACGGATAGTTGTCTTAGTTAGGAAAATTCATAGGAGGGTAGTTAGGGAAGGTAAAAGAACTAGAGGTATACTCAACCGAAATTGGGTTGAAGCTATTAATAGGGACTTTGTTAATTTGACAAAAAGTAAACCTTCAAAAGTCTTCTCATGTGGATAATGAGTCCTCTAGTTCTGATTCTAGTGGTGATCTCTCGAGTGATACTTCTTAAGGGTTTTCTTTAGCTTAGTCTACTATTCTGATGTTCTTATCCTGTTTTGTGTTGTTGCTTTGAGAGGTTGTTTGGTTGTTTTGGCTGTTAGGACTGGTTTGGTTCTGATCCTCTTAATGATGATGTTTTGGACTTGTAGTTTCTCTTCTTTCTGGAGTCTGTATGAACTCTTTTTTTGTACTTTTGTTTTTGGTTGGCTGAAGTCGTTAGGCTTCATCCCTTTTATCAAAAAAAAAAAAAAAAAAGTAAACCTTCAAAAGAGTTGAGAGAGGTGAAGGGTTCATGTAGGCTTGTTGTTGATGTTCTACCCCAATATTTCACTGGACACCTTTGTTCTTTATCACCGAGTGTGTTTTTCAAAGACCGAGTGTTAGAATTCGAAAAATTCAATACTAACACTCGGTTTTTGAAAAATCGAGTTAGTTTTCACTAAACTCGGTCTTTCAAAGACCGAGTGGGGCGATTTGGGAATTAAAAAAAAAGTAGGTCGGTTTGGAAAAAATTTTCAAAAAATAGGTCGGTTTGGGAAAAAATTCCCATCCTTTGAAGTACAAATAAGTACTTTGTTGGCTATTGTTGCACCCTCATTAATTTATTTAGTTAAAACCTACAATTTTCTTTCTGTAGATACATACATCCAGAATGACTTTGGCTGATGATGTGAACTTGGAAGAGTTCGTTAGAGCATCCACAGTCGTTCAACGGGAAAAATGGCAAAATGCATTTTTTAGCGATCCATTTCTTCGTTTTGCTGCAGTCGTTCAAATGGTATAAAATGCATAAGTTAGTTAAAAAATAATTAGACGAAGCATGATGTTTCGTTTCATACTAAAAAATTAATTTATACGGGCCGAAAGTTAGAAAATATTAATAAAAAATACGGGACGAAACATGATGTTTCGTCCCAAAAAAAAAATAAATAAATAAACGAGACGAAGCATGATGTTCATTCCGACATTAAAAAAAAAAAAAATCGAAACATCATGGGTGGGACTCCGGTTTTTGGGGATTCGATTTAGCTTTAAAAAAAAAAAAAAACCAAAAGAATAGGTGGGACGACACATGATGTGTCGTCCAGTGGGGGGCTGGATTCGTTTTGCTTTTTTTTTTTTTTTTTTTGAAGTGATTTATTGCCATGGGATTGTCTACTTTACCCTTTGAGATTTTCTATGTAGTATGCCTTCATTAGGATTGGTAAGATGAGAGGAAGGGTAAAATTGTCCATCGGGTTTTGTTTAATTTTTTTTTTTTTTAAAGAATGGGACGAAATGGGACGAAACATCATGTTTATTCCCATTCCAAAAACTTGTTTTATTCGGTTTTTATGTTTATTTTAATTCAGACGAAACATGATGTTTCGTCCGATCAATTAACAATATAATAAAATAATCCAAACGAAACATCATGTTTCGTCCGCTATAATATGCATATTGCTATTTCGATTGCTATTTCTCCGTATCTACTGTAGCGCTTTTGCCAAAAAATGGCAAAATAGCAAACGACTGTGAGCGCTACAGTAGGAAAAAAATGGCAAAAATAGCAATAAAGCAAACGACTATGGATGCTCTTATGACCAGGGATGAGTTTTCTGGAGCTGATATCAAGGAAATTTGCACAGAAACTGGCTTGCTTGCTCTTAGAGAGCGCAGAATAAAGGTAGACTGACTTGAAATTCTGTTGCGTATTGATGTTATGTTAATCAAATATTCTGAAAGCAGTCTTGTGATATTGACACTTTGATATCATATGTTCCGGATGTACTTGCAGTGAGTGCTACAAAAAGTAATTATAAGTAAATTCTGTAAGAGCATCCACAGTCGTCGAAGCCAAATTTTGGGTATTTGGACATTTGGAAATAGAAAAAATAGAATGTTGCTGTAGTCGTTAAAGCTATTTTCGAGCTATTTTCGATTGATCGTTTGTTTTCGTTCAAACGACGGAAGACTATCTTTCGTCAATCTTATAGGACGGAATAAGATTGGCCGTTTCTTTATTTATTTTATTTTTTTCTAAAAAAAACCCAACGACGGGAAAAAAACGACCGTCAATTAGATCACACGGCACATTATTCATCGTCGGTTGACTTCCTTTAAAATTTTTGATTCAAAAAAAAATAAAAAACAAGAAACGGTCGATGATGCACCGTTAATTATACCACACGGAAGATTGTCCACCGTCGGTTGACTTTCGTTCTTTTTTTTTAATTTTTTTTTTAAAAAATACCACCAACGGATCATAAAGCACCGTTAATCTTGATACACGGTAAATTATTCACCGTCCGTAGTGCTCTTTTAATTTTTTTTTTTTTTTTTTTTAAAAAAAATTCCACCAACGGATCATAATGAACCGTTAATGTTATTAGAAGGGTGATAATGCACCGTCGGTTGACCAGCTTTTAAATTTTTTTTTTTTTTTTTTAAAAATTCCACCAACGGATCATAATTAACCGTTAATCTGATTACTCTAATATACTCTTTATGCAAATATACTCTTTATATTCTTTTAATGCCGTTAAAATTCCACCAACATCAGTTGTTAACCGTTAATCTGATCATAATCCTTCATAATGGTCAAATGCAAATATACTCTTTATATTCTTTTAACAGACGGTGTATAATACACCGTCAATGTTTTTTTTAAATTTTTTTTTTGTTTTTTTTGGCCGAAAACGTCTTAATCATTGGGAACGGTACTTTTTTGTACGATACGGAACATTATGTGCCGTTAATTAGATCGGACGGGGGATTATCTTCCGAAAGCTATATTTTCCATTTCGCCATATCGCCTGCTATATTTGGCAGCGCACTGTTCCTCGTCAATCCAAATTTTGGGTATTTGGAAGACGACTGCAGATCGTTTTTTTCCAAATTTTCCAAATTTTGGGTATTTAGCCCACGACTGTGGATGCTCTAACTTGACTGACTGTTTTTTTTCTGTTGATTTGTGCTTGTTTTAGGTAACTCACACCGACTTCAAGAAAGCAAAGGAGAAGGTGATGTTTAAGGAGGAAGGGTTGCCTGAAGGACTTTACATGTGATACCAGTCTTTATGACTTTGGGGTTGCAGGTGACATGCACTGATCTTATATACTGTGTATCGTCTTTTCCAATGTATATGTTCATAAATTTTTGAATTGACAGTCACGTCCGCTACAATAACCCGCCGCTCGAGCTACAGTTATCCGTCAACTCAAGCTACTGTACGGCAGGACCGCAGTCTGCTGTCGCTACTGTACGGCAGGTCCGCAGCCTGCTGTCGCTACAGTGCAGCCCATCAATTCAGCAACAGTGCCCGTCAGCAAGGGAAGTAGAAGTACTAAACAAGTAGTAGCAGTACGTTGATTTTTTTGCCCAAACCGACCGACTTTTTGAAAGTTTTTTTCAAACTGACCTATTTTTTTTAATTTTCAAAGCGACCCACTCGGTCTTTGAAAGACCGAGTCTAGTATAAACTAACGTGGTCTTTTAAAGACCGAGTCTTACACTTTAGGGGTTTTAACTGCGCAGATCTCCTTTCTTCTTCTTCTTCTCTCTCTACTTTACTCTATTCTATTTCTCCAACTCATCGGAGGTAGCATGTCCACGTCATCGGGAAGAAAGATCCATTTCAGAAGATTGACTAATACAAGTATTTTGCTGAGATGATAGAAAAACCAAAGAAATTCTATAAACTCAGGTTCATAGAATTACTTGGTATAATCAACTCATACAAGTATGAGGATCGAAAATATGAAAAAACCAAATAGCACTCCACCTCCGATAGAAAAACCAAAGAAATTCTATAAACTCAGGTTCATAGAATTACTTGGTATAATCAACTCATGCAAGTATGACGGTTGAGAAATGGGCACTTTATGCAGATGAAGGTCGAAAATATGGAATAATGACTACGAACCTGTCAGAATGCTTCAATTCAGTTTTGAAAGGAGTCCGTAGTTTACCAGTAACTGCGATTGTTGAGACGATCTTCTTACGTCTCAACTCTTACTTTACTACTCGTCGACAGGAAGCTAGTAAGTTTTTATGTGAAGGGAAGATTTTTGCTAAAAGTGTACATGATTTGATTGATAGTCGCCGTGAAGCTAGTAAGTTTGGATGTGTTTAATTTTTGAAAATGTATGATTGATTGAGGTTTAAATATTGGCCAAAGAGAGTATTTTGGAATCAATAAGTTTCAAATATATTCGAATCAAAATGTCTTGAAGTTTTTCGCAAAAAAATTCAATCAGCTTCAAGGCTCGGTCTTTCAAAGACCATTGTCATTTTAACAATTGATGCTGATTGTAAAATATCACTTACAAATGTAAAATATCAAAGACCGAGTCTAGTTATATTTTGAACGGTCTTTGAAAGACCGAGTCTTGAGTTCAATCAATTCCACAATATCTCCACAACATCTCCACCACAATTCCAGAAACTCATTAATATCTCCACAATATCAACAAACTCATTAATATCTCCACAATATCAACAAACTCATTAACATCTCCATATGTCCAACATCTCCACAATATCAAAAATCTCATTAACATCTCCACAACCACATCATCTCCAACATCTCTACAACCACATAAACAATCTCATTAACATCTCCACAATTTCAATAACATCTCCACAATATTGTTAATATCATATCCACAACCACATCAACAATTTCAATAACATCTCCACAATATCATCTCAACATATGCCCAACAGAATATTGAAAAAATTAGAGACATTAACAACAAACTACTCTAAACTCGAGACAAAACATTAAAAAACTACAAAATCAAACTAATTAAAAATATTACAACACCTACCAAATCCAAATTCGTTGAGGGATAGAGAGAAGAAGAAAAAAATACGAAAAGTAAATAAAGTCGAGAAGAAGAAGAAAGGAGATCTGCGCAGTTAAAACCCCTAAAATGCAAGACTCGGTCTTTGAACTAGCGCGGTCTTTCAAAGACCAAGTCTTGCACTTCGATTTTCGAAATGCAAGACTCGATCTTTGAAAGACCGCGCTAGTTTATACTACACTCGGTCTTTCAAAGACCGAGTGAGTCGCTTTGAGAATTAAAAGAAAAAAAAGTAGGTCGATTTGGGAAAAACTTTCAAAAAGTAGGTCGGTTTGGAAAAAAAATCAAGTCCTACCCACCTCCTATATGCACCAGAACGTGCCACGTCATCAACCTCCTCCTCTATCGGAATTTTTTCCCAAACCGACCTATTTTTTGAAAGTTTTTTCCAAACCGACCTACTTTTTTTTTAATTTCCAGACCGCCCCACTCGGTCTTTGAAATACCGAGTTTAGTGAAAACTAACTCGGTTTTTCAAAGACGAGTGTTAGTATTGAATTTTTCAAATTCTAACACTCGGTCTTTGAAAAACCGAGTTATTTTTCACTAAACTCGGTCTTTCAAAGACCGCACAGTCATTTTGGTAAATACTTTCGAAAGTGTGCTAGTTTGGTAAATATTTTCAAAAAGTGGATTATTTTGGTAAACACTTTCGGAGTTAACTATAATTATTATAGTGAATATTATTGACCAAGGTGAGTTCTTGTCCTTCATTTAGGTGCATATTTCTCTCCACTAGTCACTGAGAAATAATTGCATCTTGTTCTTTGATTAATCGGCTGAAATATTTGCTGTTGCAGATCCTATCTCTCAATTCTTATTTACTGGTGTGATGGATGTTGTCCTAAATCTAGAAAGAAAAGCATTATTGGGTCTAAAATCATAACATGCACGTGTTTAAAATTTTCAAGATCGTCTGAGCTAATTTTCTTAGTAAAACTCTATACTTTGTGTAACGACCCGGATCCCCGTTATCGGACATCCGTGACATCACCAAGATCATTGCCTTCAAATGCATCTCAACACAGTAAATAACGTGGAAATTTAAACATTTTTATTGCCATCAGAGTAATTACATTAATAATTACAAATATCAAATTGTCCTTGAACAAGGAATACAAATTACATAACTTTATTACAACTGACTACAAAATACTTAAACATTCCTTGTGAAGCCATTGGCTGTCTTCAGATCGGCAATCCCTTGGTAACTGCCGAAATTCCGTTGAGTGGTCTATCTGCCCCCTCTGGGACTTGCCCCTCGGCTTGAGCCTTCAGCTACGCGATCCTGATAATCCTGCACCTGCTCGAAGGGTAGACGTGCATACTGCCACTATTTGGATGCCCTGCTGATCTTGGGCTCTCCTATACTCGTGACCTGATATCCATGTACCTAAAAGGTGGGGTACGTCAGTAATTCTACTGACGCAATACTGATAAGGAAACAGCGACCCTCAAACTATCACATTCACAACTTCATCTTGAATGGAAAATTCAACGTGTATCCTGATTTCCTAGTATTCGTGTATGTCATGACCTGAGACTAATGCAACAATACAGAGTGTAGAACAGATGCACTTAATCTAACCTAAAATCTATTCAAACACAAGGTACAGAACAGATGCACTTAATCTAACGTCAGCAAGATTCTGGATGCAAATGCATCCCATACTACATGTGACCCAGGTCAAGCCAACGTACTTAGTCTAATGCAAGCGAGACATTGGAAATGTATGCATCCCATACTACATACTTTCCAAATCAAGCCGTTGTCTCCATGTTTAGGGATTAGAACCCTCGCTATGCAATGCATTCTAATTTGGTCTACTTCCCGTTCCTGATAGTATGACATGGTTGAGGAGGTGAAAATAAAATAAAAGAATATAATGCGGGGCGCTACCCCGAAGTCACCAATAATTACTGCGTCGAACCATCCTCGAAAGCTGTGACGAACTTACAGATATACCGCAAGTATATCCATTGCGCAAAGATCCCTTTTTGATCCGTTCGTGTCCACCAACATAGAACATGACGACCTCGGAGGTCCTAAAATACTCCCGATCCGCCAGGATATCAGCATCCCGTTCTTACCATGGTACTTCAGGAATTAACAGTGCAAGATACCCACCGCAGTGCGTATCCCTAATGACAGGAAGAGACAACCAGTATCACCACTTAGTGCTAACTCTCAGAACAAGTTGGATTATAGGGAATCACCCCTAACACCAATTTGGTCTTCAAGCGAAACAATAAAAGAAAAACCTGATCAGTCCAGTTTACTGAAAATATGTTGTTATTCATCCACACTCGGTGTCAGTTAACAAAGTCGAGCCTGACTGGTCTGTCAAGGTAACAACCATCCCGGAATCACATCCACCGATTCCCAATACCTTCATAGGTCAGCGACCCAAAAATAATTCCGGCCCGTGACCCTCAGCGAGTGGTCTAACGGCGCCCTGATGACGTAATATAATTTAGTGAAGGTAAGCACGCACATAATTATCCTTTCTGGACTTTTGACAGACTCAGACATCGAGACACCCAATACATTCCAACAGAGCTATATCCCAACTCACTCATGTCCACCATGAGTACATGCACAGGAACTTGCCTAAGTTCCGAATAAAATGCTAAAACCCATCTTTTAAATCTGATAGCTCACGATCACCATATTGCGGTAGGCAGAGGGTTCCTCATCAATTGTCCGATGGAACAATCAAGAAATACCAGTAGCTGTGACCCAAGCTACACTCATCGGAAACCAATACACTCAGAATTTCCTAGAAGGGTGAGGAGATCCGTTGCCATCTCCTAGTCGATGA
Organism: Hemerocallis citrina; assembly: GCA_017893485.1. Classification (NCBI taxonomy): domain Eukaryota; kingdom Viridiplantae; phylum Streptophyta; class Magnoliopsida; order Asparagales; family Asphodelaceae; genus Hemerocallis; species Hemerocallis citrina. The sequence goes on along the minus strand of CM030365.1, from coordinate 4,375,272 downwards.
TTCCCTCAATTTCTTTTAAAGGACTCAAGTCCCCGAGTTAACTCCAACCTTGAAGTCAGTCTAGACAATAGGTTGCTAAAACTCACAATGTCCATAAATTCCAGCACACCAGTCAGAATTGCTTGGTATCTCTAACTCTGGAAAGGTAAGACCCAAGTTTACAATTCTTCAGTTGACTATTTCCTCAAATTCAATCGTCTTGTCATCCAATAACCATTATATACTCTTAGTAGTACGTTCCTTTTCACACTTGCTGCATTTGTCAAATATCATAAGAGTTCACTTGGTTATCGAGATCACTCAATTCTGGGTCCTATGGGAAGGTGGGATTGTCTACCTTAACTTCCTATTTGAATACGTCCTCAGATTCAATTCTAAATGTTCTCACAGACACCAATTTTCCTTGGGTGCATCACACGGGAAGGGCTTATTTTTCTAGCAATATTTCACTGACAAGGCCGAATCTGACCACCTTGGAAAGTTATAGCCTACAACCTGGAATTACCAATCCTAATTGGGTTAGCGAGTTATGATTCCCTACTGAAATTCTCCATTTGGCCAGTCGCCCAAATTCTTAACAGATAAGCCTAGGAATATCTATCTCCATGAACTAGACAACTCGTACTAGGCTGAACGTACCCTACTTTAAAATTCAATAGTAAATCATCCCTAAGTCCAATGATCATGAAATTTGAGATTCTCTATCTATACATATACCATTTCATCGTGTCCAAAATTCACATTCAAATTCATTTCACACAACGATCTACGACTCCTCAAACATGGCTACATTTCAGCCGTGTTGTTTCAGCAGAGTATTCACTGTCCCTCACTAATTACCTTTGAAACCTCATCAAATGACCTCTAAAAATTATAAAATTTGAGATTCATCAAATAGACTCATACCCCATGCTACTTCCAAAATTTCGTAGCAAAATAATAAACGTACACGAAGTTATGGCTTTTTGAACTTCAGCACAAAGCGCAGTCAGCTTCAGCCGACACCTACAGACCAGTCGCGTTCTACAATTTTTCCGGGGCATCAAACGACCTCGGAAAAATACGAAATTTAAGACTATGGTTGTAGACATATACAACAGCGTCCACAAAAATTTTTAACTCAAAATGCCTTGTCGTTTCCGAGATACAAAATCGGAAAGACACCCAAAAATCATCACAGCCAGCAGTCATTCTGGCTGCTTACTGTCCAGACTTGGACCCACTGTTCGGGCTACTAAAATGCATCCAAATATTACGAAAAAAATTATGGATACTCTACATACATAGAAGAACAATACCCCAGAATTTTAGCCCAAGATTTCAACCGTTTGGGCGTAAGAAATTCCCCAATATACCCTCACAATCATGCTACTCAATCAACTTCAAAAGAATAATTCTCTACCATACAATTTATTTTTTCCTAGCATTCCTCATACTCAAACATGGTAACAAAATCATGTCTACCACAACTACACATCCATTCATACCAAAACAAAAATAAATACAAAAGAGTTCAAGGATCACCCACTTGAAGTTGCAAGAATACTCCTTGTAGTCTTAGCTTGCTTTTCTCTTTTCCTTGCTCCTTGCTTGCTTGTGTTCCTTAGCCAACACCTTCTCCTACACTTCTTCTTCTCCTTCTATATTACTCCTTTTCTTATAGACTTCTTCCTTTCCTACATACATATATTATTATTTTTTTTTGAACAAGGAGGAGTGGAGAAAGCTTAGGAGGAGAATGAAAATGGAGCTTGAAAGTGGAGTGAAGTGAGAATGGGAGTGGGGTTTATAGGGACCGGCCAAGATGGGTGGGTGTGGGGTGGAGGGTGGTGAGGTGTATGGATGAGATGGAGTGTGGGATGGGTGGAGGAATGAAAGGTGGATTGAGTGCCAACAAATCAAGCAAGGAAGCTTCATGGAAGCTTCCTTGAAGCTCCTAGGAAGCTTCCTTTCTTCATGGTCAACTTTCACATGGTGAAAAATCTCCACCCTTGGATCCTTATCAAGATTAAGCCATGATGTGATGTTAGGGTTCCTAACCCTAGGTTAGGTCAAGGAACCCTAGGTCACCCTACTCCGATTCTAACCCTAGTGCACAAACTCATACCACATTCACTTCGAGCACTAGCTTACTTAAAAAAATAACCAATACATATATATTAAAATCCTATAAAATACATGCTATATGGAAATTATAATTTCCTCCCACAATTGTCTGGTCAAAACAATCGGGACAAAATTACAGTTTAATTGAGACGATATTCCGAGTTCACTTCATCGGATTCAGAACAGCCCGTATGTCTGAAATCTCTCAATTTAACTGATAATTTCTAGGAGAGAGATGTAATTGTGTGCAATACTTAGTTAATGCACGGGTTACAATGCAAAATAGCCATATGCTATTTTGCGGGGTATTACACTTTGTATGGTCTTTTTATTTTTTCATCTTTTGTTTTTATCTATTTGCCTTTTTATTACCAGGTTAATAGTCGAAAAATAAGGATGCAATGATGCAGGTTTTTTATTTTTCTAGTTGTAATCTATACAAAATATTATTCTAACTCACTTTTGGTTCAAGTATTTTTCTAATTTTTTCTTTTTAAAACAAACAAAAAAAAAGGATAGCAAATATAGGAGGCAACTTCCCACTCCTTCTCCATCCAAATTTTTAAGTGCAATTATATTTCTTAATCAAACCTTAAAAAACATGCAATATTGTATATATGTTATCGGGAGAATTTTTTTCAAAAATAGTTCTCATAATTGTTCACTTTTCAAAAATTATGTGTAATGTATTATTACATAGTGTTATATTTAAAAATTATGTGTAATACAGTGGTAATTATGGAATTTGAATCCTCTTGGTGAATAATTCACTAGATACGTTCACTGGCCCATTTAACCATACATCTTGCATCAAAATGTGTGCCCTCTGTTATGATCAACAAAAGATCAACAAGATGTGTGGTTAGATGGGCGACTCTAGTGAATTAGTATTTCACTGGATAGGATTCAAATCCATAATTGTAGTACATTAGTGCCATTGTTTCACATGTTCTTCAACATAATTTTCAATTTATATTATTTTGCTTGGTTAGTTAAAACTTAAAAGTGGCCATTTTGAATATCGGTATTGCTGCTTTATTTTCTTTATCATTAAGCCACTATTACCTACACTTTCCTATATTTTTATTTTGCAAGTGTTATTTTCAGGATCATAATATTGTGTTCTTTTGAATAGAAAATTTTGCCGTACTGACCCACTTTTTGAATTATTCTCAGTGAATAGTGGAGAGAAATATGCACCTAAATGAAGGACAAGAACTCACCTTGGTCAATAATATTCACTATAATAATTATAGTTGATTCTGAAATTTTTTACCAAAATAGTCAACTTTTTGAAAGTATTTACCAAACTAGCCCACTTTCGAAAGTATTTATCAAAATGACTGTGCGGTCTTTGAAAGACCGAGTTTAGTGAAAAATAACTCAGTTTTTCAAAGACCGAGTGTTAGAATTCGAAAAATTCAATACTAACACTCGGTCTTTGAAAAACAGAGTTAGTTTTCACTAAACTCGGTCTTTCAAAGACCGAGTGGGTCGCTTTGGGAATTAAAAAAAAAGTAGGTCGGTTTGGAAAAAACTTTCAAAAAATAGGTCGGTTTGGGGAAAAAATCCCTCTATCGTCACCCGCCTATATCTATATAAATATAAGCCTCCCTCTCCCCTGCTTTCCAACCCTACTCTTCAAATAACACTCTCTTCTCTTCTCTTCTCTTCTCCGGCCAACTACTACTACTACTACTAGCTTACCGACAATGGGATCCATCGACACCCAGCACGTGGCACTCCTCGCCTTCCCCTTCGGTACCCACGCTACCCCACTCTTCTTCCTCGCACGTGCTCTCTCCGTGGCCTCCCCTACCGGCACTGCCTTCTCCTTCCTCACCTCGGCCAAATCCGCAGCCTCTTTTTCAGAATCGGTGACGGATAATCTCAAGATATTTCAAGTGTCGGACGGCGGCTCGCAGGAGGGACACGCGGCGGTGGCGGCGGCGGCGGCGGCGATGAACGAGCATGATCCGGAGGCGGAGGTGGGGAGGTTCATGAAGGAGACGCCGGGGAACTTCAAGAAGGCGATGGAGGATGCGGTGAAAGGGAGGGATGGCATGCGGATCACCTGCATTATAAGCGATGCGTTTATTTGGTTTGCAGGGGAGATTGCTGTAGAGTTGGGGGCACCGTGGGTGGTGTTGTGGACGGGTGGGCCGTGCAGCCTCTCTGCTCATTTGTACACTGATACGTTGCGGGAGAAGTTCAGGATTGATGATAAAGGTACGATAGATAAATATTAGTATAAAAATTAGACACATCAAATACCCCCAAACTTAAGATTTTGCTTGTCCTCAAGCAAAAAGTAGAGTCAATAATAGGAAAAATAATCAAGAGTAGACTCAACCCATCACACTAGGAGGTCTTATCATGTAAGTATCAAAATTTCAATTAAAAATATAAACAATAGCAAATAAAGTAAAATTAAGCATACTCAGTTTCTCCAGTGCAATTATTTATTCATAACTCCAAATCCAATCATATTTGTCATGTAATTAATGGAATTATAGTATGTAACAACTCAATCTGTGATTACCCCTTCTCACAACTACAAACCGAGTGGCAAACTAGAGTTTTTTTTTTTTTTTTTTTTTGTAGTCTTTTCTCTAAGTCGTCACTTGTCTTTTGACGCAAATGCAAAATATTTGTGATGAATTCACCCGGTTACTCAACAAGTCACAAACTTAAAGTCCTTTGCATACTCATATTTCAAGTTGCCGTTTTACATAAAAGTAAACATTGGTGATGAATACCTGTAACGCCCCGCCCCAATACTCAGACAAATTATAAATACTATGTAGTACAACTGCCCACCACAGGCTGCCTCTCAAAAGGTGGTTAACCGAATTGGTGACTCTTGATCATTGGCTAATAGTATTTATACTCAAATTATCCTATCAAACCTCCCATGTGGGACTAAATTTCTCAATCTCAATCTCAATCTCAAATTCCGAGCAGACCAGTCGATTGCTATACCAACCAGTCAACTGTTCGCTCCAAACTGGGGTATTACATACACTCCCCTTAGGAATCAGCGTCCTCGCTGAGTACAGAGCACACATCTAGTGTAGGACCGCCCTTTCTAGCCGATGTAGTATAGTCCTCGATCCCGGAGATCAATCATTCACCACACCGCAGATCGGATACCACACTCAACACCGACCCCGGAGCTCAATGACTCCCAGCACCGCAGATCATATAGACCTCTACTACATCCGGTGTCGAAAGTCGGCTCTGATACCATTTGTAACGCCCCGTCCCAATACTCAGACAAATTATAAATACTATGTAGTACAACTGCCCACCACAGGCTGCCTCTCAAAAGGTGGTTAACCGAATTGGTGACTCTTGATCATTGGCTAATAGAATTTATACTCAAATTATTCTATCAAACCTCCCATGTGGGACTAAATTTCTCAATCTCAATCTCAATCTCAAATTCCGAGCAGACCAGTCGACTGCTATACCAACCAGTCGACTGTTCGCTCCAAACTGGGGTATTACAATACCCCTAGTTACTAAGCAACTCAAAATATTGGAGTAGATTGACTTTATTCATTTATTCTTTTTTTTTCCGTTATTACTCTATTTACTTAAACTCTGTTTAGGACTAGATCGAATGGGATAATTATCAGAAAAAGCATCACATTTGTCTTTAATATATAATAGCATGACCCACACAATTTTGTAAGGAATTCTGAAATTCAATAATCCTAAAGTAAATAAGTATGCTTACTCTTGCTTTATAAGAAATTGTTTATCCCAAAAAAAAATTATTTCAATGCTTATCTCAATGAAGAACTCAAAAGTGTAATGGTGAGCTTAATTGAAATCATTTTTTGTTTTGTTTTTCTTTTCTAAAATAAATAATAATAAATTTGTAAGCCTTCTTCCCAAACTTGAATATCACATTGTCCTCAATGGGAAAGCAAAAAGAAAAACAAAAAGAATGCAAAAGTTCAGAATTTCTCCCCTGATTCGTCCTTAAATTTCTGCACGCGCAGTGTTCAGTATTTTGGCGATATCTGGAGCTGTAGATGTCCAAATTGGCTGATTTTTTTTTGCTGGAAAGCTAAGACAATTGTCTAAAGTTTCTTTTTGAATCACTTTTCCAGATTCTGATTCCATACTGCTCAAAAATAGCCATCAATGAAGGTGTTCAAAACAGCTCCGCCTGGCTACTTCCAAAATTGATGCAATCCTACAAGATAAAATCAAAAATTAAAATAAAATAAACTAAAAGATAAATCAAACCTAAATGCAATTAAAGAAAATATGGGTTGCCTCCCAAGAAACACTAAGTTTTAAGTCTTCAGCCAGACATGGAGGTGAGATGGTTAAGTAACGCCAAGATCCAACAACATTAACACATCCTTTCTAATTCTTCTCTTCAGATGTGGATCAGGTTCAAGCTCTAGTTTGAGACGTTTCCTTCTTGATGATATCTTTGATTCCCCCACCTCTTTGAAATTTTTCTGTAAAAATGAATAAATAGAGGGTGCAGCATCCAAATACAAACATTTTCAAAAATATTTTCTTTTTCAGTTTCAAATGTTGCTGTATTTGTTGGACATACTTCAATTGGCAACTTTTCAATTTCGACACTATGTTCCTCGCCCACAATTACATCAATTTTACTTACTTGAAAAGATGATTGTTCTTCAGGAGGAAACTTTATGGAATTAAAAACATCATACGTTACTTGCTCGTGCTAAATTTGTTCCTCCACAATTTGTTCGATCTCATCTTGCTTTTCAACCACATTTTGTTCAGTAATTTCTTCTTGTGGTTGCTCAATTGTCCTCCCGCTGCTTAGTGTTATTGTTTTGACATCTTCCGTGGAGTTGACAACTGAGTCGCTCGGTAATGTTCCTGCAGTTTTTTCATTAAGAATATTTGAAATTTGACTAATTTGTACCTCATAATTTTGGATGGAAGCCGAAGTTGAATTTACAACATTTTGAATTGTCGAATCTGTCTTTTGTGTGTATTGTTCTGTCTTTTGCATGTGTTGCATGAACACCTCTTCTAATGTCGGCTTCTTTCTTGCTGTGGAAAATTTTGAAGTGGTATAACTGCTCCTTGATTGTTGTTCCAAAAAAAATTTGGGGTGTTTCTCCATTCTTGATTGTATGTGTTTGCATAATGATTATTTTGCATTTGAAAATTTGACACAAAATTTTCATGTTCGGCATTTGATAGAGCAAAAGGGTTCCCCACTTGGCAATCTGCACTGGAATGATTTCCTGCACAAAAATTACAAATGATATTAGATTGAATAAAATTAACATTTAAATTACTTATCTGTTTAGATAAAGAAGCCATTTGTGCAGTTAAAGCAAAAATAGGGTCAAGTTCAAAAACTTCAGCCACTTTTATTGGCATTGCACTTTCTGCAGACCACTGATAATGATTAAATGTCATCTCCTCTAAAAGCTCATAGGCTGCTTCGTAAGTTTTGCTCATTATTGCACCTCCGACTGCTACGTCAACCATAGATTGATGTGTAACTCCCAAACCATTATAGAATATTTGAATTTGCAGCCATTTCGGTAGTTCATGATGAGGACACTTTCTTAATAACTCTTTATATCTTTCCCATGCATCATACAAAGACTCGGTCTCAAATTGAGTGAATGTGGCAATATCATTCCTTAGTTTTGCTGTCTTTGCCGGCGGAAAATACTTGGCTAGAAATTTTTGTGTAAGTCCCTCCCAAGTAGTAATACTACCAGGTGGTAGATAACGTAGCCAAGCCTTCGCCTTATCTCGTAATGAAAAAGAAAAGAGTCTCAATCTGATTGCATCATCTGATACTCCGTTGTGATTGAAAGTGTCACAAATTTCTAGAAAATTTGCAATGTGAGCATAAGGATCCTCGTGCGGTAATCCCCAAAATTGAACAGTCTGTTGAATCAATAGAATCATCTCCGGTTCAATCTCAAAATCGTCAGCTTCAATAACCGGTTTCTGTATGCTTGATTCATAAATCGAGGGCATAGCATAGTCTCTCAAAGGTCTATTTTCATCGTTCGCCATGATAATTTTCTTGTATGTCCTGAAATGTTAGTATTACAAAAAAAGGAAAAACTACAAAAAATAAAATAAGAAAAATAAATGGAAGTAAAAGTAAGGCAAAAGAAAATAAAGAGGTAAAATAAATACAAAAAAAAAATCCAAACTAGTAATAATCTAGCAATTTTCAATATCAATAAAAAATAACTAGTCCCCAGCAACGTCGCCAAAAACTTGGTGTGAATATTTGCAAGTGTACAAAATCGCAACAAGTAATATAGATAAGTGAATAGGGTGTCGATCCCACAGAGACTAGTTACTTTACTAAGTACCGAATTAACTACTACTATTTGGAAAAATCGAAAGTTACTAAATTTATCTAAAGAAAAATTAACTAAACTAATTAAAAGTAAACGGAATAAGAAATTTTATTGTTTATTAATTGCAAATAAAATCAATTCTAGGGTTTTTGATTTCACCTAGTTAATCAAATACAATTTATGACTTCATGAATAAAGAATTTATTTTTCCTGGTTGTGGACCAAAATCCCATAATTATTCGATGCTTTCTTTCGAACAACCACTACAGAAAATTTGCCATATACCAACGGACACCTATAGTGACGGTTCTCTAAAATTGTGGGTATAGGCATCATATACCTACAGACGTGTAGTAAACTGTGGGTATAGGTATCCTATAGCTTTAGAGTTTTTAAACACTGTGGGTATAGTCCATAATTTATTTTCCCCCCAAATTTTTCATTTTCCCTCCCTTTCCAAAAAAATATATTTCATTTATACCTCTAAAACTTCTAAATTCCTTCTCTCCCTCAACCCAATCTCTAAATCTCTAAAACTTCTAAATACCTCTAAATCTTCCCGCTGTTGTCGCCCCCCTCTCCCCGCTGCCGTCGCCCCCCTCTTCCCGTCGCCCCCCTCTTCCCGCTTCCGTCACAGACCCCTCTTCCCGTCGCCCCCCTCTTCCCGTCGCCCCCATCTTCCCGCTGCCGTCACAGACCCCTCTTACCGCTGCCGTCGCCCCCCACTTACCGCTGCCGTCGCCCCATCTTCCTCACTTAAAGGAAGAAGACGAGATCTCCCCCGCATACTCCTCTTCTTCCTCGGCGTCGATCTCGACAAGATCTCCCCCGCATTCGCCGCCTCCTCCTTCTCCTCCGCCGCTGGCGCCGGCATTGAGGTTCGCCGATTTTGAATATGTACATGTTTTATTTTGAATAATTAGGGTTTCGATTGGGATAATTAGGGTTTCTGAATAATTAAGGTTTCGATTGGGGTAACTATAAGCTGCGGTGATAGTTACAAATCGATCCTAATCTGAGCGTGGATTTGGCATTCAAGCTCATTTAAGAGGTAGTTATTTTAAATCTGATTTTTTGAGCTTTTGATATCGCTAACAAGGCTACAATATAGGCTAACAAGGTTTGGGAAATCTTTGAAAGTTTAGAGTTTAGGATTTATATGATTAAGGCTCTAGTTATTGATGTTACAAATTATCATACGTTGGCTTTTCAATTTGAATTCTTCTACAATGTTGTAGACATTTGCTTTATTTTTAAGATCAGTTTGTGTCTTGCATATGGATGATTATAGTGATCTGATTATGTTTTGGACATTTTATTTGTGGAAAGTCTTGGGCTTTGATTTCTATGACATGATACTGGGTATACAATGTTAACTAATGGCAATAAAAAATTTATAATGTAATCTATATCCTTTTATATTGTTGAATTTTGCATTGGACTTGTTTTTGGGTTGTACTAGGATTACACATGAAAATGTTAATTGAGAAAAAAAATATATTTTTTGTTTGTGAAAGAAAACTCCCATTGGATTTCATGTTTAAGTCTTTGTGGTTTGCACCTTTTTGAGGCATTTTATAGTTGCCCTTTAAAATTGTGCAAACAAGGTGCACAGTTTCCAGCACACAACCAAAATCGAACTGACTCACTAGTCAAAATGCTTACTAGGCATTTGGCAGGAGATTTGTTTATGTCAAGAATAGTGTTAGTCTTGGCATGGACAAATGTAATCTAAGACCTTGCTACATTTAGACTATTTTGTTGATGTAGTAGCTGATATGTATCTCGTCTACCAACACACTCTGTAGTTGGCTAGTAGACATAGTTCAGATTTATGTATGATCCTACACACTCTGTTGATGTAGTAGCTGATATGTTTTTGCTGTTTATTTAGCTTTGAATAGGTAGATGTTTACACTATTAGTAGTAAAAGATCCTCCCTAGACCAGTTCTTTGGATTAGTGTGTTAAACAGATTATCTGAAGCTTTATTTTCAGTTGGAAACTAAGTTTTCAGGGTCTTGGTTATGCTCTTATTTCCTCATCAATGACAGTTCAATAACCGATGTGATTTAAAGTCTACTGCACGTTTTGATAGATGTTGATATCCCTTTGTTAATATTTGTTAAATATTAGTGGAATCAAATTGATGTTTCTCAGTCTTGCTGCATTGAATAGCATAGCCTGTAATCTCGATCCGTGAGTTTGCGTGAAACTATATAATGGGTGAATTGGTAAAATATGTTGGTGTCTTATTCAGATCTTTCAATATGTTGGAGTAGTAATTATCGAGGTGTGTTCTCTTGTTCAATAAATTTCTTAAAGAGATTTTTATTACGAATTTTATAAACTATGTGATTTAATAAAATGTATTGGTTTCTTTTGAATTACATTATATTACTGAGATATGCAATCAAGTGGTCATCGTTTTTTTTTAATCTTGTGATTATGTTCCCTAAACTTGGCCTACAAATAAATGTTGGTTTAATGCCTTCTTGTATGGAATCATGTTACTAATAACAACCACAAAGTTATAATACATGTATAGTTCAAATAGGATTTTTTTTAGTTGTCCTGATTTGTATGTTCCCTGCTAATTTTATAACAATAAGTATCACTGGCTATTTAACTTTAGTTCAATATGTGCTAGATATGAAAACTGTATTTCCAGCCTCTCTTACATTTATTATGTTGTTCTTTCTGATATTCATAGTTTTTATTTATCTAAATTTGCATTTAAAGTTGTTATATTTATTACATAGTTCTTTCTGATGCCAGGTTCTTTCTGTTAAATTTGCATTTAAAGTTGTTATATTTATCTAAATCAGGGAGTTCTTTCTGTTTGTTTGTTTGCTTGCTTAAGGGACTGACATAATTTTTTTTGATTTGGACGAAGGCATATGCGCGGGATGTGAACACCCAGTGGTTGCCAGAGAACAGAGACAAGTTAGAATACTTCACTCTGGAAAACCTATGGGAACAATACAAAGAGTGGAGTGCCTGCGGTGTGTGTGTTCCTATACTCCTGCAGCAGGACGAGGAGATAGTGAGGCAATTTTACGCTCCTCAACTGTCCGCGATACAGTTGTACGCAACTAAGAAACATTTGTGGTATCTACTCTGCTCAACCTACTACATTTTGTGATTATGACAACAATTCAAATGATAGCTAGTAGTTAAATTAAACTAACATATTTTCTTTCTTGTGGCATATTAGTACATCTGCTGAAAATGATAGCCATTCTGAAAATGGAGGATGGGGACGTTCTGGCTTGGAGGAGGAGATTGGGCATCTTTACTGTCAGTATAGTGACAGTACGAGCCCTTACGACAGGATGCTGCTCGCTGAAAAGGTCGAATAATTCTTATGCCCGAGTTGTTTGATTGACCAAATGTTTGTATGTGATAATACTAAAGTTGCTATTATATATTCTTATGGCCGGTGTGGATTTTAGGTCTTTGAGCTTGTGAAAACCTATCCGGGCTTGAAAAGCCTTAGGAGTGTCGACCTTTCTCCAGCTAGCTGGATGTCTGTTGCCTGGTATGCCATAATACACTGAAGTTTTGCCTCTTTTTATAAATTATAAAAATAAAACTATTTTTTTTTTTTTTTGTTTTGGTAATTAGTTGTTGCTAGTAGCGATAGCCAGGAGGTCGTGGACATACAATTGTCGTTGAATTTATTTGTATATTGTGACTTGTGAGAGAGGAGATGGAAATTGAAGTTTAATGGTTTCTTGTTTGGCTTATTCTAGGTACCCTATCTATAGTATACCAGGCAAAAGAAATGCACCGGAGTTGTCTGCAAGCTTTTTGACTTACCATAGTCTCTCTGCAACGTTCCAAGGTGCGTTCATGTTCTAGTGAGTGGTACCTTTAATATTAATTTTAGAAACTACCTTTCAGTCCAAACACGAGTGTCATTGCAAAATATAGTACTACTGGGATCACACTCATCCCTGGATAACTTGGAAATCCGAAAGATCTTTTTATGTAATTAATTACTTGAAATATGGACAATACTCCAAAGTCTTCTAGGTTTTGGTCTACATAGTCACATATCTAAAGACATTGTTTTGGCCGATAAGTTAACAATGAAAAACAATCCCTCCAGAGAACCTACAAGCAAGGAATTAAATATTAGATATTTAGTAGCTGCTGACAAATTTATACATCGCACATGTGAGTGAGCTCGTGAGAGACACAATTGAGTGACCACTATAGTAAAACATTCTATCCATTTTAATGATATATGATACATATTTCTACATTGTATCATTGAATATTTTGTATATATTTATATATATTCTGACAGTATTCTTTACGGTTCAAAAAACTATAAATTTCAGCATAGCTTTATACCATATATTTGCATAGTGTATTCTTTACATTCCAAAAGACTATCTTCCAGTATAGTTTTATGATTTGAAGGGAGGAATGTTGTTTTGGATGAGTATGGAAACCCCAAAGTTGTCAATGATGGTGTCACTATTGCACGGGCTATCGAGCTTGCTGACCCTATGGAGAATGTTGGTGCAGCCTTGATAAGAGAGGTGCATTACTTTGTTCAATACCATCCCCTTTTAAAAGACTTATAAATCTTTCTGCTGATTTTGGTCATACAAGTTGTATGCACTTACTTCCTAATGGCTGTTGATACACTTTATACTGATGTACTTTTGTTCTATTGTGGAAGGTTGCTAGTAAGACAAATGATTCTGCTGGTGATGGTACTACTACTGCATCAGTTCTTGCACGTGAAATAATCAAGCTGGGTTTGTTGAATGTAACATCTGCTGCATGCAAATCTTGTTAACATTAAAAAAGGAATTGACAAAACCGTTAAGGGTCTTGTAGAAGAGCTTGAAAATAAAGCACGCCCTGTCAAGGGGCGTGGTGATATTAAAGGTACCACTCACTAGTACACTTTCAAAGGTTCCCACTTTCTTATACTTCATGATAATTAAATATTTCCAGTACAACTTTTGAGTACTATTTGATACTTTTGATTACTACTGCAACTTTGCTCAATTGATTAATTAAACATTATTTAGCAAAGTTTGATGGATGACAAACCATTGTCATGTTCACATGGCAGTAAGAGCATCTGTAGTCGTTCTTGCCAAATTTTGGGTAAATAGCAATTTAGAAATAGGAAAAAAAGAATGTTGCTGCAGTCGTTCAATGCTATATTCGATTCGTCGTTTGTTTTTTAAAAAAAGACGGAAGATTAACATTCGTCTGCTTCCAAATTTAAAAAAAATAATAATAATAATAAGCAACGACGGGATTTAATGTCCCGTCAATCTCCTACGACGCTTTATAATATGCCGTTCGTATACATCGTATAAAAACAAACTCAAAGACGGGATATAAATTCCCGTTAATCTCATAGGACGGGGTGTAATTGGTCGTCCGTCCACTTTTTTTTTTTTTTTTAAGTCCACACACGGGAAATTTTACACCGTCAATTAGATTGGACGGTTCATAATAGCCTGTCCCTTGAAAAAAAAAAAAAAATTTAAAAAAAAAATTCAACGACGGGACATTATACACCGTTAATCCTATCGCACGATAGATTATTGTCCGTCCGTTGATGAATTAAATTTTTTTAAAAAAAAAAATCCACACACGGTAAGTAATACCCCGTCAATTACATCGGACGGTTAAAAATACCCTGTCCCTTGAAAAATTTTTTAACTGACGGTATATGTGTAATTGTATCAATGGTTGGTTAACTGTGTAATTGTACATGTGTAATTGTACAATGGTCAAAAAAAAAAATAAAATAAAATTAAACTGACGGTAAGTTAACTTCTGTCCTACTCATTATTCTTTTTCACAATTATGTACAGACGGTGTATAATGCACCGTTCAGTGAATTTTTTTATTTTATTTTAAAGTTCCAACGCTGTACAATCCTTCGTCTGGGTTCCTTTTCGTACGTCTAACCTACGAGACGAAGTTTAATCCTTCGTCAATTTTAACATACGAAGTATAATGATTCGTTAGCTATATTTTGGTTATTCTCAAATCGTCTGCTATATTTGGCCACCAACTGTTCCTCGTACACCCAAAATTTGGGTATTTAGACGACGACTACAGCTCGTTTTTTTGAAATTTTTCCAAATTTTGGGTTTTTAGCCCACGACTACAGATGCTCTAAGGACTTACTTTTCAGTAGGTTCTTCCAGCTCACATACTTTCAGTAAGTTTTCTTGATTAGTATTCTTGATTAGTAATGTGATGTCTTTAATTTGCAGGACAATGAACAGTGATAATCAAGGATGCACTACTTTGCTTTGAGATTAGAGTCTGATTGATTCATTTTTTTTTGTGTGGCTAAATACACTATTGTCCTAATAGGAAGTGATGAGAAGATGTAATAAGCTATAAATTTGGCATTCTTTGTTTGTGTCAAAGTTTTAGTTGATCGATCAGTATCAGAATGAAATAAGCTGTAAATTTGAAACAATATCCCAATATTTTCAATTCTGAGTTGATTACTGTAATGATTATGAATCTGTGATTAATATGATCGATGTTGATCTGTTGTAATGATTATATCTGATGATGAAGAACTAAACAAACACAATAATAAGGCTGATTATTATAAGTAAATTCTACAAAAAGTAATTATAAGTAAATTCTGTAACTTGACTGACTGCTTTTTTTATGTTGATTTGTGCTTGTTTTAGGTAACTCACACCGACTTCAAGAAAGCAAAGGAGAAGGTGATGTTTAAGAAGAAGGGTTGCCTGAAGGACTTTACATGTGATACCAGTCTTTATGACTTCGGGGTTGCAGGTGATGCACTGATCTTATATACTGTGTATCGTCTTTTCCAATAGATAAAATGTCTATTGGTGTATATGTTCATAAATTTTTGAATTGACAGTCACGTCCGCTACAGTAACCCGTCGCTCGAGCTACAGTGACCCGTCAACTCAAGCTACTGTACGGCAGGTCCGCAGTCTGCTGTCGCTACAGTGCAGCCCATCAATTCAGCAACAGTGCCCGTCTGCTACAGTGCAGCCCGTCTGCTGCTTGTCTCACGGTCACGTCAGGAACAGTGCCCGTCTCGCGTCCCGTGCTGAAGAACAGATCCCTGGCTACGCGTCTTCTCTCTCTCTGTTGTCTTCGCTGCTGAGTTCTTTTCTTCTTCTGTTTTTTTTTTCTTTATCTTCCGCTCTGAGTTCACGCCCCCTCTACTCCCACCTGCTCACCTCCTTCAGATCACGTCCTCCTTCCCTGCATATATAGGTTGTGAACTATATGAATTAGTTTAGTTTGAAAGATAGGTTAGGGTACGTCTCAACTCTTACTTTACTACTCGTCGACAAGAAGTTAGTAAGCTTTTATGGGAAGGAAAGATTTTTGCTAAAAGTGTACATAATTTGATTGATAATTGCCGTGAAGCTAGTAAGTTTGGATGTGCTTAATTTTCGAAAATGTATGATTGATTGAAGTTTAAATATTGGCCAAAGAGAGTATTTTGAAATCAATAAGTTTCAAATATATTCGAATCAAAATGTCGTGAAGTTTTTCGCAAAAAAATTCAATCAGCTTCAAGGCTCGGTCTTTCAAGACCGTTGTCATTTTAACAAGACTTAGTCTTTCAAAAACCGAGTCTTTGATGCTGATTGTAAAATATCACTTACAAACGTAAGACTCGGTCTTTCAAAAACCAAGTCTAGTTATATTTAGAACGGTCTTTGAAAGACCGAGTCTTGAGTTCAATCAATTCCACAATATCTCCACAACATCTCCACCACAATTCCAGAAACTCATTAACATCTCCACAATATCAAAAATCTCATTAACATTTCCACAACCACATCATCTCCAACATCTCTACAACCACATCAACAATCTCATTAACATCTCCACAATTTCAATAACATCTCCACAATATTGTTAATATCATATCCACAGCCACACCAACAATTTCAATAACATCTCCACAATATCATCTCAACATATGCCCAACAGAATATTGAAAAAACTAGAGACATTAACAACATACTACTCTAAACTCGAGACAAAACATTAAAAAACTACAAAATCAAACTAACTAAAAATATTACAGTACCTACCAAATCCAAATTCGTTGAGGGATAGAGAGAAGAAGAAAAAAATACGAAAAGTAAATAAAGTCGAGAAGAAGAAGAAAGGAGATCTGCGCAGTTAAAACTCCTAAAATGCAAGACTCGGTCTTTGAACTAGCGCGGTCTTTCAAAGACCGCGCTAGTTTATACTAGACTCGGTCTTTCAAAGACCGAGTGAGTCGCTTTGGGAATTAAAAAAAAAAATAGGTCGGTTTGGGAAAAACTATTAAAAAGTAGGTCGGTTTGGGAAAAAATCAAGTCCTACCCACCTCCTATATGCACCAGAACGTGCCACGTCATCAACCTCCTCCTCTATCGGAATTTTTTCCCAAACCGACCTATTTTTTGAAAGTTTTTTCCAAACCGACCTACTTTTTTTTTAAATTTCCAGACCACCCCACTCGGTCTTTGAAAGACCGAGTTTGGTGAAAACTAACTCGGTTTTTCAAAGACCGAGTGTTAGTATTGAATTTTTCGAATTCTAACACTCGGTCTTTGAAATACCGAGTTATTTTTCACTAAACTCGGTCTTTCAAAGACCGCGCAGTCATTTTGGTAAATACCTTCGAAAGTGGGCTAGTTTGGTAAATACTTTTAAAAAGTGGGTTATTTTGGTAACAACTTTCAGAGTTAACTATAATTATTATAGTGAATATTATTGACCAAGGTGAGTTCTTGTCCTTCATTTAGGTGCATATTTCTCTCCACTAGTCACTGAGAAATAATTGTATCTTGTTCTTTGATTAACCGACTGAAATATTTGCTGCTGCAGATCCTATCTCTCAATTCTTATCTACTGGTGTGATGGGTGTTGTCCTAAATCTAGAAAGAAAATCATTATTGGGTCTAAAATCATAACATGCACGTGTTTAAAATTTTCAAGATCGTCTGAGCTAATTTCCTTAGTAAAACTCTATACTTTGTATGGTCTTTTTATTTTTTCATCTTTTGTTTTTATCTATTTGCCTTTTTATTACCAGGTTAATAGCTGAAAAATAAGGATACAATGATGCAGGTTATTTATTTTTCTAGTTGTAATCTATACAAAATATTATTTTAACTCACTTTTGGTTCAAGTATTTTTCTAATTTTTTCTTTTTAAAACAAACAAAAAAAATGATAGCAAATATAGGAGGCAACTTCCCACTCCTTCTCCATCCAAATTTTGAAGTGCAATTATATTTCTTAATCAAACCTTAAAAAACATGCAATATTGTATATATGTTATCGGGAGAATTTTTTTTCAAAAATAGTTCTCATAATTGTTCACTTTTCAAAAATTATGTGCAATGTATTATTACATAGTGTTATATTTAAAAATTATGTGTAATACAGTGGTAATTATGGAATTTGAATCCTCTTGGTGAATAATTCACTAGAGACGTTCACTGGCCCATTTAATCATACATCTTGCATCAAAATGTGTGCCCTCTGTTATGATTAACAAATGATCAATAAGATGTGTGGTTAGATGGGCGACTCTAGTGAATTAGTATTTCACTGGATAGGATTCAAATCCGTAATTGTGGTACATTAGTGCCATTGTTTCACATGTTCTTCAACATAATTTTCAATTTATATTATTTTGCTTGGTTAGTTAAAACTTAAAAGTGGCCATTTTGAATATCAGTATTGCTGCTTTATTTTCTTTATTATTAAGCCACTATTACCTACACTTTCCTATATTTTTATTTTGCAAGTGTTATTTTCAGGATCATAATATTGTGTTCTCTTGAATAGAAAATTTTGCCGTACTGACCCACTTTTTGAATTATTCTCAGTGACTAGTGGAGAGAAATATGCACTTAAATGAAGGACAAGAACTCACCTTGGTCAATAATATTCACTATAATAATTAGGGTGTGTTTGGTTGGAGGGAAATGGAGGGGAGGGGAGGGGAGTGGAGGGTTTTTTAAAATATTTCTTGTTTGGTTCAATTTTTTAGGAGGGGAGGGGAGGGGATTGGAGGGGTGCAGAATCCCTCCTGAGCCACTTTTGGCTCCCCTCCAATATTGGGGGAATTTGGAGGGGAGAGAAATAGAGTCAAATTTTTGTACAGTAATTAGACAAAATTGTCCTTCACATTTCCAAGTCTCTAAAGCTTTGATTATACTGAAAAACAAATTTCTCAGTGTTTGGTTGTATCGGAAATGCTAACTGTTCAACTAATGCAAAGCGATAACTACCTGAGAAATGTTTTTATGGTTGGGACTGAGAGTTGAATGCCCAAGAAGTTCAGTACTTGAATTTCCATTTTGCGTACCTGTGTTATTCAGTAAAGGATTCAATAATTTCTCTCTTTCTAACAAAGCTCTCAGTAAAGGAAGAAAATTTTCACTTATTCATACCTCTGCTTTGGTGTATGCATTATCTGTAATAGAGCAAAATTCTTCGACTTGAGGGCAACAAATTTCTTCATATGGGATATTCCTAAGCCACAAAATAGCGTAGCTAGCTAAGTAGCTTACTATGGCTTATCCTCATCATATGGGATATTCCTAAGTTCCTAACTTCTAAATATTAAATTGGTATGAAAAATCATATGCAAGATCCACGCCATCTGTACAACCATAACGGGTCCCTTTTCGTGTTATACTACTGGATATTTGTCATTTAAAGGATTAACTTAAGGATGCAGGTAGGTTTAAATCTAAGCTAAATTCCATAAACAATATGGTCAATTTCATTAGAACTAAACTAGATTTCATGAACATTCAGGTCCACTTGCCGAAATTTGAGAAAAGGAAGCTTTGATTATACTGAAAAACAAATTTCTCGTAACCAATTCGAGATATATACATGAATATTATTCAGTACCACTTGCCGAAATTTGTATAGGGTTATTTCCATTTAACTCATTGACAAAATTCAATTTAACATGTGGAAACTTTGTTTCAGATTATTGTTACTCAAATTTGAATACCTCGGTGATAGAATTAGAAGCATACTACGTATGAAGTTTTATGTGGTTGAGTTTTGTTATAAAATGTAAAAGCATATAAAAGTAATTTTATTAAAAAATCCCTTCTCTCCCATTGTGAACCAAACAAGAGGATAATTACTGTTCCTCCCCTCCCCTCCTTTGAACCAAACAGAGTCTTGATTAAAATCCCTCACCTCCCTTTCCCTCCCCTCCCCTCCCCTCCCCTCCAAAAATCTCTCCCCTCCCCTCCCTTCCTTTGAACTAGGGATGGCATCGGGGCCGGCCCGGCCCCCCTAAATCGCGGTCCAACCCTTGAACCGGCCCCCCTATTGGTTGGCCAGGACCGGTCCCCAAAATCCCCAGGCCAGCCCGGTCTTGCCCGGCCCGCTAGTGGACCGGGACCGGTTGAACCGGCCCGTGCGGGCTCGGGCCGGGCCGGGCCGACCGTTGGGGTTATTTTTTTTTTTTAATTTTTTTTTCCGAAAATTTAAAAAAAAAATTAAATTACCAAAATACCCCCCAACGGATTTATAACGGCTAGTTTTGTGGGGTACTTTAGGAAATCAAAAAAATTACATTTTCTATAAATACAACACCATTCCTTTCATTTCTCTTCACCAATTCACTCAACTATCTTTCTCTCTACTATTCTTTCAACAATCTTTCAAGGGATCAAGTTCAAATTTGAAGGAGGGCAATCAACAACAATCAAAGTGATCAACTCATTCAACAACAACAACTCAAGTCTCATCTTTCTCTACAACAACAACTCAAATCTCAACTTTCTTACGGTATTTTAGTATAATTTTAATTTGTAGAATTACCATATCATACTACTTTATTATCATATAATTTGTGTTTTCTTGATCTTCTTTCTCTCATTTTTTTAGATTTTCTTTTTAATTTTGGTAAAGTGGTATAAGAAACATACACTACTCATTTTAGTATAATTTTAATTTTTAGAATTAACATAGCATACTACTTCTTTATTGTCATATAATTTGTGTTTTCTTGATCTTCTTTCTCTCAATTTTTTTAGATTTTACTTTTAATTTTGGTAAAGTGGTAAAAGAAACATACACTACTCACTCACTACTTCAATTTTATTTTTTCAAAGTTAAATGGCCTCTAGTCGATCACGCGGTGGTGGTAGGCATAGTAGTCAAGAATCTACTAGTCATCACCTTCCTTCCATTCCTAACCAATATATAGATAGTGAAGAAACATTTATTAATTATGATAGTTTTCCCGATTTGAATGAAACACATTCAAATCCTATAGAAATAGAAGATCATGTAGAACCACAACAATCAGAACAAGGTCCTTCTCTAAACTCAAGAAAAACTAGAGGGACTACTTCGGAAGTACACAATTTTTTCAATTTTGTCCTTTCACAAAATGATAAGAGTGTAGGACTTAAAATATGTAAGAAGTGCCAAACCCCGTATAAGTTTAAAGTAGGATTGGGCACGGGTACACTTCAACGTCACTTAAATAAATGTCAACCACAATTTTCGAAAGATCATCTCACACAACTAAAAATACATCCTAAAACCGGTCAAGTAGATAGTAGTACATATGATCACGATCACGTTCGTAAGGGAATCGCGAAATTAGTAATTAGGGGTGAATTGCCATATTCGTTTGGTGAACAAAAATATGTAGAGGATTTTGTACAAGACACCTTCACCCCCCATTTTAAAAAAATTGCTAGGAATGTTGTTAAGGGTGATTGTAAATTAGTTTACAATGAGATGAAGGATTTTTTGATAGCAACACTAAAATCACTAAACACTAGAGTTTCATTGACATCGGATGGATGGGTAGGAGTAAACGAGGTTCCAATGATGTGTGTAACATGTCATTGGATAGATTCGGATTGGTTACTTCAAAAGAGAATAATTTCTTTTGGATATGTTAGGTACCCACATAAGGGTGAAATTATAGCCGAACACATTATGGAAGCATGCAATAATTTTTATATTTATGATAAAGTTTTGGCTATTGGTTTTGATAATGCATCCAATAACACTAAGGCAATTGAGAGTTTAAAAATTACTTTAGATCCTGTGGAACCCGAAATTTTTCATGTTAGGTGTGCTTGCCACATTTTAAATCTTTGTGTGCAAGATGCACTAAAATATGAAAATGATAAACTAGAAGCTATGAGAGATTGTGTTCATTATATTACATTGAGTGGTCCAATTTATCAAGCTTTTCATGATTGGTGTAAACTTAGGGGCATTGTATGTAGACGTTTTCCTAGAGATGTACGACATCGTTGGAATTCTACCTTTGAATTATTAGGTGTTGTTCTTCATTATCGTTATAGTCTTAGAGATTTTTGTGTCGCAATGGGTATGCAAAATTGTATGTTAGATGATGATTTTTGGTTTTTTACCGATAGTTTATATAAATTTTTACAACCTTTTAACGATGCAACTTTGCAATTTTCGAAAACATATACATCTACATCTAGTGGTATTTTACTTGAAATTGTGACTATGATGACAACAATTAAAGATTTACAAAATGACCCTTTTATTGGAGATATGGTTAATGCGGCATATGTTAAGTTTTTGAAATATTTTCATCCAATTCCTATGTTATATTGTTTAGCTAGTGTAATGAATCCTATGATTAAATTAGAAGGTACAAAAAATTTAATAGAAATTTTCTACACTTATGCCCCACACGATGCAATACTAGATTTTGATCATATTGCTTTTACTCAAAATTTTGAGAATGTTTTGACTAGGTTATATGATTCTTATGATAGGATTTATTCAGCTAACACTATTCAAACACAAACACAAAATGTTCAATCTTCTTCTTCTTCTTCCTCCACATTAGCAAAGGGAAAGAGTCAAGCTAGTATTGGTGTTTTAAATCTTATTAAATCGAAAAAGGCTAGGACCAATTCACCAAATGAGTTGAATTGGTATAATGCACAAAGTGCAGTTGAAGATGTAGAAGATGTGTTACAATATTGGAAGACTAATGAAGCAATTTTTAATATTCTTTCCCGTATGGCTAAAGATCTGCTAACAACACCGGTGTCAACTGTTGCATCGGAAAGTGCTTTTTCTAATGGTGGCAGAATAATGAGCCCGAGTAGAACCGATTGACAGCAAAAAATTTGGAGATGCTAGTGTGCGCCGAAGATTGGATGAAAGCGGAAGAGAGGACCCAAGACTTACTTGAAGCACAAGCTGGAGGTGGATCAACAAGCAGCGATGAATGAACGATTAAATTTAGTTAATTTACATTAAAATGTTGTTCAATTAATTGTAATTAATGGGAAAATTTAAAGTGATGAGATTCTATATTTAGGTTAAGTTGAAGTGCACGACAGTAGTCCACTGCCTTCTCTTCAATCTAAGTAGAGGCCATCTCGATCTTTAAATTCAAGTAATTCCCTTGATTTGTAATTTTATGATTTAAGCTAAATAGACAAATTTGTATGAATTTTATTCATGTACTTAATTTTATTCTAGAAGTTCAAATTTATTTAATCATGTACTTTATTTATTCATGTACTTCAATTATTTATTTTTTTTGATGAAGATGTACTTCAATTATTTATGAAATTTTATTTTTTGCAATTGTTATACAATTACAAAATCATATACTTGTTACACAATTACAAATTTATGCACTTCAATTAATAATGGAAAAAAAAAATCATACAAGGGCCAGGCCCGGCCCGGCCCGCGAACCGGCCCGGCCCGGCCCGGCCCCCCCACAAAGGGCTAGGGGCCAGGTCCGGGCCAGGGTTCCTTACCATCAGCCCGGCCCGGCCCGGCCCGCGTTTCGAGGAGCCCGGCCCGGCCCGGCCCGATTGGCCCGAATGCCATCCCTACTTTAAACCAAACAGATTAATTCTGAAAATTTTTACCAAAATAATTCACTTTTTGAAAGTATTTACCAAACTAGTCCACTTTCGAAAGTATTTATCTAAATGACTGCGTGGTCTTTGAAAGACCGAGTTTAGTGAAAAATAACTCGGTTTTTCAAAGACCGAGTGTTAGAATTCGAAAAATTCAATACTAACACTCGGTCTTTGAAAAACCGAGTTAGTTTTCACTAAACTCGGTCTTTCAAAGACCGAGTGAGTCGCTTTGAGAATTAAAAAAAAAATAGGTCAGTTTGGAAAAAAATTTCAAAAAATAGGTCGGTTTGGGAAAAAAATCCCTCTATCGTCACCCGCCTATATCTATATAAATATAAGCCTCCCTCTCCCCTGCTTTCCAACCCTACTCTTCAATTAACACTCTCTTCTCTTCTCTTCTCTTCTCTTCTCTTCTCCGGCCAACTACTACTACTACTAGCTTACACCGACGATGGAATCCATCGACACCCAGCACGTGGCACTCCTCGCCTTCCCCTTCGGTACCCACGCTGCCCCACTCTTCTCCCTCGCACGTGCTCTCTCCGTGGCCTCCCCTACCGGCACTGCCTTTTCCTTCCTCACCTCGGCCAAATCCGCAGCCTCCTTCTCAGAATCGGTGACGGATAATCTCAAGATATTTCAAGTGTCGGACGGCGGCTCGCAGGAGGGACACGCGGCGGCGGCGGCGGCGGCGAAGAACGAGCATGATCCGGAGGCGGAGGTGGGGAGGTTCATG
The DNA here is from genome assembly GCA_017893485.1 of Hemerocallis citrina. Lineage (NCBI taxonomy): Eukaryota > Viridiplantae > Streptophyta > Magnoliopsida > Asparagales > Asphodelaceae > Hemerocallis > Hemerocallis citrina. Next base: position 4,351,167 of record CM030365.1, on the reverse strand, counting down.
AAGGAGACACCGGGGAACTTCAAGAAGGCGATGGAGGATGCGGTGAAGGGGAGGGATGGCATGCGGATCACCTGCGTTATAAGCGATGCGTTTATTTGGTTTGCAGGGGAGATTGCTGCAGAGTTGGGGGCACCGTGGGTGGCGTTGTGGACGGGTGGGCCGTGCAGCCTCTCCGCTCATTTGTACACCGATACGTTGCGGGAGAAGTTCAGGATTGATGATAAAGGTACGATAGATAAATTGATTTTGGAGAATTTCAATACAATTATGTGGGTTGTGATTGGCTCTCCTCTCATACATACATAGTATTCATTCATTAAACGACTCAATTTTTGGAGGAATTCGAGCCAATGTCTACTATTTTAATGGGAGAGTTGGGATTTGTAACAAACAAACCCTAACTTTTAAAAACACGTATAATACACGTTCAAACTATATCCAACAAATATAAATGTACACCGTACGTGTATCCCAAATCAAAACATTCAAATATTAACTTTTTTTTCTTATTCAATATATATTTATTTAATTTGTTGAGTTTATTTTTTTTTAAGACATGCAGCATACATTATACTAGTTTCAATTTAATAACAGATATAAGAATGTTAATAATTAATATGGGTCTACACAAGATACAGTAAATGTTTTTATGTCCGCATCCATATTGAATGGAAGTCAAACAATATTATAAGTAAATTGCTAGCTGTATTTAATTTTAAGTATGTAAAATAATACAATTAGCATTACCACAAAGCTAGCTTAGTGGGGACTAGCTGACTAGGCCTTCCAAAAAAATTTCAAAACCCTCCTAGGTGTATTGAAAATTTATAGTTTTACCCCCCTCTTAATATTTTTATATAAAAAAACTCCCTAAATACATAGTTGATTATTACTTGGCCCGCTTCGTCCCTCACCATAGTTGAAGAAGTTGTGTGTTGATTATTGTATTACTTTTGGGCTATAGATAGAAGGAACATATATAATTCACAAGCAATTAATAATTTTGGTGTGTGTCTTGAAGTAGGAAAACAGTGGACCTTTTGTAGTTCTAAAGTTTGGGCTTTGTACAAACACTCATATAGCTCGAGTCTATGTTATCATGCAGTGGTTGCCAGTGCAGATGAAGACCTTGGCTTCCTTCCTGGGCTATCAGGTCTTCGAGTTTGTGATCTCCCTGAAGGTATCATCTCTGGCAACATTAGCGGAGAATTCGCCAAACTCCTACACCGAATGGCTAGCGAGCTCCCTCGTGCTTCTGCTATCGCCCTTAACTCTTTCGAAGGCTTAAACACTCAAGTGGACTCGGACTTTGCTTCCAAGTTCATAAAATCTCTCTCAGTCGGTCCAATCAACCTCCTCATCAACCCAATTCAAAAAATCCAACCCGATCAGTTTAACTGCATCCAGTGGCTAGACCGCCAAGAACAAGCCTCGGTTGCTTACATCAGCTTCGGTACTATCATGTGTCTAGCCCCGGCCGAGCTTGTTGAGCTCGCAGAGGGGCTTGAGGCTAGTGGAGTTCCCTTTATTTGGTCACTGAAGGATTTTGCAAGGGAGCATTTGCCAGCTGGCTTTCTAGACCGGACCAAGGAGAGAGGTTTAGTAGTCTCGTGGGCCCCACAGGTGGAGGTGCTGGAGCACGCAGCGGTGGGGGCATTTATCACACACTGTGGGTGGAACTCAGTGCTAGAAAGCATCACTTGTGGGGTGCCCATGGTATGTCTACCCTTTCTAGGAGACCAAATGATGAACGCACGTACGGTCTCACATGTGTGGAAGGTGGGGGTCGAATTTGAAGATCGTGGGTCCATGAGAAGGGGTGACATGGCAAGGTTGCTAGAGAAAGTTGTCAAGGAGGAGGAAGGGAAGGAGATGAGGGAGAGGATGAGAGAGTTGAGTGAGAAAGCGGTTCAAGCCATTCAACAACCAGATGGGAGCTCAGTTCACAATTTTAAGGCTCTATTGGATATTGTCATTGCACACTGATGTACGAACGGAGGAACCAAGAGGGTTGTCTTCTAGAGAGTCTCAGCTTAGATTTTCGTTGATTTGGTATTTGAATATGTATAAGCAAAAAACCATGCATATGTATGAGCAGTGGTTGCTTGTCATTTAGAATAAGTGTGGACTGCTGTCGAGTACCCAGAAAATGTCTAGTTGTTGTTGTGTGTGTGTTTCTTTATTGGATCATTGGATCAAATAGATCTAGTTGCGTGAATTGTGTATAAGTTATTATTAAATAAGAAAAACAGTAGTAATAATTACTAAGGAATTTGATGTTGATGATTCCTGCTGTGGGAGCAACAGATGATGAGTTCCTGTATTTGATGGACAATACAAATCTCAGCTGTAGATCTGATCCTGATGAGAGACTATTATATGAGTGGAGTATATAGATCTTGTGGTTGTTGGACGTCAAATACCTGCAAAATATATGAGTGGAGTATATAGAAATTCTATAAACTCAGGTTCATGGAATTACTTGGTATAATCAACTCATACAAGTATGAGGATCGAAGATATGGAAAAACCAAATAGCACTCCACCTCCGATAGAAAAACCAAAGAAATTCTATAAACTCAGGTTCATAGAATTACTTGGTATAATCAACTCATGCAAGTATGACGGTTGAGAAATGGGCACTTTATGCAGATGAAGGTCGAAGATATGAAATAATGACTACGAAGCTGTCAGAATGCTTCAATTCAGTTTTGAAAGGAGTCCGTAGTTTACCAGTAACTGCGATTGTTGAGACGATCTTCTTACGTCTCAACTCTTACTTTACTACTCGTCGACAGGAAGCTAGTAAGCTTTTATGTGAAGAGAAGATTTTTGCTAAAAGTGTACATGATTTGATTGATAGTCGCCGTGAAGCTAGTAAGTTTGGATGTGTTTAATTTTCGAAAATGTATGATTGATTGAGGTTTAAATATTGGCCAAAGAGTATTTTGGAATCAATAAGTTTCAAATATATTCGAATCAAAATGTCTTGAAGTTTTTCGCAAAAAAATTCAATCAGCTTCAAGGCTCGGTCTTTCAAAGACCGTTGTCATTTTGACAAGACTCGGTCTTTCAAAGACCGAGTCTTTGATGCTAATTGTAAAATATCACTTACAAACGTAAGACTCGGTCTTTCAAAGACCGAGTCTAGTTATATTTAGAACGGTCTTTGAAAGACCGAGTCCTGAGTTCAATCAATTCCACAACATCTCCACAACATCTCCACCACAATTCCAGAAACTCATTAACATCTCCACAATATCAACAAACTCATTAACATCTCCACAATATCAACAAACTCATTAATATCTCCATATGTCCAACATCTCCACAATATCAAAAATCTCATTAACATCTCCACAACCACATCATCTCCAACATCTCCACAACCACATCAACAATCTCATTAACATCTCCACAATTTCAATAACATCTCCACAATATTGTTAATATCATATCCACAACCACATCAACAATTTCAATAACATCTCCACAATATCATCTCAACATATGCCCAACAAAATATTGAAAAAACTAGAGACATTAACAACATACTACTCTAAACTCGAGACAAAACATTAAAAAACTACAAAATCAAACTAACTAAAAATATTACAACACCTACCAAATCCAAATTCATTGAGGGATAGAGAGAAGAAGAAAAAAATACGAAAAGTAAATAAAGTCGAGAAGAAGAAAGGAGATCTGCGCAGTTAAAATCCCTAAAATGCAAGACTCGGTCTTTGAACTAGCGCGGTCTTTCAAAGACCGAGTCTTGCACTTCGATTTTCGAAGTGCAAGACTCTGTCTTTGAAAGACCGCGCTAGTTTATACTAGACTCGGTCTTTCAAAGACCGAGTGAGTCGCTTTGGGAATTAAAAAAAAAAGTAGGTCAGTTTGGGAAAAACTTTGGAAAAGTAGGTCGGTTTGGGAAAAAAATCAAGTCCTACCCACCTCCTATATGCACCAGAACGTGCCACGTCATCAACCTCCTCTATCGGAATTTTTTCCCAAACCGACCTATTTTTTGAAAGTTTTTTCCAAACCGACCTACTTTTTTTTAAAATTCCCAGACCGCCCCGCTCGGTCTTTGAAAGACCGAGTTTAGTGAAAACTAACTCGGTTTTTCAAAGACCGAGTATTAGTATTGAATTTTTCGAATTTTAACACTCGGTCTTTGAAAAACCGAGTTATTTTTCACTAAACTCGGTCTTTCAAAGACCGCGCAGTCATTTTGATAAATACTTTCGAAAGTGGGCTAGTTTGGTAAATACTTTCAAAAATGGATTATTTTGGTAAAAACTTTCAGAGTTAACTATAATTATTATAGTGAATATTATTGACCAAGGTGAGTTCTTGTCCTTCATTTAGGTGCATATTTCTCTCCACTAGTCACTGAGAAATAATTGCATCTTGTTCTTTGATTAATCGACTGAAATATTTGCTGCTGCAGATCCTATCTCTCAATTCTTATCTACTGGTGTGATGGGTGTTGTCCTAAATCTAGAAAGAAAAACATTATTGGGTCTAAAATCATAACATGCACGTGTTTAAAATTTTCAAGATCGTCTGAGCTAATTTCCTTAGTAAAACTCTATATTTTGTATGGTCTTTTTATTTTTTCATCTTTTGTTTTTATCTATTTGCCTTTTTATTACCAGGTTAATAGCTAAAAAATAAGGATACAATGATGCAGGTTATTTATTTTTCTAGTTGTAATCTATACAAAATATTATTCTAACTCACTTTTGGTTCAAGTATTTTTCTAATTTTTTCTTTTTATAACAAACAAAAAAAAGGATAGCAAATATAGGAGGCAACTTCCCACTCCTTCTCCATCCAAATTTTGAAGTGCAATTATATTTCTTAATCAAACCTTAAAAAACTTGCAATATTGTATATATGTTATCGGGAGAATTTTTTTTCAAAAATAGTCCTCATAATTGTTCACTTTTCAAAAATTATGTGCAATGTATTATTACATAGTGTTATATTTAAAAATTATGTGTAATACAGTGGTAATTATGGAATTTGAATCCTCTTGGTGAATAATTCACTAGAGACGTTCACTGGCCCATTTAACCATATATCTTGCATCAAAATGAGTGCCCTCTGTTATGATCAACAAATGATCAACAAGATGTGTGGTTAGATGGGCGACTCTAGTGAATTAGTATTTCACTGGATAGGATTCAAATCCGTAATTGTGGTACATTAGTGCCATTGTTTCACATGTTCTTCAACATAATTTTCAATTTATATTATTTTGCTTGGTTAGTTAAAACTTGAAAGTGGTTATTTTGAATATCAGTATTGCTGCTTTATTTTCTTTATTATTAAGCCACTATTACCTACACTTTCCTATATTTTTATTTTGCAAGTGTTATTTTCAGGATCATAATATTGTGTTCTCTTGAATAGAAAATTTTGCCGTACTGACCCACTTTTTGAATTATTCTCAGTGACTAGTGGAGAGAAATATGCACCTAAATGAAGGACAAGAACTCACCTTGGTCAATAATATTCACTATAATAATTATAGTTAATTCTGAAAGTTTTTACCAAAATAATCCATTTTTTGAAAGGATTTACCAAACTAGCTCACTTTCGAAAGTATTTATCAAAATGACTGCGTGGTCTTTGAAAGACCGAGTTTAGTGAAAAATAACTCGGTTTTTCAAAGATTGAGTGTTAGAATTCGAAAAATTCAATACTAACACTCGGTCTTTGAAAAACCGAGTTAGTTTTCACTAAACTCGGTCTTTCAAAGACCGAGTGGATCGCTTTGGAAATTAAAAAAAAAGGTAGGTCGGTTTGGAAAAAACTTTCAAAAAATAGGTCGGTTTGGGGAAAAAATCCCTCTATTGTCACCCGCCTATATCTATATAAATATAAGCCTCCCTCTCCCCTGCTTTCCAACCCTACTCTTCAAATAACACTCTCTTCTCTTCTCTTCTCTTCTCCGGCCAACTACTACTACTACTACTACTAGCTTACACCGACGATGGGATCCATCGACACCCAGCACGTGGCACTCCTCGCCTTCCCCTTCGGTACCCACGCTGCCCCACTCTTCTCCCTCGCACGTGCTCTCTCCGTGGCCTCCCCTACCGGCACTGCCTTCTCCTTCCTCACCTCGGCCAAATCCGCAACCTCCTTCTCAGAATCGGGGACGGATAATCTCAAGATATTTCAAGTGTCGGACGGCGGCTCGCAGGAGGGACACGCGGCGGCGGCGAAGAACGAGCATGATCCGGAGGCGGAGGTGGGGAGGTTCATGAAGGAGACGCCGGGGAACTTCAAGAAGGCGATGGAGGATGCGGTGAAGGGGAGGGATGGCATGCGGATCACCTGCGTTATATGCGATGCGTTTATTTGGTTTGCAGGGGAGATTGCTGCAGAGTTGGGGGCACCGTGGGTGGCGTTGTGGACGGGTGGGCCGTGCAGTCTCTCCGCTCATTTGTACACCGATACGTTGCGGGAGAAGTTCAGGATTGATGATAAAGGTACGATCGATAAATTGATTTTGGATAATTTCAATACAATTATGTGGGTTGTGATTGGCTCTCCTCTCATACATACATAGTATTCATTCATTAAACGACTCAATTTTTGGAGGAATTCGAGCCAATGTCTACTATTTTAATGGGAGAGTTGGGATTTGTAACAAACAAACCCTAACTTTTATAAACACGTATCATACACGTTCAAACTATATCCAACAAATATAAATGTATACCGCACGTGTATCCCAAATCAAAACATTCAAATATAAACTTTTTTTTTCTTATTCAATATATATTTATTTAATTTGATGACTTTATTTTTTTTAGACGTGCATCGCAACGTACATTATACTAGTTTCAATTTAATAACAGATATAAGAATGTTAATAATTAATATGGGTCTACACACGATACAGTAAATGTTTTTATGTCCGCATCCATATTGAATGGAAGTCAAACAATATTATAAGCAAATTGCTGGCTGTATTTAATTTTAAGTATGTAAAATAATACAATTAGCATTACCACAAAGGTAGCTTAGAGCATCTGTAGTCGTTGTTTCTATTTTTTGGGTATTTGGCAAATGGAAATAGGAAATATGACGGCGCGCTGCAGTGGTCCAAAGTTAAAATTTGGCCAGACGAGGTATTATCTTTCGTCTCAAACTTAACAAAAAAAAATAAATTGTCCGACGCTTTCTTTTATTTATTTTTTATTTTTAATCTACTGGACGGCTCTTTTTCTATCGTCCTATACAAAAAAATTTAAAGCGACGGAATATAATCTTTCGTCCGATCAGAAAATTTTAAACGACGATGGATAACCTATCGTCCGGCTATATTTTGGCAATTGCCATTTCGATTGCCAAATATAGCCGGGTACTGTAGCGAACGAAGCCATTTTTTGGGTATTTGGCCAACAACTACAAGGGTATTTTTTCCAAATTTTGGAAAATTTGGAAATATGGCAAACGACTACAGATGCTCTTAGTGGGGACTAGCTGACTAGGCCATCCAAAAAAATTTCAAAACCCTCCTAGGTGTATTGAAAATTTATAGTTTTACCCCCCTCTTAATATTTTTATATAAAAAAACTCCCTAAATACATAGTTGATTATTACTTGGCCCGCTTCGTCCGTCATCATAGTTGAAGAAGTTGTGTTGATTATTGTATTACTTTTGGGCTATAGGTAGAAGGAACAATCAATTAATAATTTTGGTCTTTATGCCCTACATTTGTGTGTCTTGAAGTAGGAAAACAGTGGACCTTTTGTAGTTCTAAAGTTTAGGCTTTGTACAAACACTGATATAGCTCGAGTCTATGTTATCATGCAGTGGTTGCCAGTGCAGATGAAGACCTTGGCTTCCTTCCTGGGCTATCAGGTCTTCGAGTTTGTGATCTCCCTGAAGGTATCATCTCTGGCAACATTAGCGGAGAATTCGCCAAACTCCTACACCGAATGGCTAGCGAGCTCCCTCGTGCTTCTGCTATCGCCCTTAACTCTTTCCAAGGCTTGAACACTCAAGTGGACTCGGACTTTGCTTCCAAGTTCATAAAATCTCTCTCAGTCGGTCCAATCAACCTCCTCATCAACCCAATTCAAAAAATCCAACCCGACCCGTTTAAGTGCATCCAGTGGCTAGACGGCCAAGAACAAGCCTCGGTTGCTTACATCAGCTTTGGTACTATCATGTGTCTAGCCCCACTTGAGCTTGTTGAGCTCGCAGAGGGGCTTGAGGCTAGTGGAGTTCCCTTTATTTGGTCACTGAAGGATTTTGCAAGGGAGCATTTGCCAGCTGGCTTTCTAGACTGGACCAAGGAGAGAGGTTTAGTAGTCTCGTTGGCCCCACAGGTGGAGGTGCTGGAGCACGCAGCGGTGGGGGCATTTATCACACACTGTGGGTGGAACTCAGTGCTAGAAAGCATCACCTGTGGGGTGCCCATGGTATGTCAACCCTTTCTAGGAGACCAAATGATTAACGCACGTACGGTCTCACATGTGTGGAAAGAGGGGGTCGAATTTGAAGATCGTGGGTCCATGAGAAGGGGTGACGTGGCAAGGTTGCTAGAGAAAGTTATCAAGGAGGAGGAAGGGAAGGCGATGAGGGAGAGGATGAGAGAGTTGAGTGAGAAAGCGGTTCAAGCCATTCAACAACCGGATGGGAGCTCAGTTCACAATTTTAAGGCTCTATTGGATATTGTCATTGCACACTGATGTACGAACGGAGGAACCAAGAGGGTTGTCTTCTAGAGAGTCTCAGCTTAGATTTTCGTTGATTTGGTGTTTGAATATGTATAAGCAAAAAACCATGCATATGTATGGGCAATGGTTGCTTGTCATTTAGAATAAGTGTGGACTGCTGTCGAGTACCCAGAAAATGTCTAGTTGTTGTGTGTGTGTGTTTCTTTATTGGATCATTGGATCAAATAGGTCTAGTTGCGTGAATTATGTATAAGTTATTATTAAATAAGAAAAACAGTAGTGATAATTACTAAGGAATTTGATGTTGCTGATTCCTGCTGTGGGAGCAACAGATGATGAGTTCCTGTATTTGATGGGCAATACAAATCTCAGCCGTAGATCTGATCCTGATGAGAGACTATTATATGAGTGGAGTATATAGAATGTACAAGTTATTATTAAATAAGAAAAACAGTAGTAATAATTACTAAGGAATTTGATGTTGCTGATTCCTGTTGTGGGAGCAACAGATGATGAGTTCCTGTATTTGATGGGCAATACAAATCTCAGCCGTAGATCTGATCCTGATGAGAGACTATTATATGAGTGGAGTATATAGATCTTGTTGTTGTTGGCCGTCAAATATCTGCAAAAAGCCTGAAATGTCGGGAGTATTCCCGACGACAGACCCTCCGACCATCAAGTTAGTAACCAAGGGTGTAAATTAGGATTTAGTGGCAAAATATTGATTAACTGATAGCTGAGGAGGTTCACCTGTATTTATAGGCCTGTGGAGAGTTAGTTACGGAAAGATTTTCCAGCTGCTTAATCAAATCTCATGGATTAACGATGTGATGGAATAATCCTTCCCCTAATTTTAGGAAATTTAATTACCAACCATAAATGACTGGTCATCCTTTTCTTGGTGTGCTAACCCTAGGTGGTGGGCCAGTAGACGGCTTGTGAGCTGGTCTTGGACCCGCAGCTGCCGACATTGGTGGTTTGGATGCTCAAATCCAGGAGATCAAAGAGGCGGTTGAACTTCCCTTGACACAGAGCTGTATGAGGATATTGGTATTAAACCTCCGAAGGGAGTCATACTGTATGGGGAGCCTGGAACTGGAAAAACTCTACTTGCAAAAGTTAGTATATGTGCATTACTTTTCTTTCCTACAGTCCTACTCCTTTAGCTATCTGCTTGAATGAGATCACTGCATTCTTTGTATACTTATCACGTATCAGTAGGTTTCAGTAGATATTGATATCAACTTTTATATGTATAAGAACTGGGAAGGTATTTGGATATACTGAAATTGTTAAATACATAAGTAGATTCAATATCTATATAATCAAATCTTTTTTTTTAGACATCAATATAATTAACTAAGAGGTAGGGAACTACTTTGGCTCTTTGATGTACTGAAGTTGTTAGATAATGTTTTGCATACATGTCTTTGAGGACTGAAAAATCTAAATCTTGTAGGCCAACAAAATTATTTATGTTGTAGTTACATTAATGAATTTTTGTTTTTTGTTTGCTATGCTGCTCTGCTTATAATCAACCTCTGTCTATTCATATGCAAAACAACCCACAACTAACAGTTACAAGGGTCTCTTAACTAGATTACTCTAGTGTTGCCTAGTGGGTCTTACATAATGAAGCGCAGCTTGCATCGAGCTATACCGCTAAGAATAATACTACATGCTATCTATACTTGGCAACTACTTAGACAAAAATAATTTCAACTATATTATATTGTTGAATACAACGTATCGACTAATCTTTCTATTGAGCATTGTTTTCTAAAGAGGTCTTGGGCCGTGACCATCAGTGAAAGAAATGAATACCAAATAGAATAAAACAGTTAAAATAAAATAAATACAACATTTGTGATGGTTCTGTTTGCCTGCAGTTGCTTGTTGCAGACTTTACAGTGACTACATGTGCAATTCATAGGGAACGATACTCATTCTATTTTTTAAAGTTGAAATTTAAGTGGACGATTGATATTGATTGTAGTTTTGTTGCGTGGTTGAGATTTATAATTGTCCGCAATTTTACACAACCCAGGTCTCATAAGAGTAAAGGTTAAAGTAAAGCCAGTTTCTCATTAGTTTTCCAAATGTGTGACCAAAAAGATGTGTCTAGTAACCAAACAGAGATGACGATGGACTAGATGGTCTTGGATCTTGTGATACTTTATGATGTCAATAGGAAAGGAGACTTACAATTATATCAATGATGCCAATTTCTCAATAGTTCTAGTGTCACTGAATGGGAAAATCTAAAGATATTTTGCGTACAATTAAAGCGGGTTGGTTAAAATAGTGAAAGACATTGAGAATATTGTGCAATCAGAAGATACTTTGGAAATTGAAGGAACTTTTTTACTGCGCAGCTACGCGGGTAATATGCTTTAAAGCACAATGTTTTGAGTAGTTAAGAAACATGTTCAAAGTTTTTTTAGCCGAAATGAGGATACTAAGTGGATGAGTGGCAATAGACAATATAAATAGAATAAATGCATGCAAAAGGAGAGGCTGCCCTGCTTGTGGAACCTATTGAGGTGGTTTGGACACTGACAATGAAGACGGATAGTTGTCTTAGTTAGGAAAATTCATAGGAGGGTAGTTAGGGAAGCTAAAAGAACTAGAGGTATACCCAACCGAAATTGGGTTGAAGCTATTAATTGGGACTTTGTTAATTTGACAAAAAGTAAACCTTCAAAAGAGTTGAGAGAGGTGAAGGGTTCATGTAGGCTTGTTGTTGATGTTCTACCCCAATATTTCACTGGACACCTTTGTTCTTTATCTAATTGAGATATCGGTCAGTTGGGATAATGCCTTGATAAAAATAAAAATGTTATTTAACTGTTGCTATTCTTGCTTTTGTGGTAATGTCCTCATTTACGAGGTACTCACATGCATTTACAAGGTATTTTCTGTTTAAATGAGTATTCAGATACATTTTGATTTCATACATTATTAGAAGTATACATCTGTTTATATGTCTGTAATGCAGTTACTATTATCTCCGAAGTTGCACAAAATATCACTAAGTTGAGCTTACTTTTTGGTATATTAATTTCAGGCTGTGGCTAATTCAACATCAGCAACTTTTTTACGTGTTGTTGGAAGTGAGTCAATCCAAAAGTATTTGGGTGATGGCCCAAAACTTGTGCGAGAACTTTTGAGAGTAGCGGATGATCTGTTGCCATCAATAGTTTTCATTGATGAAATAGATGCAGTTGGTACTAAAAGGTAGGTGAATGAAGATTATTGTAGGAATATGTTATGTGTTTGTTTGTGGAAGATGGCTTTTACGCTCCATCCTTCGAAGTACAAATAAGTACTTTGTTTACGCTCCATCCTTCGAAGTACAAATAAGTACTTTGTTGGCTATTGTTGCCCCCTCAATTTATTTAGTTAAAACCTACAATTTTCTTTCAGTAGATACATACATCCAGAATGACTTTGGCTGGGTTATGACCGAGGATGAGTTTTCTGGAGCTGATATCAAGGAAATTTGCACAGAAACTGGCTTTGCTTGCTCTCTAGCTCTTAGACTGACTTGAAATTCTGTTGCGTATTGATGTTATGTTAATCAAATATTCTGAAAGCAGTCTTGTGATATTGACACTTTGATATCATATGTTCCGGATGTACTTGCAGTGAGTGCTACAAAAAGTAATTATAAGTAAATTCTGTAACTTGACTGATTGCCTTTTTTCTGTTGATTTGTGCTTGTTTCGGGTAACTCACACCGACCGCAAGAAAGCAAAGGAGAAGGTGATGTTTAAGAAGAAGGGTTGCCTGAAGGACTTTACATGTGATACCAGTCTTTATGACTTTGGGGTTGCAGGTGACATGCACTGATCTTATATACTGTGTATCGTCTTTTCCAATAGACAATAGATAAAATGTCTATTGCTGTATATGTTCATAAAATTTTGAATTGCATCATGCGGGTGAAAATTGACTATAAAAGATGTAACGAGTATGATCATATATATATATATATATATATATATATATATATATATGGAGATCTTCAAGAGAGGTCGGTGCTCCCAATAAGATGTTCGGCTCTCCTTCATCATATAGACATCTTATGACCGATCCGAAGTGTTCATTTTGTTAGAAATGTTTTGTGTAAGAATGCAAAATCAAGTCTTTTGAAATCCGTTTGCTCTTGCAACTAAAACGTTTTGAAATTGTAAATCCTAGGTTTCTTCCTCCCACGCCCACCGTAGTTGAAATATCTTTATTCAAGAACAAACGAAGTTCAAATGACTTGATCTCACATGACTAAACATTCTCACATGACTAAACTAGACTAAACATTCTCACATGACTAAACTATGTTAAGTATTTAGAATGAGATGAGCGGTTTGGATCATTCATGGGAAGACCCCACCACGGCGAGCTCTACCACCTTAAGGAGAGCGTGGCCGCTCTTGAAGACTTCCTAAATATATATGAGAAGAGGGAGCCTCATACTTGTAGGAGGTGATTCCTCCTATGGGAGTATTTATCACTACTTGTTGGGGCTTTCGATCGATGGTCCACACCATTACCTTTGATATTCATGTCCTAGCATGTATACCTATAAATATCAAGTGGTTTTGAGATCGTTTGTCCATGCTTTAAGTGGTTGCAAATGTCAATAACATACAAAATCGAACCGTACGATGCATGGGTAAGAAGTCGCCAAACGAGTTGATTTTTTATGCACCTACGTCTTATGACATTAAAAATAAAATGAACAGTACGGATCGTTCAACTGAAGTCTTACAATATGAGTAAGTACTCTATATGAGGAAAATTTCTCCTACAAATATGAGGTTCCATTTCCTCTTTATATATATATATAAGAAATTCTATGTTGGTTAAATGACTTCTATATTCTTGGATCACCTGAAGCTAATGTAGCAGAAGGGAAAAAATTACTTTCATTGCAATTATGACGCTGTGTGGATCACTAGATCTTTGACTTGATATCTAATTTGGAAATAAAATGTACAAAATGGGAGCTTGAATAATAATGGAGAATTTCCTCGTCATTAAATATCTTGTTTTAACATTCTTCTTCCCTCACACCATCCTTCAAAGTGAGCATCCGGTTGGTTCATGTTTCTCTACTTCCGGTTGAACACAGCCAGAATGTAAACTGCATTTACTCAAAACTGATCCCCATCTCAGTCAGCCAATGGATCAAGTATTTTTGTTCAGTTTGGCTGAGATCGATTTCATAAAAGATTAGAATATATAGCAAAGATTAATATTTGAACACATCAAAGAGGAGACATGGATCTTATACCACTATAACAGTCATTTCAAACCGGGAAAATGAAGCACGAAGCCTTATCTATTAATCTTTTAGGGGGCGTTTGGTACGCGGTAATGTATAAGGGAATCTAGGATTACCCTCTTGATTACCTGGTTTGGTAAGACATAGGTATAGTTTTGTAAATAATTTTAAATTCCCAGGGTTATCAAAATAATTAGTTTGGAATGATAAACATTCCCCTTGAAAATGGTGGGATTTGTGGATTCCTCCACATAAAAAATGAGTGAGATTATTGCATACCCAAAACACCCTCCAGATTTCTGACTTATCATATAATCCACTCTTGTTCCCTCCAACCAAATTCACTACTACCGCGTTCATCTCTTCGTTCAAAAGGATCGCCAGTAGAAAGGCTCAATTATTCTTTTAAATCAATATTTTTTTTTTTGAATTGATGATGTCACTTTCTTTCCGGCTGTTTCATTTTTTTTTTGTGAATTGATGATGTCGCTTTCTGAAGGGTGCATTTGTGAACACATTCATTGAATAGTAATGCACCCTTCTTTATGTTTTCTGAAGAGTAATGCATTTGATGATGTCGATAATCAGAAATTAAAACTTTGTGTGTGTTTTTTTTTTGGTTCCTTTATGAATCTATATTATTTATTTATTTGACATGAGGATGCAAATGTCCAACTGCCTAGCATATTCTGAGTTCAATTCTTTTATGTTATTTTTTATTTAAAACTTGTTGAAATATGTGGAGTTGAAATTTGCTTCTATGAACTTTATTGTTTCATATGTATATATTTAAGTACCTATGTCTCGTGTTAATAAATACACTTCATTTTTCCTTTTTGTTATGTTCTGCATCTAACTGGTTGAAATATATTTGAATCATAGTATAATTTTTTTAGTAATCTATTTGTTAATTTACTAAAGTTTTATAATATATACATCAGTATTGCTTTTGCACATGCATGCATATACATCACTAAATTAGATAAATTTTATATTTATTTATTTTTAAATAAAGCCAAAAGGGTATTTTCGGTAATGTATACTATAGAGATGGATTGATGGGAATGAATTGTTCTATACCAAGTACGGTAATAAAGTATTCCCAGGCATGTAATGTCGCATACCAAACACAGTATTGCAACATTTCCGGAAATCTTCATTCTCACCCTCATATTCCTGGGAATCCACAAATTCCTAGGAATTCTCCAATCCGCGTACCAAACGCCCCCTTAGAAACTTTGATAGTGTAATCAGTGTCAAAGAATATATCCCTGCCCCTATTTCCCCTGTTCTATCACACACAAGCACTTCCGCACGCATATACTTACATACTGAACGGGACAACAACCAAATAATTGAACATGGATCTTATACCGCTATAACAGTCATTTCAAACCGGGAAAATGAAGCACAAAGCCTTAATCTATTAATCTTTAGAAACTTTGATACTGTAATTAGTGTCAAAGAGAATATATCCCTGCTCCCATTTCCCCTATTGTATCACACACAAGCACTTCCACACGCATATACTTACATACATACTGAACTGGACAACAACCAAATAATTGAACTGAACCTCTGGAATGTGTTGATGAATTTTGTTTCAACCAAATACTAGTCATCCCAGTATTGTTAGCATCATACGATACATGATACGCACCAACGCTACGAGACGATTCAAGGGAAAACTAATACGTATCGAAGGCATGTATTGAAGAGTGCTAAGTATCATAAGATACACTGAATGTATCGTTCGTAAGTTTTTCTTCTATACTATTTATGTTCTTCTTGTTGGCTTCTTTTCTGCCACCATAAGTTTTTCTTAGGTCGGGGAGGAGGTCATACGATGCCCTTGTCCTCGATCTCCAAGAGTATGGCCGACACGTTTGCGTCAGCGGAGTGTACCTCTCGAACCGGGGGATCGAAGGGGAGCGCTTCTTGGCGGATAGATCCTTCTGGGCCTTCTTAGTAGGTTCGGTCTTCCTCTTCCCCTTGCCTGAGGTTTCTTTTAGGCCTTCGGGATGCAGGGCTTTCTCGGTCCGGATGTACTTCTCGATCCTGTTGAAGAGGTTGGGAGAGTCTAGGGGCGGTTTCTTAGCCAAGGAGGCATTCAGCTGGCCGTGGCGAACATTATGCCGAAAGGCCGCCGAGGCGACGCTGGCGTCGAGGAACGAAACCTCCCTTGCTTCGGTTATGAATCTCTTCACAAATTCGGGGAGGGGCTCCCCTTCTTTCTACTTGAGGTCTAGGAGGGACGCGCTTGTCTTCTCGACCTTCCGACTGGTGACGAAGTGGCGAGAAAGTTTGCTTTCGAGTTGTTCGAATGAGAAGACCGACCCGGGGGGAGGGAGCTTCGAGAACTATTCCCGAGCGGACTGCGCAGGGTGGCAGGGAAGGCGCGACATAGGTGAGGATCCAATGAGCTGTGAATCATCATGAGGGTTTTGAACCCTTCCATGTGATCTGCTGGATCACTCTCGTCATTATAGGTCTCAAACTGAGGCGGCCTGAAATTCATGGGAATCTCAGTGTCAAGAATTTGGGGGGAGAACGGAGGTCGGCTCAGCTGATGAGCCCGGCCTGTTGGTGGCCTTCATTCGTTAATGCGGGCGAGACGATTCTCCATCTCCTGGAGGCGGTGGAGGACGACTTCGTTCGGCTGAGGGCGCTGGGACGAACCGTGAGACTCGGGACCTCAACTCTCTTCGCGCCTTGAGTCGACATTTTGTTGTTCAAATCCGAGACTGCCTCCAAGGGCCCGGAGGATAGCGTTTCCAAACTCTCGGAACTCGACTCTCGTGACTGGAGCCCGTTCGTCCGGACGGGGCAGAGGTGGACCTCCCCTGGGGGAGGGGCTACAGTTTTTTCGGAATGGAAGGGTCGGAGTTGGTTCGGAAGGGACTACCCGGCTCCGTGATCGGCTGAACTGGAGCCGAAGATCCCTTAGGGGCTGCTGGTTGTTCGTGACTTGGGCGACCGAGCGTGAAGCGCTCGGGTTGGGTCCCGCTGTATCATTGACTAGTGGTCGATTAGATCCCTGAGAGTTCGAATGGCTGTGAGAGGGAAGTGGATACGGATGGCGTTCGGCGGTGAATGCTCTTCTGGCTTTAGGAGCCATGGGAGGGTTCGGCTTTGGGAGAGATTCGAGCTTAGGATCGAGTCAGTAGGTTCCCATAGACGGTGTCGACCTGATACTGCTTGTTTTTTAGTGTGGGGGCAACAGGTGTGAGTTTTTTGTAATTTGTAGAGAGGAAGGGACAGATCTTGATCTCGGCTCGGGTCGGTTCCTGAACGTCGGCTCCTGAAGGTCGCCTCGGAAGAGAGCCTGGAAGCTCAGTCGGCCAGAGTACCTGCAAAAGGCCTTGAAATATCAAGAGAAGTCCTGGCGACAAGCCCTCCGGCGATCTAGTCATTGACTGGAAAGAGACTGGACAGCTAGGGTTCAGATGGGGAAAGATTCATTACCTTGGGCAAGGAGGAAGGGGTCTGGTATTTATAAGCAGGGGTAAACGAGTCTGAGACCCTAACGGGTCAGGTCGGACCCGTTTGCCTATGGGCATAAGTAAGCAGAAGCCCGTTGGACTTGTTGAATTGATGATCTGGGATGAGCAAAATTTGAGGAGATCTGACGGTCCTGATTTAGGCTTGTCATCTATACCACATGAATTGAGATTTCCAATCAGACTTCAAAGACATTTGAAAGTTACTACTTACTTCTTGCTTCTACTTCTCCCTCTCCACGTGCCACAATCCATTCCCTTCCAAAGAATCGAAGCTGAACCTAACAAAGTCAAATCAGAATTGTACAAGCGGGGCTCTGAACATGGATTCCTAGTTCATTGTGATTCTCAATTAGATTTTAAAGACATTTGAAAGATACTTTACTACTTGCTTTATACTTCTACTTCCCTCTCCCCCCGTGCCACCATCCATTCCCTTCAAAAGAATCAAAACTGAACCCAACAAAGTTGTAACGCCCCGAATTCCAAATGCAACTGAATTCGAGAGTTCTACAGGATCTTTTCGTCTCATTCGGTACAATTTTACAAGGAATTGAAACTTTCCACTATACATCAGAGTTACAAGAGATTTTACACTTTATATTTTACAGCGGAAGCATATACATCAATAATTTACAAATAATGACAGCAGAAGCAATTACACCATTATACAAAAGATGCAACAATAAATAATAATCTTTGAGCATCAGTTCTTCTTTAACCTTTACCAAGCCAATTATCCTGCATATAAAACTGTGGGTATGTCAGTTTATTCAACCGACGATAATTATACATGGTCATCCTCTCTATGCCAGGAACAGTATAACGATTCTCATTTCTTAACAAATCACAAACTTGTTCACATATCAAATTAAAGGGAAAAATCTTAATGATGTCGTGTTGTGATCGTGCACTTAGTCTTTAATGCAGTCATTTATATTATATGACACTAATGCACACTTGTTCGGATTCTATGCATCCCATACTACATAGGTCCGAGGGCAAGCCTCATAATCGTTCTTCATCTTTGTAGGGTTCAATCCCTCGTCATGTTTTACTCTACTACTGTAACTACAGTAAGTATCCTAGATGATCTATGAGTACAAGCTCGTGTACAGAAAATCTGGAGGGAAATCCCACGCCATGTCTTGACTCATCAAGCATGCATTCTGTGGCAATTCAGCCTCCTTCATGGCACATGATCCTCTTGCAGTCACCAAACATCCCACAAGCGTGGCTAAAGTCCGATCATTACTGAGTAGTGCCCACGCCATGTCTTGACTCATCAAGCATGCATTCTGTGGCTCACATCCGCACCGTAAACTCTAGCTCTCATACTTGTGTTTTTCTCTCACTTTCATCACATCTCCACTATGTACTAATCCTTAGTTTTTATTAGAATCATAAACAAAATCAAAGCTCTAGAGTTAGCCTCTTCACTAAACCGGACTCATTCATTCATTCAAACAAGACCAACCTTGGTCCTTCATTTCAAATTTCATTTCATTTCTTTTCAAATGCCGGGGGAGACTTAGCTACTCTTTCATTTCAATTCCAATTCACAATTACTAAAAATCTGAGCATTTCCAGCTCATGAGTTCATTTTCATAATCACAATAGACTTTCTTTTTCATGTTCATAGTTTCCATAATCATGTAAACTTTCATAAATTCAAATAAATGATTCACTTCATTTCAGGTATAAAAATTCATGCAAAGACAAACAGAGTTTACTTAAACTGTCACATTCAATAATCATTCAACATAAGATTCGCAATCTTTATCATAAAACAAAATCATAGAATTCCTGATATGTGAAAAAGTAATCTGGACAGTCGACTTAGAGCTTATCCAATCGACTTGTTCAGCCAAACAAAGTCCTTCAACAAACTGCTCGGAAGAGTCGACTGCTGCACATGGCCAGTCGACTGTTCCGCAGCGTTCGATATTCAAATATCATTTACAGGGCAGTCGAGTGTCATTCATCCCAGTCGGCTGTTCTGCGGAGTTCAATTATGTAACTTTTCAAGTTCATTACAGTCGACTGTTATACACATTCGGTCGACTGAACAGGTTAAAATTTCAAATTAAGGAATCATTCCTTCATTCTATTCACACATCCTTCTTTGTCACACTACAATAGGCTCATGCCAACATAAACATGTAATTCTTATCTGTTTATTAACATCACAACATAGTTTTCGATTAAATGTAAATTTCACATAACTAGTGTTTCCTTTTCTCAAAAGAAATGTACACACATCCTTCTTTGTCACACTACAATAGGCTCATGCCAACATAAACATGTAATTCTTATCTGTTTATTAACATCACAACATAGTTTTCGATTAAATGTAAATTTCACATAACTAGTGTTTCCTTTTCTCAAAAGAAATGTTAAACATACATTTTTCTTTTACTCATCATTTACTTACGGAGATGAATATTGATCCCAATTTAGCATGCTAGAACATCAAGTTAACAATTCACATTAAAATACGTCGTTCCATGGAAATCCAAACTGTACATATCTTATTTCAATATACCAGTCGACTGCTCACACGACCGGTCGACTGTACAGGTCATTTCCAATTCTCTAATTATTATAGTCCTTTTTCATTCGTTCGTATTTTCTACACTATATACAGCATGGAAGATATCAATTTAGCAATCATTCTATTACTTCAGCTTGCACATAGATACACAATTCAATCTTCGATCTTAACATGAATCCTAATTTAGAAGTCATGAGAAACACCCACCTTATTGACGAAATAAACGAAATCCCGTAAATCCTTCTAGTGTGATGATGTGACTTCTCCTCCTTGCTCTTTGCCACCGAGAATCCTTCTGCAGATGATGACCAGCCTCCAAGGTACACACACTCACAAC
Organism: Hemerocallis citrina; assembly: GCA_017893485.1. Classification (NCBI taxonomy): domain Eukaryota; kingdom Viridiplantae; phylum Streptophyta; class Magnoliopsida; order Asparagales; family Asphodelaceae; genus Hemerocallis; species Hemerocallis citrina. The sequence goes on along the minus strand of CM030365.1, from coordinate 4,330,777 downwards.
TCTCTTAAAAATATATCTTTCTCTTGTCAAATAGATTTTAGTGTAGATTACAATTAATTGGGGGGGTATTTATACACAAACTTTGGGTGAAATGGAGGGCTAGGATCTAGTAGATGGTTATGAGATGGAGGGCTAAGATTAGAATAGGAGTTGTAGTAACTACCCACAACTAAGTAACCACCCAAGCATGATCTCCATTCTCTCCAAAACCGGCCAAAGAAGTAGTGTGCAATGCACACCATGTTGCATGCACGTGATACTCTAGTCTCCATATGAAACTTGTACATATGCATTTTATATAAAAAAAAATCTTTTGAAAGATGTTTACCTTACAAGTTGTTATTAAAAGAATTAATTTATGGGCTTAAATTGTTGGGCCAAACTAATAGTTTTTACCAAAATAAATAAATTAGATTTTGGGCTTAAGTTTATTTGAACAAAGGCCTTCATATAAAAAAAAAAATAATTTAACAAACATATATACATATGCATATACTCATCATTCATTATAAAATTTCATATTGCGAAAAATGGCACGTGCACACTACGTGCAAAATAAATAATTTTTCATAAATAAAAAATTGGGGCATTACAAAAGTTAAATCAGCCGTTCTTCCCAAACATATGCACATCTCTAAGCAGAAGCAGCTTCTAAAATTGGGGCCCAAGGTCATGGGGTAGCAGCAATTCATCCACCATCACAATCCCCAAGCCCTACCACCGTTTCTATATGCACCAGAACGTGCCACGTCATCAACCTCCTCTTTTTGTCACCCGTCTATATAATATAAGCCTCCCTCTCCCCTACTCTTCAATAACTCTCTCTTCTCCGACCTACTACTACTAGCTTACACCTTAATTAACTTGATCTGTCTAACAACGAGGGGATCCATCGACACCCAGCATGTGGCACTCCTCGCCTTCCCCTTCGGCATCCAGGCCACCCCACTCTTCTCCATTGCACGTGCTCTCTCCGTGGCCTCCCCTACTGGCACTGCCTTCTTCTTCCTCACCTCTGCCAAATCCACAGCCTCCTTCTCAAAATTCGTGACAGATAATCTTTTTATATTTCAAGTGCCGGACGGTGACTCGCAGCAGGAGGGACACGCGGCGGCGAAGAACGAGCATCCGGAGGCGGAGGTGGGGAGGTTCATGAAGGAGACGCGGGGGAACTTATAGAAGGCGATGAAGAATGCGGTGAAAGGGAAGGGTGGCGTGCAGGTCACCTACGTCATAAGCGATGCGTTTATTTGGTTTGCAGGTGAGATTGCTGCAGAGTTGGGGGCATCGTGGGTGGCGTTGTGGACAGGTGGGCCGTGCAGTCTCTGCGCATTTGTACACCGATACGTTGTGGGAGAAGTTTAGGGTTGATGATAAAGGTACCATAATTGATCAGGAGAATTTCAATACAATTATGTGGGTCGATCGTCACCATAGTTGAAGAAGTTGTGTTAATTGATTATTGTATTACTTTTGTGCTATATATAAAAGGAACATATATAATTCACAAGCAATTAATAATTTTGGTCTTATGCCCTACACTTATGTGTCTACTTCAGTAAGAAAACAGTGGACCTTTTGTAGTTCTAAAGTTTGTGCTTTGTACAAACACTGATATAGCTCTATTCTATGTTTATCATGCAGTGGTTGCCAGTGCAGATGAAGACCTTGGCTTCCTTCTTGGGCTATCACGTCTTCGAGTTTGTGATCTCCCTGAAGGTATCATATCTGGCAACATTAGCGGAGAATTCGCCAAACTCCTACACCGAATGGCTAGCGAGCTCCCTCGTGCTTCTGTTATACCCCTTAACTCTTTCCAAGCCTTAAACACTCAAGTGGACTCGGACTTTGCTTCCATGTTCAAAAAATCTCTCTCAGTCGGTCCAATCAACCTCCTCATCAACCCAATTCAAAAAACCCAACCCGACCAGTTTAACTGCATCCAGTGGCTAGACCGCCAAGAACAAGCCTCGTTTGCTTACATCAACTTCGGTATTATTATGTGTCTATCCCTGCCCAAGCTTGCTAAGCTCGCAGAGGGTCTTGAGGCTAGTGGAGTTCCCTTTATTTGGTCACTGAAGGATTTTGCAAGGGAGCATTTGCCGACTGGCTTTCTAGACCGGACCAAGGAGAGAGGTTTAGTAGTCTCGTGGGCCCTACAGGTGGAGGTGTTGGAGCACGCATCGGTGGGGGCATTTATCACACATTGTGGGTGGAACTCAGTGCTAGAAAGCATCACTTATGGGGTGCCCATGGTATGTCGGCCCTTTCTAGGAGACCATATGTTTAACGCACGTACGGTCTCACATGTGTGGAAGGTGGGGGTCAGATTTGAAGATTGTGGGTCCATGAGAAGAGGTGACATGGCAAGGTTGCTGGAGAAAGTTGTGAAGGAGGAGGACGGGAAGGCGATGAGGGAGAGGTTGGGCGAGTTGAGAGAGAAAGCGGTTCAAGCCATTCAACAACCAGATGGGAGCTCGGTTCACAGGCTCTATTGGATATTGTCATTGCACACTGATGTATGAACAGAGGAACCATGAGTGTTGTCTTCTAGAGTGTCTCAACTTAGGTTTTCGTTCATTTGGTGTTTGAATATGTATAAGCAAAAGCCATAATATGTATCAGCAATGGTTGCTTATCATTTAGAATAAGTGTGGACTACTGTCGAGTACCCAGAAAATGTCTAGTAGTTGTTGTTGTTGTTGTTGTTGTTGTTGTTGTTGTTGTGTGTATTAGGGGTGGCAACAGGTCCGTGCCGGCCCGGACCCCAGTTTGGCAGGCTCAACCTGGGACCGGCCCCCCAAACCCAGGGGCTAGTCTGGTCCACATTTTTTTCGAAATAACCCGGCTAGGCCCGACTCGGTTTCAGACCGGGACCGGCTGAACCGGCCCGCCCGGGCCCGGGCCGACCGTTGGGATTTTTTTGGGGGGGGTTCAAAATTTTGATTTTTTTTATTTTTTATTTTTACCAAATTGCTCCCCCAACGGATCTAAACTAGCTAGTTTTGGGGGGTACTTTAGGAAATCAAAAAAATTGCATATTCTATATATACCGCATCATTTCTTTCATTTCTCTTCACCAATTTATTCAAATCTCTCTACTATCTCTCAAATATCTCCACTATCTCTCAATAAATCAAGTTTCTACTACATTTTGCAAGGATCAACAATCAACAACAATCAACACTACTACAAGCTCTCAACTCTCAACTCTCTCAACTTTCATTCTTCAAACTTCAAACACTCATACGGTATATTAGTATATATTTAATTTGTAGATTTAACATAGTTGATTATTCTCATCTATATCTCTTAATTTGTTTGGGTTTTCTTGAACTTTTTCTTCTCATTTTTTAGATTTTATTTATAAACTAGGTATGCCCGTGGCACATGTCTACGACACGTATTCAGAACTGCATATAAATTTATTAGTAGTTATTTGATTGGGTGAACTGCATATAAAACTGAAACAATTTAATAATTTAACGAATAATTGTTAAAAAAATAAAATCACAGGCAGTCAAAATGAATCCTCCCAAGGCCAATGCAAGCAACATCACACAGGCATCATATATATAGGGCTATGGGGGAAAAAAATCTTCATATGACTAAAGATACAAAATAAAAATATAACAAAGTGATAGATTTTAGGAAATTTAGTAAAAATTTCGACAGAATCTCCCTTAAAATATTATCCATTTTACAGCAATTCCTTATGGAATTCTGCTCACAATTATGAAGATAACATCACAGACAATAAATATGAATCCTCCCCAAGCCAATCCAAGCAACATGACACAGGCATCATATATATATAGGGCTCTGGGGGAAAAAATCGTCATACGACTAAAGATACAAAATAAAAACCAATATATCGTTTGAAAACATAATAGATTTTAGGAAATTTAGTAAAAATTTCGACAGAATCTTCCCTAAAATATTACCCATTTTACAGCAATTCCTTACGGAAATCTGCTTACAATTAAAAAGATAACATCACAGGCAATAAATATGAATCCTCCCCAGGCCAATCCAAGCAACATCACACAGGTATCATATATATAGGGCTCTCTGGAGGGAAATAATAGTCATATGACTAAAGATAAAAGATTTAAGAAATTTAGTAAAAATTTTGACAGAGCCTCCTCTAAAATATTAGCCCTTTTACAGTAATTCCTTACGGAATTCTGCTAACAATTAAAAATATGACATCACAAGCAATAAATATCAATCCTCCCCAGGCGAAACCAAGCAACATCACACAGGCATCATATATATAAGGCTCTGGGGGGAAAAATCATAATATAATGCAAGATACAAAATAAAAACCAAAAATTCGTTTGAAAACGTAATGAATTTTTAGAAAAACTATCGAAAAACCTTTCAAAAACAAAACACAGAACCCAATACTCCACAAAATTGCGGGTACGGGTATTAACATAACTATATTATATCATCATTATATACAGATACTTACATCATCTTAAAAATGCTAAATATTACAACTATTACAACTATTACATCCTCTACCATAATATACACCAACCAACCGAATAACCAAAAAAAAATTACAGGGTTGTAGGAGAACACAATGGTTGAAGTCTTCAAAAATGGAAACAAACAGTGAGCCTAAAAAAACAGTAAGAGATGAATCAAATAGTAAGAGTATACAATAAACAATTAAAATAATGAAAGTTTTGAAACCATTACCTTTCAAATAGAACAATGCCTTGTACCAAACATGTTCTTCATCTACCAAAAGTGAAACTGTCAATATGTACATAACGGTTCTGAGTGTAGACGACAATCTGTGGAAAAAAAAGAAGCATTAAATTAGCTTTAAAAAAAGAAGAATTAAAAAGAAGCAATTGATCTGTATATAAAGGAGGGGAAATATATGATGATTAACTTTGACGTTCTAATTATTTTAACAAACCAATCAAGACATGGTTGTGTTCTGAGTCTACATTTACTTCAAATATTTTGAGATTAGTTGTGTTGATATCTAAGATAAATAATTACAAATCATCTATCTAAACCCTTTCATTCTTATTGCATGCAGTTTGTACAGTGACCGAAGGTGACCAAAGGTGTGGTGCTGAAAATGCGTTACGGCAAAATGAGCTCTGTATTTTATTTCATTGTGTACATTTGAGGACTGCATGTAATATATTTGAGTCTGTTCATTATACTACTGTAAGTCAAACCATATATCAGATTTCTATGTTTGAGTTTTGTTTATTTGAATGTGTTAACCCTTTGCGTTAACCATATACTATTGTACAATGTTCAAACCATATATTTTAGATAAGAAATTTTGTATGGATTAAGTTCTTGGTTCTTGGTTCAGATTAAGTTCAGTTTCAGTTCGTGGATATTGATTAACTTTGCAGATTAAGTTCTTTGGTTCCGTTTCAGATTAAGTTTAGTTTTAGTTCAGTTTCAGTTCAGCATGGAAAAAAAAATTGCTCAGCTTCATATTTGTATGTTTGAGCTTCAGATTGTTTCAGATTGTTTCAGATTAAATTTTGGTTTTAGCTTCAGATTGCATGTATGTTTCAAATTTAGGTTCAGCTTCAAAATTTTTGTTTCAGTTTCAGATGAAGCTTAGTTTCTGGTTCAGCTAAAAAAAATAGTTTCGGTTTGAAGTTATCAAATAGAAAACTCATCAAGTTAAAAACTACTCGAAAGTCTAACTCTGTAAACTCATCAGTTTCTGGTTCAGCTACAATTACTGATTCATTCTGTTAAGAAAAACTCGAAAGTAGACTTTAAAAGTAAAATTTGTTAAAATTGCCTAATCCAATGAGAACTTCCCGTCCACTTGCTCATGTATATTCCATTTTCGTTTTCTCGCTTGGTAAGCTGCATGATCGAAACATTGTGCTTGAATAACACCTAAAATTTTAAATTGTATTAACAAACCAATACCAATAACTTTTATGTTATATGAAAATTGAACTTTCTATTAATATTTTCATTGTCACTAAAGCTTTTTTCCCATCAAATTAGATGTTAGGGACAACAATACAACCCTCGATTGAGAAGGGTTGACAAAACGAAACAAAAGCAAAGCGTATCATGAGCAAACTCTAGGGCTATGAACCAAAGACATCATATTACTTACCATGAAAAAATAGAGGTCAGATAAAGCTAATAGAACCAACACTGATGCGATGGTACTTTAATCTCATATAAAAGGCAGGCCACAGTCCAAAATTTTCATCACTTAAAAAAGTACAAAGACAAAGAAAAACGATCTGATTGAATATAACCCTAAACAGATACAATCCTAAACAGATATAACCCTAAACAATCTCAATTAGCTAAAATTTGCAACCCTAAATAGATGGAAAACATTATAAATTTCAATGCAAAATTAGATGCGAAATTATATGGAAAACTGTATAAATTTTGAATAACACTTACAATCCTTAAATCTACGCTGAGGTGAAAGTTGGGTTGACGAAGCTAGAAAACACTATCAATCCTAAAATTAGATGCAAAATTAGATGCAAAACAGTATAAATCTAACAAAAACCCAACAAAATGAATGCAACCTGAGATGTAAAGACAGTGAAATCAGTGGTCGGGATTGAAGTTAACCTTTGCATTCAATCCACATCTGACATCATTTTAGGAAAAATACAAAAAGGATTGAAGTTAACCTCACATACATCATATACTCAGGAAGAATATGCGAGAGAAATTCATTTGTGTTTCTTGTAATTAAAAGAATTAGCTGAAGTTAGCTAATGGGTAGAAAATACAAACATAATATTAACTACTATAATCTATCTTCTAGAAACTGTAGAGTAATGGGTACATGCATGTGCATAAGGTGGCTTGAAGACATTGTTAGTTGGTTGGTTTCAAGACATGGTTGGTCTTTTGCATGTGCATAAGGTGGCTCAGGTTAATATCCAGGTAATGAATGCACTGTTGGTGGTTAATCTATACAAATCACAATCAATATTTGGATATGTACCAGTTACTTGGATTTACTGTCATGTTATAACTTATAATAGTAGAATATTTCATGTATGGAGAGTAAGCTTATAATAGTAGAATAATTAAAAAACTGAAACAATTTAACGAAGGTTTGTTAAAGAGGTATAGTGAATGACTCCAAATAAATGCATAAATTTATATACAGTTCATACAATCAAATAACTACAAATAAATTTATATGTAGAGAGTCCCCTTCGTGCATGTAGTTTCAAAATATGCATATGTGGGTCTAGTAAGCTTCAGGATAAAAGATTTACACAAATCCATAAATATGACAATTAGGCTTTTAAAAAAGGTAAAAACCTACCCAAGTACCATAGTATAATCTTATTTTTCATTTTTCATTTGTGTATAACTACTAAATTTATCATATTTCTTCATCTAGCTCAAGTTCTATAATCTAAACTCAATTTCTAGTAATAACAATAAATTGTTTCATTAGTATAAATTTAGTATAGAGTATAGATTATAGCTCAAGTTCTATAATCTATACTCAATTAGAAGCGAAGGGCATCTGCACCATACTAAGAAACAATGTCAACAGGATTGATGACATTTCCTCTACCTCTACTCATTTTGTAGGCTCGAGCAATCAAACGAATATTTGGATCATCTACAATAATGTTGAGAGATCATAAAAGTGATGTCTAAAGGGTTTTTGCTTTAATTTGCTTGAATTAAGTATAAATGCTGTGAGATCCCTCTGAAACTTCTAAATCCCAGTAGGTCCCCAGTTTATATAATCCACCTAGTTCGTAAATTGGAGTTACCTAGTTCAAATTCTGGTAGTTTTAAATTAAGAATTTTGTCTTAGACCCCTCTCCTTTTTTCTCCCGAAGCTGTCAGCTCCAACCAGAATATGAGATAAAGAACCTCAGGACTCATTAAACAGGAAAAATTATTTTAATTGACATTAGCAAAACAGGGTGACATACTAACAATTAACAAATTCGAAATGAACATAATTTAAGAGACCAATAGGTTAAAAGAAAGAACATGTTGATTTTTGTCGCTACAATGCGCATTAACTTAAAAGGAGAAGGTCACCAACTTACCTTTTCAATAGGTATCTTCTCCTGTAGACAGTCACTATGATTACTAACTGAGTCGGCAGAAATTAATGTGCCTTCTTGATCTTTGCAAGCCGTATACTCAACCTGTTACTACAGAAATTAGAAATATCTATATAATAAATTATGCAACTTACGATACTCAAAAGCAACAATACTTACTTCACCAAGTATTAAGCCTTGATTAATAAGACATTTGAAAGGCTCCTTAGTAGAAACTACACCTATATCGTAGAGGACCTAACAGTTGGCAGCTTTTAGAGTCAAAAAGAAAATCCAGAAAGAGGAGAAAGAGCATAAGCATATATGTGTTGTAAATACTACACTTTAATGTAACCTGCAATATTTACTATGAATTCTTCTAAAAAGGAAATGGACTGAAGTAATCTAAGAAGCATAGATATGGACACAAATAGAAATGGACTGAAGTAATCTACTATGGACAATGTTAGTTTGTGTATAACTACTAACTGTTAGTTTCTTCACCAAGTATGCTAAATTTGTGTATAACTACTAAATGTTAGTTTCTTCATCTATAATCTATACTAAATTTATCATACTAAATCGTTTCATTGTAACTACCAGGCAATATTTTACAATGCATCTCTTGCGATTGATGACATCGTGGGCTGTAGTATGTGATGTTTGGTATTTAGAACCACAATATCTTCGAGCTGGAGAAACATCTATTGAATTTGCTGACAAGTAACCTTTGTTTTAAATTTTTTTTGGTATCAATTTCTATTTCCATTTTCAAAAGAAAAAAGCTTAAATTCTTGTGGTTTACCAGCTCGGGTAGCATGTGATTTCCACCCGAGCTAGTCTCAAAAGGTACATTGGGATGGGCACTTGAAGTACTTCCGCCCAAGCCCTAAGTTTACAGAACGCAAGTATGTAACATATTTACATTGTTTTTCTTCTTGCAGTATTGTTATTTTGATGGGAATCACACTAATAATAACTACGCCGTAATAGAATTCAAATCCTCCACCAAAACTCAAATTCAAATCCTCCTCCAAAACAACTCTCTCCCTCTCTCTCTGTGTCTATCTCTCTCTATATATAAGCTTCATCTAACATACTGTTCACATCAACAAAAATAGCTAATATCTAACATGTTTGTTATGTATAAAATATGACCTTAAGACATCCACTTGAAATATTGCATTCATGCCCAAGGGTATATTCATCATTTTATGTTTAAAGAAGGTAATTAAAATTTCAAAACTGTGTTTAAAGTGTAATAGTTCAAAACTGTGTTTCAAGGGTACATTTTTAAACAATCAAATTAAACCCTTTTTTTCTGTCTTTTTGATCATATATTCCGAACTTTGGGCACAAAACTTTGGGGTTAAGAATAAAAAACAGGAAATTTGATCATATATTGATTCAGATTAAGGTCATATTTTATACATATGTGGGGTTAAGAAGCCGATACGATGAAAATTAGAGATCCTACCTCTGTTAAAGTTTAACAATCATTTCAACCTCCTCAGTCCTCCGTTTTCCATCTAAACATGACATAGCATACTCTTACAAAAGCATTATCACAACTTCCTCGATATCTATCTAGGGCAATTGCTAATTTAGAAGTTAGCACAAATGCTCCTTCAATTGTACTTATTCTACAGCCAATTGGTCTATGTCATCATACATCGTGAAAGAATAAAAATAAATCAAATCGAACATGCCACAGTTGAGAAAGGACATAGATGAAGAAACTAACAGTTTTAGGGCCGATTCCTTTGAAGCAAGACAGCTATGCCTGCCGTCTTCTGATCCGCATCCAAAACCTACAAAATACAAAACCCAAAGTTGTGAATCATGCCAAAACAAAAACATATATGCTTATGCTCAATGAAGTATATAAATAAAATGAATGGCAGAGAACAGTTAATCAAAAAAGAACATCAACAGTTGTTGTGAATCATGCCAAAACAAAAACAAAAACAAAAAAAACAAAAAAAACAAAAAAAACAAAAACAAAAAAATAATAGAGGTGAATGGAACCTTGCAAAAGACGAAGAATGGCACTGCTGCAACTGCATAAACCTCTGAAATTTTCGGCTGTTCTTCTGCTTCCACCTAATAAAATTAATTAATTTATTAATAAGTACCATTAAAGATGCGATCACTAAAACCAAATATGAGCTCCAAATTCCATTTAAAAATATATACAGAACATAAAAGAAATAAAACCCACAGAAGGATGATAAGATTAAATTGATGTATATACTATCAAAATTCTAAAATATTACTGTATACCAAGGCCGGAGTTTATTAGGACAAAGAGCAATTCATGACCTGACCAGAACACGGTCAATGCATGTTCTGAATATTAACATCGAGTGTTTGGTTATTAAAACTTGGCAGTTGCTATTCTAATAAAGGGGATGATCAGAAAATATAAACGGTTCTTAAAAGAGCTGAATGGAGTGAGAAAAGAGGAACATCCAAAGATAATGGACAACTCTCTGTTGTCACTGCTGCAAATATCAACATTTAATAGCCTATCAGAACAAAAAGTTAGGGGCGATCATCACCATCTTCTGTGTGTTCAATCAAACCTATAATGTTGTTGTCTACTTTATCAACACAGAAGAAGTATTTAGTATCGACACTTCTAAGACTTATATATACAATTCTAAAAACTAAATACTTCCTCCGTACAACTGAAGTAAAATAGAACTTACTGTCCATTTAAACCCGCTTTAAGTTAAAATATATACGTATGTTCATATGATCAATAAATTCTCGAAAATAAACACTTTCTTCGTAAAGCTGCCTGATATATAAATTCATAACTGCAGAAGATCATTCTTATTTAAAATGCGGAGGGTCAGCTTTTTGCCTAATAAAAAAATCAAGTACCAATGATGGATCTTGCCTGGTAGCTAACAATTTTTTCTTCCTGAGGTGATTAATTTAAATGACAGCTAAATGGTCAAAATTGATCCAGAAACTGAATATAATGGATTTTCTAAAAAACATGGAAATTTAAATCAAATAGAAAGTTGAATTCAGCAAGTTTAGTCATAAGCAATATGTAATGTGAGAAGATTTTGAATCCATGAGGAAAGAAGCTCTACAACATTTCTATCATGGTGGAATATGGACATCAGTTCTCAAGATGCATACGGATCGTCAAAAAAAACATTTCTTCCTTTTAATATGTTTTCCTTTCCTACTTACTTTTTATATAAAAAACACATTTTTCCATGTAAACTTCTAATCTTAAGTTTGAAGTTAAAAAAGGGATATCACCTCCAATTTCGGTCTCATTAAAATCCTAAATGCTAAAGGCCCAATCTTCCCTAATAACCACTTCCACACCTTTATTTCCTAAATGGATAGGGGAATGTTGATGTGGTGGCATGCAAAAGCCTCGAAGGTGTCCCTAACCAATGAACATAAAAATTTATCATAATAATAAAGTTGAAAATTATTCTCATCCTGTTGCCAATAGGAGAAATTGGTTCTGAGATTGAAGATAGGGAGACAGTGAGAAAGACAGAAAGGGGGGGGGGGGGGGTTATTTTGGGAGAGAGAGAGAGTGTATGTGTGAATTTTGAAATGTGGGGGATTTGAAATTTTGAGCGGAAAAATATGTTTTGTAAAGTTAAATCTGGGCCATTGATTTTGGAGGAGATTTTGGAGGAAGTATGCCCGTGGACACGTGCCTACGGCACGTTTCCGAGAACGATGCAGTATATAAAAGCCCTGTAAGAAGTTAAATATATGCACGTCTTCGTGAAGAATGATTTATATAAATGTGTATTTGGCAGTAGACATTGATGTATTCTACCTTACATGATTTCTACATTTTTCAAAATATAAAAATGTTTGTCCTTGGTGTCTTCCAAGTTTGCGTAATTTCTGTCATAACCCATCTGTTGTTAAATTAGGTATTCAGTGATTATTATGGTTTCTACTCGAATACGGTAAAACACAATGCATGTTTGCTTAAAAGAGAAAGTGTTAGTGGATTGACAAAACTATGTAGGCAAAATCATTATTCAATCACAAATCCTGCAATTAAGAGACCAAACCATAGACAGTACCTTCGGCCTGGTATTTCGATTCCAATTTGAATTGAACGCTATTTGCACTTGCTGGTCCATCCCCATTGAGTTCGACCCTTCTTCATCCATAGCTTCAATACTACTTCTCTTCGAACTCAAGCTACCCAAGCTCAGCTCAAGATCATGATCAGTATTAATAGCTACAACATTATCACAAACATCAACAATCAACACACAGAACAAATAGTTCTTGTCCTCATCGTCTCTAAACATTAATCACTAACTTGACTTACCAACAGAATTCAGCTCATTCTCGTAGATTTTAGGATCGAAGTTGGTCACAGCATCCCTACCATTATACTTAATTGTTGCTCTATCATAACCCCTGATAAATGTCAAATATATATAAGATTAATTGACACAATAAATGAATATTGAATATCACAAAACCGACAAAAAAAAAACTGCTACCGTGCAGCTTCCTCTTCTGTGTCGAAAAGGCCCAAATAGACATATCTGTTGACTTGAATACGACAGCTCCAAATAGACATAAATAGGCCCAAATAGACATTAGAAATTCAACTCTCAAATACCGAATTTTTTTTAAAATTTAAAAATTCCAATCTTTACCTGTTTCAAATCCTCCTCATAGTCACTCAAAGTGAAGTTTATATCAGCTTCCACTCCCCGAAACTTGATCGCAGCTCAATCAGAAGCCCTAATTCAACAAAATTCAGCTCAATTTGTTCTCTCAACTCAAACTGGTCATTAAAACAACCACAAAACAATCATCAAACTAACCTAGCAGCAGCATGAGCAGTGTCAAAACCCCCTGCAAATTTTCAAAAACATAAATAAGAACAAAACCAATTATCCCACTCGAAAACTGATTCAGCAACTTACAACAACAACAACAACAACAAAAACAAAAATAAAAATCCATATCCAAATACACCTGCTTCCCACAATCCCTGCAAAAGTAACAAAAATCCAAATCAAATTAGTTAAAATAAGTGAAAAAAAAAAACTCAAAATAAGCAAAATGGAAAGTAAGTGACTAATTACCAAATATGAGGTAATTACCAAATATGAGAGAGCATCGAGGCGTTGAGAGAGAGAGAGAGGGGGGTCGGTAAGTGAGGAGAGAGGGCAGCACCGAGGTGGTGGGGCGTCGGGGCTGGCTTCAGGAGGTGGGGCGTGGAGAGGGAGAGTGGGGGCGGGGCTTGAGGGCGTCAAGAGAGATAGGGGGGTCGGGAAGTGATTCGAGAGAGAGAGACAGGGTCGGGAAGTGAGGAGAGAGAGGGGGGGTTTGGGGAAATGAGCTGAGAGAGAGAGAGGGACAGTAAGAGCGAAGGGAAGAGAGAGAGACAGTAAGCGGGAGAGAAAAAGAGAGAACGGGTGGGTATTTTGGGAAAGAGAGATAGTGTGTGTGTGTGTGTGTTTTGAAATTGTGGGGTTTGAAATTTTGGGCGGGAAAATATGTTTTGTAAGAGTAGATCTGGTCCATTGATTTGGGGAGAGATTGAATGTGAGCCACTTGATAGCTTTCATTGTAATTTATTATATAGAGTTGGTAAAGTGGTAAACATACATACACTACTAACTAGTTCTTGTTATTATTGTTATTTTTTAGTTGAGATAGATTGTTGTTCGTTTTAAATTTTGTTGTTTCTCTTTATTTAATTTTGTTGTTTTAAATTATTAGTTGTCATACATTTAGTTGTTTCTTTTAATTTAAATTTTAAAAAGTACACTTGCTTTCTCTCTAACTATACATACACTAGTTTTTAATATTTAAATGGCTTCTAATTGATCATGATGGTGGCTCGACGAGCAGGATGCGGGTCTGGTGGTCGACGAGCAGGATGGGGGCCCGACGGCGTTGCTCTGTTTTGGAAGAAAACAGAGGAGGAGGAGGAGGAGGAGGAATAGGAGGAGGAGGAAGAGGAGGTCGATAAGCATCGAGGGGTGCTCAGGGCGGAGGAAGAGCGGTGGTAGTAATGGAGGATGAGGATAAAGGAGCGAGACGATGATGGAAGATCGGTTTGCGGAGGTTGACGAAGACGGGATGGAGAGGAGTGGAGGATTGGTGCTGGGTGCAGTCGAGGAGGGCGACATTGGGGGTGGTGGTTGCCAGTGGAGTATGCGGTGAGAGGCAGTGGGCGGAGAGGAAGAAGACGGAGGGCAACAGGTTTCGGATCAGAGCGGGGAAGGAGAAGGGTAGGGGATGCACAGTAGCGGAAGAAGAGAAAGAGATGGGGTAGTACAGGCGGCGATGTAGAAGGGTAGGGGTTTAGGGTTAGTATAGTGTATATAGAGTTGAATTGAGATATAGGCTTATTGGGTAATTGGTTCAGATTCCAATAGGAGAAATAATAAGGTTTGGGCTTCTAGATTCAATAGGGAAGTAAAATATTCAATAAAATAGGATTTATAACAAAATATAATTCGTATTACATTATGGAAATTTATTTGAAATAACTTTAAATACAACTATTAAATAGAAATGGATTTTTAAAAATCAATCAAGAATAATAATAATAATAATAATAATAATAATAATAATAATAATAATAATAATAATAATAGTAACAAAAATAATATTGATAATAATAATAATAATAATAATAATAATAATGATGATGATGATGATGATGATGATAAGATTAAATAACATAATAGGAATTGGGTTTAACAAATTTACTAAAATAGTCCAAATAGTAATAATACATTTGATTTGGGTTAAAACGTAAATAGTTGAATAGTTAGGAATAGAAACATGGTTAAATATACTATTATTCGAAATAAATATAATTATCGATTAGAAAAACACTTTAATATAAAATCTAAAACGAATTTAACAAATAATGAATTTATAATTAAACGAAATACAGAAAATATTCAGGAAATATGTATTTGCGAGAATGGGGGTTACATTAACGGAATCAGCCACGACGTTCCCCAGGTTCCTACACTATGCACCTTGTTGCGGCATGATGTTCCTACTCTCCTCCATAAATGCTCCCATCACTTGATAAACGCGAGCGAACTCTGATTCAACATTGAGGCCAGTACTATTGGCTCCACTGCTGGAAGATATGGTAGTGTGTATAGGGCCTATAGAGTAGTATGAATTAATTACTATAGGGCCATGAGTTCATGAAATGTGGTGGTGACTTAGTCCCACATGGATGGTGAGTAGGAAAATATGAGTGTGTATATTAGAAGCCAATGATCCAAGGGTCACCTACAAGCTATGACATCTTTTGTGAGGCAAGCCTATGATGGGCTGTTGTTAGGACTTGTTTTTCGTGTGCGCAGTTGAACCGGGCTTGGGACGTTACAACAATCATATTTATAAATATATTATTGTCCTTCTAATGGTGGATTTTGCCAATTTAGGACAAATTAGAAGGAGCCAATCAAAATTTACAAAAATTATGCTCCTATGTCCCACTAATTAAGCTATTAGTCGAGCAGGTGGGCTAATACTGTTTTCTGAAGATTGATAGGGAAAAGCAATCTATGTGGCTTGTCGAGACATTGGTAAAGAGATGGTAGGACATGACCCACACTTTCCACCTTCCGTGCGGTGAGTTGGTATTCACTCTATTGGATTGGGTAATGTTAGCGGGGATTTCCATCGAAATCGGTCCCTTGCCTCCGTGTAACGACGAGCCGTACACCTTTGAAATAGTGTACACTCACTTTTTTCTTGAGATTACTAGAGATGATTAGAAGTATCATGGTATCCGTTGCCCATTCTTTAAACGTTATTTTAACAACAGTATGATCTAAGCAGCTAATATAGACAATGTTTTAGCGATGAGGATTGCACGAGCATTCTTTCTGTTCTTCATTGGTGTGTTTCTTTTCCCTAATGGTTCTTCAGTAGTCAGATGTGGGGGCGAAATTGTCCAACTTTGGAAGGATATGGAGGCAAAATTGTCCAAAATTTTAATAAGGAAAGTTAATGAACGAAACATCTTGTTTCGTCCGAGCATTTTTAAATTACCCAGGATTATTTTAAAAAGAATTACAAAGTTCATCCGACGAACATCATGTATCATGTTTCCTCTGATGAATTGAAAATTTAATAAAATAATAATATGGAAATTACCAAATTCTTTCTCAAATATAGTGATTAACTGTTCACAAAATGTAAAAATGGGCAAAATACATGACGACTGCAGTAGTGTTTTTGCAAAAGATATGACAAAAATGGCAAAATACACAACAACTGTGGATGCTCTGATGTGCTTCTAATCTTTTTTAGAAAATGATAAATAGCATGGAATGATCTCAGTGTATTGTCCACCATTTTTTAAAAACTAAAAATCACAATAGAGACAAAATTTTCCATCCCTGTTGATGAACAAAGGTGACAAAAGTTAAATGTTTGGTCACGCTTAGTAGTGGGCAGAAAAGGCATCGGGATATTATGTTGCCCTTGCGCAAAAGGGGTGGATTTTTTCGTTGGGTCCGTGTGTATAGTATAGGGTTGTTGTATTAAGTTCGAAGGGTAATGAGTGACAACAGTGACTATGACTACGGATTTTGTTTTAGTAGCAACTGTGAGTCTTATATAACATAAGGTATTTTTCTCCTAAAGAGTAAAAATAATTTTTTCTTAAATTGCAATTTGATATTTACTAATGATATATACAAATATAGCTAGAGGGATAGTGGTAATTTTTTATATACTAAGGGATTATAGATTTTTAAAAATAATTTATGCCATTTTTTGAAACTATTTGTAAAAAGAAGACAATTGTCAAAGTATTTTTTTTCGGAGACTCAACAACTAAAGTTGCCGTTCTCAACAACGAGCTTAATTATTTCGTGCTCGCCGTTGGGAACGACGAGTCTAGTTCTAAACTTTTTGAGAAACTCGTTGTTCCCAACAAAGAGTTTAGTTCAAAACTTTCAAACAAGTCTCACCGTTCCCAACGGCGAGGTTTTTTATACCAGACTTGTTGTTGGGAACAACGAGGTTATATGAAATTTCACCGAGGGTGCAACAAGTTTTTTCAAAAAAATTTAACTGCGAGGTTTTTTATACTAGACTCGTTGTCAGGAACAATGAGGTTATATGAAATTTCACAAATGGTCCAATAGAGTTTTTTCAAAAATTCACCAAGTCCAACAAGGAGTTTTTTCTCGGTGAAATTTCATATAACATCACCATTCCCAACAGCGAGTCTAGTATATAGAATCTCGCTGTTGGGAACGACGAGTCTTATTTGATAATTTGGAACTAACCCCGCCATTGGGAACGGCGAGTTTCTCCACAAAAAAAATAAAAAATAAAAAAAATAAAAAAAAAATAGGCACGCCGTTCCCAATGGAGAGCACGAAATAACTAAGGGTCCGTTTGTTTTGATATTCAGAATAGAGTATTCAGAATACTCCATTCAGAATAGGCGTTTGTTTTAAGTGTTATTCAGAATTGATATTCAGAATACTCATACCCCCTATTTTCCCAAACACCTCCTTTCCAAAACACCTCCTTTACTCTCTTTATTATTATTATTATTATTATTATTATATATTATTATTATATATTATATATTATTATTATTATTATTATTATTATTATATATATTATTATTATATATTATTATTATTATTATTATTATTATATATATATTATTATTATTATTATTATTATTCTTATTATATATATTATTATTATATATATATATTATTATTATTATTATTATTATTATTAT
The DNA here is from genome assembly GCA_017893485.1 of Hemerocallis citrina. Classification (NCBI taxonomy): domain Eukaryota; kingdom Viridiplantae; phylum Streptophyta; class Magnoliopsida; order Asparagales; family Asphodelaceae; genus Hemerocallis; species Hemerocallis citrina. Next base: position 4,312,942 of record CM030365.1, on the reverse strand, counting down.
TATTATTATTATTATTATTTCAAATTGATATTCAAAATTGTCAGAAATATAACCGAACAGCTTTTAAACACTCTTTTTCAGAAAAACAGCTTTCAGATAACAGTTTTCAGCTAAAAATGTAACCGAACAGCTTTTAAACACTCTTTTTCAGAAAAACAGCTTTCAGAATACAGTTTTTAGCTAGAAATATAACCGAACATCTTTTAAACACTCTTTTTCAGAAAAACAGCTTTCAGATAATAGTTTTCAGCTAAAAATATAACCGAACAGCTTTTAAACACTCTTTTTCAGAAAAACAGCTTTCAGATAACAGTTTTCAGCTAGAAATATAACCGAACAGCTTTTAAACTCTCTTTTTAAGAAAAACAGCTTTCAGATAACTGTTTTCAGCTAGAAATATAACCGAACAGCTTTTAAACACTCATTTTCAGAAAAACAGCTTTCAGAATACAGTTTTCAGCTAGAAATATAACCGAACAGCTTCTAAACTCTCTTTTTCAGATAAACAGCTTTCAGAATATCAATATTCAGAATACAATATAAACAAACAGCTTTTAAACTCATATTCAGAATAACTCTATTCAGAATACTCTATTCAGAATACTCTATTCAAAATATCAAAACAAACGCACCCTAAGCTCGCCGTTGCGAACGGCGAGTTAGTTGTTGAGTCCCCGAGTGCAAATATTTTGTCAACTGTCGTCTTTTTGTAAATAGTTTCAAAAAATGACATATATTTAAAAAAAATCGGGATTATAAATGAGTAGTTTAAAAGGTCAAAAGGTCTAAAGAAAATAATATTATTACCCTATGAAAATACAATTTTTTTTCCGAAATAGACCACTTTTTAAAACAAATTCCAAAAATATAACACTTTCCAAAGTAATTTTCAAAATAGACCACTCGCAGTACTGAACTGCGACCTCTTCGGAAACGTGGTCGCAGCTCCCTATTGCGACCTACATTCATACCAAAAAAATTTAGCTTCCAAAACATGGTTTAAAATTTCTCAATTCCAAATAAGTTCAAGGGAGATATAACAGAGGCCGCTGTTGGATACTGCGGCCTCGATAATACGTAGGCCGCAGTTGACAAATGTGGCCTTCGTTATTTTAATTCTTATAAATGCTAGAAAATGATTACATACTGATTACATTACAAACTGATTACATCAATTCAATTGAAATGACAGTAATGCATACATTACAAACTAATTACATATAGATTTGATTAGAGACAGCAATCACTTTAGTATATGAGTATATGTTGGGTTTCTTCTCAAACGGGTAGGATGGACTACTGATTATGTATCTTTTTCAATGCAGAAGTAGCAGTTGTACTCCCTGTATATACTTTCATCAGGGGTGTAAAATGAACATGATGGTCTGTTGTTCGTCCGAGTCCCGCTCGAGAAATAGCTCGACCAGGAACCGTCTGACCTGTTATACGAACCGAACTTGAATAAATTATTAGGTCTGATGCTTTACCGAGCTCGTGCCAGACATAAGTTCTTCCGAGTATTATTGCGGTCCGATACTTTACCGAATCGAGTCCGGACTATACAAATTTTGTCCGACCTAGACCGAGCCGGACAGAAGCCCGTTCGAGTAGAATTTCGGTTCGAACTTGAACAAATGGCTGTCTGGTCCCGTTTGGTCTGATTTACAGTCCTAACTTCCATGCACCACTATTATACATAAGCAAAAATTCTCTGGTTAGGAAGTTGAAGTAGTAGTTGGTGTAGTAGTGAATTTATTGTACTTTAGAACTCCTTGACAATCTCTCATCCTATTCATGCTATTTGGTGCAAGAATATGAGGTGTGCATGTTAAGAAGTTGAAAAGTAGTATGGATACACTGTGACACCCTCTACTACTCCATCTTCCAAACCAGAAAATTTATGCACTCTATCTAATGGTGGTGCATTGAAGTGTATGAAGGGATTAAATTTCTGCACTCTATCTAACTTGAACTCAACATAATCTCACATATTTGAATACATGATCCAACACTGCTCACATAATTTTTATTTTTATTTCATCTCCGAAATTGTGTTCTCTTTTTTTCATCTTTTTTTTCCATCTTTCCCCCCCCACCAGATCATGTTCAAGAGGAACATGATGTTCAAGAGAATACTTCACTCTTATATATATATATATATATATATATATATATATATATATATATATATATATAGGTATTGAAAAATAAATTTAAAATTAATTTGGCATTGTTCATTGATTTGGCATGTGAATCATTGATACACATTCCAAAAAAAATACTATTTTGGCAGTTTGCACATTCCAAAAAAAATACTATTTTGGCAGTTTGCATTGATTTTTCATAAACAACATCGATACACATTCCAAAAAGTCAACATTAGCACATAAAAAGCATTAACACAAGCCAATATCACTGAGGCCGCAGTTGGCAACTACGACCTCGATAATACTAAGGCCGCCGTTGACAACTGCGGACTCAGTTATTTTAAATTGTTTTCATAAAAATAATACGTTTGGTAGATTGCATTGGTTTGGCATAAACATCATTGATACACATTCCAACAAGTCAAGTTTGGCAGTTTGCACTGATTTGGTATTGATGCACATTCCAAAATAGACCACTTTTGGCATTTTGCATTGATTTGGAATTGATATACATTCCAACATAGACCACTTCCAGCACATTCAAAATATCAGCACAAATAGCCAAAATAGGACCGAATTTTTACTGAGGCCGCAATTGGCAACTGCGACTATGGAAACTTCCAAATTTCCAGAGAGTTGAATCTTTGATCTATAATGTGCTAGAAATTTAAAACTTTTTTAAAAAAATTAAAATAATGGAGTGTAGTACCCCGTATTTTTAAATATTATTTTTAAAGGGTTATAAATTAATTAAAATGATTTTTGGAGATTTAATAAATATTTTTCAGAAAAAATTATTTTTACACGTGCAAAACACGTGCAAATATTTTCTTGAGAAGTTAAAAAGCCAAAATTATTTTATGGAAAATCATTATTTATTATTTGAGATTATTTGTAATTTTTCTAGATTTTTCTGATATTTATTGGATCTATTTGCAAATATTAAGAAAAAAAAGGATCTTTTTGCAAAATTGTCATTTTGAGGGGTGAAAGTGCAAAACTATTTTCTGGGCTTTTCAAATAGTGCCAGATGGAAATAAGGTGTTTATTTTGCTTTTAAATCTCAATTTAATTGATTTTTATCAAGTTTCCAAGTATAGGAATCTATTTATGTAAAGTTATATTTTCAAGGGGTTATTTTGCAAATGTGTTTTAAAAACCCTAATTCTTCAACCCCGGCTATTTAAAAGAGAAGTGCAGCCGTCTTTCGCTACACAACACAAAGATTTATTATTGTTTTGGAGGATTAAGAAGAGGATCTTGGATTTCGCAAAGAAAGACTTCTTATCAAATTTCTTCAATTCGAGGTGACTTGTTTGATTTGTCATATGTATTTTGTATGTGAGTGACTTGTTTGTTTTGCTTTGTGTATTTTGTATGTGAGTGATGTAATTGCTTTGTTGATTTGTTTATGTATGTGAGTCGTATAATTTGGTTGTGTGATCTATGAATGTTCTCTTGGATCATAGAGGTTAAATTTTATTTGCTAGAAAGCATGTTTAGGGTTTGAGTATGACTATGAAAATGATGGATTAGATTGATGAAAAATTGGATTTTGTGAAACCCTAGTGGTAGGTGAATATAAATTTGATATGGTGATGTTATCAACTGATTATGGTTGTGAGTTATGGTTGAGAATCAGTTTTGAGAAATTTGAATGGAAAGGTTATGAATTAGGAGATCATGTCTTGAGAATTGGATTTGAGATAAATTGAATTTAGTTTGATGAATATACCCAAATTGGGATTCTCTTGATATTTTGATATTTATATGTTTTGGACCTGAATACGAACTATTTCAGTCATCAATAAGTTTTTAAGAAACTCATTTTTTGGATATATGCACAATTTATGTTTTAATCGAAAGAAATCAATAAAATCACTACTTTTATAAATTCAAGTAGTTTTGATTTAGCCTTATAGACTATTATATGTCCTACAAGTTATATTTGATCATATAAGAAATATGCTTTTCGTAGAAATCGTTTTCATAAAGTAAAATCACGTATCGGTTGAAAAGTGCACAACCAAAATTCTGCAGACTGTAGGTCGACAGTCGACCGGTGTGAATTCTCAGTCGACCGACACGACCCGGCTGCTATGTTCTCTAGTTTTCTTGAAATCTCTTTCTGGACAGTCGACTGGTACACTTAGAATTATTTTTCAAAGTTACTGTAATTTTACGTTCTGGACAGTCGACCTATCCCCTTTTTCAGTCGACTTCTATACTTAGAATTATTTTCTGAAAGATATTGAAATTTTTTCTGGACAGTCGACCTATGACCCTTTTCAGTCGACTCATAATACTTAGATTTATTTTTCCTCAAAGCTACTAGATTTTCTCTCTGGACAGTCGACTTACCCTTTTCTATAGTCGACTGACGCTGATGTATCTTTATATTTTTGAATGATCTTTCAAATGATTTATTCTCTAAATGTTTTAATCTACAACGTACTATTTTATACTCTCTCTTCTATTGGACATATGTTTTCAAGATGTTAAGTTGAGCAATTTATGTTGGAAGGTTGGTTTGGATATTTGAGTGTGAGTCTCTAGAGGGTGTGTGTGACCTAGTATACCGGCAGTTGAGTTATTTATGTTTGGGCCTGTTGAGGCATTTTAGTGGATCAGTTGTTGAGTTAAGTCCGGTAGGGTACACCAACTCTAGGAGATTTGTTAAGTAATTAAATAACCTAAATGATAAGGATAGGCACTAGTGGTGATATGATGAACGGGAACATGAGTTATGGACCTCAGTATGGCATGCGGTGTGAGATAATCCCCGGAATTATCCAGGTGTGAGTGAATTAGTCTCCGGAATTACCTGTGGTGTGGGATTGATCTCCAAAATTATCAGGGTCGAGGCGACGCACATGTGGTATTCGTGTGATGAGGTGTCATTGCTTGCGGTGTGGGGTATTCTCGAAGATTCCCAGGTGTGAGTGAAATAGTCTCCGGAATTATCTGTGGATAGAGATTGACCTCCGAAATTATCGGGACATGGGCTAATACTCACAGTTTATCTTTATTTCATAGTAGTCATCGTGTTAGGATTAGTTACATAGCGGGGATTAAACCCTATAATATGGAGACGTTGAGGGCTTTCACCGGACCTATGTACTATGGAATGCATAGACTTCGACATGTACGCATTTGAGAGTCTGCATATAGACTTGTGTTTTCTTGACTTGGTTTTATGCATGTGTTTTCCTATTTTCTACACTTGACACTTAGTTAGCTTCACTTGATGTTTACATGTTTCTTTGCTACGTCATATTCACGTATTCTTATTTATTACATGTTGTTTATGAATCCATGCTTTACTTATGTTGTTTGTTTTATTGTCACTCACACCTTTATAGCTGACCCCTTTAGTTTTGGGGGTTAGGGTTATCTCTAGCCTCATATTTTAAAGGTAATTTCTTAAGGCTCGGATTTTAATGCTTGAGTTAAAGTGATGTAGTGACTTATGTAATTTGTAAAGTGTTGTAAAGAAAAGAGAATTGTAATTTAAGGTGTATTGTATTCCGTTGTGCTATGTAAATGATTATTGTAATAAAAGTTGAAAAAATTATTGGTGTTAAGTTGTGTTTAATATTACATTGAAGTTGATGCTGGGAATTGTGCCACGTATTTTTTAAGATATTATATTAGAAATTCGGGGCTCTACAGAGATTGGCATCAAAGCATGCTTCAATAGTAATAATAAACATGGTATAAAAATAACCTAGGTGTGGACACTAGAGCGTGAGTACCTAGATGTAGACGTTAAAGTGTGAGTATCACATTGAACTGAAACATGATGTTTGGTTTGGAGTACAGTTGAGGTTTTGCCAAAGGATATTGATGTGAATGTGAGTTGTGTTGTTGTGCTCTAACTTTTCCCTCATTTTGCAGTATTCAGAATGACAGGACCCAGAACCAGGAATGGTAACAATATTGATGGAGCTGGAAGTTCCCATGGAACTAAATTGATCTTGAGGCCGAATTTGCCAGGGTGTATCAGACTTTGAATGCACTAATGGCATCTAATTTGGCTCAGAATCAGAACCAACATCAGAATCATGGAGCTGGACCATGATTGGTTAACGCCGATCCCATCAAGCAGATCGAGTCCTTTAAGAGGATGAGGCCGCCAGTTTTTGAGGGGCAATCTGATCCAAACGAAGCTGATGATTGGATTAGACGGATGGAGACAATCTTCGAGGTATCGGAAACTCTGGCAGCCAATAAGGTGAAGTTGGCCACTATGCAATTGAAGAAGGACGCTGGTGTTTGGTGGCAAACGGTGAAGAGGACTTTGGAGGACCAGCAGATGACTTGGAAGGATTTTCTAGAATAATTCAGGGATCACTTCTTTCCCCTAGATATTCAGGAGAAGAAGGCGACAGAATTCTTGAATCTACAGCAGGGCAGTATGACCGTGCGAGAGTATTAGACCAAGTTTGCTCAGTTGTCGAGGTATGCACCAGAGCTGATAGTTGATGAGGCGAAGAAGGCCAAGAAGTTTGAACAGGGTTTGAGGCCAAACTTGAGGTCGAAAATGATTCCGTTGGGCATAAGGAGGTTCGACAAGCTGGTCAGGAGAGCAGCTATGGCAGAGGAAGACATGGACCAGTTCCAGAAGAAGCAAGAGACCTGGAACATGATCAAGAGGCCAGCATCAGGTCAGAGTGGGAAGGGATTCCCAGCGAAGCAAGTCAAGTTCAGTGGACCAGTGCAGAAGGCACCTGCAACTCAGGAAGTGACTTGTTATTACTGCAAGGAGGCAGGTCATTACAGGTCAGCATGTCCTAAGTGTTAGGGTTATATACTGAAAGCATCACTTTTGTATTAACTTTATTTCCTTATTTTTTTTGAATGAGAATCATATGGGCATGTGTTTGCATATTGTGTTTATTATAATATTAATGCAAGTATCTGATATTCTATAAGGTTGATAATATGGTGTGAGGTGACACACAGAAGATCATATTATCAGTTACCTATGGAATATATAAATAGTTCACAACCTAGATGGACTTGGATAATCCATTGTAAATGTTGTAGTGTAATCTGGTATTAGTCTATCTTGACTATAGGTTTACACTAGTAAACTTTGTGTGTATTGAACAGGACCACTTGAGGTTGTTCTCTTTGTACTGACTATAAAAGAGAACAAACACCTCTGTTATTATGGATGCTTATGCTCTTAATCCGGATATAATAACAGATATGTATATGCAGTGTGCATTACTTTGACTCATAAAAGAGAGATTCATTATGGATCAACAACCTCTATGAATTGGGTAATAGCATTGTATGTATGATGGGCTGTTGATTGTAAAAGGAATCCATGTCCCGATACGTCGGGTTGATGATGTCCCCTTAAGGAGCTCATAAGGATTGTCATGTAAACCCTGCAGGTGGATTACATCCGACATGACAAATAAAGTTGAGTGGTACTACTTAAGGATAAAAGATGTTGATCAATATAGTTGTCAGTAACTTAATTTGATCGACGGACATTCGATATCTTAACATGGGGAGCTCAACGAGCATATAATAAAAGGAGCCCATAAATATAATTTGGGATTAGGAAGGTAGTGCAACAATAGCTCCTTAGTGGACCGAGCTATTGTTAATGGGTCTGGGTTGTGTGTTCGGGCTGAACACGGGATACCCAGATTCGTTAGGAGACCTAACCCTAATTTCTCCTCATGGTCCCTGCCGTAGCCTTATATATATCCTCTATTTCTCTGGCCGTCATTTGACAATCTGAAATATAAGATTTCTTCTCAAAACTCGTGATTCACGTAAGGAGAGAAAGAGAGGTCAGCCAAGGAGAAGAAAGGTTGGGAGATTGTCGCCCACACGACGTCCAACCCGAGGAAGGAATACGTGCAGAAGATCTTGGGGTCGCTGTCGTCTTCTTCTCACCGCAGGTATAATTTGTGAACCCTAGATTCCGCTATATAGGGTTAGATCACATTTTTAATCTGTTAAATTTTTAACGATCGATACGCACACCAATCTGTAGTCCTGGGAATCATCTCTGTTCCATCACTAAGTTGGCGAAGCAGACTTGTTTCCAGTGTGGGCAGGCAGGACATTCTAAGCCTCATTGTTTACAGTTGAGGAAGGATGGTCCAGGTGGAAGTAAATTCCAGAGGCAAGGGCGAGTTTTGCATTAACCGAGGAGGATGCAAGTAACTCGGAAAATGTGATCCAGGGTATGCAAGAGTTTTGATTTTATTTTTAATCAATGTAATAAGTAAAACCTTTATTTGAGAATAATTGGAGATTGAGTATCACTCTTCATGTAACAGGAATTATTTTGATTAATGGAATAAAGGCAAAGGTTTTATTTGATACTGGTTCTTCGCATACTTTTGTGTCGCCAAATTTTGCAAAGGTCTTAGGTGTGGAGCCTAAGTTATTTCCAGGCAAGGTTTTGTCGGTGGCAACGCCGTCAGGTGAAGAATTGATTGCTGATCGATATTACGAGGGCTGTGATATCGAGATTGGCGGGAGATTATTCGGCATTGATCTGATCGAGCTACAAGTCTTAGGAGTGGATGTGATCGTGGGCATTGATTAGATGGCAATATATGATGCCACAATTGAATGCAAGCAGAAAGAGGTGTTAGTGAAAGCACCAGGTGGTCCCGCAGTGACTTTCCAAGGGAAGAAGAAGATTCCGAAGGTGGTTGCAATGGTATCCAAGATGGCGATTCCAGATGAAGTCAAAGGCATTCCGGTTGTCAGAGATTTTCCTAAGGTGTTCTTGGAAGATTTTCCAGGATTACTGCCGCAGAGAGATGTGGAGTTTTGCATCAATGTTCAGTCGGGGAGTGCTCCGATTTCTAAGGCTCCGTACAGGATGGCACCTGGAGAGCAAGACGCAGTGAAGAAGCAGATTGAGGAGCTGTTGAGCAAGGGGCTTGTTAGGCCGAGTTCCTTACTGTGGGGTACGCCAGTGTTTTTATTCAAGAAGAAGGATGGGTCAATGAGGATGTGCATTGACTACCGGGAGTTGAATAGGGTGACTATTTAGAACAAGTATCCACTACCGCGGATTGATGATTTGTTCGACAGGCTTCGAGGAGCAGTTGTGTTTTCGAAGATTGATTTGAGATCAGGGTATCATCAGGTTCGAGTCAAGGAGGAAGATGTGAGTAACACAGCTTTCAAGACTCGTCATGGGCTCTATGAGTTTTTGGTAATGCCGTTCGGGTTGACGAATGTGCCAGCAGTGTTTATGGATATGATGAATCGGGTTTTGAGGCCATTTATTGACTCCTTCGTAGTGGTTTTCATCGACAATATTTTGGTGTTCTCGAAGTCGGAGGAGGATCATTCTATGCACTTGACAGCGGTATTACAGAAATTGCAGGAGCATAGCTTGTATGCCAAGTTGTCGAAGTGTGAGTTTTGGAAGTTTGAGGTAGCTTTCCTTGGTCATATCCTTTCTAAGGAGGGAGTGGCCACTGATCCTCAGAAGGTTGAAGCAGTAAAGGATTCGCCCAGGCCAACGTCTGTGAAGGAAGTCAGAAGTTTCTTAGGTTTGGCTGGTTACTACAAGAGATTCATCCAGGGTTATTCTCAGATTGCAGTTCCTTTGACAGGTTTGACCCGGAAGAATATGGCATTTTCATGGACTGATAAGTGTGAGGCGAGCTTCCTTGAGTTAAAGGAGAGGTTGACTACTGCACCTATCTTAGCTTTGCCACAAGCTGGGAAGGATTATGATATCTTCAGCGATGCGTCTTTCAGAGGTTTGGGTTGTGTCTTGATGCAAGAAGGCAAGGTTATTGATTACGGTGCGAGGCAATTGCGTCTGCATGAGAAGAATTATCTGACGCATGATTTGGAGCTAGCAGCTATTATCTATGCCTTGAAGCAGTGGAGGCATTATGTTTATGGTGAGAAGGTCAATATGTACACTGACCACAAAAGCCTGAAGTACATTTATCAACAGAAGGATCTAAATCTTTGGCAGAGAAGGTGGTTGGAAGTATTGGAAGATATTCGTCCTGAGATCAAGTATCATCCGGGCAAGGCAAATGTGGTAGCTGATGGACTTAGCAGGAAGAGTAGTTTATCAAGTTTGATCACTACTCGAAACAAGTTGGCAGCAGAGATTGATCAGGCAGGTATCGAGGTGGTGCTGTAGGGTTTAGGGGCGTCTTTGGCTCAGTTGAGGCTGTAACCTTCCTTGAGAGAGAGGATTGTGGAAGGTCAGAGATCAGATTCAGAGATTCAGAAGATGTTGCAACAAGTTTCAGAAGGCAAGCTATCAGAGTTTCGTGTCCAAGATGGAGTTCTTTGGATGGGTGAGAGGTTGTGTGTTCCGGATAATGCAGATTTGAGAGAGAGTATCTTGCAGGAAGCACACAGTACCTTGTTGTCAGTACATTCTGGAGGCACGAAGATGTACAAGGACATCAAACAGCATTTTTGGTGGTCTGGTATGAAGAGGGATGTGGCAAATTTCGTGGCAAGGTGTCTGACTTGTTAGCATATCAAAGCAAAAAATCAGAGTCCTGGAGGTTTGTTGCAGCCGTTGCCTATTCCGGAGTGGAAGTGGGAGAATATCAGTATGGATTTCATCACGGGTTTGCCGAGGAGTTCGAAGGGCAATGACTCGATTTGGGTTATCGTGGACCGTTTGACTAAGTCGGGTCACTTTCTAGCCATGAAGATTACTTGGTCGGTGGAGAAATTGGCTGAGTTGTACATTGGTGAAATTGTGAGGCTTCATGGAGTTCCTGTGTCGATTGTTTCTGACAGAGATGCAAGATTCACTTCAAGGTTTTGTAAGAGCCTACAAGCAGCTTTAGGCACCAGAACTGATTTTAGTACCGCGTTTCATCTATAGACTGATGGTCAGGCGGAAATGGTGAATCGAGTGCTGGAAGATATGCTGAGGGCTTGTGTTATGGATTTCGGTCGTAGTTGGGAGTGATACTTGGCATTGGTTGAGTTTGCTTATAACAACAGTTACCATGCGAGTATTGGGATGGCACCGTATGAGACTTTGTACGGGCGGAGGTGCAGGGCATCTGTTTGTTGGTACGAGGTTGGCGAGAGGCAGATGTTTGGTCCTGAGATCGTGCAGCAGACGACAGAGCAGATTGAGCTGATTCGCAAGAGGTTGGTTGAGGCTCAGAGTCGGCAGAATAGTTACGCTGATACTCAACGAAGGGACTTGGAGTTTGAGGTTGGGGATGCAGTTTTTTTCAAGGTGTCTCCGACCAAAGGAGTGATCAGGTTTGGTAAGGGAGGCAAGTTGGCGCCAAGGTATATTGGGCCATACAGGATCGTGGAGCATATTGGTAAGACAGCATATAGGTTGAAGCTTCTAGAGGAGTTGGCACAGGTGCATGATGTATTCCATGTGTCATTGTTGCGGAAGTATGTGCCAGATCAGAATCATCAGTTAGTAGAGATTCCTGAAGGTCTACAGATGAACTTGAGTTACAAGGAACAGCCTGTTGAGATCGTTGACCGTAGGGAGAAAGTTCTTAGGAGCAAAGTGATACCTATGGTCAAGGTGCTGTGGAAGAATCAGCAGTTCGAGGAGGCTACTTGAGAGCCAGAGGATCGCATGCAGAAGGATTTCCCTGAGCTTTTTGTATGAATGTATTTTCTTTTATGTGATTGTAATTCTTTTGAATGATTGTACCTTTGATTGGGTTTTATTCCTTCTATTTTGATAATGTTCTCATATGCAATTGTTTGAACTATGTTTCCATTTATGAGATATTGTTTTCCTTGTTGGTATGTTGTTTGGACCCATTAGTAGTAGTTCTGAGGACAGAACTCTTCTAAGGAGGGAGTGATGTAGTACCCCGTATTTTTAAATATTATTCTTAAAGGGTTATAAATGAATTAAAATGATTTTTGGAGATTTAATAAATATTTTTCAGAAAAAATTATTTTTACACGTGCAAAACACGTGCAAATGTTTTCTTGAGAAGTTCAAATGCCAAAATTATTTTATGGAAAATCATTATTTATTATTTGAGATTATTTGTAATTTTTCCAGATTTTTCTGATATTTATTGGATCTATTTGCAAATATTAAGAAAAAAGGATCTTTATGCAAAATTGTCATTTTGAGGAGGGAAAGTGCAAAACTATTTTCTAGGCTTTTCAAACAGTGCCGAATGGAAATAAGGTGTTTATTTTGCTTTTAAATCTCAATTTAATTGATTTTTATCAAGTTCCAAATATAGAAATCTATTTATGTAAAGTTATATTTTCAAGGGGTTATTTTGCAAATGTGTTTTAAAAACCCTAATTCTTCCACCCCGGCTATTTAAAAGAGAAGTGCAGCCGTCTTTCGCTGCACAACACAAAGATTTATTATTGTTTTGGAGGATTAAGAAGAGGATCTTGGATTTCACAAAAAAAAGCTTCTTATCAAATTTCTTCAATTCGAGGTGAGTGACTTGTTTGTTTTGCCTTGTGTATTTTGTATGTGAGTGACTTGTTTGTTTTGCTTTGTGTATTTTGTATGTGAGTGATGTAATTGTTTTGTTGATTTGTTTATGTATGTGATATGGCTAAAAACGGGGTTAAATCAGAACCGTCCAAATCAGGAACGAATCTTAAAGCTTAGGGGTAAAATGGTAATTTTACCTATCGTTGGGCCTGAAGCGGGTACTGGATCTCTCCCTCAAAGATCCAATAACCCGCGAACAGGTCCACCCCAACTGGGTGCGAGTTTTAACCCGCAGCGAACCCGGTCCATTAGGATAGAATTAGGGTTTCTGATTAATCCTAATCAACGGCCCTGATTCATATCTATCCTTTCACTGGGAATTAGGGATTACATTCCTTATCTATACACAGGAATTACATGCCTAATTTGATCCCCTAAGACGCCTATAAATACCCCCCATCCATCTCCATTAAGAGGTAATCAATCTTTTGCCAGTTTTCACGCTCTTTCTTAATCATCCCTAATTACTGACTTGAGCGTCGGAGGGTGCGTCGCCGGGAACAACCCCGGTGTCTCTCACTTTTTGCAGGTGTACGGCGGGAGCAAGCGTCAAACTCCGGCGGAACAGGTAAACAGGTTTCCTATTCAAAGTTTCTCAAGAATCCACAAATTCTATCTGTTTGCCCCCACACCGAATTTAGCGGCAACAGATTGGCGCCGTCTGTGGGAACCTAACGAATAGCTGCCTACCCTCTTCCCGTGGAACAGATCTCCTCCTGCCATGCCTCCTAGGAAGGTAAGATCCAGGGGGTCCAACCGAGGACCCAACCCCGATCAGCAACAAGAAATTCCCATCCAGCCCGCTCCGCAGCAGGGACAACTCCCTCCTCCCCCGGAAGACCCACTCCAACAGGACCTGCCTCCTCCTCAGAATCAACCACCTCCTAAGGGCCCCAACCCGCAGAAACAACCTCTCCACCAGGACCATCTCTCTATCCACAATGCCTCTACGGACTCTATGGCCTCTCACAATCCCCGAGCTTCCGACTTCCAACAAAAAGTCCCCAATCGGCCCAAAGATGTGGATCTTCGCCACCGTCTGGATGAAAAGCGGGCCCGAGAGGGAGCCTCCCGCCAACAACGTCCGGATGAGCGATCCCTACATTGCCGAGACTACCGAAGGTCCCCTATCCGACGGGGGCGGAGAGAGTCCCCCGAACATCACAGAAGAAGGCCACATTCCCCCGCCGGTCGGCAACATCCTAAGGACAATGAGGTGCTGATGAACCCAATAATATTCACATTTAGGAGCAATAATCTTAATGCAATTGGACATTTAAATGCTCTATATGTGGTATTTTACTTTTATTTTCTCTTTTCCACAGGAAACAACCTAAAATAGCAAAACGAAGCATATTCTAGATTTTAAGGATGATACACAGAAACTGCAAAGCATAGGTCGACTGATTCCACCAACAGGCGACTGGACAAAGAGATTGATGGGGCTCGGTACAGTCGACTTCTCCAACATCAGTCGACTTGACTGATGAATCATGAAGCCACAGATGTCTCGGCACAGTCGACTTACATCCAAACCAGTCGACTGCATTCAGCGGAGCTAGAAGATAAGAACAGGAAGATTCGTCCTCATCCAAATCCGAAGCAAGATTAAAGTTATCCAAACCCAGGGCTTCTGCGAATAACAACTCCCCGTTAATCAAGATAGGAGACCAGGGTTGGAAAGTGAGAAGATCGACTCAATCTTATATTCAATGTAAAGAGATAGTATTGGAATCTGCAGATGTGGGCAAAAGAAGTTATAAAAAAGGCTGGAAGAAGAAGTTAAGGGTATCACGGAAACTCTGAATCATCAATCATCAACCAAGAGGCAGTGTTCGATCAGCATCAAAGAAAGAGGAGATCAAGTACTCAGAATGGAACGAGCCAGTCGAATGTGTGACAGCCAGTAGACTTATCTGGCCAAACATCATCAGTTTATTTCTTCTCTTTCTAGTTCTTTTATATTAATCATGTATTCGAAACTGTTAGTCAATAAAAGTCTTATTATGTGGAACTAATTTCATAGTTGGGTAGATTGAAACCGTAGTCATGTAATGCTAAATTCGTCTGAATGCTTCTCTTTTACTTATTGATTGAACCTGATTGAATTGGTATAGATTTATAATAATCAAACTTGTTCAGAAGTTCTAAGAGCAGTCGACTGAGAGTGACAGCAAGTCGACTGCCATGCAGAACCTGAGTTTACCAAGTTTGCGTATTATAAGTCTGGATCTGTTATATGAGCATAGAGATGACCCGTATCTCGTGCCCATAGTTTGTAACACAGGAATCTTTAGGGGTTCCTGGTTTAATCAACTTGAAGGATCTAGATCTGATACCAATTTCTAGAACTTCAAGTGTTTGTTCGTTTCCATTGTTCCTATGTTTTCCTTAAGTGCAACTTAGTAGATACCATGCTAAATAAAACGAATTAGAGTAGATACCATGCCTAATTCTTGGCCTAGGGAAACATTAACTTTAAGGAGTAGATACCATGCCCTCAAAGAGAACAAACATGAGTAAATAGAGTAGTACAGAAGGTGACTTAGCATTAGTGCCTATTGGTGGAGATCAAAAACCCAACTACTTACTAGATATTTGTGATTCAGAACTACTTGATATAGTTTTTAATCTTTTCATTTCTTTTAGAACAACACTTCAAGATTCTTATTTCTTTTTATTGGTTAGTAAGTTAATTTCTACAATCTCTGTGGGATCAACCCTTGCTTGTCACTACGCTTTTATAAACGATTCGTACACTTGCGAGGTTTTTAATTTGTGTCCAGATTATCTATTTATTTAGATAACTGGATTTCACAACAGGCGCCCATCACCCGTGCCGAGTTCCAGCAGTTCCAGGCAACTGTCCTACAAGCTCTCAACCTCCATTCCAATAACACTAATGCCCCAAGGATTCCCACTCCTCCTCAGATCCGAAGTCCTCGCCAACGGTCCCTAACTCCTCCACAAGCTCCTAGCAACCCCCGCTACATTCCTAGTCCTCGCCGTTCCAGGAGCTACCATCGTCGTAGCCCCCGCTCTCCCTCGTATGAAGACGAATCTAGAGGCTCCCCGGATTACCGTGGAAGGGATGACGCAGTCTATCGCCGTCTCCATGAGATAGAGAGGCGCTTGGGACAGTTAGACCGAGAAGAAGAGCTTAGAGGAAGAACCCTCCGTCCCAGTAGACCTCCTTTTTTCCGAACCATAATGGATGCACCCGTACCGATCGGCTTTAAGCCTCCTCAATTTGAGACCTATTCTGGGGAGACCGACCCCGTTGATCACATCGAAAGCTTCAAGACCCTCATGCTCATCCATCAAGCTTCCGATGCCCTGCTATGCAAGACCTTTCCCGCAACTCTCAAGGGCCCAGCTCGAGAATGGTACTCTCGCCTTGCCCCTTCCTCAATATTCTCTTTCGAGCAGTTTGAGACTCTCTTCGTCACCCACTTCGTGAGTAGCCACAGAACCGAGAAAACCAGCATCTCGCTACTCTACCTCCACCAGAAGAAGGGTGAGAAGTTGAGAGACTATGTGAAGAGGTTCACAGCCGAAGCCAGGTCTATAGCATCCCTCGACCAGTCGGTCGCTGCAGCAGCTTTTCAATCCAATGTCCTCAACTCCAACCTCCACTCCTCCTTCGCCAAGAAGCCCCCACAGAACTTCTCTGACCTCCTCCTCCGGAGCGAAAAGTATATCCGGGCGGAAGAAGCTGAGCACCGCCCCAACTTGGAGGGGTCTTCCTCCGGGTCTAAGAGAAAGGGAACAGAAGAGGAAGGAGCCAAGAAGCTCCAGAAGGATAATGACGGCCAGCGCCGGCCCCCTCCCAGATTTGAAAATTTTACTCCCCTTAACACCAATATCTCCACAATTCTCATGGAAGTTGAGAAGGAGGGGGTGATACCTCCTGCACCAAAAATGAACACCCCCTGCAAAAAGAGGGATAAAGAAAAGTGGTGCCGCTATCACCGGGACCATGGCCATGACACCAATGATTGTCGGGCCTTGAAGAATGAGATAGAAGCCCTCATCCAGAGGTGGCAGCTGGCCAGATTCGTGAGAAAGGACCGAGCCAACCTTCCTCCCCCGCCTCGGGGGGCTAACAAGCGTCCAGAGCACGATGAAACGCCCGACTTCGAAGAGGAGCGTGTCCTACACCTCATCCATGGGGGCCCAATGGGGGCTCCTCCAACTTCTCTCGAAAGGCATTTATAAGAGAAGTCAATTCGGTCCGTGCCACCCCTCCCCCTAAAGGCCTCGGAGTGCCTGTCACATTTTCAGATGAAGACCTCGAGGGCGTCCGAATCCTTCACTGTAACGCACTCGTCATCAACCTTCACATGGCAAACTTCAAAGTGGAGAGGATCCTAGTGGACAATGGCAGCTCCGTTAACATCCTCTTCCTCGCCGCTTTCAAAGGCCTCAAACTCTCCCGAGATAGACTCAAGCCCGCCGGTTACACGCTCCATGGGTTCACGGGAGTGCCAATGACTATTGAGGGGGTGATCACCCTCGACGTAACCGCTGGCAAAACTCTTACTACCCGAACGGAGTCGATGGATTTTATGATTGTGGATGTCCCTGCAGCTTACAATGTCATCCTAGGCCGACCCGGTCTAGCAGCTCTAGAAGCCGTTCCTTCGGCGTACCATCTCAAGATGAAATTCCCCACCCGGGCCGGAGTAGGGAAAGTAAGGGGTAATCAGGAAACGGCCCGTAAGTGCTACATGACCTCTACCCTCGGTCCAGTCCTCTCCCTAAAAACTCTGGAAATCCCCCAAGATGTCGCCCGACCGACATCCGAGCCGATGGATGAGTTGGAGGAAGTGCTCTTCTCAGAGCAGGATCCAACTCGAAAGTTCTTTGTTAGCAAGACCCTCCCGTCCGCCCTATGCTCGGATATTGTACAGTGCATCCGAAGGAACCGAGACCTCTTTGCTTGGTCAGCTGCAGACATGCCCGGTATTTCCAAAGAGCTCTTAGTCCACCACCTCAGTGTTGCCCCAGGATCCAAACCCGTCCAACAGAAGAGGCGCAAGTTCGCCCTCGAGCGCCAACTAGCTATAAAAGAGGAGGTGGATAAGCTCTTGAAGGCCCAGTTCATACAAGAGATAAACTATCCTGAGTGGTTGTCAAATGTAGTAATGGTGAAGAAGTCTAATGGAACTTGGAGGATTTGTATCGATTTTACCGATCTCAACAAGGCTTGCCCCAAGGACCCTTTTCCTCTTCCGAGCATAGACACTTTGATCGATGCCACATCGGGTCATGAACTCCTCAGCTTCATGGACTCCTTCTCAGGCTACAACCAAATCCGGATGTTCCCCCCGGATATCCCGAAGACCTCATTTGTGACCAACCAGGGCTTCTATTGCTACAGGGTTATGCCCTTCGGCTTGAAAAATGCAGGCGCCACATACCAACACCTCGTCAACAAGGTTTTCCAAGCTCAAATCGGCCGTAATATGGAGGTGTATGTTGACGACATGCTTGTAAAAAGCATCCGAGGTGCCGATCATGTGACCGACCTCCAGGAGGCGTTTGATGTTCTGAGAAAGCACAACATGAGACTCAATCCGAACAAGTGTGCGTTTGGAGTCTCGTCATGAAAGTTCCTCGGCTTCATGGTTAGCCAACGGGGAATTGAAGCTAACCCTGAGAAAATCAAGGTCATACTAGACATGGCCCTTCCCAAGAATGTTAAGGAAGTTCAGAGGTTAACAGGCCGCCTAGCCGCCATAGGGCGCTTTCTTTCGAAGTCCGGGGAGAAATGCCTCCCCTTCTTCAAGGCCCTCAGGGGGGCTAAAGGTTTCGAATGGGGTCAACAGCAACAGGAGTCGTTCGACCAGCTCAAGGCCTACCTCGTCAATCCTCCCCTCCTCAACAAACCAATTCCTGGTGAACCCCTCTACCTCTACCTGGCAGCCTCCGAACAGACCCTCAGTGCTGTTTTAGTAAGGGAAGAAGACCGGGCTCAAAAGCCCATCTACTATGTGAGCAAGGTGCTTCGGGATGCCGAGCTCCGCTATCCGAGAATTGAAAAGATGGCTTATGCCCTAGTGATGGCCGCAAGAAAACTTCGCCCATACTTTCAGTCCCATTCTGTGGTCGTCCGTACCGACCAACCATTGAAGCAAGTGCTCCACAAGCCCGAGACCTCGGGTCGCCTTATGAAGTGGTCTATCGAGCTGAGTCAGCATGATATAACATATCAGCCTCGGACCGCGATCAAGGCTCAGGCCCTAGCAGAATTTATAGTTGAAAGTACCATCCCTGAGTTTAGCCAAGCGATGAAGGGACCACCTATCTGGTCGGTTTATGTGGATGGATCCTCCTGTAACGAGGGAAGCGGAGCCGGGGTCATCCTGGCGGGCCCAGATGACTTCATCCTCCAATACTCCCTCCGTATAAACTTCAAGGCCTCTAACAACGAAGCAGAATACGAGGCACTCATAGCCGGTCTTGGGATGGCTCGCAATGCAAGGGCACAACGCCTCCGGATCTTTAGCGACTCTCAGCTAGTCGTAAATCAGGTCCTCGGCGAGTATGAAGCACGTGATGACAGGATGGTCAAATACTTAGCCAAGGTCAAGAGCCTCATGGCACTGTTTGAAGAAGTCCTCCTCCAACGAATACCCCGGGAAGAAAATGCCCAGGCCGATGCCCTATCCAAGCTAGCCTCTTCTTCCCTCCAAGGTCTCGAATAGACCGTCTTGATAGAGGTCCTTCTAAAGCCAAGTATAGAGGATGAAAACTCTGACTCAATGGAGTCACTGCCTGTTTTGCGTGAAGATAACTGGATGAAGCCCCTCGTCGAGTTCTTACGGGACGGTCTCCTCCCCGAAGATCCTAAGGAAGCACGGAGAGTAAGAACCCGAGCAGAGCGATACACACTCATCGGGGGTATCCTTTACAAGCGTTCTTTCACCCAGGTAGACGGCAGGCCTTATCTGAGATGCCTTTCCCCAGAGCAAGCCAAATACACCCTGCAAGAGCTTCACGAGGGCATCGGCGGGGCACATTCGGGGTCCAGATCCCTGGCCCGCAAAGTATTGAACTACGGATATTTCTGGCCCACTCTCTTGCAAGATGCCGAACTACACGTTCGGCAATGCGTCTCATGCCAAAAGTACTCCAACATCCGATGCCTCCCACAAGCTCCACTCACTTCCCTATCAAGTCCAATTCCCTTCGCAATGTGGGGGATGGATTTATTAGGGCCCTTCCCACCAGCTCCCGGCCAGTTTAAATTCTTAGTCGTGGCAATCGACCACTTCTCAAAATGGATAGAGGCCGAGCCCTTGGCCACGATCACCGAGAACAAGGTAGTCCAGTTCTTTTGGAGGAGCGTAATCTGCCGATTCGGCATCCCTTGGGTCCTCATAACAGACAACGGAATCCAGTTCACCGGGGCTGCCTTCCGAGCTCTATGTGAAGACCTAGCCATCCAACACCGATTCTCCTCCGTTTCCCATTCCCAGTCGAATGGCCAAGTCGAAAATGCTAACCGACAGATCCTCTCCGGCATAAAGAAGAGGTTGGATAAATGTTCCAAAGGCTTATGGGTCGATCAGCTCCCCAACGTGCTGTGGAACTACCGCACCACAAAACGGACCCTCACAGGAGAGTCTCCCTTCAATCTCACCTATGGGTCCGAGGCTATGATTCCCCTAGAAGTCGGTATACCCTCTCCCCGTCTAATGGCCTATGAAGAAGAACAAAATGCCAGAGAGCTCCAAGCAAATCTAGACCTGATAGATGAGATCCGGGAAAGAGCTGCCATCCGACAGCAAAGCTACCGAAGGAGGATAGAGTTGGCATACAATAAGAGAGTCTGTCCTACCGACCTCAAAGAAGGGGACCTTGTCCTTAGAAAGTTAGTCATCTCGTTCCCAGGACAGAAAAGCAAATTGGCTCCAAATTGGGAGGGACCCTATAAGATTGCCAAAGAAGTTCGGCCCGGGACATACAGACTAGAAGACCTCGAGGGCAGAGAGATCCCCAGGACCTGGAATGCCGACCATCTTCTAAAATACCAAGAGAGAGCACCAACGCCTCTCTAAGTATTTTTAGGATGTCAAACCATTCCTCTCCTATCACTTGTACTATTTTTCTTTTATTTCTCTCTTGTAATAACGGCTTGCAACTTTAGAAGCAGCCGACCACTAGTCATCAATAAAGAAAACTTTTTCATATTTTACTCTTGTAAAAATTGTTTACATCTATCTACTTTTATTCTTCACTCTAACGATGGTTCGGAGTCCAACACTTGGCTCGATTCTACTTCGCAAGTTCGCTTCTAATCGAGCTAGAAGTAGTTCGCCATTCGGAATTGCTCCCATAGTCGTTGAACTACTCTAACGATGGTTCGGAGTCCAACACTTGGCTCGATTCTACTTCACAAGTTCGCTTCTAAGTGACCTAGAAGTAGTTCGCTTCTAAGCGACCTAGAAGTAGTTCGCCATTCGGAATTGCTCCCACAGCCGTTGAACTACTCTAACGATGGTTCGGAGTTCAACACTTGGCTCGATTCTACTTCGCAAGTTCGCTTCTAAGCGAGCTAGAAGTAGTTCGCCATTCGGAATTGCTCCCACAGCCGTTGAACTACTCTAACGATGGTTCGGAGTCCAACACTTGGCTCGATTCTACTTCGCAAGTTCGCTTCTAAGCAAGCTAGAAGTAGTTTGCCATTCGGAATTGCTCCCACAGCCGTTGAACTACTCTAACGATGGTTCGGAGTCCAACACTTGGCTCGATTCTACTTTGCAAGTTCGCTTCTAAGCGAGCTAGAGGTAGTTCGCCATTCGGAATTGCTCCCACAACCGTTGAGCTAATCTAATGACGAGTTCGGAGTCCAAACACGTGGTTCGGCTCAGCTCCGCAAAGCTCGCTTTTAAACGAGCTAGGAGTGGGTCACCCATATGAAGGAAGATTTGCTTCTGATTTTGAGTAGTTGTCAAAAGTTGGAAAAGTTATACTTATCAATTTGTCAACCATCACAGCACTCAAACATCGGGAACAAAACAAACTTTTTTATTAAGGGCCCGGACCAAGCCGACACTACGACAAGGTTTTTACAATAGTTTGAAAAGCATAATACAACTTATTCAGTGCTTCTTTGGAAGGGGAACGCTTCGGTTCAGAGATACGCGAGGACGACGTCGCCTCGCTTCTGAACTCGACTCCAGACCTACGAAGCGAGATCCCCCTTCGTCACTAGCTCTAGCGGTGGCCCCAACCGAGGCCCCACTGGACGAAATAGCTACGGCACTCTGAGCATCTGCTGTAACACCTCGGATTTTAAAATACCGGAAATATTCGTTTTTATATTTTGTAGGGGTGAGAATTATTTTAAAGCTATAATTTATTATTATTTTAATATCGATACTGGTATTGAATATTTGTGGTTGATTGGTATTATTGATATATTAGAGTTAAGAGTTGAGATTTTGTGTGAGGAAATATAGTTTATTATATTTTTTCATTATGGGGGATTGTTATAAGATAATTTTAATGTGTTTTGTATTGTTTGTATTATGATAGAAAAGAGTTGGGGTTTATTTGTAATATATTGGTTTTGGAGGGCTCATATGTGAATATACCATATTATTATTATTAAATTTATTACCAAAGTAACCCCTTCCCCATTTTCCCCTTCTTTTCCTTCTTTCTTTCCTTTCCGTTTTCTTCCTCCCGATCGAAGCAGCCGAACCCCCCATTTTGGCCGACTTCTCCTCACCCAAATCTCGGTCGATTCCCCATGGTTTTCCAATTAATTCAAGGGGATGTCTAATTGAAGGGTTCTCTTCCTCATGGTGGCTTCAATTTGGAAAAAAGCAATGGAAAGGTATACCCTATTTTGTTTTATTTGTATAGAACTAAATGATTTCAATTTCTATTGAGTAGAACGGTTAGGGTAGGGAGATTAGGAGGTGTTGGTTATTGTAGAGGCAAGAGATTAGCAAATTATTGGGGATTTTGCAAGTTGCAAAAAAATTAGGATTTTGGGTTTGTAAAATAGATATATATATATATAAGAATTATCTCTGTATGGTGGTAAAAATTATAGTGAGCCATTAGAATAAAATGGGGAGTAGTAATTTTGGCATAAACTTGAACTATAGGGTTTATGAAATCAGGTAGAAAACTCGATCCAAATAATTGTAGAAAATGCATATTAGGGTGTAGAGTATTATGAAAGGATTAATATAAATTTAGGACGATTTTTATAGGCTTAAGCTCAATTAAATTGAGTGAAATAGACTATAGGTGAAAAGTGCACGCCGGGTGTTCGATAAAATGCCCGAGCAAGATTTAGGTGAGAATTTGATGGGTTCGGAGGTGTAGTTGAGTCTTATTATTATTATTAACCCTAATATGTGAGATTAGGACAAAGGGGATTAAGGAATTTAGAAAATATGAATTTTTCTTATTAGAAAGCCTCCGATCAATAAGGAAGTGTTTGTATTAGAATCCGAATTCGAAATCTATCGATGTACCTCACCTACATATGTCATTTGTAATGCGTGGGTGAAGACGGATTAAAATTTGGAGGTCCGAATGTTGAGTTTTGAGCTTTAAACTAATTGGTTCTATAATTTTTCAATTAGGAGGAAAAAGTCGAACTTCGACTGGCTACAGGACGGACGTGGGACATCGTTTGCTCGATCCGTCAGGTGAGTATGTTGTATTTATAAATATTTTATATTGTGGTCGAATTTCGTGGCTTTGTGATGTATTTCGTAGAAGTTATATTAAAAACTGATTTTGAAAGAAAATACGGATTTTTAAGGGCCCGAAACTGAGTTTTTGTGATATTTGAGGAAATTAACTATTTTAAGTATACAAAACCTATATTATGGGTTAATGTGACTTGTTGAAGTATAAAAATTAAATATATTAAATCGTTTATGCATATATTTACCCCGTGCATGTTTTGTGCATGTTTTTGGGGTATATAGGCCGATATAGGCAATTGGGTATATGTGGAGCCTTGTGTATGGGCTAGCAAGCTATGGATGGTTGTTATGAGATGTAATTAGATGAAATTAGTGATTGTGATCATTTTTGGAAACCCATGTATTTATAGTACATGTTTTGTGCATGTTTTGGGGCATATAGTCCCTTATAAGTAATTATAATTACATGGAACATGGTGTATGAGCTAATAGGCTAGAATTGGATATTATGAGATTTAATTAGAGGAAATAAGTGATTTTGGCCCCTTTTTCTGGGAAACCCGCATGTGTGGTGTATATTTGTATTATTTATATATCATGATATTGACTCGGGATGTGATAATTGATGAAATTAGTAAGTGGGGATATGTTTGCATTATAATTATGTTTGAAGTAAATTAATGGGTAATAATATGATATTATAATGTGATGAGGTATACATTTTGATACTTTTGCGATACGGAATAACTTAATGTAGTTCTTTTAGTAATGTTATAACTTGGCGTATGCCTATATATGATATAATGAGGTAATGAATAACATGGTACCCTTAATGTGGGTTGTTATGGCAAAATAAATATCTTGGTGCATTAATATTATGCATTAAGACGATATGTTGAGTTATGTGTTGAATAACGGGGTGTATGCATAATGTGGTATGATAATATGAAGATAAAAGATCAGCTGGTGAGTGCTAATAAAATGTGTTATTAATTCACGTGATTAAAGTCAAGGATGTGGCAATTGTTTAATTAAAAGCTGTGATACTTTATGTTGATATAATAAGATGAAAAGATGAAATGATTAAGGCTAATAACAGATGATTTTGTTGACCAGTACCTACAGCAATCCTGGGGGTTTGGGCTAGACCTCCTAATACCCAAGGACCGGCTTGGGGTGCGGTGTTTTTCCCTCCTGGCTATCGGCTGGGAGGAAGTACCCAGTTTACCTGGGGTGCGGTGTTTTATCGCCCAAGCTATCGGCTTGAGGCCCGGTTTTCCTCGATGACAGCTGTCGCGAGGAAGTACCCAGTTTACCTGGGGTGCGGTGTTTTTCCTTCCTGGCTATCGGCTGGGAGGAAGTACCCAGTTTACCTGGGGTGCGGTGTTTTTTCCTCCTGGCTATCGGCTGGGAGGAAGTACCCAGTTTACCTGGGGTGCGGTGTTTTTCCTTCGATGACAGATGTCGCGAGGAAGTACCCAGTTTATCTGGGGTGCGGTGTTCCCTCGCTAGTTCGGCTAGGAGGAAGACGTAGCCTCAGACGAGTAAGACTCTGTGTGAGCATCGGTCCGCGTGTTTTACTGGGCTGTCGGCTTTCAGTATATTGGGATACTGTGGCTCACTGGTCGACAAACTAATAAAATAACTAAGTGTAAATAAAATGTGAAAGCAAAGAAAGTGGAACGTGAATTGTGAATGTGAAAGAAAGTGGGTGTGAATGAAATGATTATGAAGAGATACGAGTTATGAGTTGTGTATGAAAAGAAATGATAATTGCAGTATGTGGTTGGTGTTAAATGAAAAAGTAAAAGAGGCATGTGTTTATGTGAGTAGTATAAAGTAATTGTGTAATAAGAATGATTATTAAAGTAAAATACAGTATGATATGAGTGGTACATCTTGGAATTGTGTCAAGGAACTACCTGCCCGCTATTTCTGTGGAAATGGTGGGAACTACCTGCCTTGGCATAATTCGCAGGGTGAGTTGGTGTACTTGTGGTAATGATTAATGGAAATGAGAAATTAAATAAGTGAAGATGATAAGTGATTGAAGTGAATTAATAACCAAGCTATCGGCTTGAGATGTGATGTGATATTACCCAAACTGTTTGTTTGGGGTGCGGTGATTATTACCCAAGCTATCGGCTATGGGGTGTGATATGTTGTGGCCCCAATTGTGTTTGGGGATTCAGTGAATATGATGATAAGATATATTGCTTATAAGAATGAGAAATTACTAAAGTGATATAATGAGATGTGAATGAGCTATAAAACATGGTGTGATGCAATGAAAGCATTGCAATAAGAAATAAGATGTTATATTTGCGTCATAAAACACGAATGAATGTGGCATTATGAGAATAGAAGCATATAGATAAGAAGTGATACTTGATATAATATAATAAAATAAATACCCGTATTATGAAATTAGTTGTGAAAATGGTTATTAAAGAAAGTATGTTCTATTATGAGTTGTGTACCATGGAGGTGTGTCAGGGAACTACTCACCCGCTAATTTCGTGGGAATGGTGGGAACTACCTGCCTTGGCACAACTTCCAGAATGAATGGGTGAGTTGATGATATAATATAAATAAATGAAGCGCATAGCCAAATAGAAATGAAGAAAATATGTAGTAGCATCATGTGGTTATATTCATATAATACTATTATGACGATAATTGTGGAAGAATGAATATTGGGGTTAGAAAATTTAAATTGAACAGTAATGGATTGTATGTGAATTCGTATATTGCGAATGTAAAATAAGTATATATATATATATATATATACGAGGTTGATGTGAAGTATATTATGAAATGTGGGAAGTTATGGATAATTAAATAGTTGAATGCAGGATTGGCAAAGTATTTGCTATATCGTTGTATTGACGATGTTGTGTTCAGGATTCAGGTTGCATTATCTTAATTTGGTATTCGTAAGTTTAAATTATTTTCTTTATACTATTTTAATTTGTCATTAGATTAATAACTATACTCACACCAGAAATGGCTAACCCCTTAGTGTTTGGGGGGTTAGGGGAGTCTGAGGACTACCCTAGATCCCCTACCGTTACAGGTTCTCATCAGTGTAGGGGTGAAGCGTGGAATGGTAGGATGAAGTTTAATTAAAAAAATTTGTATTATTTAGTTATAGGAATAGTAAAATTTATGATTTAAATTGTATTATGGGTGTATAAGCATGTATATGACGATGATGAGTATAGTGTGAGGTGGTGTGGTATGTTCGTGACCCGTACCCATCTCGTTGTGGAGTACCGGGCTCTGTGGTAGGTTTTACAAGGATTTTTCTAAAAATTTACCTCGTTTTTCAAAGAAATTTATAGTTTTTAATTGATATTTGATAATCTGTTATGAGTTTGGCCCCCAGAGCATTATATTATATTGCCTGTGTGTATCTGCTCATTTTGGCCTGGGGAGCCCATGAAAATATTATGTGGATTGTGAGCTACGGAATTTTGAGCAGAATTCCGTAAGCTTTTTGTGTTTCGGGGCAAAATTTACAGGGGAGACTCTGCCAAAATTTTCCCTGAAATATAACTTTCTTAGTTTATGATTAAAGTGATATAGAAATTGAAGGAATTGAATTTGGAGACTTAGTTTTCAAAAAAAAAAATTTGGGGTGTTACATCTGCTGGGCTTCGCCTAATAGCAGGCAAGCGAGTCGCAAGTTCGTAAAAAGTGATCCCTCTTTCGCTCTCCTCACGAGTGCATGACGTGCTGCGAACGTTGGCCCTTATAGGCTGAGGTTTTAGCGAAGCAATCTCCTCCTCCAGCTCAATGATCCTATCTCTCAGGATCTCGTCCGCCTCCGATGTTTTGAGACGAGGAAGTTTAGACGAGCCCGCGACATTACTATTATCAGCCACTACGCGACGAAGATGAGTCACTTCGATACCTCTATCGATCGTGATCCGCCTTAATTTGTTGATTCTGGCCAATAACTCGTTGCGCTCGGACATCAACATCCCCACCTTCGAAGCTAACTCCTCTTCTTCGGCTAAGTGTTCTTTTGTTGTCACCTCCAATTGACGAATCTCCGCCAGCAGTTCGTTATTTCTCGCTTCGACATCAAAGACGCCCTTACAGATCGGCTCTACCTCGCCTTCGAGAGGCGTCTTTCACGACTGCTTTCGCAGTTGCTTTAACTCACTTAAATACCCTCTCGCTGTTGCTTTGATTTCTTCCAAATTCAAGAAGTCATAAAACGCTATGTTCCAATTGCGGGAAAGAGCCTCCTTCGTTTTCTTTAACTCAATGCGGAGGTAGGAGACCTCAGTAATTGGACCAAACTCAACCTGAAAAGCGGAGAAGTATCAAGAGAAATCTCCAACACATAGAGATGCAATCCGAGCAAAAAGAGTTAAACATTTTTGTGAAAGTTTCATAATCCTCAGCCAAAATCCCACAAAAGTTTGCATTGAAATCCAAGAGTTTACAAAAGGCGGTGGCCAGTCCGCAGTTAGGCGTTACAAAGAAAAAGAAGAAAGAAAAACAGAGCAGAAGACGACAAAGTCAAGGGTCGACCTCGTCAACGGTCGGCACAGTTACAATTGCACGACCAGCACCATCCTCGTCCTCGGCATCCTCGCCATCCGGCCTTGGCGCGAGCATGGACAAGGGCATCTCTTCCTCGCCCTCCACGGAGTCGTAGAAATAGTAGTCTGAGACGTCAAACCTGGGGTTCCGAGCGACGATGTGCTTCAGGGCTCGGCCATAGGCCTCCTCCATGTTCGACAGCATGTGAGCTTTGGCCTCATCCCGGACCGCCTTCTCTGCGGCTGCCACCTTCAAAGCTTGCTCGTTCAGGGCTTCCTCCGTCGCCTTCCGAGCCTCAGACAGTTCCCCTTCAAGCCGAGCTCTCTCCTTCTCAAGGGCCTCAACCTTGGAGGCTTCGGCGGCCGACCTCCTCAGCGCCTCGGCAAGCTGAGCTTTCAAGCTGCCGACCTCGGCCTCAAGCGATGTAGAACGCAGCTGCTCGGCCTCCAGCTCCCTCACCGCTCTGGACCGTTCCGACCGTTCATGGTCGTTCAGAATTGTCATCTCCTTCTCCTTGCTCTTAAATTCCTCGAGCAAGTGGTTGAAGTGGCAGAGGGTCTACAGGCGATATGTGAAGCTGTCAAAAACGAGCACAAAAACTTGGAAAAATTTTCAAGAAAGTAATTCACTACTTACCGACATAGTATTCCGAGCGATCTGCATCGCAGCGTCACCAACTTCACGAGCCTTCAACGCCGCTCGGTCCTTGGGGGTCGGCAGGTGTTTCACCGCCTGCATACAAATGTTTCCGTCCCTCAAGAACCCGTCGACCTTCATCACCCTCCAGTCGAGGACGAAGATGCGCTTGTGCTCCTCGGTCAAAATCCGCTCCGCCTCGGCAGTAAGTGGCGGAACGTCGAGAGCCAACAGCGCACCGATGTTGAACGCTCCGCCGGAAGACCCCAGAGCATCCGTTTGCGCCGGCGGGGTCGGCACATCCGAGGTTGGTAAGACGGTCGGCTCGACGAGATCTTTCTCGGTCTTGGCCTGGGAAGCCTCAATAGCCGGGCGCTCGGGGGTCGGAGAAACCGAGGGTACCTTGGGCGCTCGGCCGCCTTGAGGTCCGGCCACGGTCCTCTTCCTCTTCCGCATCTCCTGCTCCCTTGCCGCTCGGGCCTTCGCCATCAAGCCTTTGTAATCCATGCCGGAAGATTCTGCACAAACCGGGCGAAGAGAGTTAGAAAAATTTTCAAGGAAAAACTTCAAAGAAAAAAACTAGTACAGAAGAGGCCTACTGGGGTTGATCGGACTAAGACCCCCTCGGAACAACGCCTCCTTCGTAATGTCCTTCCAGCTGAGGGTCGGGAGGCCGAGCAACTTCTCCACGACCTCGGCCTCCTCATTGCTGAGCACGGGCTCTTTCTTCACACGTTTCAGAAGACCTTCCCTCAACCACACCGTCGGTATCGCCCACGGCTCAGGAGCTCGGACGAGGAAGTACTTTTCCTTCCAGTGCTTGATCGAGTCCGGGTTTTCGATCAACTTTATGCCCTTCCTCGGCGAGAGGTAGAACCTCTGCTCGTTCTTGCTAGGTTGGCAAGGTCGGTAGAGACTCCGAAGGATGAACATGTTCGGCTCGGCGCCGACCTCCTGACACTGAAGAACAAATGCCATCACATGCCGCCACGTGTTCGGCATCAGCTGAGCCGGACACAGGCCGTACCACTGCAGCACCTGCACCACAAAAGGGTGCAGCGACAGACGAAGTCCGACATTCAGTGAGTCGGCGGGAAAAACACAAATATCGGCCGAGGACGAGATGTACGCTCGGAAGCTGGGGCCGGGGAGCAAAAGTCCGTACTCCGCTGGGATCTGGAACCCACTCCGGATCCGAAGCAGATCCGCCTCGGTCAGCACCAAAGAGATATGATCCATCTCAGAGGTTTCCCTCGGCTTGTTTTCCTCAATTGATTGGGCTGTGCCCTGCGTCACCTTCTCCAGCAGTTCTCCAGTGTAGCGCCGCACACCGCCGACGCTAGACAGAACGCTCGGTTGCCGACCCAGTTCCCCTGCTCTCTTCGGATGCTCAATAATGGTTTCCACACCCTTGCCCTTGTTAGACCGGGCCTCAACTTCCTGGAGTGGCTCGGCAACCTCCCCGACTGTGTTCGGCCGAACCAAAGTCCCTTCGGTCGGCTCCACGGCCTTCTTCCCTTTATCTCTGCTAGGCCTGACCACTCGACTGGCGCCTATGTCCGAGGAGGGGGTCTCGTCCGTGGAAGATAACTTAACCATTTTTACAAAGATGGGGAAAGGGGACTGACCTTGAAGTGACTATTACGGCCGGAAAGATCACCGGAGAATAAAACGCCTGGTCGCGACAGCTAGCAGCGCCGCTCGAGAGCTAACAGCCTCACTTGCAAGTAAAAATCAAGAGTGAGAAAGTGAAAGTGAGAAATGAGGTGAAGTGTTGAGGGGGTGAAAACTTATAGTGAAAACGGCGCCTCTTGGGCTTTGTAACGTAAAGGCGCGACTCTTGGGCCTCCCTTGAACCGTTACAAAAGCCCAAACGGCTAAGTAATGAAGAGAGACGACTGATGGCAAAGGGAGCGACGTTTCGACCCCCTAAGTAAGGCTGCTCGGCACTCCACATCCAACGACTGAGATCGCCCCACGTCCCTCAGATCGAACAGCCGAGCGACAGGCGATCCGAGCCGTATCGCTCGGATTCCGAGCAAGTGCCAATCCGAGCCACGAAATGGAGAAAAACAACTTTCTCCTCAAGATTCGTGCTAGATTTCGATCAGACGGCCCAGATCATGCCAGCGTCACTAAACGACAAGATAGTGTTTTCTTGGGAACCGTGCCTGCCTCGAGATCTACGCCAACATCCAACGGCCGAGATCGCCCCACGTCCCTCGGATCGAACAGCCGAGCGACAGGCGATCCGAGCCGTATCGCTCGGATTCCGAGCAAGTGCCAATCCGAGCTACGAAATGGAGAAAAACAACTTTCTCCTCAAGATTCGCGCTAGATTTCGATCAGACGGCTCAGATCTTGCCAGAGCCACTACGCGACAAGATAGTGTTTTCTTGAAAACTGAGCCCTCATCGAGATTCTCGCCAAGATCCGATGGCTCAGATCGCTCCACGTCGCTCGGCGATCCGAATTGAGTGACAAGCAATCCGAGCCGCTCGCCCGAGGGTAAAACCGAGCTATATCGCTCGGATTCCGAGCAAGTGCCAATCCGAGCTACGAAATGGAGAAAAACAACTTTCTCCTCAAGATTCGTGCTAGATTTCGATCAGACGGCTCAGATCTTGCCAGCGCCACTACGCGACAAGATAGTGTTTTCTTGGAAACTGAGCCCGCATCGAGATTCGCGCCAAGATCCGACGGCTCAGATCGCTCCACGTTGCTCGGCAATCCAAACTGAGTGACAAGCGATCCGAGCTGCTCGCCCGAGGGTAAAACCGAGCTATATCGCTCGGATTCCGAGCAAGTGCCAATCCGAGCTATGAAATGGAGAAAAACGACTTTCTCCTCAAGATTCGCGCTACATTTCGTCAGACGACTCAGATCTTGCCAGCGCCACTACGCGACAAGATAGTGTTTTCTTGGAAACTGAGCCCGCATCGAGATTCTCGCCAAGATCCGACGGCTCAGATCGCTCCACGTCGCTCGGCGATCCGAACTGAGTGACAAGCGATCCGAGCCGCTCGCCCGAGGGTAAAACCGAGCTATATCACTCGGATTCCGAGCAAGTGCCAATCCGAGCTACGAAATGGAGAAAAACAACTTTCTCCTCAAGATTCGCGGTAGATTTCGATCAGACGGCTCAGATCTTGTCAGCGCCACTACGCGACAAGATAGTATTTTCTTGGAAACTGAGCCCGCATCGAGATTCGCGCCAAGATCCGACGGCTCAAATCGCTCCACGTCGCTCGGCGATCCGAACTGAGTGACAAGCGATCCGAGCCGCTCGCCCGAGGGTAAAACCGAGCTATAACGCTCGGATTCCAAGCAAGTGCTAATTCGAGCCACGAAAGTGAAGAAAAATGCTGCCGAGCGTCCCCGATGTTAGATCATCACGAAATTTGCATCTCGAATGATCGACGATCCAGATTGCGCCACGTCCACTAAACGACAAGATAGCATTTTCTTGAGAACCGCGCCAGTCTCAAGATTCGTGTCAAGATCCAACGACCCAGATCGCTCCACGTCACTCAGTATTTCGAGCCGAGCAACTGGCGATCCGA
This sequence comes from Hemerocallis citrina, assembly GCA_017893485.1. NCBI lineage: Eukaryota > Viridiplantae > Streptophyta > Magnoliopsida > Asparagales > Asphodelaceae > Hemerocallis > Hemerocallis citrina. The sequence continues at coordinate 4,280,868 of CM030365.1, read as the reverse complement.
GCCACTTGCGCGGAGGAAGAGCCGAGCCACTTCGCTCGGATTCCGAGCAAGTGCCCATCCGACCCACAAAAGCGAGAAAAACACTGCCGAGCGACTTCATCCGTCCGATCTTCCAGAATTTCGCGCTCGCTCGAGATCAACGGTTCAAATCGCGCCACGCAATAATTTGGTATTTTATTTATTAAAATCATTTTATTTACTTAAAAAATTGCGAAAAAATGATTAAAAATTCGGGAAAATTAGTTAAAAATCCTAGGAAATAATTATAAAATTGGGGAAATATTTTTGAACCCCCGAGTGGATAATTATCGCCTAGGACCATTTATTAAGACCCCCGAACGACGAATCGACACTTCGCAAAAATTGAGTAAATACTGCGAAAAAGTAGGTAAAAATCACCAAATAACCAGAAGAGCTCCAAATCAACTTGGAACGCAACCAACTCAAAAAATGACCATACTACCCCCTGCAAAGATTCAAAACCTTCCATTTGGACTCCGATACAACTCCGCTAGCCATTAAAACAGTAAAACTACTCCTCAAAGGCTGATCAAGCTCAGTCTTCGGGAGTGGGGGGCTCGTGATATGGCTAAAAAACGGGGTTAAATCAAAACCGTCCAAATCAGGAACGGATCTTAAAGCTTAGGGGTAAAATGGTAATTTTACCTATCGTTGGGCCTGAAGCGGGTACTGGATCTCTCCCTTAAAGATCCAATAACCCGCGAACAGGTCCACCCCAACTGGGTGCGGGTTTTAACCCGCAGTGAACCCAGTCCATTAGGATAGAATTAGGATTTCTGATTAATCCTAATCAACGGCCCTAATTCATATCTATCCTTTTACTGGGAATTAGGGATTACATTCCTTATCTATACGCAGGAATTACATGCCTAATTTGATCCCCTAAGATACCTATAAATACCCCCCATCCATTTCCATTAAGAGGTAATCAATCTTATGCCAGTTTTCACGCTCTTTCTTAATCATCCCTGATTACTGACTTGAGCGTCGGAGGGTGCGTCGCTGGGAACAACCCCGGTGTCTTGCACTTTTTGCAGGTGTACGGCGGGAGCAAGCGTCAAATTCTGGCGGAACAGGTAAACAGGTTTCCTATTCAAAGTTTTCCAAGAATCCACAAATTATATCTGTTTGCCCCCACACCGAATTTAGCGGCAACAGTATGTGAGTGGTATAATTTGGTTGTGTGATCTATGAATGTTCTCATGGATCATAGATGTTAAATTTTATTTGCTAGAATGTATGTTTAGGGTTTGAGTATGACTATGAAAATGATGGATTGGATGGATGAAAAATTGGATCTTGTGAAACCCTAGTGGTAGGTGAATATAAATTTGATATGGTGATGTTATCAATTGATTATGGTTGTGTGTTATGGTTGAGATTCAGTTTTGAGAAATTTGAATGGAAAAGTTTTGAATTAGGAGATCATGTCTTGAGAATTGGATTTGAGATAATTTGTATTTAGTTTGATGAATATACCCAAATTGGGATTCTCTTGAGATTTTGATATTTATATGTTTTGGACCTGAATACGAACTATTTCAGTGATCAATATGTTTTTAAGAAACTCATTTTTTGGATATATGCACAATTTATGTTTTAATCGAAAGGAATCAATAAAATCACTATTTTTATAAATTCAAGTAGTTTTGATTTAGCCTTATGGACTATTATATGTCCTACAAGTTATATTTGATCATATAAGAAATATGCTTTTCGTAGAAATCGTTTTCATAAAGTAAAATCACGTATCGGTTGAAAAGTGCACAACCAAAATTCTGTAGACTGTAGGCCGACAGTCGACTAGTGTGAATTCTCAGTCGACCGACACGACCCGGCTGCTATGTTCTCTAGTTTTCTTGAAATCTCTTTCTGGACAGTCGACCTATACCTTTTACAATCGACTGGTACACTTAGAATTATTTTTCAAACTTATTGTAATTTTACGTTCTGGACAGTCGACCTATCCCCTTTTTCAGTCGACTTCTATACTTAGAATTATTTTTTGAAAGATATTGAAATATTTTTTGGACAGTTGACCTATGACCCTTTTCAGTCGACTTATAATACTTAGATTTATTTTTCCTCAAAGCTACTAGATTTTCTCTCTGGACAGTCGACTTACCCATTTCTATAGTCGATTGACGCTGATGTATCTTTATATTTTTGAATGATCTTTAAAATGATTTATTCTCTAAATGTTTTAATCTATAACGTACTATTTTATACTCTCTCTTCTATTGGACATATGTTTTCAAGATGTTAAGTTGAGCAATTTATGTTGGAAGGTTGGTTTGGATATTTGAGTGTGAGTCTTTAGAGGGTGTGTGTGACCCTAGTATACCGGCAGTTAAGTTATTTATGTTTGTGCCTATTGAGGCATTTTAGTGGATCAGTTATTGAGTTAAGTCCGGTAGGGTACACCAACTCTAGGAGATTTGTAAAGTAATTAAATAACCTAAATGATAAGGACAGGCACTAGTGGTTATATGATGAACGGGAACATGGGTTATGGACCTCAGTATGGCTTGCGGTGTGAGATAATCCCCGAAATTATCCAGGTGTGAGTGAAATAGTCTCCGGAATTACCTGTGGTGTGGGATTGATCTCCGGAATTATCGGGGTCGAGGCGACGCACATGTGGTATTCGTGTGATGAGGTGCCATTGCTTGCGGTGTGGGGTATTCTCGAAGATTCCCAGGTGTGAGTGAAATAGTCTTCGGAATTATCTGTGGATAGAGATTGACCTCCGAAATTATTGGGGCTTGGGCTAATACTCACAGTTTATCTTTATCTCGTAGTAGTCATCGTGTTAGGATTAGTTGCATAGCGGGGATTAAACCATATAATTTGGAGACGTTAAGGGTTTGCACCGAACCTATGTACTATGGAATGCATAGGCTTCGACAAGTACGCATTAGAGAGTCCGCATATAGACTTGTGTTTTCTTGACTTGGTTTTATGCATGTATTTTCCTGTTTTCTACACTTGACACTTAGTTTCACTTGATGTTTACATGTTTCTTTGCTACGGCATATTCACGTATTCTTAATTATTACATGTTGTTTATGAATCCATGCTTTACTTATGTTGCTTGTTTTATTGTCACTCACACCTTTATGGCTGACTCCTTTAGTTTTGGGGGTTAGGGTTATCTCTAGCCTCATATTTTACAGGTAATTTCTTAAGGCTCGGATTTGGATGCTTGAGTTAAAGTGATGTAGTGACTTATGTAATTTGAAAAGTGTTGTAAAGAAAAGAGAATTGTAATTTAAGGTGTATTGTATTCCGCTGTGCTATGTAAATGATTATTGTAATAAAAGTTGAAAAAATTATTGGTGTTAAGTTGTGTTTAATATTACATTGAAGTTGATGCTGGAAATTGTGCCACGTATTTTCTAAGATATTATATTAGAAATTCGGGGCGCTACACGGAGGCCGCAGTTGTCAATTGCGGCCTACGTATTATCGAGGCCGCAGTACTCAACTGCGGCCTCAATTATATCTTCCTTCATTTGACTTGAAAAATTTTTAACCAAGTTTTGGAATCTAGATTTTTTTGGTATGTATATAGGCCATAGTAGGAAACTGCGACCACATTACCGAAGAGGCCGTAGTTCGGTACTGCAAGTGGTCTATTTTGGGAATTAGTTTAAAAAGCGGCATATTGTGGGAATTAGTTTCAAAAAGTGGTATATTTTGGGAAAAAATCGAAAATACATGTCTTCCACGTACTAAATAAACTTTGCTTCCTATAAGATGTGCTATTGAACTTGAGTCAATCCTATCCTTCCATTGTTAAAATAAAACCAAATGAACGGTCCGAGAACTCAAAGGTTTTCCCACCGTCTTCCTTCTTCTTCCTCTCTCTCTCAAAACCAACTGAACCCTAGTGTCTTCTCCACCCCAACCCCTGAAAAACTCTCCGCCATCTTCACTGTAAGTTCCTTCCTCATTTAGGGTTTCACGAAACCTTTTGCAGTTCAAGCGTTTAATTAGGGTTTTAGGGTTTGATACACATAAACATATAATGCAAACAATTTGTTGTTGTTGTTGTTGTTGCATTTAACTGATAACCAATATTTGTTAAGTTGGAATTAATTGGTGATAAATCAGAAGAATATATATATATGTGTGTGTGTGTGTGTGTGTGTGTGTGTGTGTGTGTGTGTGTGTGTGTGTGTGTGTGAGAAATGCTCCATTGAAAACGGGTTTGTTTTCACGGGTTGGAAAACAGCGATCTGAGCCATTGGATCGTTTTTTTATCGTGATCAACGACTCAGATCGCTGCCGCCCATCACTCATCTCACTTAAGTGGCGGAGGGTTAATTTGGGAATTTCATCCCAAATAACTCTTCGCCTCACGGATTCTAAAAAATTGAATGAACCTAGACCGTTGTTTATAAAAATTGATAACATAGGCCGTTGTTCCGGCCTTTTATAACCTAGGCCGTTGTTGGGTTCCCAACATTGGGTTCCCAACAACGGCCTAGGGTATAAAATTTTATACCCTAGGCCGTTGTTGGGAACAACGACCTAGGTTATAAAAGGCCGTTTGTCACGCCCCGCTTCCTAAAAAGAATACGGAATACAGATACGCAACAAAAACCCAGCGAATGATTTTCATCATCCATAAGCTGTTCAAGAAATCCTTACAACATTCACAAGAATCATCAGAGTCGGAAGCAAAAGAATCAACCACATGCACATAATGAGCCAAAATACCAACAAGAATACTTGAAATAAAATATATTAATCTCAAATAGTCATGATCTGAATAACACAAATAATCCTGGGTCACATTGCCCAAATACATGAATACAATTATTGTTCAAGCAAACTACACGAAATAATAATAACAAGATCTAGCACTAATACTTCATGTTTCCAATACCGTCTGCAACCTGTTCTCCAAAATATGCAATTCAACAAATGCAGGAAAGAGGAAAAGAGAAAAACAAGTACCAGTCAATTGCAAGTTACGGGCCACTTATAATGTAGGATACAAGCACATAGGGAAACTAACTAGCAACATGGTATAAGTGTGATGTCAACATGAACAACTTGTAATATCCTGAATTTCATTTTTAATAAAATATTATTTTTATTTTTATTTTTTTTTCTCACGTGTTGTGCACGTGCAAATTTCGTGTACATACTATTTATAAGAATCTCATTTTTAGTAGGAACAATTATTTTCATTTATTTTCCTAAAAGCCTAAAACACTATTTCTTCTCTAGCCCACTTTTATTTTGTTGTTTTGGCCCACAACCTAAGCCCACAATTTAATTAATCAATGGCTCACACTTGTCATGTAGAGACAAATTGTGAACAATTTGATCAATTTAAATTGTACAACTTTCTAAAATGGGGGATACTAGGTAGCACGTGCTTGCACGTAGTGTGCATTGCACAAATTTGGGGGCCGGTTCTTGGATATAAGTGTGTGGGTAGTTACTTGAGTGTGTGGGTAGTTACTATAACTCATACTCTCATCCTCACCCTCTATTCTATAACCATCTAATTGATCCTAGCCCTCCAATCTACTCCAAAATCATGTATAAATACCCCTTAGCTTCTTCTCATCTTAGTACAACAAAAATTTTGCTAAAGAGAGAAAAGATTAAAGTGAGGAAAAGATTGAGTAGTTTTGAGTTTTCCCATTGGAGGCCGGCTATTCAACCCAAATTGAAGTTTCGGTTTTGGCAAGGAGCAAGGAGGAGGAGACGTGCATCGCAATCCAGTAAGCTTTAAGGGATTTCGCTTTATTTCTTCAAAAAGGTGGGTGTTTCTCATGACTTCTAAAGTAGAAATCATGCTAGGATTGAAATTGAATTGTTTTTATGTGTGTGATAAAATTAGAATTGATTGAATGACTGCTAATAGATGTAATGACAATCTTCCATGCTATATATCATGTGAAAATTTGAATGAATGGGAAGAACTAAAGTCATTTTGAGCAATTTGAAAATTAGCGGTACAGTCGACCGATCACGTCGAACAGTCGACTGGTCGAAGAAAATGAAATATATACAGTTCGAAATTTCATGAAATGATATGATTAATGTGTGTCATTATCTTGATTTTAATCTAGCATGCTAATTCGGGGTTGATATTCATTTCTGTAGGCAAACAATGAGTAAGGGGGAAATGTGTTGTTAGAAATCGTGATTGTGTGAAATAAAACACTAGTTGTGAGAATTTCAACATTAAATTGTAAACCATGCTTGTGATGATGGTAGTCAGATAAAGTAGCATGTTTGTATTGATAATTGAACATACTGTAGTTTAACAAAAATGTTATGTGCTAATCGAGAAAAGGAAGGAAGAAACATTTCCTTATTTCGAATTTTAACTCTAATCAGTCGACCGAATAAATGTAGAAGCCGACTGACCTGAATACTAAAAGCTTTCGAGTCAAAACCCTGTAGAACAGCCGACTGGTCTGAGTAACAGTCGACTGCCCCGAAATTGATATTTTAGAGTTTAAATACTGCAGAACAGCCGACTGGTCCTATGCAGCAGTCGACTATTCCGAACATTTTTTTGAGTAATTTTGCTTTGCTGAACAGTCGATTGAATATGTTCTGAGTCGACTATACAGATTCTTTTTTAACATCTCAGACTTCTAAATTTTGCCTTATGATAAATAAATGTATACACTGTTGAAAGAGATGAATGAAGTTTGGTCGTGACAATTTAGAAAAGTAAATTTTATTTGTCCTTGCATGAAATTGTACATGAAGTGAAACGAAATATTCTATTTATGAAAGGTTTTATGATTGTGAATGCTATGAACATGACAAGGAAAAGTCTGATGTAATCATGAAAAATGAACTTATGAGCTTGAAAGGCTCAATTCTTGTATAATTGTGAATTGAAATTGAGAACTAGAAGGTAGCTAAGTCTCATACCGGCATTGGAAAGAAATGAATTGAAATGAAATTTGAAATGAAAAGACCAAGATTTGGGTCACGTTGAATGAATGGTTAAGACCGGTATAGTGGAAAGGCTAACTCTAGAGGATTGATCTTGTTCATGATTCTAATAAACTAAGGACTAGATACATAGTGAAGATGTGATGAAAGTAAGAGAAAAACACGAGTATGAGGGCCATCAGATTGGCAGTGTGAGAGTGATCCACAGACTGCCTGCTTGATGCGTCATGACATGGCGTGGGCACTATTCCAGAATTATCGTCCCGGTGGCGACGCTTGTGGGGTGTTTGAGTGGCTACGGGTGGTGACATTGTTCCATGGCGGAGGCTGAATTGTCCATAGTCTGCCTGCTCGATGCGTCGTGTCAGTGCGTGGGATTCCCCTCCAGACTGCCTGGACATGGGCTCATAGATCATAGAACATCTAGAGTACTTGCCGTAGTTATAGTAGTAGATTAAGTCATGACGAGGGATTGAACCCTACAAGATGAAGAACGATTAAGAGCTTGCCCTCGGACCTATGTAGTATGGGATGCATAGAATCCGAACAAGTGCGCATTAGTGTCATATAACATAATAACTGCATCAAGGACTAAGTGCACAATCACAACACGACATCAACAGGATAGTCCTTTTAGTTTTGTTTGTGAACAATTTTGTGGTTTGTTAAGAAATGAGAATCGTTATACTGTTTCCGGCATAGAGAGGATGGCCGTGTATAATTTTCGTCGGTTGAATAAACTGACGTACCCACAGTTTTGTATGCAGGATAAATGGCCTGATAAAGATTAAAGAAGAACTAATGCATAGAGATTATTCATTGTTGTACCTTTGTATAAATGTTGTAATTTGCTTCCGCTGTCATTTCATGTAAATTATTGTGATATTTGCTTCCGCTGTAAAATGTAAAGTGTAAAGATTCCATGTAACTCTGATGTAAAAAGAAAAGTTTTAATTTCCTTGTAAAATTGTACTAAATGAAGTGTAAAGATCCTGTGGAATCTCGAATTCAGTTGTATTTTGGAATTCGGGGTGTTACACAACTAGTATGTGTAACGCCCCGAATCCCAAATACACTGAATTCGAGATGTTCTACAGGATCTTTCCGCTTCCTTTAGTACAATTTTACAAGGAAATTTAAACTTTTCTCTTTACATCAGAGTTTACATCAATATTACATTTACATTGCACAGCGGAAGTAAAATTTTACAATAATGAAAACAAATATACAACAACATTGAGTAATCTTAAGCATTTGTTCCTCTTTAATCTTTCTCAAGCCATTTACTTGCATATAAGACTGTGGGTACGTCAGTTTATTCAACCGACGATCAGTATATACGGCCATCCTCTCTATGCCGGAAATAGTATAACTTATTTTCCATATTTAGCAAACATAAACTTGTCACATATCAAACTAAAGGGACTACCCTATTGATGTTGTGTTGTGATTGTGCACTTAGTCCTTAGTCCTTAATGCAATTATTTATATTAGATGACACTAATGCGCACTTGTTCGGATTCTATGCATCCCATACTACATAGGTCCGAGGGCAAGCCTCTTAATCGTTCTTCATCTTTGTAGGGTTCAATCCCTCGCCATAACTTAATCTACTACTGTAACTATGGTGAGTATCCTAGATGATCTATGAGTACAAGCTCGTGTACAGAAAACCTGGAGGGGAACCCCACGCCATGTCTTGACTCATCAAGCATGCATTCTGTGGCAATTCAGCCTCCTTCATGGCACACGATCCTCTTGCAGTCACCAAACATCCCACAAGCGTGACTAGAGTCCGATCATTCTGAGTTGTGCCCACGCCATGTCTTGACTCATCAAGCATGCATTCTGTGGCTCACACACCCGCACCGTAAACCCTAGTTCTCATACTCGTGTTTTTCTCTCACTTTCATCACATCTTCACTATGCACTAATCCTTAGTTTTTATTAGAATCATGAACAAAAATCAAAGCTCTAGAGTTAGCCTCTCCACTAAACCGGATTTATTCATTCATTTCAACATGACCAACCTTGGTCTTTCTTTTCAAATTTCATTTCATTTCAATTCCAATGCCGGGGGAGACTTAGCTACTCTTTTGTTTCAATTTCCAATTCACAATTTCCAACAGTGAGCGTTACTAACTCATGAGTTCATTTTTCATAATCATAATAGATTTTCTTTTTCATGTTCATAGCTTTCCTATTCATTTAATTCTCACAATTCAAAATAAATGATTCACTTCATGTAAATTCATGCAAAGGCAAATAGAGTTTACCAATATCGACCATAAGATTCACAATCTTTACCACAACAAATTATAAGATTTCTGATATACCAAAAGCACTCTGGACAGTCGACTTGGATCTCCTCCAGTCGACTTATCCAGTCAAATACAGTTCATCAATAACGCTCGGAAGAGTCGACTGCTGCATATGGCCAGTCGGCTGTTCCGCAGTTTTCCACATCTATAAATGTCATCCGCTTAACAGTCGACTGTCATTCCAATCAGTCGTCTGTACTGGGTGATTCAACTATACACTATCCATGCTCAGTACAGTCGACTGCTACAAGCATTCGGTCGACTGAACAGGTTAAATTCCAAATTAAGGAACCATCTTTCCTTCCGTTCTTCAATTACATTATATTCGTGCCTACATAACATGTAATTTCTTATCTGTTTACTAACATCACAACGTGGTTTCAATTAAATGTAAATTTCACATAACTAGTACTTCTTTTCTCAAAAGAAATGCTAAGCATGCACTTTCATTTACTCATCATTTACTTGCAGAGATGAATACTAGTCTCAATTTAACACACTAGAACATCACATTAAAATACATCGTTTCATGGAACTCTGGACTGTACATACTTCATTTCAATAAGCCAGTCGACTGTTCACATTACCAGTCGACTATATGTGTTATTTCCAGTTCTTTAATTATCACTAGTTCCTTTTCATCCATTCATATTTTCTAAATTATATACCGCATAGAGGATATTGATTTAGTAATCGTTCTAGCACTTCAGTTTGCATACACATACACAACTAAATCTTTAGTCTTACTAAGGATTATAATTTATAAATCATGAGAAAACACCCGCCTCGTACCAGTCGACTTGTCCACTTGACGGTCGACTGTACAGGCCATTTTCAGTCTTTTTACAATGTCATTACTAATAGAACCACATACAATTTGCACATCCATATATCAATCAATCAATAGGTCATTTTCCAATTAATGTGTACTCTTATTAATCATTTTCATGCTTCGTTCATTCAATTCAATCTAGCATGCATTCCTAATTAGAAACATGGAAAATTTACCCACCTTGTATGGAGAGAAAAACACAATTAGCAACAAAAATCCTTTGCAACACGAGTGCACCTCCTCCTAGACGCGCGCACAAGCCTCCAACCCGAGCTCTCCTCCTTGTATAGCCGGCCTCTCCTTCTTCTTGAAAGCAAGCACAATACCCACTCACAACTCAATCTTTTAACTCACAAACTACTACTAGATAATACTATTAGACTATAGGTTTGGAAGAGAATATTAAGCACAAAATAACTAGCCGGGGGGGGGGGGGGGGGGGGGGGGGGGTATTTATACTAAAAATCAAATAGAATGGAGGGCTAGGATCAATTGGTTGGTTGTAGGATGGAGGGCTAGGATGAAAGTAGGAGTTGCAATAACTACCCACATCCAAATAACCACCACACCATGATCACCATTACAAATTTGATTTTCCCTCCAAAAAGAAGCACAACCGGCCTAGAGAAGAATGCATTTTGCACGTGTACGTGCAATGCACGTGCATACCACTAGGCCCCAAAAATTGTGCATTAAATTTTTGCATAAAAAATAATATAGCCTTTAAATTGTATTCTACATGACAAGTTGTATAAAAATAGATTAATCCATGGGCTTTAGTTTTGGGCCAAAATTAATTATTTTAAAATAAAATGAATGAATTACATTTTGGGCTTTAAAAAGGCTTTTTTATCTAATTAAAATAAGGCTTTTGTACAAAATAATTAAAAGCACAAATTGAAATATCTTTACTCATCTTGATGAAAATATTAACCAAAGTATTGCACGTGCACACTACGTGCAAAATAAATAATTTTCCATTAAATGAAAAATCAGGGCATTACAGTATGGCAAAGTGAACAAGTGTAAATGGCATGAATCAAGTGTCAAGTAATCAAATATCATGTAAACATGCATCAGGTGTCAAGTATCATGTAATCATGTATCAAGTGTCAAGTTTCAAGTCTCACGTATCATGTAGTCAAGTGTCAAGCAAGCATGTATCATGTTCAAGTATTATGTTCAAGTATTATGTTCAAGTCTTATAGTGATTACTATCTAGGTAGGACTTCATGCAGCCCACCTTACATGATTGCTACAACAAACAATTTCGCTTTAGATTTCATAGTGGACCATAGAGGGAAGTATACTCAGGGACAAGTCAAGTAACAAGTATCAAGCACGAGTCACGTAATCGTGAACAAGTGGCAGCAAGTATCAATCACGAGTCACGTAATCGTGAACAAATGGCAGCAACTATCAAGCACGAGTCATGTAGTCATGATCATGTGGCAACAAGTAGTATCAAGCACGAGTCATGTAGTCATGATCACGTGACAACAAGTGGTATCAAGCACGAGTCACGTAATAGTAAATAAGTGGCAGCAAGTATCAAGCATGAATCATGTAGTCATGCGACATGGCAACAAGTAATGAGAAACACGGGCCCCCTTCCGAGTACACGTTTCTGAATTATCCACTATTCGATATTTCCCTTAAACCCCGGCTTGGTTATTTAATATTAATGTTAAACAAGCATGTAGGTGTACAAAATATATCAAGAATAACATGGCATGATCATGTAACAAGTGCAAGTCGCAAGATAAACATGTACGAGTACAAGATATCTCATAAAAGACTAAAATAGACAAATCTCAAGTTCAGGACAGCAAGACCACACTGCAGTAAAACAGTGATTCCCAGTGTTCAAAAAATGCAAATCTGAATCCGTTAAAACATCTAGAAAATAGACTTCCAACCGAATCCAACGAGTATAAATAAGATGTATAGTATTTCAGAAAAACTTAACTCAAAACTGATTTGAATCCAGAAAACACGTTCAGCCAGAAATCAGGAAATCGAATTTCAAGAGCAGGAAAATAGCATGAAAACACATTAAATAAATTCACGAAAAATCTAGGGTATTTCCCTCTATGTCTAGTATCAAAATATAAAGTTTCATAATTTTCCAGTAAAATTAGATCAGTCATAAAAAATCATAAATATCAATAAACGATAGTTTGGCAAACCTGAAATTTCCGAAACTACTGTACGAAAACTATAATATCTCGCAACCAGTGAAACGAAATCCAAATCCGCCAAAGGGAGATGAAAATAGACAAAATATATTAACTCTCATATTTCATAATAATTTTTCATAAAGTAGAAGGAAATAGGGTGAAAATAAGATTCTTTACAGAACGAGCAAAATACAGCAAGTATGACTTTTGTAAACATGCACGAAACGACATATAAAACTCATTAATAAAATCTACCAAAATTCTAGGTAATCCCTAGATAGGTATAGAAAAACTGACCAAAGTTTCATATCAAAATAATAGGTGTAGCTCAAGTATCAAAATAGTTTAATCAACAAAATCGTCGAGAAACGAAATCTGAAAACATTATACACCTCTGTAGTAAAACCGTCATAAGTCACTCATACGAAAACGAAATCAAGCAATGTCAGAGGGGTTTGAAAATAGACAAAATTCTCTAAAACTCATGTTTTATACCGAAATTAAGATACTGACTTCAAGACAGTTCAAAACAACAAACAAACAGATTAGCGACAAAATACATATTTTTTCCTTTAACAACTCAACATATATCATACAAAACTTGTTCAAAGCACAACCAAACATGAAATCGAGTCTACCAAGTGTCCAAAGATCATGAATTAGGGTATTTAGCATGTTCACACCAAATATATCACATTAGTCTCAACCAAATCACGAATTCTCACAAAAGTCTCACATACATGATCAAATCAAGAACGATAAACCTAAGTTATTTCATGTCCATAGTGTGTCGTGAGGCAACTATGGTCAAGTTTTTACAATAGAGACAAAACCCATCAAACATAAGACAACCAAGAGTCGTCTCTAGACCCAACTACACTATAAGTGATATTTTTGACTTGTATCAAACAAATAAATTGGAGTACAAGTTACTTACCTGCGAGATAACGAAAACGACGATCCAACAAACAAGAATAATGGGAATAGATTCCCGAGGCACAAGCACGATCGAACAATCACGAGCCAAGAACGAACGACGGAATATCCAAAACTCCACGTGCACGAGACACACGTGCACCAAGAATCAAACGAACAAGAACCCAACAATGAACACGAATGAGCGAACAACGAAACCACGTACCAACTCAAGAACACACGAACCAAGAATGGTACTCATGCACCACAAGGATAACACGTGCACGAAGGAGCACGCACGCACCACCACAGAATAACTGGGAAGAACACCGAAGGAAGAAACGACACGACAACGACAGCCACCACTTGCGGTTGCTGTCTGTCGCTGCTCCCATCGAACGACAGGGGAGGTCAAAGCGTCGGGAAGCACAGTATCGCGAGGAGGTGGCGGCGGTGCTCGGGGAAAGACACCGCGGCTGTCGCGGCCGCCGAGGGGGCCCAGAGAATGATAGGCAGAAGAGGAAGAGGCGGGGCAGCATCGGTGTGGCGCTGCACAGGGAGAACGGGGGCGGCTCAGGGTGGAGGCAGTGTTGTGCTGCCGCTGGGTCGCGATGAGAGGGAGAACGGGATGGACGGCGGTCGGGAGTTAGGAGATGAGGCTGATCGGGAGAGTGCCGTGGGTGGTTGCAGGCAGATGGGGGAAAGGATGAGAGGGTGGTTGCAAGGTCGGAAGAAAAGGAGGCCGGGAGATAGAGACTGGATGAGGGTGACAATGGGTTAGGAGGCGGCTATTAGGTTTAGAAGAGAGGGAAGGTGAACGGGTTGCAGGTAGTATAAATATAAGGTAGAGTTGGGGTTTGTTGGAAATCGATTCCATCATATTGTACTCATCAAGACGTACAAAATGATGTACTCATATGTCCAAAACCGATTTCAAATGAATGAAATATTCGCCTCCAAAGTTAGCTTGTTGAAATGAAGAATTGAACTTTTGCTTGATATGTGACATCTAAACTTAGTCCCATATCGGTAAGGAGCAAAAAGCAAATGAAGTTATAAGTTAAAAACTGAGCCAAAGGGTTGTGCCCTTAGGGGTACGAATATTTTCTTCGGAGGGAGAACACACCCAAATTGGGCGTCGGTGTGGAACACACGCGCGCGCCTGCCTGGCCCGGCCGGGCCGGGCCGGACCGGACCGGACCCGGACACGGGCACGGGCACGGGCTCGGGCCTGGGCCTGGGCCTTGGCCTTGGCTTTGGCTTTGGCTTTCAGTAAACTTATTTTTTTTGCAGAAATTCAGCTCTGTTTTGAGCTGGATACGGGCAGTTGCAACAGTTTTTGTCTGAACAGTTGCAACAACTGTTGCAACAACTGTTGCAGCAACTGCCGTCAGTTCTGATCTGATACGGGCAGTTGCAACTGTCGTGACAGTTTGTCTGAACAGTTGCAGCAACTGCCACAGGATGAAACCTATAAATAGGATAGGATTCTGATCAAATCCAGATCCCATTCATAAGTTTCCTACTCCTGTATCAACATAGCATATCACAAACGCTGTTATCATATCTAATCTCGCCCGAGCCTCCATTATTCTAGTGTAAGTTAATGGAGTTCTGACTGTTGTATCTTGGGAGACGACTGCCATAAAAACCTGTTTACACCGTTGCAGAGGCAGAAATTAACGTCTTAAGAAAATTGCTTCGACAAGCCTCAGTCTGTATTTATTCTTCCTTCACCATACTCAAGGTCGGAATTGAAGATAACATATCTTCTTTCTGTGCTTTGTGTACAGTGATATACACTGTTTGCGAAACAGTTCCTTTAATTCACATTTATCAAGGTTCGAATTGAAGATTCAGTATCTTCCTTTTGTTCTTTGCTGATAGTGAATTATACTGTTTTTATAACAGTATAAGTACAATTAAATTTGAGTAGAAATTTAATTTGTTATTTTTAATTTTACATTAAAAAATTAATTTTGTCTACATAAGTTGTAACAACTTAAGACGTTAAGTTTACTTCTTTTTCTTTTTCTTCTGTAGACAAGAATATGACTACCAAACCAGAACCCCCGAAAATGGTTAATAGTTTGCACAACAAGCCCGAGAATTTCAAAGGGGCTGACTTCAAGACTTGGCAGAGCAAAATGTTCTTCTATCTTACAACCCTCGGGTTGGATAGGTTCCTCGAGGAGGAAGAACCTAAGCCCGCTGAGGGGCAGACTCCTGAAACTCACAAGGAGACATTTGCAGCAGTGGATGCATGGAGGCATTCGGACTTTCTTTGCCGGAACTACATCCTTAACTGTTTGGATGAAGTTCTGTACAAGATATATTGTCCAATCACTACTGCAAAAACTTTGTGGACCGCTCTGGCCTACAAATACAAGACTGAGAATGCCAGCTTGAAGAAATTTATCGTGGATAAATTTATGGACTACAAAATGGTGGACTCTAAGTCCGTCACTGTCCAGATGCAGGAGCTTCAAATCATTATTCACGAGATGGAAGCCGAAGGACATAAGGTTGGCGAATCCTTTCTAGTGGAAGCAATCATTGGAAAGTTGCCACCATCATGGAAAGACTTCAGGTATTACCTCAAGCACAAAAAGAAGGAAATATCCTTAGAAGATCTTGTTGTCAGGTTGAAGATTGAAGCAGACAACCGAGGTACAATAAGGTTCAAAAGCGAGGAGGCTAAAGTACATGTTGTGGAAAGTTCCAACAAGCGGAAGGGCAACTCCAACAACAAGAAACATTCCCAGAAGAGGAAAGCTTCAGATCAAGGATTCAAAGACAAGAAGCCCAACAAGAAGTTCAATGGAAATTGTTGGATTTGTGGGAAGCCTGGTCACTCTGCCAGAGACTGCCGCTTCAAGAAATCTGGCGGCACTTCAGAAGCAAATGTCACTGAGTACATCATTTCAAGCATCGATTACCTGAACTTGTCTGCTGTTGTTTCTGAATGTAACCTTGTCCAACATCCCGGGCAATGGTGGGTGGACACAGGTGCTACTCGACACATATGTTTTGATAAGTCACTGTTCTCGACTTATCAGAAACTGGACCACGAAGAAAAACTCTATATGGGCAACTCTGCTGTGTCGATGGTCGAAGGCTGTGGACAAGTCATCCTGAAGTTCACGTCTGGAAAGAACGTCACGCTGAACGACGTGCTTCATGTGCCAGACATCCGCAAGAACCTTATCTCTGGATCCGTGCTCTCCAAGAAAGGCTTCAAGATTGTAATTGAGTCAGACAAGTTGGTGCTGACCAAGGCTGGGGTTTATGTTGGGAGGGGATATCTGTGTGATGGATTATTCAAAGCAAATGTAGCCGTAATTGGCAATAACCCAATGTACTCTAAATCTATGATTAATAAAAATTCTGTTTCTTATTTGCTTGAGTCTGAAACAATTTTATGGCATGATAGATTAGGGCACATAAATTTTCGAAAGATGAAAAAACTTGCAAATTTAGGTTTGATTCCAAACTTTAAATTTGACAAAACTCACAAGTGTGAGATTTGTGTGGAAGGAAAAATGGTCAAGAAACCATTCAACACAGTAGACAGAAGTACTGAGCCGTTATGCTTAATCCATACTGATCTATGTGATTTTAAATCCTTACCCACGAGAGGTGGGAAAAAGTATTTTATCACATTTATCGATGATTGCACCCGATATTGCTATGTCTATTTACTAAATAGTAAAGACGAAGCAATTGCAGCATTCACAAAATACAAGGCTGAAGTAGAGAATCAGCTTAACAACAAGATCAAAATATTGAGGTCTGATCGAGGTGGAGAATATGAGTCTCCATTTGCACAACTGTGTGAAGAGTATGGAATTATCCACCAAACAACTGCCCCATACTCACCTCAGCAAAATGGAATTGCTGAAAGAAAGAACAGAACGTTAAAAGATATGATTAATGTCTTGCTTATAACTTCTGGACTACCTACCAACTTGTGGGGGGAAGCTTTATATATGTCAAATCACATATTAAATAGAGTTCCACATAAGAAAGCTGATTCCATTCCATATGAATTATGGAAAGGACATATGCCTAATTACAAATACCTCACAGTGTGGGGGTGTTTGGCTAAGGTCTCGGTTCCTCTTCCTAAGAGAACCAAACTTGGACCAAAAACGGTAGATTGCTATTTTCTAGGCCATGCCGAAAATAGTAGTACATACAGATTCTTAGTGTTCAAGTCTGAAGTACGTGACATCAGTGTAAACACTATCATTGAGTCAAGAGATGCCATATTTTTTGAAGATGTGTTTCCACACAAAAGAAATAATGGAAACCCTGATCTCAAAAGAACAAGTGAAGTGTTAACTGAGAAACGGGATGAAACTCATCGTGACAATGGTGAATTTGAACCAAGAAGAAGTGTAAGACCTAAAACCTCTAAGTCTTTTGGTCCAGATTATCTAACATACATGTTAGAGGCTGAACCTCAGACTTATAAAGAGGCAGTCTCATCCTCAGAGTCTCCCTATTGGAAAGAAGCTATCAATAGTGAGATTGAATCAATTCTAAGTAATCACACCTGGAAATTGGTTGACCTTCCACCGGGTCATAAACCAATTGGATGTAAAATGGATCTTCAAACGGAAGATGAAACCAGATGGTTCCATTGACAAATACAAAGCTAGATTAGTAGCTAAAGGGTATCGCCAGAAGGAGGGCTTAGACTTCTTTGATACTTATTCACCGGTTACACGGATAACCTCTATAAGAATGCTGATAGCAATAGCTTCTATCTATAATCTTGAAATTCATCAAATGGATGTCAAAACGGCATTTTTAAATGGGGATCTCGAAGAAGAGATCTACATGGAGCAACCAGAAGGGTTTGTCTCAAAGGGAGCTGAACATAAAGTATGTAGACTTGTTAAATCCCTATATGGACTTAAACAAGCTCCGAAACAATGGCATGAAAAGTTCGACAATGTCATGATGAAAAATGGTTTTCGAATTAATGAATGTGATAAATGTGTTTATTACAAACAAATGGGACAATCTTGTGTGATTGTTTGCCTATATGTGGATGATATGCTAATCTTTGGTCCTAACCTGGAAGTCATCAAGACTGTAAAGAAAATGCTAATCAACCACTTTGACATGAAAGACTTAGGTGTGGCAGATGTTATTTTGGGTATCAAAATAATAAGAACACCTAGTGGCATTGAATTATCTCAATCACATTATGTGGAAAAAGTGCTTGACAGATTCAAGGAACATGGGATTAAAGGAGTATCAAACCCTTATTCACCATCTATAGTTTTGCACAAAAATACTGGTGAAAGTATAATGCAACTGGAGTATTCTCGTGTAATAGGCAGTTTAATGTATATCATGAACTGCACGAGACCAGACATTGCTTATGCAGTGAGTAAACTAAGCAGATACACCAGTAACCCAGGAAAAGGTCACTGGACATCATTACTAAGAGTACTTGGGTATTTAAAGAATACTACAAACTTTTCACTGCATTATGGTAGATATCCTGCCGTTCTTGAAGGATACAGTGATGCAGATTGGATATCTGATTCGGAAGAATCAAAATCCACAAGTGGTTATATCTTTACCCTAGCAGGAGCTGCTGTGTCATGGAAATCTTCCAAACAAACGTGTATTGCACGATCCACAATGGAATCCGAGTTCATTGCTTTAGATAAAGCAGGTGAAGAAGCAGAATGGCTTCGGCACTTTTTAGAAGATATTCCTTTTTGGCCTAAACCAATGACGGCCATTTGTATCCATTGCGATAATCAAGCAGCGCTAAGTAGAGCGCACAATTCTGTATATAATGGCAAATCACGACATATTCGTAGACGCCATAATACTGTTCGACAGTTACTCTCCAATGGAATTATTTCCATTGACTTTGTGAGGTCACAGGATAACTTAGCGGATCCATTTACTAAGGGTTTATCCAGAGAGAAAATTAACTATGCATCGAGGGGAATGGGGTTAAAAGCCTAAAACAATACGAGTTACCTTATACGGAAACCTAACCTGGCGACTGGAGATCCCACGGACCAGGTTCAATAGGACAACCAGTTATGAGTAACTCAAACAGTAATGCATTTGGACTCAGGTCCATCTCATTCCTAGGGTGCGAAATAAATGCATGCCTACAGAAGTATTAAAAGGATAAGCTATGCTTTTAATGACGTCCATATCTTGAAAATCACAAGTGGAGTATTGTAGGGTACTCTTTATGGATGCAGTCACCTATGTAAGTGTGAGCTGGGTCGGCTCTATGAGAACTTTGAAAGGCTGGAGTTCTCTAAAAACACTGGCAGAACAGAGATTTGTTCAGGACCAAAATGAACACAACCGAGAGATTGGATGTGAAGAACACAATGTTGTGTAGAGTTTATTGCTTGGGTATACACTAACGGCTGACGGTTCAAGATGAAATATTTCACCGATTAGCCAAGTATGTCCGATAAACTTTAACTAGGAAAGGTTCAAAGTGAAATATCTACCTATCCACGATGCGACACTGTTTCAAATTGCATACTGTGATATGCACCTGTTGTAAGGTGAGAGACGGAAATTGTCATTCATGTGGGGGATTGTTGGAAATCGATTCCATCATATTGTACTCATCAAGACGTACAAAATGATGTACTCATATGTCCAAAACCGATTTCAAATGAATGAAATATTCGCCTCCAAAGTTAGCTTGTTGAAATGAAGAATTGAACTTTTGCTTGATATGTGACATCTAAACTTAGTCCCATATCGGTAAGGAGCAAAAAGCAAATGAAGTTATAAGTTAAAAACTGAGCCAAAGGGTTGTGCCCTTAGGGGTACGAATATTTTCTCCGGAGGGAGAACACACCCAAATTGGGCATCGGTGTGGAACACACGCGCGCGCCCGCCCGGCCCGGCCGGACCGGACCGGACCGGACCCGGACACGGGCTCGGGCTCGGGCCTGGGCCTGGGCCTTGGCTTTGGCTTTGGCTTTGGCTTTCAGTAAGCAGAAATTCAGCTCTGTTTTGAGCTGGATACGGGCAGTTGCAACAGTTTTTGTCTGAACAGTTGCAACAACTGTTGCAACAACTGTTGCAGCAACTGCCGTCAGTTCTGATCTGATATGGGCAGTTGCAACTGTCGTGACAGTTTGTCTGAACAGTTGCAGCAACTGCCACAGGATGAAACCTATAAATAGGATAGGATTCTGATCAAATCCAGATCCCATTCATAAGTTTCCTACTCCTGTATCAACATAGCATATCACAAACGCTGTTATCATATCTAATCTCGCCCGAGCCTCCATTATTCTAGTGTAAGTTAATGGAGTTCTGACTGTTGTATCTTGGGAGACGACTGCCATAAAAACCTGTTTACACCATTGCAGAGGCAGAAATTAACGTCTTAAGAAAATTGCTTCGACAAGCCTCAGTCTGTATTTATTCTTCCTTCACCAGACTCAAGGTCGGAATTGAAGATAACATATCTTCTTTCTGTGCTTTGTGTACAGTGATATACACTGTTTGCGAAACAGTTCCTTTAATTCACATTTATCAAGGTTCGAATTGAAGATTCAGTATCTTCCTTTTGTTCTTTGCTGATAGTGAATTATACTGTTTTTATAACAGTATAAGTACAATTAAATTTGAGTAGAAATTTAATTTGTTGTTTTTAATTTTACATTAAAAAATTAATTTTGTCTACATAAGTTGTAACAGGGTTTAGGTTAATAAGGTGGGGATCGGGTTGGGCTTGTTGCAATAACGGGTATCAGGTTTAGTAGGGAATGGGTATGGGGTAGGGTAATGGGTATAATAATGGGTTTTAAAAAAATAGGTTATTGGGTTTATAAAAATCCAATAAGGAAAATACGGTTTATAAAATCCAATAAAAAATATAAAGCTAGAGAAGGACTTGGATGAGATGAAAGAAGATGGGAATTCATTGAAGAATGGGAGGAAGATGGATAATAAGAAGAAGAAGACCCCAACAAGGGAAGTCACAATTTGGGGGAAGGGGGTTCTTCAGAGCAAAAGGGAGGTAAGAACAAGAACTGGAAATCGAAGAAACAACCTCATAATGTAGGTAAGGAAGGAAACTCTAAGAAAATGAAAGACGAGGTGCCCGTGAAGCCCAATGACTTACCGAAGCAACAAACCACGATTAGGTTCATGTTTTTTTTTCTTTCTTCTTTATTGTTCGTAGTGATGATGTACTTTGTAGATGTATCGGTTTTGATTTCTTATGAACTTTTTGACAAAATGACTTTGTTGTTAACACTGTTTTAAATTTCGGCCAAAATTTTGCATCAGCATGCTTTCCGATACGAAATCTCATTTTTAGATGCAATTACGTTTTGCCCCGAAAAGTGAAAATTTCGGCCGAAATATCTGAAATTTCGCCCGAAACGTTTCGGCCCAAAATTTCGCCTTAAATTAAATTGCGGGTTTGGATTTTTTTAACCCATTACCTTGCACCGGAAATCCAACTTCATAACCCTAAGAGCATCCACAGTCGTTTGCTATTCTCATTGCTAAATATAGCATTTAGCAATAGCAATAGGAGTAGCACGCTGTAGTCGTCCAAATCCTAAAATTGAAAACGACGGATGAACATCATCCGTCTTTGATTTTTTTTTTTTTTAATTTTTTTTATTATAATAGTTATTCGGGGATTTAAAAAAAAACAAAAAAAAACAAAAAAAAAGGGTCAAAAAAAAAGTCAAAACCATCACAAACGGATGAAGACCATCCGTTTGGATGGTTTTGACCTTTTTTTGAAATTTTTTTTTGGTTTAAAATTATAAACAAATCAAAATAGAATCAAAAAAAATAAAAAAAAAAAGTGAGAAACTGACCAAACGGATGATCTTCATCCGTTTGGTGAGTTTCTGACTTTTTTTTTTAAAATCAAAAAAAAAAAAAATCAAGAACGGATGATCTTCATCCGTCCAAGGCCATAAACGGAGTATCATCATTCGTCTTCTATATTTAGCAATATTCTATTCAGACTTCTAACTTTAGCAACTTACTGTACATTCCTATTCTAACTTTTGAGTTTTTAGCAAACCACTGCACGTCGGTTTTCTAAATGGATTTCTAATTTTTGAGTACTAGTATTATACACGTGTTGTGCACGTGGGGAAAAATTGGGAGAAATGAAAAGGGCAAAAAAAAATTTAGCTACACGTGCGTTGCACGAGTTGGGTTAAGGACAAAGGCCTTCTCCCATTATAGTAGTAGAGATTTAGCAAACCACTGTGGATGCCCTAATAACTAACTCCTATTCCCCAATTCCCAAATCCCTAATTCCTCCTCACTCTCTCCCCTGCTTTCTTCAGCCGCCGCTCTCTCTCACTCTCTCCCTCTCTCTCTCTTCAATCTTCATCGTCGAGACTTGGATTCTTCAATCTTCATCAGCCAACACCTTGCCATCAATCTTCAATCTTCAACAGCAGACCTCTCTCTCTCTCTCTTCTTCTTCTTCTTCTTCGTCGTCAACAACCCGCTTTCTATCTCTTCTTATTCGTCGCCACTAGCCAACGGTCAACAACAGTGAACAGCCGCTCACTCTCTTTCTTCTTATTCGTCGCCAACAACAACCCTGTTCACTCTTATCTTCTACTCTTCTTCGTCTTCGTCTTCGTCTTCGTCTCCGAGCTTGTGAATGTTGGGTTTTTTTATTATTCATTGAAGAAGGGGAGGAAGATGGATAATAATAATAATAAGAAGAAGAAGAAATCCAATGAGGGAAGTAAGAACAAGAACTGGAAATCGAAGAAACAGCCTCACAATGTGGGTAAGGAAGGAAACTCTAAGAAAATGAAAGACGAGGTATCCGTGAAGCCCAATAACTTACCGAAGCAACAAACCATGATCAGGTTCGTGTTTTTTTTATTTTGTTCGTAGCAATTATTGTACTTTGTAGATGTATCGGTTTCGATTTCTTATCAACTTTTTGACGAAATGACTTGTTGTTAATCAGCAGTAGATTTCCATAATTTGCTTGAGACTTTTCGTATCATATGAAGGCTGACTATGGAATATAACTCAAAATTGAGACGCTCTGCAAAAATGTGGCATAAATTTATGGGCTCTTATCGACAGTGGCGGAGCCAGGATTTCCATCCCGCGGGAGCGAAATCACAAGAACTAAATGAAGAAAAAGCGAGCAGCAGAAGAAGAGGGAGCGGGTCGGGTGGTGTGAGGAGCGGTTGTATGGACGCTGCATGGACTTCCATTTAAAATATAAAAAATAACTGCACCTATACAAAGGGCCTACCCAAACTTAGGGGGAGCGGCCGCTCACCCACGCTTGGGTGTGGCTCCGCCACTGCTTGTCGACAAGCAAGGTTACACAAAAAAAAAAACGGAAACGGGATCAGAACACTCGGGCACTGTTGGGTTATTTCCCATTGAAACGGGGTTTAAACAGAAAAAGGGTCTTTCTACTTGTAATACAAAATGTGTAATTAGAAATTATCTAGACAAGGGACGTTTGAGTTAAAGAGGGGACTAGCATAATCTTCGAAGGCCAGATGGACCTTATAGCGAGTTAACATCCTTGATTAGCCCAAGGGTTGGTGTTTAGCATAGTTTTAAGTCTTAACTGCTTTGAGCAATGAAGGGACCGAAACTAGGGTAAACTTTTCTTTAGGATTTCAGATTTGGTATATCTTATGCAAGTAATAAGTCAAGGAATAAACTTGTAGTAAAATTTTAATAATAATAGTTGAATTAATTGCCTTTGTGCAGGAAAAGGGTTGATCCCGAAACTGCAAAGTATTTTGCAGAAATAGCAAAGCTATTTGAAGGAAGTCAGGTTGAATTAGAAGAGCGTTCTGCCATATGCGGCAATGCATTGGAAGAGACAAGAGGCAAAGAAGTTGAACTTGCAAACGACATGATTATAAGTCACACCCTTGAGTCTCTTCTAGAAGGTTGCAATTTGGAACAACTATGTGGGTTCCTTCAAAATTGTGCAGAAGAATTTTCGTGTATTGCGAAAGATAAGTTTGGGTCCCATGTGGCCGAGACAGCTCTCAAATCTATAGCTATGCATCTTCAGGACGACGAGGGATCAATTTCCATGATTGAAGATACATTGACCAAAATATGTCAGGTATGTTTAATTTTGGTGATTGGCTAATAATTATGTTTTCCCATCTATGATCATTAATACATCTATGTTCTGTATGCCAGATGGTTGTTCTCGATGCTGTCAATATCATGTCCTGTTCCTATGGATCTCATGTCCTTCGAAGTCTTCTCTGTCTGTGTAAAGGTGTTCCATTAGACACCTTGGAAGAATTTCATGGAGCAAGGCGATCTGCTGTTTTAGCAGAGAGGTGGAACTTTACATCGCCTCAGAGAGGCAGGCAGAAGACTGATAATTTTCAGCATTGTTTTATAGATGTCTTCAATCTTCTCGTAACAGAAATGTTGGCGCATGCCAGAGATGAGATCAAAACTTTAAGAGTTAACAAGTACAGCAGTTTTGTGTTACAGGTATTAGATGATTAGCATGTTCACTGCACACCCTTTTTTCTTCTTCATAAACAGTCCCTTTGGAATACAATAAGTCTTTGCATATAATAATTTGGTTTCAGGAATCTATAAAATGATTAGATGTGTGATAAAGAGGTAGGAATTCAAATTTGAAATAGATGGTCAAGATTGAAGGAAAAGTTATTATGCTAGATGGATGGGTAGTTGTAATACATGCTACCTCCATGCCCACATGACCACCTAATTCTAGTTATAATTGTAGAAATGGTATATATCACCTTAAGAGTAACGATAAATCAATTAAACTATGTTCCATCCATTTTGCAGACTGTTGTCAAGCTACTAGTGGGCCATGATCAAGAATTATTGCATGCAATTCTTATTATTCTTGACTGTGATGGGAAGAATATGGTAGAAGAGAAATTCATAAAAGCTGAGGCGAAGCATGAAATCATTGCATTACTGGAAGACAATTCTTTCAGCCATCTCTTTGAGGTACCTTCGTCATCCTTTTCTAACACTTGTTGGCTTCTGTTTTTAATCTCAAGGCTTCTGACATACTATATACATATAATTTTAATGTTTGCAACTTTTGTTAATAGTATTTACCTAACTTATATCATAGAACATCCATTAACTTACCTTCTTTTCTTTTGACTTACAACTTTTTGCAATATAGCACACGACAACTTTATGTTTGGTCAATATGTTTAAGTATTATGGCAACATAGTTGCCCTAGTCCAATGTGTCAATGGTGAATATGTGAATTTTAATTGCAAAGCGGTTGTGGAACAAACTAATTTGATGACACCTATTAATGTAAGAAGGGTTTGTTGGCTGGATGCAAGTGCAAGTACATGTGTAAATTTAAATTTCTTTCGATTCAATTACCAACTTAACCTCTATTTTATATGTGACAATCACCACTTCCATCCAAAAGGAAGAGGTTATTTTTTAACTGATATTAAAAAAAGGGAGAGAAATGTAATTTCCACTTGGACTTGTATCCAGGCCAAACACTCTCTGGCACCCTTAAGTCTATCGAAATTGATACATTTTAGAAGTACATTTGGATTTAATCTCTCTTGGTAAAACTAACTACTGAAATGTCAATTCTTATGGTTTGATTTTAGAATTAAATCTGACTTAGCAGTTAGGAGAATGGATGATTAATGTTGTACAATCTCCGTGGCAATAATGGAATGAAGCGACTCATGTTAGTTTGCAACTGGCAGAAAAGTTGCAAATTACTAGGTGTAATTCCTTCACTCTTTCATTATTGCTGTTTGTTCCTTTCCTTGATCTCTTCCACCTCTTGAATGAAAAGTTCCTCCCAGATACATAACTTAACTTACATACATGAGGCCCGGCCCCACATCCTTTGAAACAACGGAATCTCTGATTTTCATTGATTTTTCCATTCAATCTTGTTAACTAATAGAGACCAAAATAGGACAAGGAGATATGAACGTAGAGGAATAACCAATTGATGAAAGAACATGAAATTATTCTGGTTCAATGGAGGTATGAGAATTGAGAAACGGTTTGGCGCAATGAAGTCGGTGAAGTGGTTGGATCTTGCTAGCTGTTCCAATCACTGCTGCTGGATGTGAATCCAAAAGCTAAATTAGAATTAATACAAGAGGACTATAATAAGGAGTTAGACGGGCCACAACGACATCTTGCTCACGCCTGCCAATCGGACTTGTTTGCGACTAGGGGAGGGGCTCCGGTGGGAGTCTATAGCCGGGGCTCCGGTGGGAGTCTATAGCCAGTGGTGAAGATTGCAGTATGAATTCACAAAGAAAATAGTATGAAGTGAGGGAAACATGATCTTATATGCACTACTCAGTGGATCATTACTGTTTTAGCTCTAGCAAATTTTATCAAGCTTCATAACCACATTCAAGGAATGAAAAATCCTGAAACTCTTTCTCTCATGACCAGGCCTCTTACATAACCTTGCAAGCTTATCACCGTTTAAGAGGTAACCTCTTGCATTCGACACGGTCAAGCGTACAGGAACAAAGGGAGGGATAAATTCTTTCTTACCCAATTATGCGAAACAAAAGTATGCGTTATGATTATGTCATTTTCTGCACATGAAGTGCTACTTAATGTTATCTAATCAATGGGTTACTATAGATGCAATGGATTGTAAGATCCTTATAATTAAAGTTGACTTGGCGTCAACATTATAAAAAAAGTTAGCATGCATCATTAATCTGCATCGGCTCCCAATGGGAAATTTGTAGTTTAGAGATTCAGGTTTGAGGTTCTGTGATTATCAATGTAGGGCCAAGATTTGTGGGTCGTGGGCTGAAGGATAAGTATGTTTATGTAGATATGAAGTAACTCTTATGTTAAGTGCATTCTTTTCTAAGTTATTTTCTACAAAGCTTTGGATGGAACTAATAGAATCGTAACAAGTATTGTTGTGGTTTATGAAACTTGGTAGATCCATAGAAATCTGAAACCCAACATTAGTTTGATCAAAACAAAAGAAAGTGCAAACATTTTCATGTAAGGAGCTATACTAGTGGAATGCACATCCTAATTAAAAAAAAAGTGCTATCATTGAATTGTGGGTTTAGTATCAAACTTGGCACACGGGGTCTTTGGCTTCATGGAACACTTTTATCAGGATTTTAGTGTTGTTTTCATGAAACTTGGGTTTCTCCAAAAGTTGCAAACATAGTGTATCCCATGTGTTCTGATAGGATGGTTTCGTGAAATGCGTTTCACTTTTTTTCTTTCTGATCAAACCCCGTCAAACTTCTTTATTATTATTATTATTATTTAAATGGCATAGAAGTCCTCCATGTAATATAAAACTATTCTATTTATGCTTATGGCTCTCACCCCTCAAGCCATACCCCACTCCGGTACTAGGGGTTAAGCTAAGGGGTTTTGTTTTTGGAATAGACGGCAGTGTTTTGCTGGCAGTGTTTTGCTGACGCCTCAAATCGTCCAAATAAGATTTACAACCCAGAAAAGGAGTTTCAAGGGGTTTCATGAAATCATATGAAACCCAAGATGTATATTTGCAAGAGGTTTCATGGGTTCTATGCAGCCAAAATACCCTCAGCGGTCACTCACTGAATTGACTTAGAACAAACAAGTTCAGTTTGCAGAAACAACGAAACCAACCACAACACTAAACTAGAAACACATTAATACAGATGTAGCCAACTTATCAGTTATCATCCTTTGTAGGCCCTAGGTTCCCCACCACAGAGTCCTTAATTGTACCATCTTTGCAACATTGTTTTAATATCTTGTTACACGACATCTCGCATGTTTGGAGACATTTGTTTCTAACATAACTGGTATGTCCTCGTACTTTCTAGTGACATAAAACTTGTGCCATCACAATAGATTTACATTACTAATAATTCCTTTAATGAAAAGATGGAAACTCTCTCAAGTGTACCTAAAATGTGATGGCGAACAAAGGTGTGACTTAACACAAAAGTTAACATGACCTATGCCACTTCAAGTTGAAAGTTATTTAATTGCAGTAAGAGTGGTTAAGAGTTTTTCTTCAGGCCATCACAATTCTCCTGCTACTAGCTTGTGTGAAAATCACTTGATTAAAAATTCGTAGGTTTGTCATTACATCGGCTCATTTGATAAAATTGTCTGAAAAGAAATATGTAGCATACATGAAGAGTGTGCCAAAAATTAGATGTCTAGTAAAGACAATAATTTCTACATTTAGAGGCAATGATCAGATTCTTCCTTTTCCAAATTGCTTCTGTTGAGGCATTTGGTTAATGCATTCAATTCTTATTTGTTAGTGCATTTAGACTTTTGTTAGAAGAGGGGGAAGACCATATTTACTAGTGCACAACACTTTTTTTCGCTATTCTTTCCATTGCTTGCTTTGGTTGTATTTTCAGCTTTTTATCAACTGTTCATTTTATATCAACTCTTGGAAGGCAATCCTCTACTGTATAGATTCTTGTATATTGTTGTGTCTGCATGTATTTGTAGCATTTTGAAATTTTGTTTAATTTTAAGTTTTTTTTGATAATTTTAAATTTATAATTTCTGACTTTTTATCCGTGATCCCAAAAAAAAAAAATTCCTGACTTTGGTTCCTGAGCACGTTACTGAATTTGAATGTACAGGTTATAATAGGAGTTACCCCAGAGCCTTTGTATGATGAGCTCCTTAATGAAGTGTTCAAGGGGTCATTATTTGAAATTTCTTCTCTGCAATGTGGCAATTTTGTGGTGCAAGCATTAATTTTCTCAGCAAAAGCCAAAAATCAGGTATGCAGTTCATGTACTTATCATTGTTCTTCCTATCTTTTGAGTTATTTTACTCATTAATCATATTTATTGCATCCTACTGAACTACGGTCATAATGTCAAATATATGTAATGAGAAACTATCGTAAGAACATCAAGAGTCCAGGATTCTGTTTTGCAATGGTCATGAGGTTAGTTTTGATTTGTCAGAAACAGTGTCTTTGCATTTATCTTTTGTTTTTTTTCAAATTTACATGTACCCCTGTTCTTACTGCTCAAGGTTTGTATCCTGTAAGGTCTGTCTTCCGGTAGTTGATGGCATTCCATTGTTCACCATATCCTAAATTCATAAGCTTGCTCTTACTTGGTGTACTTCCTGCTACATCCAGTCTATTATGGTTGTGATCCTCTAAATCTTAGGCTTTGGCGGTCCTTACATGACTACATTTTGTAAAATTATGGTACTCAGAAACCCAAATTTTAAAATGGTTGCCATTATATGCATTTGAAGTTATGATAATTTAGAATAGAAGTCCTTCAACCACAAATATCTATGTGATCTATGTGGAGAATACTTTATTTTGTCTAATGACCAACTGTTAACCCTTAGTTTCAAAATGCTGGTTGAGAAAACTATAAAGTATTAACAACATGAATAATCCTAGAAGAACAGTTTGGTGAGCATACTTTTCTGCTGACTAGAAAGATCCATGAAATTTAATTATCTTGTGTTTCTCTGTGCAGGTGAACTTGATCTGGAAGGAGCTTGGTCCAAAATTTGAGACATTACTTGAAATTGGAAAATCAGGAGTAGTGGCCTCGATTTTAGCTATGTGCCAGAGGCTCCAAACCTGTGTCCGAGAGGTTTTCATCTTTTCACTTTTTTGTACGACTATTTTATTGGTCTTGTTTCATTCTCATTTTCATTTCAGCATTAGACTGTGACAATGTAAGAATGCTAGCTTAGATGATTACAAAGTGAACATAATGCAAAAATAAATATTATATGGAATTGAGCAAAGATAAATATAATATGGAACTGAGAAAATGATGATGACGATCATCATCATTTCATTTTCACCCACATGTTTATCTGAACCTTCCATGTGTTCAAACATACACAGAGACACTTGTGCGCGCACACACTTTATTTGAACCTTCCATGTTTTCACATATGCACCCATTTGTGCAGACATTAATTTGAATCTTTCATATTTTCACACGCTCGTGCACACACACATGTATATTTGAACCTTCCATGTTCTCAGACACATATAATGCATATCTGAACCATCCATGTTTCCAGTGTTGCCAGGCGCTTTCTGCTGCAGTAAGTACGCAATCTGAATCTGCAACATGCATTGTTCCACACATACTGTTTCTCGAGAGCTATTTCAGGCAAAAGTCTTCTTGGAAGTGGCCGTTGGGTGATAAGATGAATACATTGGGCTGTTTGATGCTGCAGATCATTTTTAAATGCTCGAAGGTATGTTAAAATTCATATGAATGTAATTTTGTTAGTACATCTCTCTTTAGGCTTTCTTTACATCCCTAGTAAACTTTTACTCTTGTTACTTGCGTTTAAAATATTCTCAAATGGGAAATTGTAATAAGAGTATCATCTTTGATGCGTTATTGTCAAATCTCAGTGCTCTCTCTGCTAATCTATATCACAGTTTGTTCATTTTTTCACCTTTATAGTGTATTTTCAGCTGTATTAGAACACTAAGCACTTCTCATTGTCCACTCTGCCTGAAGATCTGTAGTATGTGTGTTTATTATTTCAAACCATTAGAAAATTCAGGGTTGTAAAGCACTATGCAATCATGGATTAATGCTATAGCTGTTAAATTTATATTTTCGGAGCTATTGAAATTATTTTTTGCATATGGTATTGGAATTCCTACAAGACCGAACAGCTTGAGCAGCAAGAATGCTAAAGTGGGGATAAAATAGTTATGCCCTTCACGGGTCTGATGCACTCTTACTTCAGCTATGGTAAATATATATTTAAATGTTATTATTATAATAAAAGTATTAACAGCCATGAATAAACTGCAGTAGTGGTAAGTGCACACAGAAAGTGCTTATTCTGTTGAATCTGTTTAGAGCTTGATTTCATGAACTCGTGAACATGCGGACTGTTTCGCGCGGGCGGGGGGGGGTCATTTCTTTTTCATCTTCTCCAGGGATCTTATTCATAATATTTAACAAGTAACCTACTTTAAATAATCTCAAAGATTTGGCTATTGGTTGTTTCAGCAATTCATTCAGGCATATTTAACCAGCATTTCAACTATGGATGCTGAGCATATTTTTGAAACTGCCAAAGATGCTGGAGGAAGTCGTGTTCTTGAGAGTTTTCTTTGTTCAGAAGCTTCCCCCAAACAGAAATCTGAAATTATTACCAGGTGTGTATGCTGATATTTTTTTGTTTCTCGGAATGCATATTTGATGTTTTATCTCTTCTTTTCGCATGCAGATTGTGAGACTATTGCAAGTTAACCTGTTTAACTCCCAGTTTGAGATTCAAGCTAACTAGTTGTAGCTAAGGTTTCCAAGCTATATACTGTGTAGAAGCTGGGTTGAGTATAAATAATGAAACATTGAAGCCTTTATTAGGGATGATGCCTGAACCATCACTTTTTAGTTTGGGTTAGGCTGGCGTTTCAGCTATCATATGTCTACCCCTACCTTCCATATATTCTGAATCTTAAGTAGGCTAAATTTAAAAAAACCCCACTGAATTATTGGTCATTTAAAAAAAAAACCCACTGAATTTTTTTTATATATAAAAAAACCTCAACAAACTATTTTTTAACACAATTTTTTTTATAAAAAAAACCCCACTCACCCATGCCTGGAAAACGTAGTTCACTGAGGGTTTTTTTTAAAAAAAATCAGTGGCTTTTTTTAAAAAAATGACCAATACTTCAGTGGTTTTTTTTTTTAAATTTAGCCTCTTAAATAATTCTTATACCATCATTTGAGGTTTGATTCATTTGGTTTGAGAATTATTTTCCATGTTGCGGCTGTTTTATGTAAATTTGATTTTGCTACCTCTTGTCTTCTTGATTCTAGTACCTAGTATTAACAAATCTTGCAAAGATTCTTCTGAACTCAAAACTTCCGACCAACAAAGTTCTTTGTCTTGTATATCTGGTGTCTACACATTAGGTTGACCATATAACATCTCGTATATCTGAGTCCATTTTTTACTCTGGGAAAGACTTGTAGCTACTCACTATCATAATTCATATATGATACAATTTTATGATACAATTTTGTAAAGGCAATTATTCCTGCCCTGGAAAAAGCATGAATTATGATACATAACAGCTACAGGGTACAAACTATAAAGTTTCTGCTCTGACATATGGCCAGAAGCATGACCTTATCATGATTGCAAAGTAAATAATAAATAGAACTGCCAGTATTATTCTAGACAGACCAAGTTATAATGTATCAGATGTCATTGACTAGGCATAGTGAATGTATGATATGGGACTGGGTGGTTTAGTAATTTGATCATATATACCGACAAGAAAACTGTCAAAATCTTTCTAACAAATGGTTTTGTACACTGGGAACCTAATAGGAGACACCGGATATCCTCGCAAATGGTTTTTCTTAATAGCATAATAGGCAGTAAATGCAGATAATTTTTTGTTACCGTCAGACTAGATTATGTTTTTCTTCAGGAAGTGTACATGTTTGGTATATTATTAAAGGTTTGCACATTATGATGATAGTAAGAAGCCTACAGAAAATCTCCATTTTTTGAATGAAAGTACTATTCACGCAAAATATTAGATTCAGTTGTGAAAAGAGTATGTACAGAAAGGTCTGGCACTTATCAACTTGTACATCCAAAATGTGTTAGATACGAACATTATTCATTAACAGAACAAGTCAATTAATTAAATTTTAACTGGTTTCTTTTGTGCACTAACTGGAAGTATGGTTATTACCAAAAGAAAGAAAAGAAAGATTGGAATCTGTGTGTAATTATACACTAAGAGGATCACACATCCTCTTTCTTCTTCTGCCCTTTTCCTTCCTGGTAAGGTTGCAGTTCTAAATGGATTAGAAGAGTCTCGCAGTGTTTTCATTTCAGATTGGATATGAAATGATCACTAGGAATCCATGTTAAGAATGAAGTATGTTTTATATAATGTTTAAACTAGTTTAATATCTGAATTTCAAAACCTGAAAGACTTACACTGTGCAGGTCTCATTACAGTGTCATTTAGTTTCACTCTGAACACTGAAAAAGGATTGCATAATTTTTCTGGCTTGTGACAGCTAAAGTAATCATTTTGTAAGATGTTGCCTGTTTATTTGTATCTGCCTATTTAGAGGTGATTGTAAAGTGTAATAAGTTCCTAAGGAAGTTTCGTTTATTGTTAAATATCAATTTTGGGTCTGGTAGATGATTTCTGCTATGAACAAAGTGTAAAACCGGGCTGAACCGGGGCCAACCCGTCAAAAATTGACAGGCCGGTCCGGTTCGGCAAAACCCCAAAAAAGCCCGACTTTGGCCCGACACGCAACCGGCCCGGGCCGCGGGCCGACCATTAGAATTTTAGTGATTTTTTTCCAGAATTTTATTTTTAAATATTGTGTTTGTGTAATTACTAAAATACCCCCCAACAGATCTATACTAGCTAGCTTTTGGGGGTATTTTGGAAAATTCAAAAAAATCCATAATCTATATATACAACCTCATTTCATTCAATTCTCTTCCCAAATTCACCTCACTCTTTCAACAAATCAACAACAATCAACAACATTCAACTACTTTATTGGTTTGATCAACATCAACAACATCCAACAACAATCAACAACATCAATAACAACACTACAAGCTCTCAACTCTCTCTACCTTCATTCTTCAATCTATATTCTACAATCATACGGTATTTTTGTATTTGTATAATTTTTAGAATTAGCATAGTTGTTTGTTCTCATTTATTTCTCTTAATTAGATTGGGTTTTGTTGGTATTTTTCTTCTTCTTAGATTTTTTTAAATTTGGTGAAACATACTAGTTGTTCCAATTAATTGTTGTTGTTTGTTGAAATATTTCTTCTTTTTTTTTAGATTTTGTTTATTAACATTCACTGGTTTATTGTATTTCTTTTGTAGAATCATTTTTTATAACATACACTAGTTTATCTATCTTTACTTGTTTTATAGAATTCATTTTAAAATATACACTAGAATTAATTTTTAACATTCCAAACATACATACACTAGTCTAGATGGCATCTAAATGTTCACGTGGTAGACATAGTAGCCAAGAGTCCTACTAGTAGTCGTCGCATTCCTTCCTTTCCAATTCCTTGTGGAGAGTGAAGAAACACTTATGAATTATGATAGTATTCCCAATTGTCATGAAGCACACGGATCAAGTAGAAGTAGAAGACAGTGATGTAAACTTAACCCTAAATAGAGAATTTTCACGACTTTTAAATGTTTAAATTTACCAACACGTAATGCAGATTAAGTTAGAAATTATAACTATTAATTGGTTTGATGATTTTCAAGATGTGAAATAGTTTAACAAGCCCAATTAAAAGTTCAATCCTATCAATAAACAGGTAATACTTAATCGTTCTTAGTATGTAAGATATTCAATAAAGATTTGTACACTAATAAGCAAGTAGAACACACTCTCTTAATATTTGTGGACGACAGATAAATCAAATAATATTATGGAGATGATAGATGGTATCACAAATAAATGAGAAGTGAAGAATTTACCGGAGTTGAAGAAAGTTGCGTTGGGGCTGAGTCAAAGCACCGCGATCTACTGTGGGGAAGTCAATTAGTGGTGGTGACTGACAATCGGTGGCGAGCTGCGACGAGGAGACCAGTGGTGGTCGGGTGTGAAGGTGCGGAAGGAAGGCTTCGATGTGTCGTGGTCGACGGTGGTTGCGAGCTAACGAAGGTCGAGACTGGGGGGCGGTGAGGAGTGGGGGGATGAGTCGGGGTTGGGTTTGGTTGGAGAGTTGACGACGACGAAGGAAGGCGTCGATGGTGGGGGTGGCCGATAAGGGCGGTGGTGGTCGTTGGTGCTGTGGCTGGGTGGAGATTGACGTTGGGGGTTGTTGGTCGGTGGTGGTGGGTGACGGTGGCGTTGAGGAAGGTCGGGGAAGAAGAGAGGGAGAAGATGAAGAGAGAGAGTCAGGGTAGGGGGGTGGCTGAAGCGAGGAGAATTAGGGTTTAGGAATTGAAGTGGATTTGGGGGATTTGGGTGTAATTTTAGAGTATCACAAACCCTAAGTATCTCACTGTCTCACACAAAAAGATTAATGAAGAGCAAAACTCAATCAAAATAAATTTTTAATCAATAATAGCATATTTCTCATTATTCTCAAGGCCTATATATAGACTCAAAGAGTTTATCACAATCCCTAAAATTGTATCTCAATGTCTCACAAAAAGATTAATGAAGAGCAAAACTCGATCACTGTAATTTTTTTTAATCAATAGCATATTTTCTCATTATTCTCAAGGCCTATATATAGGCTCAAAAAAAATTTAAAACAAATCTCTCAAATCTAAAACAAATCTCTCAAATAAACTACATATGGCTAAATCTCAAAATAAAAATAAAACAGATTTGATGTCTTCTTCACATAGAAATACAACCATCAGAATAAGGCTCTTCTCAATCCCATAAAACAAGAGGGAACACTTCCGAAGTACACAAATATTTAGATTGTCCCTTCACAAAATGATTTGTTAATTACACCGGTGTCAACCATTGCATCGGAAAGTGCTTTTTCTCTTGGTAGCAGGATTATGAGCCCGAGTAGGAATCGATTGACATCAAAGAATTTGGACATGTTTGTATGCACCGAAAATTGGATGAAAGCAGAAGAGAGGACCCAAGATTTACATGAAGCACACAATGACTCAATAAGTAATGACGAATGAACATCTAGTACAATAAAGTTTGGAGTGTATTGTAAATAATTGAAATTTTAGGGGGATGAGTTTCTATTTTTAGGTTAAGTAGAAGTGCACGATAATAGTCCAATGTCTTCTCTTCAATCTAAATAGAGGCTATCTCGATATCTAAATACAAATGTTTTCCTCATATTGTAATTTGATAAAATTTGTATGAAATGTTACTAATCTATTTGATTATATATTAATACTTTATAATTCATAAAAAACAATTTAATTTATAAATATCTCTTTTATCTATATATTCTTCGACAATTCTAAACAATTTTCCTTCTCCTTTATCTTTGTAAAAAAAAAAAAATCTACCCCGGCCCCAGCCTGGATCCCGAACCAGGGGCCAGGTTCGGGCCGGCATTTTCCCCACCGTGGCCCGGCCCGTACCTCCTCCCAGCCCAGCCCGGCCCGCTAGGCCCGAATGCCACCCCTATGTAATATTCAGGTTGTACAACCTGAAAAGAACTTAATAATCACTGCTAGTTTTTATAGCTTCTTTCTCTTTTAAAATGAGGATAGACTGTCAAATACAGGTCTTTAGAATGGTACCATACTAAAATTTCATTTTGTTCGTGCATGTAAAGACTGCAAGGTCGTTTTGGAGAGCTTGCATCCCATACATCCAGTTCATTCACAGTTGAGAAATGCTTTGCTGCAAGTAATGTTTCCCTGAAGTCAGCTATTGTGTCAGAGCTACTGGCAATACATGCTGACCTCTCTAAGATGAAGCATGGTCCTTATCTTTTAAAGAAACTTGATGTTGATGGGTATGTTGATCATCATTCAGTTTGTCTGTTTGTTTGCCCACGTGCACACACGCAAACTCTTTTTTTTCCTTTCCCTTTTTATATTTTTTTGCCTTATAAAATTTTGCATTATATTTCCCCCCTGATTTCCAGATTGTGAAATTGGTGGGATACCAAAGTTCAAAAATAATTGATAGGTTTTTCCTTTTTATTCTGGCTTTGATGCAGATTTGCAAGGCGACCTGATCAGTGGAAGCAAAGTCAAGCATCAAAAGAAACAATCTACAAAGAGTTTCAGGCTACATTCGGATCAAACTCTCAACGTCAAGAGCAACCCGAACCGTCTAAAAAATCCTCCAACAAGAGAAGAAAGAGAGAAAATGAGAAGACTAATGATGAGACTGATAATAACTTCAGTGTTCCTAATTCAAATCCTTCTTTAGAATCAGAGTTTCCTGAACCTGAAACATCAATGGCCAAGATGGGGATTCTTGGAAACGATCAGAGTCTCGAGAGAGAAAGACCTTCAGATGCAACCACTGTGAAGGAGTCTTCGAACAACAAGAAATTTCTTAGAAACCCCACAAATTCGAAGCCATTTTTGAGAAATAGTGGGAAAAGGAAATCTTTAGGGAGTGAGCTTTTTGATCAAAATTATGGGAAGAGGAAGTCTTCAGAAAGTGAGCTTGCTGAACTAGCAGGAAAGAGAAACTTGAGTTCAAGAGATGTTCAAAAGCTGTTCAACTCGACAACTTCAAATGAGATAAAACTGAGCGGGACTGAATGGAAGCCTTTTTCAAAGAAGCAAAGAAGGTGAAAATCAGTGTTTTCCTTTTTTCCTTTCATTTTATCTGATGAGCTGTTACAGTGTCGACAAAATCAGAACATTGCTGTTGTATAATTAGTCCTTGAGATGAGTGGTTATATGCATAGTATCTGCTGGACGTGTTCGCCATTCTCTCTGTCCAAATTTTGTAGGTCTCTTCGTTATAACATGTGTATGTTTGAACAAATACGGAATTCATTGCCAACCTGAGAAGTGAATTAACTCTGGTAAGACTTTGCTTAACTGATAAGAGTAGTAGTGCTGTGTTGGTGCTTATATTTGTTTTTTTTTTTTCGCATTCTTATGTTGTTTGTAATTCTTCTGAGATGTCTAAGCGTGCACACTTCTGAAGTCTATTCAACATTATACTCGTATTATCACAAAGGAATGGAATGAAATCAGAGTTGTTTATTTAACGAACACGAATAGTTAATATCAATGTATCTTTCATCTCGTTACAAATACATATTGTGCAATGCAGCAACAGTAACACCTCACTTCATTCTGTTAATTGCTCTAGCTTCATCACCGTGTTCTTCTATTGTCCGTATAAACTTTGTCTACTGTGATTGCTAATACTCAGAGTAGATGATTAGTATGTTCAACTCATGTATTTTTTTGTTCGTAAGAAATTAGGAGTTCTATTATTCGTTCATTGTACGTGGTGCATTTGCTAGCTGCATACTGACATGACCACTGAGTATTAGTTCATTGATGAAGACTAATAATGCAGAGAATCTTTAAAACGAGCTTATGCACTTAGCCAAGACAAATAGTAGGTACCAACCAAACTCCAGATAACAGGTAGGACGTGTTTACTCTACAGGAACAACAACAACAACAAGAATCACCCATTACAACTCAGACAAGCATTGTCGAAATAATTTGAGTCGAGCTACTCCTTTAGGGTTTCATTTAATCTCAATATACTTGCATTTCATTAGTGAAAAAGGTTTTTTTTTTTTTTTGAAGAAAAAGGTGGAATAAGGCCACCATGTTTCATTAATGCGAAATTAACGGTACAAACTCAGAGTACTGAGCCGGATTACAAACTACAGACAGGAAATAGAACATACATGAAGCAACATGACCCGTACAAATAACAAATCCCTCCAACAACCCTGGAGGGTGGGCCGACAAACAAGCTCGGACCAGCAAAATTGAATTTACGTCAGTTTAGCTTCGTACACGGCCTTCACGGCAAATGCACACCTACCTGAAGCTAGTCTGGCAGGATTTTATCATCCGCCACGCCCTGCCTTCTCCTCGCTGGGGAGACCCTCTCTTTGGGTCCAAGCCCCGCAGCCGAATTTTTGACAACCACTGAGAACAGTCTACTCGCAGGGGGACCCCATCTTTGGGCCCAAGCCCTGCGGTCGGAGTTTGACAACCGCCAAGCTCACCTTACACCTCCTATCTTCCCACAATCTTGTAATTATCTAACCCTCACCCAAAAATCGTAGTCAATGATAGAGCCGTGGAGAGGATACCTTCACCTCTCTCACGCCCTATCTCTCTCCAGTGATTTCTCACAAATACAGTCCAACACCAACATAGAGTAGTGAGGAGCAACATATTCACTCACCCACTCTCTCACACACTCTCTCAAACAGAAAACCAATACAAGACCCAGATGATTGAAGTATCATCTTCTCCTCTCGCCACACGGGCGGTGGCGTTGAGCGTCAGCTTTCATTATGAGGGCGTAGTGGTGGTGGTGTCCCGTCGACTGTGGTCATAGGTGAAACAACCCGGATGAAGCCCCGCCCCTCTAGACCACCCCAACAGACCGGGGTACACGCTCCGGCCTCTTTCTTTGTCTCTGCCATCCTCACAAACTCTGACTACTTCGCCGACTACACCAACCCTAAAGGCTCAAATCATGGATGCAGATCACCGTAATCGGTCCCGAGAACGTGGACATGGTGGTGGCGGCAATGGAAACGGCCGGAGGCATCGATGGCGGCGATACCAGCGCACCACCCGATGACGATGCGAAGGGAACTGATGGGCGGCGAAGTTGCGAGTTCCCCACCGTGGGATCTCGCATTTCCGACCAGCAGCTTCTTCCCCGATGCTTTCCGACCTCGTGGAGCGGCTGAAACGAGGGATGTCGACTTCGTGGGGCGGCGAGAACATTGCAGATTTGGGGGTTGCCGTGGAGCTCCATCGACGTGAAGGGTTTGTCGCGAGGATCGCGTGGTCGCGAGCTCCATCGACGCGAGGTCGCGAGGATCGCGTGGTTGCGAGCTCCATCGCCGCTTAGTCGCGAGCTCCATCGAGGAGGGGTCACGTGGGGTCACGAGCTCCATCGACGCAAGGTCGCGAGGATCGTCGTCGTGGAGCGAAGGGTTTGGGGAAGAACCCATCAGAGTCAAGAAGAAGGTATTGTCGAGGTCGCGTGGGTGCTTCAACGGAGGATGGTCGCTCGTCGAGGAAGAAGGGTAAGGGGGACGACGCGGGGAGGGGAGGGGGGGGGGCTAGGGTTTTCAGAACTAGGATTTTGTTTGGATTTTTTTTCCAGATCTAGTAGAGAGAGAAACTAATGGGAGGGCCTCTTTACTTGATTTTTACTGATCCATTAGTCAAAAAGTTAGCAGCAGTACTAGCTAGGTCACAACATTTGTCTCTCCACTTGGCTTTGTTCCTCAACAACCTAAACTGAGAAGGAAACAAAATGAATCACTCTTTCCAATAATTAAGACAGGCAGACAACTAGCATTAGCATATAATCGTATCTCCCTTATCTCCATTCCAAAAAATCAATACATATTCAATTTGATTTCTTGAGATAGCCACACAAAAATGTAGTGGTTTCTTAGACCCAGCTAGCATAAAGGAATGATTTTTTCCCCAAAATAGGCCACTTTTCCAAACTAATTTCCAAAATATACCATTTTCAAAACTAATTCCCAAAATAGACCACTCGCAGTTCCTAACTGCGTCCTATTCTATTTTGTTGACACAGTTGGCAACTGCGGTCTAAGTATATGTCACAATAATCCGACTCTAACACTTGTGTCAAAATAGTGTTAAGGAAAAAATTATGTTCACCTTAGAACGCAGTTGGCAACTGCGTTCTTGATTACATTAAACTTGCAGTTCCCAACTACATTTCTAATTCAATCCTCTTCACCCCACTTAATTGAGTCTTTGAACTGCATTTAACTCTGGCTAACTGAGATCGCAGTTGGCTATTGTAGTTTCAATATTATTTAGAACACAGTTCACAACTGCGTGTTTATTTAAATCCCCTTCAAAACTCCGGAAACCCACTATTCTTATAACTTCATCATTTTCCCCAATTCACTGCTTCTACTCTGAAACCCATCGAAACCCAAACTCTTTAAAAACCCTATTACCATAATCTATCTCATCCCCCTCTCTAAAATCTCTTCCTAATTAACTATTCAACCTTCAATCCCCAAATCTTCAAGTCCCCCAAACCCTAATTTCCCTATTTCTCAACCAATTCTCAAAATATAACTACCCACATTGTTCGGCGACAACACTTCCAACGATTAGCACCATCTTTGTGAAATTGCGACATCATCTGATGCGTCATTGAAAACACCTGGATTTTTTTGTAGGGTATTTGTACAATCGTAGAAACTTTATTTTTTTTGTTTTTTATTATTGTTTGCTCAGGTAATTACTGGCATATTCGTCCATTTACGTATAGGTATGGATCAGATAATCCTGTTTGGTTATATTATGGGGGAGAAATAATTCGAGACCCTAAATTAGGAGCTTGTTATAGTGATGTTGAACCGGAAGTAGTTTGGGCTCCGCATAATATTACAAAGCACGAACTCGCAAATAAGGTGTATGAAATTACTAACTGGGATAGAGTTGAATGGACTGTTAAAATACAAGCTCGATATGCAGCTGGAAATGGAGAGTCACAATATTCATGGTGGTGCCTATAGTCGATGATGACGCTATTGCTTCTATGATTGCAAGAACAGTTGATCCGAACTACAACTGGACTGCATTGGAGTTATACGTTGATAAAGTAAGGAATCACAGTAGTCCGCCACATGTTAATCGTATACCATGCCCATTACATGAATTGCCTACCCATGAAACGAGTCCCTATCCGAGTCCTTCACTAAATGAAAGAGTCTCGCCTAGATAATCCAGTTTTCACAATTCCAGTTTCTAGAAATTCACCCTTACACGACTTGCAAGGGTTGAATTCAAACTTTATCCGCGATCTTGTTGAGAAGGAAAACAATTTTCAAAACTTCCATAATGCTACGATTAACAATGAGTTGATAGATGATGAAGAAATTGAAGAGGAGAATATACATGTAGATGAGGAGGAATATAAAGAAGATGATCATTTTGAAGATAATGTTAATGATGGTGATGGTGTGGAAACGGGAGCCAATGTTCCACCCCCGCCCCCTCCTCCTAAATTCATGAGGCCAACTGTTCCTGAATTTGAATCTACTGAAGGGAGTGATAATGCTCAGGTTCATCAAAATCCTGAAGAATCATGTGGATCATCGGAGATCAGATTGTTGTACGTTGGGCAGAAGTTTGAAAGCAAAGATCATATTCAACATGCGGTAAAGATATTCTCTATTAAGGAACATCGAGAATTTGTAGTTGTGAAATCAAACAAAAAGTGTTATGTCGTTCAATGTAAATTTCATGCAAAGATAAATCCAAATGATGGTACGTCACAAAATCTCGATGGTGGAGCCGAGGCAGTTTGTCCATGGAGACTACGGGCCTGTTTGGTTGGAGGAGGGGAATGGAGGGAAAGGGAGGGGAGAGGAGGGATTTTTTTAAACATTTCTTGTTCGGTTCATTTTTTAGGAGGGGAGGGGAGGGGAATGGAGGGGTGCAGCATCCCTCCTGAGTCAATTTTGGCTCCCGTCCAGTATTGGGGGGATTTGGAGGGGAGAGAAATTGAGTCAAATTTTTGTATAGTGATTGGACTAAATTTCCCTTTAGATCTAAATCCATTTAATCACACCATTAAAGTTTGTAATCACTCCATTTTAAATTTAAAAAACTAAATTTAAAATTTAGAAGAAAAAACAAGAAAACAAACAAACAAACAAAAACAGTGTGCATCAATGTTCATAAAAGCAGTGTGCATAATGGAAAAATAAGTGTGCATCAATGTTCATAAAATTTCAGTGAAAGAGCAAACAAGCAAACAAAAACAGAGAGCAATGACTAGTTACATTTGGAGTGTAAACATACTAAAAGTAAAGAAATTTGAAACAACCCTAATAGGAAGAAGTATTAGCATGCATAAAGCATATTGGAAAAAAGGCTCTGAAATCTGAATGTGAATGTTAGTTGGGGAGAATACATCAACTTGGCTTGCAATATAAACAAACAATGAATACCGATAAAAACTAAATCAGACTAAAATACAGATAGGGATCAGTTTCTGTTTGAAGTTGGATTAGGTTTTAGTCCAACCCACTAACTCAGGTTAAACATTCAAACAAGCTTAAGCTTGCTAGGAGATTGTAGCATATACAGTACTTCAAGTAGAAGACATTAATGTCAAACATTATCTTGCATAAAAAACATCATTATCAACTTTATCAA
Source organism: Hemerocallis citrina (assembly GCA_017893485.1). NCBI lineage: Eukaryota > Viridiplantae > Streptophyta > Magnoliopsida > Asparagales > Asphodelaceae > Hemerocallis > Hemerocallis citrina. Next base: position 4,237,778 of record CM030365.1, on the reverse strand, counting down.
GTTGTTGAACTGCTATAGTGTGTTGAACCAAACTCAGATACAGGCTAGACCATGATTTTGCAGAACAAATCAACAGATAGAGGCAATATTAGCAATCTCAGATCTTCAAATATTAGAGACACTTGATATTTTTTTGTGGTTGAGTTTTGTTATAAAATGTAAAAGGGTATAAAAGTAATTTTATTATAAAATCCCTTCCCTCCCCTTGTGAACCAACCAAGAAGATAATTTTTTTCTCTCCCCTCCCCTCCTTTGTACCAAACAGAATCTTGATTAAAATCCCTCCCCTCCCTTTCCCTCCCCTCCCCTCCCCTCCCCTCCTTTGAACCAAACAGTCCCTACGTGCATGTATCCTAAAAGGACAGACGTACTTCATTGTGAAGAAGTTAAGAGGGTCACATATATGTATCAATCCGACATTAAGTCAGGATCACACCAAAGTTGATTCGAAGCTAGTTTCTAATATAATCTTGAATGTTGTTAACACACAGTTAGCAACAACACCGAGAGCCATAATTGAGATTGTATTACTGAAATGTAATTATAAGATTTCTTACAAGAAAGCTTGGATTGCAAAATAAAGAGCTATTGAGAAGTTGTTTGGATGGTTCGATGAGGCATATACGAAGTTGCCTGCCCTTTTAGCAGCCATACAAGCCTCTAATCCTAGAACTTACGTGCATTGGGATAAGATTTCTTCCAGTCCCGATGAAGAAACATTTAAAGGAGTCTTCTAGGCATTTACCGCTTCGATTGAAGGTTTTAAGTCTTACTGACCGGTGATTAGTATGGATGGAACCCATTTGTATGAAAAATACAAGAATTGTTTGTTGATTGTGGTTGCAATTAATGCAAATAACAGGTTATTTCCATTTGCTTTTGCAATAGTAGATGGAGAGAGTATAGAGAACTAGACTTGGTTTATGAGCTATATTCGATATTATGTGACTAATCGCCAAGGATTGTGTTATTTCTGTTATTTCTGATCGTCATGCGAGTATCTTATCGGCGATGGAGCTTCAAAATGGATCATGGAATGAGCCACATGCATATCATAGATTTTGTATGCGACATTTTGCAATAAAATTTTACACCAAATTCGGTAGCATGGCTTTGATGAAAAAGTTAAAATTTGTTGCGTGTCAGAATCAACCAAAAAAGTTTGACACACAATTGGGTGAGAATAAAAAAGTTAAACTCGAGGCTGCCGATTGGGTAAAGGCAAAACCGGTCGAGAAGTGGGCACTTGCTACAAATGGAGGGTGTCGATATGGTGTAATGACCACAAATGCATCAGAAATATTCAATTCCATTTTAAAAGGTGTTCGTAGTTTGCCCGTAATGGCAATTGTCGAGATGATATTTTACCGTCTCAATTCGTACTTCACCGAACGTCGATAGGAGGTACAGAAACTGATAAGTGAAGGAAATGTTTGGGCTCCAAGAGTTCAAGAACTTATCGATGAATGTCGTGATAGAGCCAACTTGCATGAAGCTATAATGTTCCATCATAATCCAGGCATATTTCAAGTCAAAACAGGTGTTCGAGTTGTTGGCACAAAAAGGAAGGGTGGAAAAAGCCAGATTGTTGACTTGGGTGCGCGTACATATACATGTCAAAAATTTCAACTTTATCATCTACCTTGTTCACATGTATTGGCTGCTTGTGCTTCTCGGGTCCTTGATTATCGTCCATATATTGATCCATTCTACTCTTTGGCATCCTTAGCATCTACATGGATGCCCAACTATCGTCCTATGCAAGACCAAGCGTACTGGCCTATTCAAATTGGTCCCAAACTAATTGCTGATGCGAGACTCAGAAGATGTCGGAAAAGGTGCCCGAGAAGTACACGTATTTGCAATGACATGGATGTGGGAACAAGCTCCATAAGTAGTCTTGTTTGCAGTAATGTCATCAAAGTGGACACAATAGGCGCAGTTGTAATATTGATATGTCGTCTGGAACTACTACTAGTGGGTCACGGGTAAGGCATCTAAACTTTTTCCGATTACTCATTTTTATTGCATTTATATGTGAATTTATTTTAACCATTCTTGCATTTTGTACAGGGTGAGTGTAGTGGTGTTTCTGTAACCGGTCCCGCACGTAGTCGAGCACGAGGTCGAACTAGATGACCCCCCAGGGTGACGACAGGGATTCCTTGAATTAACCAATGTCCTCAATACATGCACGGATGGTTGTAGTTGTTAATATGCCTTCTATTTTTGTTTTAATGTTTTAATATATAAAACAATCTTTAGCTTGTATTGCTTGTTTTCCTTGTTTGGCATTTGTGTTTGCAATATTTTGTATTTGGGAATCTTTCTCAAGTTGTAAGATAGTGATGATCGGATGTAGTTTCTTGTTTTGCTTATTGCTTGTTTTCCTTGTTTGGCATTTGTGTTTGCAATATTTTGTATTTGGGAATCTTTCTCAAGTTGTAAGATAGTGATGATCGGATGTAGTTGCTTATTTTGCTTGTATTGCCTATTTTCCTTGTTTGGCATTTGTGTTTGTAATACTGTGTTTCTCTTGGATGTTGTTGTTGTTTAGCTTAGATGATCGGATATTATTTTTTAGCTTGGATGTTGTTGGCAACTGCATGTTTTCATTCATTGTGAGTGATAATGAGTATTGGAATAATGAGTACTGTAATAAGAGAAACAGCTGCATGACTGGCAGCTAGGTGGTTATGAACTAAGTACATTCTTAATTGCCAACTGTGGTAAAGTTAATACCATGAGCACAGTTGCCAACTGCAACTGTCAACTCTCCATACTTTCAGAGAGTTGACAACTCTATGGAAATTTGGTATTAACGTCGAGCACAGTTGGGAACTGCACTAAAGTTAATACCAGGAGTGCATTTGCCAACTACGCTCGAAGTTAATACCAAATTTCCAGAGAGTTGCCAACTCTCTGCAAGTTTGGAGAGTTGACAGTCGTAGTTGGCAACTGCGCTCTCCGTATTAACTTTACCGTAGTTGCCAACTGCGTTCGAAGTTAATACTACTTTTTCAGAGAGTTGGCAACTCTCTAGAAGTTTGGAGAGTTGACAGTCGCAGTTGGCAACTACGCTGTAATACCCTGATTTTTCAAATATATGAAAGATTATTTATTTTTACATATGGTATGCTTGTGTAGCATGTTGACTATTATTTCTCAACATGATGAATTAAGTGTATTTTTCTATAAAACATTTTCTTAAAAGCCCAATGTTAATTTGTTTATTTTTCTTTTAAAATATTTTGGCCCAAATGGATTTAAGCCCATAAATCTAACTTTTTATTATTTCCTACCACTTGTAATGTGTAGCATTTTTCTTTTTATTTATCCGGGTACTTGGTGTACAAATCATGTGGTGTGGTTTGTGTGTACACGTGCACTCAATGTACACGTGCTTTGAGCACCCTCTTTGTGGCCGGTTTGTGAGTAGGGTAGTGGGTTAGGTCATGGGTGGTTACTCTTGAGGTGTGGGTAGTTTCTCAACTCCCGAATGAATCCTAGCTCTTGATCTCCAACTCCCTAGTGCATCCTAACCCTCCATCTCACTCTAATTTGTGTATAAATACCCCCTCCTATTCTCTATTTCTTTTACACTAGATCCATATTATAAGAGAGGTATTTGTGAGAGTTGTGTGGGAGCTTTTCTGTGGAGGCCGAGTAGCATCTGAAGGTTCGGTGTGGAGCAAAGGAGCGAGGTGTAAGGAACAAGGAGGCGTTCACCACATTGAGGACTTTGCTGGATTTCGATTATTTCTTCATATAAGGTGGGTGTTTCTCAGGACTTCTAATGTAGGAAATATACTATGATGGTTATGATTGCTACCATATTGTGAAATGTGAATTCAAAGTAGTAGAATTGCCATGAACATGCTGTTGATAATGAGATAAATTGGGTCGGTACAGTCGACTGTCGTGTAGATAAGTCGACTGGTACGAGACCATTAATCTGTGATGTGGTGATAAACTGTATGCAAATAGACAAAATGGTGTGATCACTGAGTTGTGATTTCCCTATGACACATATGATGGAGGAAAGGTAAATGGATGACAAGAACTAGCGATGATTAAACAAATTAAGAACTGTCGAAGCAGTCGACTGACACTGTGTTCAGCCGACTGGTGCTTCATTTTAATTATGATTAACTAGGAACTCCATATAATGAGATGTTCTATTATGTTGACCCAGTATGATGACTTGAGATCTATATCTTCATCTTTGTAAGGAAGTTATAAGCGGGATGAATGCATGTTTAAAGTACTTTCTTCAAAGAAAAGAGTATAGTAGTAACTTGAAATTGCATGTTTGAGATGTTCCTAAACAAGAAGAGACTCTGTGTTTATGAAACATGAATATATGTGTATTGTAAATTGATATCATGATGCAAGAATATATAAAGGCCATTAGATAATCGTTTAATTTGAATTATAGAACTGATCAGTCGACTTAATGCGTGTAGCCAGTCGACTGAGCTGGACTTAGAATTGTGCTGTTGAAAAACCCAGGACAGACGACTGGTGAGTGAACAGTCGACTGTCATGTGGATGTGATGAACACAATATTATTCACTTTCTAGAGCAATAATCTTGTTATAATTAGACATTTAAAAGCGCTATATGTGGTATTTAACTCCTATTTTCTCTTTTCCACAGGAAACAGCTTATAACAGAAAAACGAAGCAGATTTAGGACTTCAAGGATAATACACAGCAAACTGCAGAGGATCAGTCGACTGGTTCCCCAACACAGGCGACTGGACAAGAGAAGCTGATTTTCCACAACTCTCGACACAGTCAACTCACTCCCAAAAGACAGTCGACTGGTCTGAACAATTATGAAATCTTCAGGAGTCTCGACTCAGTCGACTGGTTCGAAGATAAGTCGACTGGTCTGCGGCGGAGTAAACAGATAAGATATTCGAAGATTCACCCAAATCTAATTTCAAATCTATTTAAATCCAGATCTTATGCAACGAATCAAATCTAGAGACTGGAAATTGGCAAAAGCACGTGGTGAACAGATAAGGAAGGAAAGAAGAAAAGAGAAAGACATAAATCATCAAATCAAGAAGATTTTTCCCTTAAAAAGGGGAAACCCTAATTCTCAGCCGTATTCTATAAATATCAGAAAAGAAGCATTATTCAGGGGGATCCGCCAGAAGCGATCTATCTCTTGGAAGCGACTAAATCACCAAGTTCCTGAACAAGTAATCAGTGCTTCATTCTATCATCATCAAAGAAGGAGAAGAGGAGAGCCAGTATTCGAAGGCAGTCGACTGTGTGACAGACAGTCGACCTTATTGCCGGACTTCATTAGTTTATTTCTCCTCTCTTTTACCTTTTATGTTGATCATGTATTTGAACTTGTTAAGCAATAAAGTTATTATTATGTGGAACTAATTTCATAGTTGGGTAGATCGAAGCCGTAGTTATGTAGTGCTATGTTCTTTTGAATCCTTCTATTTTACTTATTGATTGAATCTAATTGAATTGATATAGATTGATAACAGTCAAACTTGTTCAGGAGTTATAAGTACAGTCGACTGAAGGTGAGAGCCAGTCAACTGCCATACAGAATCTGCTATTCTCAAGTTTGTGAGTTAGAAATCTGAATCTGTTATATGAGCATATTGAGACGACCCGTATCTCGTGCTCATAACTTGTAACAAGAGAATCTTTAGGATTCTTGGTTCAATCAACTTAAGGGATCTAGATCTGATACCAATTTCTAGAACTTTAAGTGTTTGTTCGTTTCCACTGTGCTTATGCTTTTGTTAAGTATAACTTAGTAGATACCATGCTAAAATACTTAGGGGAAGAAACGAATTAGAGTAGATACCATGCCTAATTCTTGGCTTAGGGAAACAATACTTTAAGGAGTAGATACCATGCCCTTGAAGTGAACAAACATGAGTAATTAGAAGTAAATTCAGAAGGCAACTTAGCATTACTAACTATTGGTGGAGATCAACAACCCAACTATTCAAGAGATATTTGTGATTCAACACCTCTCATCTTAGTTTTAATCTTTTAGTTCTTTTAGAATATTATAAAAACTCTTATTCATTTTTATTATTAGTTTTATTGATTAGTAAGTTGAAGTCTACAATCTCTGTGGGATCGACCCTTGCTATTACTACGATTCTATAAACGATTTGTGCACTTGCGAGGTTTTATAATTTGTGTCTAGTTTTATCTATATATTTAGGTACCTAGATTAGCACAACAAGTTTTTGGCGCCGTTGCCGGGGATTGTTTAGTATTTTAACTTACAAGTCAGTAGAATTTTTATTAGTTTTTCTTTTCTTTTATTAATAATTTTTCTTTTAGGTTACAGGACTTCGGTGAATGCACGGTAGACGATCACTTCGTCCAGAGCTACTACCTATTGACGCAGAAACAGAACGAACTTTGCACAGGCTAGGTAAGCTTCTCACAGCCAGCCAGTCGACTGCTGTACGGACCCAGTCGACTGCACAGAGACAAATTTCACAGGAAAGAATGACTGAAGAAATACAAAATCGAGTGCCAATGCAGGAAAAATTCACTCCTAAGAATATTGAGCAACCTTCCTGCATTGCTTTTCAACCTAATGCTACAGGGAACATGCACCTATCTCCTCATTTACTTAGTATGGTTCCCCACTTTAGTGGCAAACCAGATGAAGAGCCTCATCTTCACTTGCAAGACTTTTTCGATCGCTGCAGGACACAAAGCGTCCAAGGGCTTACCGCTGAACAAATCAGGTTAATCTTGTTTCCTTTTTCTTTAAAACTTAATGCTAAGTTGTGGTATAATTCTTTGGAACCAGGATCAATTAATTCATGGGAGCAATTGGCAACGAAATTTTTGAAAGAATTCTTTCCAGCCCAAAAGACCAAACAGCTGAAAAGGGAGATTCAACTCTTCCAACAAAAGGATGGAGATTTATTTTTCGAAGCATGGAAGGATTTCAAGAGCAAGCTTCTCAAGTGTCCTACTCACAATCTGCCTAAGGATGATCAGGTACAAGCTTTTTATGAAGGTTTAAATGATACTAATAAGGCAATTGTGGATTCAGCTTGCAACGGAATTTTGATGAGGAAAAGTGGAGAAGAAGCCATTGAACTTTTTGAAGAACTCAGCGAGAACTCCCAACAATTCTCAACAAGAAGGGGACCTACGAAAAAACAGGGAGTTTACGAAATCTCTAATAGTAATAACATTCAATTAGAAATGGCAAACATGAATAAGAAAATTGATATGCTTGTTAATGCAATGTCGACGATGGGTGGAGTTAAAAATCAAACAAATGAAATCTGTGCAATTTGTTCTCATTTAGATCACACAACTGATACATGTCCCATGTCTACTTTCACAGATCAGGAGCATGCGAATTATGTGGGTCGAGGAGTGTTTCCACCAAAGAACAATCCATACTCGAACACATATAACCCAGGATGGAGGAATCATCCAAACTTCTCATGGAGCAATAATCAAAATAATCAAGGGCATCAAATCGCACAAGGACATGCACGAAACTTTCAGATGGGAAGTGGGTTTGATCGACCAGCCCCAGAACAGAAGAAGTTGGATTTTGAGTCCACCGTTCTTCAATTGCTCCAACAACAACATCAAACAAGCAACCAACAAGGACAAGCAATTCAGAAGTTAGAAACACAAATTGGTCAGATTGCAAAAGAGTTAAGTGAACGAAAGGCAGGAGAACTCCCTTCACAAACCATACCAAACCCTGGAGGTCAAGAACAGCTCCAAGCAGTCACAACCCTAAGAAATGGTAAGATAATTGACAACATGGTTGGAACACATACAGACAAACCAGATACACAACCATCAAAAGCTTTGGGTTCAAGTAAGGTAAGTGAAAAAGTAGGGACAGTTCCACCACCATTCCCTCAAAGGTTAGTCAATAAAAAGAAAGAACAACATTTATTTGACGTCTTTGAAACTCTCAAAAAGGTAGAAATTAATATTCCCCTACTTAATGCTATTAAACAAATTCCTTCTTATGCCAAATTTTTGAAAGACTGTTGTACTCACAAAAGAACATTTCAGGTTAAGGAGGATGTGGCTTTGACAGAAGAAGTGAGCGCTGTATTATTAAGAAAACTACCACCTAAACTGAAAGATCCAGGTAGTTTCACCATTCCTTGCAAAGTTGGTGAGCACTTCTTTGAAAAAGCACTGCTAGACTTGGGGGCAAGCATCAACCTTCTTCCTTATTCTGTTTACGAAAAGCTTGGATTGGGGGAACTCAAGCCAACATCCATCACTTTGCAATTGGCTGATCGCAGTATAAAAAGACCTAGAGGTATATTAGAAGATGTCCTAGTTCAGGTAAATGATTTTATTTTGCCTGCTGATTTTGTTGTGTTAGATATGGAGGAATCTTCAATGTCATCCTCTCTACCGATCATATTAGGTAGGCCCTTTATGAGTACAGCTGATATAAAAATTTGTGTTAAAAAGGGCATTATAAGTATGAAGATAAACGGAGAAAAAGTGGAATTTAAAATGTTTGACACACTAAAATTACCACAAGATGATCATGAATGCTATAATATTGATGTGGTGCAGGAGATCGTTGATCAAACATTTCAGGTACATAGCGTTGAACCACTTCAAGCCACAATCACTCAATCTCTAACTTTATCTCATGTTGAACAGGAACATGATTACTGGAGGATTGCAGAGACAGTACATCACCTTGAAACTCCACAGTCATATTCAGGTAAGCCTGCACCTTTATTTGAAAAATTGGTGTCTAATAAAAATTGTTCTTCTACAGATCAAGCGACTGATGAACAGAGTAAGTCGACTGGTATTCTAACCAGTCAACCGAATCAAGACGCCCAGAACAAGTCGACTGCTGACATGGACCAGTCGACTGTACAGAAACTTCCAGACATAGAACTTAAGCAGTTGCCCGACCATTTGAAGCATGCATTTTTAGGCGAGAACCAGACGCTACCAGTAATAATTACTGCGAACTTAAGTGCACAGGAAGAATATAAGTTGCTGAAGGTACTACGAGAACACAAGAGTGCAATAGGATGGACCATTGCAGATATCAAAGGAATAAGTCCATCCAGATGCATGCATAGAATACTCCTTGAAGACAATACAAAACCAAGCAGGGAGGCACAGAGAAGGCTTAACCCAAACATGAAGGAAGTGGTAAGAGCAGAGATTCTGAAGCTACTAGATGTTGGCATCATCTATCCTATCTCAGATAGCAAATGGGTAAGTCCTATACATGTAGTGCCTAAGAAAAGTGGAGTCACAGTGGTGACAAATGAAGAGAATGAGCTTATTCCTACTAGAGTGACCACAGGTTGGAGGGTATGCATTGATTATAGGAAACTTAAACAATGAAACCAGGAAAGATCACTTCCCTCTCCCTTTTATTGATCAAATGTTAGAAAGATTAGCAGGATATAGTCATTATTGTTTCTTAGATGGTTATAGTGGCTATAATCAAATTGCTATTGCTCCAGAAGATCAAGAAAAAACCACTTTTACATGTCCTTTTGGTACTTTTGCATACAGGAGGATGCCCTTTGGATTGTGCAATGCTCCAGCTACATTTCAAAGATGCATGATGAGTATATTTTCAGACATGGTGGAAAGGTTCATCGAGGTATTTATAGATGATTTTAGTGTTTTTGGATCTTGTTTTGATGAATGCCTTAACCATTTGCAGCTTGTGCTTAAAAGATGTGAAGAATGCAATTTAGTGCTGAATTGGGAAAAGTGTCATTTCATGGTACAACAAGGTATTGTGTTGGGACATGTGGTGTCCAAAAGGGGAATAGAGGTAGACAAGGCAAAAATTGATATAATATCGAAACTACCCCCTCCCACTACAGTTAAGGGTGTTAGGAGTTTTCTTGGACATGCGGGTTTTTATAGAAGATTCATAAAAGATTTTTCAAAAATCTCCAAACCCCTTTGTGACTTGTTGGCTAAGGATGTTGAGTTTGTATGGACAGAAGAATGTACAAATGCTTTTAATACATTGAAAAATCTTCTCATTTCTGCACCTATAGTCATGGCACCAGATTGGAGCCATCCTTTCGAGCTCATGTGTGATGCAAGTGATTATGCTTTAGGGGCTGTTTTAGGTCAACGAATCAATAAGAAACCTCATGTTATTTACTATGCTTCTCGAACTTTAAACGATGCACAGCTAAATTATTCCACTACTGAAAAAGAAATGTTAGCTGTTATTTTTGCTGTAGAGAAGTTTAGATCATATTTAATTGGTGCTAAAGTTATTGTTTTTACTGACCATGCTGCCTTGAGATATTTGTTTGCTAAAAAGGATGCTAAGCCTAGATTAATCAGATGGGTGCTGTTGCTTCAAGAATTCGATCTTGAGATTAGAGACAAGAAAGGAAGCGACAATGTTGTGGCAGATCACATGTCCAGATTACTGCACGAGGAAGAGAGAAATGTGCCCCCGCTGAATGAAAATTTCCCAGATGAACAACTATTTGAAATCAATGTGCAATCTCTCGGGGCAGTCGACTGGTCCTTAAACCAGTCGACTTGTCTCTCTGACCAGCTTCCCTGGTTTGCTGATATTGTTAATTTTCTAACTGCTCATGTTTTCCCTCCAGGTATGACACATCAAGAAAGAAAAAGATTGGTGGCTCTGTGCAAACACTTTTATTGGGATGACCCTTATCTATTCAAATTCTGCCCTGATCAAATTATACGAAGATGTGTGGCAGACGAAGAACAATTGAGTATTCTACAACACTGCCACCAATATGCCTGTGGAGGACATTTTGGACCAAAAAGAACAGCACTAAAGGTATTGCAATCTGGTTTTTATTGGCCTAATGTATTCAAAGATGCTTTTTCTTTTTGCAGGACTTGCGACAAATGCCAAAGGACAGGCAACATCTCTTCTAGAAATCAAATGCCACTGCACAACATACAAGTAATCGAGCTTTTCGATGTTTGGGGAATCGACTTCATGGGTCCTTTTCCTAACTCATTTGGTTATTTATATATTCTTGTTGGTGTAGATTATGTGTCTAAATGGGTCGAGGCTGTCCCCTCAAAAACTAATGATCACAAAGTTGTTGTCAAGTTTTTGCAGGAGAACATTTTCACTAGGTTTGGTACACCACGAGCAATAATTAGTGATGGAGGGAGCCACTTCAATAACTTCCCATTTGCTTCTTTGATGAAGAAATATGGGATTACACATAGAGTGGGAACTCCATATCATCCTCAAACCAGTGGGCAGGTGGAGATTAGCAACAGAGAGATCAAGAGCATCCTGGAGAAGACAGTCAATACAAGCAGAAGGGATTGGTCACTACGCTTGAACGATGCCTTATGGGCCTACAGAACCGCTTTCAAGACACCCATTGGCATGTCACCATACCGTTTGGTCTTTGGAAAAGCATGTCATCTACCTGTAGAATTGGAACACAAAGCTTATTGGGCTATCAAAAAGTTCAATTTTGATATGAAACAGGCAGGTGACAAAAGGCGATTGCAACTAAATGAGCTTGAAGAATTGAGGCACGATGCATATGAAAATGCCAAGCTGTACAAGGAAAGGACTAAGTTATACCATGATAAACAATTAGCAAGGAAGGAGTTTTATGAAGGACAAAAGGTATTGATCTACAACTCAAGATTAAGACTCTTTCCAGGCAAGCTTAAGTCACGATGGTATGGACCATATATTGTCACAAAAGTCTTTCCACATGGTGCATTGGAAGTTCACAGTGAAGAAAAAAATCAAACATTCAAGGTGAATGGGCATAGAGCGAAGCCATACATAGAGATGAGTCTAGAACTGCAAGAGGAAGATGTGAATCTTCAACCCATTCCATACATCACATGAACTCATCATGTCTAGCTGAAGACAGAAAACACAGCGCTTATTGGGAGGCAACCCAATTTTTCAGGGGAGTATTTACACTTTCCTTTATTTGCATTCAGTATTCATTATTTTTCTTTTAGTTCTTTTTATTTTCAGTATCTCCTTACTAGATGGTGACACATGCCTATTTTTATATTCGAACATTGAGGACAATGTTCCATCTAAGTTTGGGGGTATTAGGGTTAGTTATATTTATCATCTTTTTGAAATTTTTTTTTTTTCTCTTTAGGAGGATAAACAATTTCTTATAAAGTAAGAAGAAGGATACTTATTTACTTTAGGATTGTTGAGTTTCATAAATTCCCTACAAGATTATATGAGTCATGCAATTATACATAATAAACAAATGTGATGCTTTTTCTGGTAATTATTCCCTTTAAATCTAGTCCTAAACAGAGTTTAAGTAAATAGAGTAATAGAGAAATAAAAATAAAAAATTGAATAAAGTCAATCTACTCCAATGTTTTGAGTGCTTAGTAACTAGGGGTATTCATCACCAATGTTTACCTTTACGTCAAACGGCAACTTGAAATATGAGTATGCAAAGCACTTTAGAGTTTGTGACCTGCTGAGTAACCGGGTGGATCCATCACAAATGTTTCGCATTCGCGTCAAAAGGCAAGTGACATCTTTAGAGAAGAGACTACTAAAAAAAAAAAAAAAAAAAAAAAAAAAAAAAAAAAAAAAAAAAAACTCTAGTTTGCTACTCGGTTTGTAGTAGAGAAAAGGGATAATCACAGACTGAGTAGTTGCTTACTATAACTACATTAATCGCATGACAAATATGATTAAGTTTGGGGATTATGACTGAACAATTGCACTAGAGAAAGTGGGTATGTTTAATTTTACTTTGTCTGAAATTGTTTATACCTTTCTATGTTGATGTCCACATAATAAGAAATCTTGGTGGTTGAGTTTATTATTATTATTATTCTCCTTATTCATAATTCTAGTTTGCTTGAGGACAAGCAAAATCTAAGTTTGGGGGTATTTGATGAACACAATATTATTCACTTTCTAGAGCAATAATCTTGTTATAATTAGACATTTAAAAGCGCTATATGTGGTATTTAACTCCTATTTTCTCTTTTCCACAGGAAACAGCTTATAACAGAAAAACGAAGCAGATTTAGGACTTCAAGGATAATACACAGCAAACTGCAGAGGATCAGTCGACTGGTTCCCCAACACAGGCGACTGGACAAGAGAAGCTGATTTTCCACAACTCTCGACACAGTCAACTCACTCCCAAAAGACAGTCGACTGGTCTGAACAATTATGAAATCTTCAGGAGTCTCGACTCAGTCGACTGGTTCGAAGATAAGTCGACTGGTCTGCGGCGGAGTAAACAGATAAGATATTCGAAGATTCACCCAAATCTAATTTCAAATCTATTTAAATCCAGATCTTATGCAACGAATCAAATCTAGAGACTGGAAATTGGCAAAAGCACGTGGTGAACAGATAAGGAAGGAAAGAAGAAAAGAGAAAGACATAAATCATCAAATCAAGAAGATTTTTCCCTTAAAAAGGGGAAACCCTAATTCTCAGCCGTATTCTATAAATATCAGAAAAGAAGCATTATTCAGGGGGATCTGCCAGAAGCGATCTATCTCTTGGAAGCGACTAAATCACCAAGTTCCTGAACAAGCAATCAGTGCTTCATTCTATCATCATCAAAGAAGGAGAAGAGGAGAGCCAGTATTCGAAGGCAGTCGACTGTGTGACAGACAGTCGACCTTATTGCCGGACTTCATTAGTTTATTTCTCCTCTCTTTTACCTTTTATGTTGATCATGTATTTGAACTTGTTAAGCAATAAAGTTATTATTATGTGGAACTAATTTCATAGTTGGGTAGATCGAAGCCGTAGTTATGTAGTGCTATGTTCTTTTGAATCCTTCTATTTTACTTATTGATTGAATCTAATTGAATTGATATAGATTGATAACAGTCAAACTTGTTCAGGAGTTATAAGTACAGTCGACTGAAGGTGAGAGCCAGTCGACTGCCATACAGAATCTGATATTCTCAAGTTTGTGAGTTAGAAATCTGAATCTGTTATATGAGCATATTGAGACGACCCGTATCTCGTGCTCATAACTTGTAACAAGGGAATCTTTAGGATTCTTGGTTCAATCAACTTAAGGGATCTAGATCTGATACCAATTTCTAGAACTTTAAGTGTTTGTTCGTTTCCACTGTGCTTATGCTTTTGTTAAGTATAACTTTGTAGATACCATGCTAAAATACTTAGGGGAAGAAACGAATTAGAGTAGATACCATGCCTAATTCTTGGCTTAGGGAAACAATACTTTAAGGAGTAGATACCATGCCCTTGAAGTGAACAAACATGAGTAATTAGAAGTAAATTCAGAAGGCAACTTAGCATTACTAACTATTGGTGGAGATCAACAACCCAACTATTCAAGAGATATTTGTGATTCAACACCTCTCATCTTAGTTTTAATCTTTTAGTTCTTTTAGAATATTATAAAAACTCTTATTCATTTTTATTATTAGTTTTATTGATTAGTAAGTTGAAGTCTACAATCTCTGTGGGATCGACCCTTGCTATTACTATGATTCTATAAACGATTCGTGCACTTGCGAGGTTTTATAATTTGTGTCTAGTTTTATCTATATATTTAGGTACCTAGATTAGCACAACAGGATGACACTGTGAACATGAAAAGTTGCGGGACAGCCGACTGACTGTGTGCAGCAGTCGACTATCCCGAGTAATTATGATGAACCTGCTTTGACTGTATGAGTCGACTGGTGTACTTCCAAGTCGACTGTACAGAGTGAACTTTGATATGTATGAATTTCATTTTATTGCTGTTGGAAATTGTGAACTTTATGATCGAATTCTATGAACTCTTTTTATAACTGTGTGGATTATGTAAAATGAATCATAAATGGGAATTGAGAATTAAAAGGATATGAAAGGCTAAGATCATGATGAGAAAGTCTGTGAGACTCTAAAATTGAATGATGAGCTAAAGTGCTCAATTGGAAGTTGTGAATTGTAAATTGAAACCGAGAGTAGCTAAGTCTCCCCCGGCAGTGAAATGAATGAAATGAAATGAGAATTGAGAGACCAAGGTTGGTCATGTATTGAAATGAAATGATAAGTCCGGTTTGGTGGAGAGGCTAACTCTAGAGCTTGATTTATATTCATGATTCTAATATTTAGTGCATAGTGAAGAGGTGATGAAGGTGAGAGAAAAACATGAGTATGAGAACTAGGGTTTACGGTGCGGGTGTGTGAGCCGCAGAATGCATGCTTGATGAGTCAAGACATGGCGCGGGCACAACTCAGTAATGATCGGACTTTAGTCATGCTTGTGGGATGTTTTGGTGATTGCAAGAGGATTGTGTTCAGGGAGGAGGCTGAATTGTCGCAGAATGCATGCTTGATGAGTCAAGACATGGCGCAAAATTCTACTCCAGGGACCAAATACATGCTTGTACTCATAGAATCATCTAGGATACTCACTGAAATTATAGAAGTAGAGTAAGTCATGGCGAGGGATTGAACCCTACAAAAATGAAGAACGATTAAGAGGCTTGCCCTCAAACCTATGTAGTATGGGATGCATAGAATTCGAACAAGTGCACATTAGTGTCATATAAATTAAATAAATTGCATTAAGGATTAAGTGCACAATCACGACACGACATCATTAAGAGTTCCCTTTTGTTTTACATGCTTATATTGAACAAGTTTGTGATTTGTAAGAAATGAGATTCATTATACTGTTTCTGGCATAGAGAGGATGGCCATGTATAATTATCGTCGGTTGAATAAACTGACGTACCCACAGTTTGTATGCAGGTAAATTACATGTAAAGAGGAATGGATGCACAAAGATTTTATTATGTTGTTGTTCATTTATGTAAATGTTGTATACTTTGCTTCCGCTGTGTAAAAAGAAAGATGTAATTTTGATGTAACTCTGATGTATGAAGAAAAGTTTGAATTTTCTTGTAAAATTGTACTGAAGAAAGCGAAAAGATCCTGTAGAACATCTCGAATTCAGTGAGTTGGGATTCGGGGCATTACATACGCTACTGGTATTAACTTTAGTGCAGTTGCCAACTGCGTTCGAAGTTAATACCACTTTTCCAGAGAGTTGCCAACTCTCTGGAAGTTTGGAGAGTTTACAGTCGCATTTGGCAACTGCGCTACTGGTATTAACTTTAGTGCAGTTGCCAACTGCGCTCGAAGTTAATACCACTTTTCCAAAGAGTTGCCAACTCTCTGGAAGTTTGGAGAGTTGACAGTCACAGTTGGCAACTGTGCTACTGGTATTAACTGGAAACTCTCTGGAAATTTGGTATTAACATCGTGCGCAATTGGCAACTGCACTCCTGGAATTAAATTTCGCGCATTTGGCAACTGCGCTCATAGTTATTACCACTTTTCCAGAGCGTTGTCAACTCTCTGGAAGTTTGGTGAGTTGATAGTCGCAGCTGGCAACTGCGCTCCTGGTATTAACTTTAGCGCAATTGCCAACTGTGCTCCTAGTTATTACCAAGTTCCAGACCAATTTATATGGCAAGATGTTTTCCTCATTACATACAATCGACCACTTCATACATATGCCGACTTATTTCCCAACATCTGACCACCATCTCAACATCATATTCTTCGTACTTATGCATATTCAACAAATAGAGGACTTCCAACCATCCCAACATCTTCCAACAAAACCTCCAATTTCCAACATCCTCCAACCAAATAAGTTCCAACAACTCTCAAAACAATAAATCAAAATAATCAATCAAAACAATCAAACAAAACAAACACACATGCAAACTAAAGCACCACTAATTTGCATTTCATTTTTTCATCATTACAAAACACCTCCAGGAGTAGTCTAAACATATGCAAACATTTAACATGAAGCCACATTTACACATTTAGAAATATAAACAAGAAATACAACTAATGATCGAGGATCAAGCAGGGGCATATAACTTTGTTCTCTTCCGATTCCTTTTCAGGCGTGTGTCCGGAGATAGTTGAGTAACTTGGGAAATGGGAACATGATCTTCCGGGTCATCGTGCTCTTATTCTTCATGTGTAGGCGCATCTTCCTCTTGCATTTGCCCACTCGATTGTTGTACTGGATCAGGTATACGTGCGTGCCTCCGATAATTTTTAATTGCAACCTTTTTTCTGCATTTCCCCGTGTTGGGCACCGGGGCGTTCAATAGTGCATCGAGTCGGGCTCCTTCACCAACATGTTCGATTTGTGACCTGCACGGCTTCAGAATGCCTCTTGCAAATGTCTTCACTGCATCAGCACATTGCTCAAAAGTGCACGAGCACATTGCTTCGCAATATCCCATGCGTCCTTGATCTATCAAACATATTTCACAATAGAACATGATTCACATATGATATAAATAATAATAACTAGGAGCATTAGATTAAAAATAATTATGCAATACTATGGATCGGTGAGTCGGTGCCTACGATTGATACATTGGCTGAAGCGTAGAATACCCTAGTACCGGCTCGGTATCTCTCCTTTGAATTGGCAATTGAACACCAGCTGGTATAGATCGGTGAGGTGCAACATACAATCGTGTATACGTGCGATACTAGTTCATATATTACCAATGCAAGGCTGAGTCAAATGGAGGAGATGGGTCTACAATGGCGTCGAAGCGATCATCATTCCAGCGCTTGACGTGTATTTCATGGTAAGTTACCCAATTGTGATCTGGCTGCCTACCCATACCCTTCGTTCCATGCTGTCATAAGTTCGGATTGTCGGGATGTGTTGGTGCAGTCCAAACTACCGAAGCACTCGATCGGCTCGAAGTTGACGAGTGGTGATCTCGTCAACCATAACTGTGGGGTCGCCCTACATGCAGGTGGCAATCTTTGAACCCTCTCTTCATTGTAAGGCATCCAATTTACGAGCTCATCTCGCAATTGATCGAGCTCATCTTTATAATACGTCAATACACCACGCGGGTTATCCTTCCATGTGTGTGACCCAGTCCAATATACCCCGATGGGTGCCAACAATGCTTGATTCTCTGCATGGGCCATCCACCCCTCTGATTGCCGGGTTATGCGAGGTCGACCGATGTGTAGATGTTCCCAGCTTCATACTTGCAGTATTACCATTGGCCCAGTCATTTGAACTGCATTCAAGGAACATGAACACCAACTCCTATATAGTGTGGCCAATGCGGCACTACCCCAGCTGTATTCCCCGGCTTTTCTAGTATCTGCGGTCAACGGGAGATACATTACTGGCACCAAATCACCTGACGCGTTCGAAAAAATCACACCGCCAAATATTGTCATTATATAAGCTCGGGTGTAACACTCCACTTGGAACTCGGTCGAATCATCGCTCAATCCGTCTCCAAACATCTCCTCCAACCACGACAACCTCATAGATTGACCAACGAATGTTTTCTCGCACGGCTCAACACCTAGATATTCTCGAACTAATCCATCTTTATCAAAGCCCATACTCCAAGTCACGGCTGCCCCGTTAACATGCATACCCGATATCATCGCAATATCTTGTAACGTGACCATCATTTTCCCTACGGGTAAATGGAAAGTATGGGTCTCCGGTCGCCATCTCTCCAAGAGAGTTGTAAGCAGGCCTCGATCGAGCTTGATACTTGTCACGCCCTGCTTTCCAAAAGAGAATACGAAATACGGATACATGACTAAGCCCAACGAATGATTTTCATCATCCATAAGCTGTCAGGATCTTTACAACATTTCACAAGAATAATCAGAGTCAGAAGCAAGAAAACTCATCCATGCATGCATATATGAACCAACACCAACAGAATTTACTTAAAACAAAATATATTAATCTCAAATAAATCAGAACTGAATAAGTCAATAATCCTGGATCATATTGCCCAATACAAAATAAATCCAAGTAACAGATACAGTATTCAAGTAGCAACAGGAGAGATTAATAATAATGGCAGGAAATATAATAGCAAAACTCCAGCAGCTAAAATCTCATTTCACCTACTCCATCTGGCTGCTGATCTCCATAATCTGCAATTTAATAAATTGCAGGAAAAAGAAGAAAAAAAACAAACAAACTTCCGTCAATGCAAGTTATGGGCTGCTTGTAGTACAGGATACAAGTACAGGGATAAAAGAACAGGATAACTAACATGAATCACGAAACAAAATCATGTAACATGATTTACTAACAGGTACAGGTGATATGTAACAGATGTCAAGTATCAGATGGTATGCAGACATGTATACAGATAACAGATGTCAAGTAACATGTAACAGTCAAACAGATAACAGATGTCAGATACAGATATAGGTAACAGATGTCATGTTATTACAGGTCTTGTGTTATTACTATCTAGGTAGAACTTCATGCGTCCATCCTTTTACCACATGGTTGCTACATTCAAATAGTTTTGTTTAAATTTCGTAGGGGATTCCATAGGGCTGTGTACTCAGGTATCAGACAGACAGATATCAAATGCAGATCAAACAGACAGAACATATGGGTTCTCTTCTAAGTACACCTTCCTATAGGGAAGTATGTAGTCAGGGTATCAGACAGATAGAGTCTTGTATCATGTAGTCATGAACACGTAGTAGATAATCCTGTGGGAAACACGGGCCCCCTTTCAAGTACACATTTCTATATCATCCACTACTAGATCTTTCCCTTAACCCCGGCTTGTTTATTTTATTATTATTATCAGACAGACATGTATGTGTCATAAACATGGCAAGAATAACATGGTATAAGCAGGTAACAGGTTCAAATTGAAAGATAAATATGTACAAGTGAAAGATAACTCAAAAAAAAGATAGAACAACGAAAATTCTAGTTCATGATAGCAAGACAATGCTGCACTAAATCTGAGATTCCCGTTGCAACAAACATGCAAATCTAGATTCGTCGAAGAATCTGAAAAATAGACTCCCGTCCAAATCCAGCAAATATATATAGTCATATGGTATTTCACAAAAACAAGTCTCAAAACTGATTTGAATCCAGAAAACACGTCAGCCAAAAATCAGAAGTTTGTACTCAAGAACAGGAAAACAGCATAAAAACTTACTGATTAAATCCAAGAAAAATCTAGGGTATTCCATAGTATGTTTAGTAATAGAAATAAATTTTCATAATTTTCCAACATAGATAGAATAGTCAAGTAAAATCATAAAGCAGCAAGATACAGTAGTTTTGCAAATCTGGAATCACAAATACTGCAGTACGAAAACAGCAATATCTCACAAAATACTAATCAAAATCCAGATCCGTCAAAAGGGTGATAAACTAGATACAGTAGGCTAACTTTCATATTCACAAAGATTTTAGAGACAGCAAGTAGAATCAGGTCGAAATTATGTATCTCTACTGAACAACAAGAAAAATCTGCTAGCATAGTAGTTGTTTACAAGTATAGAATAGTTTGTAAAACTCATCAAATAAATCTATAAAAATTCAGGGTTAATCCCAATAAGGTATAGTTATACTCAGAAAAATATTGGATCAAAATAATACTTTTAACATTAGAATAAAAATAGATTACTCTCCAGAATTCTCATAAAATCAAATCTGTAAATTCTTATACACCTCTGTAGTAAAACAGTCATAACTCGCAACTCATAAAACGAAACTGAGATCTTTCAGAAGGGTTGGAAAATAGACAGAATTCTCTACAGTTCGTATTCACAAATATTTTTAATATACTGACCTTAATACGATAGAATTCTCTACAGTTTGGCCGAGAAGTGGCAGCGCCGTCGATGGTTGGAGGGAGGGTGGAGCAAAGCGCAAGCCGCTGATGCTGTGCTGCAGTCAGTCGACGGGGAGCAAGGGGATCAGGGTGTGTCAGGGGAGCAGCACCAAAGGGTGGTTGAGCACCTGGCGTCAACACAGGAGGCGGCACAGGGAGGAGCGCCAGAGGGTCGCAGTAGGGCTGAGCGAGTGCTGCCGTCTGCTGGACTCGTGACTGGGCAGCGGGGATACCAGTGCTAGGGAGGAAGCGGAGTGATAGGGAGGACGGGAGTTTGGGTGCACGTCGGGGGTGAAGCAGAATGGGGGTAGGGGAAAGATGGAAAGCGGCTGATGGGTTTTGTAGGGGTAGATGAATAGGCAGATGGAGATATATATAGGGATAGTGTAGATAGGTATTAGGGTTTTAGGGTTAGGGTGCAGATGGGTACGGGTAGTATAAGTAAGTGGGTAATGGGTTAAATAGAATATAGGGTATTAGGCAAATGGATTTTTTAATGGGTTAAGGGGATTTAAAAATAATAATAATAAATATAATAAATCCAATGAAAAATGAGATGGCACAAAATGAATAAATAAATGGGGTATGAACAGTATAAAAATAAAGGGAATAAAAAATGAGAGCTCAAACAACAGAGACAAACAACAAGAGACAATAAGATCAAGAAGATCAATAAAAGAAGATAAATCTGATAAATGAATATATATATTGAAAAAGAAGATCCAATATACGGTCCAAAAGAAATACAAAAGAGAAAAATACACAAAAAGAAAAATACACCCAAAAATACATAAAATGAAAACATGGGTTACAAATCCTACCCACCTAACAAGAAAAAATTTGTCCTCAAAATTCGAACAAGAGGTACATAGGGTAACCCTGAAAAGAAAGAAAGAACAAAACAAAAAGCTACTCAAATAGATGAGGAAACTTCTGCTGAATCTCCTCCTCTAGATCCCAAGTCGACTCACACTGCGAGTGCGGATTCCAAGAAACACGAACCAACTTGATGACCTTGTTCTTAAGCACTTTCTCCTGCCGATCCACAATAGCAACTGGTAGAATCTCACAAGTCAAATCCGGCCGAACGGTCAACTCAGAATAGTCGATCACGTGGCTTTCATCTCGGATATATCTCCTGAGTTGTGAGACATGGAAAATATCGTGCACTCCTGATAAAGCTGGCAGCACTGCAAGACGATAGGCCACCTTGCCTACTCGCTCCACAATGTTGAACGGTCCAATAAACCTAGGGTTGAGCTTGCCCCCACCACCAAACCGAATGACACCGTGCCAAGGCGATACCTTAAGAAAAATATGCTCACCAACCTCAAACTCCAAAGCTCTCCGATGGACATCGGCACATCGCCTCTGCCTATCCTGAGCTGCCTGCAAGTGCTTCCTGATCTAAACCACCGTATCAACTGTCCTGGTGATCAACTCTGGAACCAATAACTTCCTCTCACCAATGTCATCCCGGCACACTGGTGATCTGCACTTCCTCCCATAAAGTGCCTTAAACGGTGGAGCTTTAAGACTGGTCTGAAAGTTATCATTGTACGAGAACTCTACGAGATGCAAATGGTCGTCCCATGATCCACCGAACTGCAACATATAGGACCGCAACATGTCCTCAAGAATCTGGATGGTCCTCTCTGACTGTCCATCAGTCTGGGGATGAAAAGCTGTACTGTACTTTAATTTACTCCCCAAATTGCTCTGAAGACTCTCCCAAAATTGAGATCTGAATCTTGTATCCCTGTCAAATACAATACTGACTAGAACCCCATGAAGTCTGATGATCTCTTGCATGTACTTCTCAGCTAGGCTCTCAGTAGACTGTCCGACACGAAGGGAATGAAGTGAGCATTCTTCGTTAATCAGTCGACAATCACCCAAATGGCATTATGACCCTTAGGACTCCTCGGCAAAGCGGTCACAAAATCCATAGTGATATGTTCTCACTTCTACTCTGGAATGGGAAGCTGTTGAAGAAGTCCGGCGGTCCTCTGATGCTCTGCCTTGACCTGCTGGCAGATCAAATACTGAGATACAAATCGAGCCACAACCCTCTTCATACCATGCCACCAGAAATGAAGCTTCAAATCTCGTTACATCTTAGTACCTCCAGGATGGATAGAATACGATAAGGGGTAGGCTTCCTCAAGCAACCTCTGACGAACTTCACCCTTCGGGACATACAACCTGGACCTAAAACGAAGCGATCCATCAGCATGAATAACCATGTCCGTTCTGGAACCAGACTCAACCTCGGCTCGAAAACCCTGCAACTGCACATCACCAGCCTGAGCCTCTTTGATCTGATCAACAAGAGACGACTGAAGCTGGAGCACCAAACAACTCTGATCAGAACTCGGCAACAACACATCCAACTCCAACCTCCGCATCTACTCAACCAAATCACTCTGCTGAGTCAGGAACATAGCTGCCGGTCTCCTGCTCAAAGCATCTGGCACAAAGTTCACTCTACTAGGATGGTATTGCAAACTGATGTCATAATCAGCCATAAGTTCCAACAAATGCCTTTGCCTCATGTTCAACTCCTTCTGGGTGAAGGCGTACTTGAGACTTTTGTGGTCTATAAAGATCTCCACTCATTCTCCAATTAAATAATGTCTCCACAGCTTCAAAGCAAAGATCACTGCCGCTAACTCCAAGTCATGAGTCGGATAGTTCTTCTCATGCGACCTCAACTGCCTCGATGCATAAGCAACGACTCGGCCCTTCTGCATCAGAACTGCTCTAAGACCCTTACCCAAAGCATCACAGTGAACTACAAATCCGCTTGAACCATGTAGAATAGTCAACACTGGTATTGACGTCAACCTGCTCTTCAACTCAGCAAAAGCCTTACTACAAGCCTCAAACCAACAGAACTTCTGATCCTTCCCAGTCAGCTTAGTCAATAGTCCTGCTAGCTTTGAAAAATCTTAGACGAATTTTTGATAATAGCCAGCTAGACCAAGAAAACTCCTGACCTCATAAACTGACTTGGGAACTAGCCAATCCTTCACAGCCTCAACCTTGGCCAGATCCACAGAAATACCATCACCCGAGATGATGTGCCCCAAGAAAGTGATACTTTTAACATTAGAATAAAAATAGATTACTCTCCAGAATTCTCATAAAATCAAATCTGTAATTTCGTATGCACCTCTGTAGTAAAACAGTCATAACTCGCAACTCATAAGACTAAACTGAGATCTGTCAGAAGGGTTGAAAAATAGACAGAATTCTCTACAGCTCATATTCACAAATATTTGTAATTTACTAACCTTAATGGGGTCTAAAATACTGAATGAAAACGGGGGTAAAAGAAAATACATAATTGTCTCTCATACACAAATCAACATAGATCATACGGAATTTGTCCAAATCATAACCAAACATGAAATATGGTATACTAGATGTCCAAACAACATGGTATAGGGTATTTAACACATCTACAACAAGTACACTACAAATCACATAACCAAGCACACAATATCTTGAGAACAACATGCATGTATACATCAAGAAGTGGTCATCCCTAAGTGGTTTCATGTCATGGGTGTCATGTGGCAACTACGGGTGGGTCAACACAATAGAGACAAGATACAACAAGGGTTCACACACAAGAATTGTCTCTAGAACACAACTACACTACATGCGGTATTTAGTACTTGTATTTCACAAAGAAAAGAATACAAGTTACCTGCTTTATAGACGACGACGGAAACGGCACAAAAGCAAGAATAACGGGAACGGATTTCCGGCAACGATCACATGAACGAACACGAATCCTACGAACACATGAGCAACGAATCCAACCCATGCACACAAGAGAGCAAGAGGAAATGAGAGACGACAACGGGGGTGAACACAGCAAGGAACGGCGGCGGCCTGGAAGTGGCAGCGCCGTCGATGGCTGGAAGGAGGCCAGAGCACAACGCAAGCCGTTGATGCTGTGCTGCAGTCAGTCGACGGGGAGCAAGGGGATCAGGGTGCGTCGGGAGAGCAGCACTGTGGGTCGACCAAGGGGTGGTTGAGCGCCTGGCTATCGACGTAGGAGGCTACACAGGGAGGAGCACCGAAGGGTCACAGCGGGGCTGAGCGAGTGCTGTTGTATGCTGGAGTCGCAACAGGGGTTGCGACTGGGCTGCGGGGCTACCCGTGCTAGGGAGGAGGCGGAAAGATAGGGAGGATGGGAGTATGGGTGCAGGTCAGGGGTGAAGCAGAACAGGGGTAGGGGAAAGATGAAAAGTGGCTGATGGGTTTTGTAGGGGTAGATAAATAGGCAGATGAAGATATATATAGGGATAGTGTAGATAGGTATTAGGGTTTTAGGGTTAGGGTGCACATGGGTACGGGTAGTATAAGTAAGTGGGTAATGGGTTAAATAGAATATAGGGTATTAGGCAAATGGATTTTTTAATGGGTTAAGGGGATTTATATATATATATATATATATAGAAACAATGAAAAATGAGATGGCAGAAAATGGATAAATAAATGGGGTATGAACAGTATAAAACTAAAGGGAATAAAAAATGAGAGCTCGAACAACAAGAGACAATAGGATCAAGAAGATCAATAAAAGACGACAAATCAGATACATGAATATATATTGAAAAAGAAATCAAATATACGGTCCAAAAGAAATACAAAAGAGAAAAATACACAAAAAGAAAAATACACCCAAAAATACATAAAATGGAAAACAGAGGTTACAATACTTTCCATCAAGCTAATCTCATATAACCCAACTGCGGCCAAAAGTTCATGTATGCGTAGGTGCATCTGTAACTGTGGAGGATGCCTAAGGAACGTGCACTCCTTCGATACACCGTTCCAAACAAACTGAGAGTGGTGTTCATTCTGCAAGGTCAATAGTTTCGGGTCCAAAGGACCTGGACCTCCACGTGCAACAGAGAAAGAACTAGGCTCAGCCGTACCGGATGATGAGAGAACCTACAAGTTCATGAAATAATCGATGTTTTAGTGACAAATTTATTTCAAAAACAACATATACAAATTAAAAAAGCTACAAAACACTTCTTACCTGTGTAGCAGGGGGAACTTGCTCTCGGACTTCATTACTACTCGAGGATCTTCCACCGCAGTTTCTTGGTCCCCGACCTCGATCATTTACACCCCTTGTTCATGCCATTTCCAATATTAGACGATCACTATAGAAAATAGTTACCAATAGTAGATAATGTTAATATATAGCGAAAATAGTATAAGATATGAAACATTTAAAGATTACAACACATGATGGAGTGAGCCATTATGAAATTTAACCATTCATCGAAAAGAAAATTTTTTGCTATTTTGAAGATAAGGTCTAAAATCGATTAACATAACCACTAACATTTCACTAACAATTCAAGTTAGTTCGGAATGTTGGTCGGGATATGAAAGAAGGTTTTCTTGTGCAGGATGCAGGTTTGACGGAGGGAAAGGTTGAACATAGAGGGAGATGGAAAGTGAACGATTTTCTGGTGGATTGTTATGGGAGGGGGAGACATGCTAGGAGGATGACAACAAGAACTGCACCTGCAACTGCAGTGAAGAAGATGACCTTTGGCCACATGCCGCAATTTCGTGCTTAATTTAGGAGGATCTTGATTGACTTTGAGTTGTAAGCTTTTATACAGACGAAGCAAGGAGGAAAAATGTTACCAGCTCCATTATTGTTAAAAGTTTTCAATGACAGATATTGGGTTTTTTTCCTTGCTAAAACAAACCTAAACCATCACCAAAGACTTGATAAAAAAGAACAATACAAGTTGTTGGAGGTTCACATAATGAGCAGGTAAATAATGATTATAATGTGCAGGTAATGATTTGTTCTAACAACCATGTTGGATCTTCAATGTTGCTTTATCTTAAATTGAACAAAGTGCGGCATCATTTGCCATGAATCAAGATAACATGTAAAAAGAGGGCCATATTGCATAATAGGTGACATCAATCTTGATGTCAAAACATCAACATGAACACAATTCATCACAAATTCAATATATCAACGGTTTTTATCCTCGTTCTACTCAGTTGTGGCCTTAAGTAAACTGGCTACTTTGAACTGAAGAAGAAAGAGAGAACGCTAAACATAGTAGAAATGAACTGAGCATAGATCAGTTGACAATATGAGTCAATTTTCGAAAAAACTTGTTTCCCAATACTGTAACATCCCGTATAAATTTTTTAATGAAAAATGCATTTCTTATTTTTACACATGCAATGCACGTGCAATTTAATCTTATGATTTTTTATTCTCAATTTTATTTAAAAGTTATGCACAAATTCCTTGTATTCATTTTTGTTGCATATTAGAACCCATAGGCCTAATAGAATACTCTAAGCCCGTTAAAATAAATTAAATAAATAAAAATAGACCAAGCCTACAAGAGGAAGCCCACTAAGAAAAATCCTACAATTAGTTGTACACTTGTCATGTAAACAACATGTATAAATAAATAAATAACAACTAACAAATGAGAGTGTGTCATTGTGGGTTGCACGTGCATGTGGTGCAACCCAAAAGTCACAATAAGAGTTAGCCATGCATAAGAATGGGAAGAGTTTGAAGTTCGTGAGAGTAATGGTGAGTGGACAATTAGTGAAAGGGGTTATGTAGGTTATGAATTAGAACAATTAATTTGAGTAGTAGAAGAGTCTTCTCAAACCCTATAAATACCACGCCCTTTCCTTCATAATCTTGCACCAAAGATCAAAAGAAACAAAAGATAAAAATAAGAAAGAGAGGAAAAGAAAGAGAGAATTGTTTGAGTTCTTGCTTGGAGGAATGAGAGCTTGCTAGGAGAAGAAGAAAGTCTCATTCTTGAAGCTAGGAGCAACTTCTAGGAGTCTTCTTCTACTTTAGAATTTTCATTTGAGGTGGGTGTCTTCTTGAGCTTTCTAATTTATAGTATCATATATGTGTAGGTAAATTGATAGATAAACTTGATATGCATATGAGTAGTGATTAAATTGAAATGATGATATTTAGAATGAAGATGCATGCTAATTGAAAGATTTTCATGAAGATAAGTTGAATTGATGTTGTTTAATTGTATGGTAGTACATCTTGATTAGATTAAATGATATGAAAATAGATTTGTACACAAAGTTACTAATTCATGCAAAGAAAGTTACTGTTTTAAATTTTGTTTACACTTCAGAAAATCATATCTAATAAAATAGTTGGAATCTGGAACTAAAATTTTTTGGAGAGCATCTTGTGTATGTCAGTATCATACCTTTAAAATTTCATAAGATTTGGAGTTTGTTTACTATTTTAATAAATTCTAAACTCAAAATTGGTTAGTAGTTGGCTAGTTGCAAGAATTCTGCACACCTTTCGGTTTTTGATTAATTCAGCATTGTAAATGAAATACTTTGAGAAAAGTCAGAACTAAGAAATTATAGTAGACACGTTAACCTTTCTGAAAAGTCTAAGAACTCAAATTTTCATAAAGAATTGGATTTTATATGAATTTTACAAGACTGTACAGTAGCAGTATTTCAGTATCTCGACCCCACTGTATATTTTGAAGAATTCAGGGTTATAGAAATGATATTTTTGAGAAAACTTGTAACTACAAAATGAAAGTAGACTTGTATACCTTCAGTTTGATATAAAGAACGCTAAGTTTTGTAAAGTATATAATTTTCTATGATTTTTACAAATAGTATGAAATGCAGTTTTCTAACTTTGAATTTACTATTTTGCAATGTTACTTAAACGACTTGATCGGAAATATATTCTCGTTGTTTTAAGTTATATTTTGGGAAATTAAAGATCATATTCATGAGTAGATGAAATGTGAACTTAAGAAAGACATATATATATAGGATTAAGATGTTAAGATTAGTTCAAAATAAATCAAAGGAAGATGATGAGATTGATTTTCAAAGCTAAATTTTAAAGAGATTATGTCTTAATCTTAATTAACTTGATTCAAAACAGTTTTGGATGAATATGAAAAGTGTTTGTGAAAATGAATAGGTTGAGATTGTACCTATTGATGAATGAATAAGAATGCAAGAAAGAATTTGAATAAATTATGAATACATGAAATTTGAGAATATGAATTATAAGGGGATGAGTATCCCAAGTTGTTGAATATGGAAAGATGTTGATTCTAGAGGTTTAGTGATACCCAGGTACCGGCAAAAGTAATGGTAATGAATAATTAATTTTTTGAGAAGCGACCAATAAGGGTGTCGTTCTCGGTATTTTGTGTAAGACCGGTAGGAGGGTAAACTAGCTCTAGCTGGTATTATTTATTCATGTTCAAACTTAAGAATTAGGCACTAAGTGAAGATGTAATAAACTTGGGCAAACGTAAGTGGAAGGCCTCTATATAGTCGGGCGGTGGATTCCGGGACTATAGATCCAGTCGGGTGGTAGATTTCGGGACTGTGGTTGCTTGCGATGGATGTGAGCCTTAATTAAATCCGGAATTATGATTGATCGGGTGGTGGATTTCGGGATCATGAATAGTCGGGCGGATAGTAGGCCGTACTCCAGTGTATATATGTCTAACGGGGCTAGAGAGACACTTGTGGGATGTTCGCACGACGAGGATTCTATATAGTCGGGCGGTGGATCTCTGGAACTAGAATCCGTACTCGTGGAATGTCTAAAATTTGTTTTATTACTGGGTAGTTATCATGGAGAGGGATTAAACCCTTTAATGTGGAGTACGTAGGTGCTTGCCCTCGGACCTATATAGTATGGGATGCATAGAATCCGAACAAGTATGCATTAGTGTCATTATAGTATAACACCTGCATTAGTCATTAAGTCATGTCATACACTATCATATCTAGGGTATTCACTCTTTACACTTTTATATGCATTCAAGTTTGTGATTTGTTAAAGTAAGAGATTTCGTTATAATACAGCATAGAGAAGATCGTTGTTTGTAACATTGCGTCGGTTATAAGCAACGGACGTGCCCACAGTTTCATATGCAGGACTTGGATATTACAAGGAGATATAGAGATGAATTTGATGCTGATGATTAGTTACATGTTCAAGTTGTTGAAATTGTATATTTATCATGTTGTACTTCATTTATTTTTCACTGCGTTATTGATGTAAAAGAACAATGATGTAATAAAAATTTAAAATTCTTTGTAAAATTGTACGAAGTGAAGTGTAGATCTTGTTGAGCTACGAATTACCGTATTTTGGTATTCGAGGCGTTACAAATACTTTCAAAATACATCAAAAACTGATTAACTGTTTGCTCCATAACCACTAACAATCCACTAACAATTCACTAACAATTCATAATCAATTCATACCAGTTAACAATTTATAGCAATTATGTAAGACAATTCAACAAACAATAACAATTCATTATATCCACTAACAAATCATACCATTTAACGAGAGAAAGGAGACATACCTTCAATAACTTCAGGTGACAGTGAAAATAATCTCAATTTCGAAGCTAGAGATCGGATTGAAGATGGGTGGTCGCAGTTGGGGTGATTTCAGCAAAATTGTCAAAAACTAGGGTTTGGGGATTTACAATTTCGAACGAGGATGGAGAGAGGAAGATGAAGTGAGGTTGATAATTGGATTTGAGAGAGATTCTAGATAGTAGAAAGAGAGTAATGAGATTTCGGAGGCTTGACGGGATGGGTTTCCCAAGTTGAGAGGGGGTGCAGTTGGGAGATGAGATAAAGTGGAGTGAAGAGGAGATCAGGGGTTTAATAACTGGGCTCTATTAACGATTGAATTAGGAATGAAGATGGGAACTGCAAGCATAGTGCAATCAAGAACGCAGTTGCCAACTGCGTTCTAAGGTGAACATAGTTTTTTCCTTAACACTATTTTGACACAAGTGTTGGAGTTGGATTATTGTGGCATATACTTAGACCGCAGTTGCCAACTGCGTCAACAAAATATAATATGACGCAGTTGGGAACTGCGAATGGTCTATTTTGAGAATTAGTTTCGAAAGTGGTCTGTTTTGGGAATTAGTTTTAAAAAGTGACCTATTTTGGGGAAAAAATCAAAAGGAAGTTGTGGTGTCCAGCCTTGGGTTTGTATTGGTTTCTTTCATGTAAAAGGTCTGGTTCGAGTCCTGCTTGCATCATCATCTTCATTTGTCAGTTTACATTCTCAATTACGAAAGAGAAAAATCTCTTGGGCATGTGATAGAGTGTACCTATTACATTTTGGAAAATTTAGTTCAGTGGTTGACTGGTTGGTGTTCTGTCACTATTACATGATTCTTGAAAAGGAATAGCTTGTGTATTTTGTGAGATATTTGATGCTCATTCCTTTAAACTTTCTCCAGAGGAAGATATGAAGAGATTTCCTATCTTCTCAAAGGATGAGAATGGAAGCTACAATGAGCTTTGTTACGATCATCACCTCGAATTCTCAAAGGTATAGTCTCTATGTTTTATGCTCTTTATGGATCATTCTCTTGTTCTATGTAGTTATTCGATTAGCTAACTCTTTATTGCAGATTGTCGTCACAATTTCTAGTTGATCTTCTAGTCTATGACATTGTTCTATAAACAAAATTTGTGACTTGCTGTTCTGTGTTTACTCTTAGGATGGGTTACATTGTTTGTTGTAGTATAGTGAGGAACACAAATTAAGATGCTGAAATGCAATCAGTTCTCTGTCAGAACTTTGAAATAATGCATTTTGAGCACTGTAACTCAGAAATTTATTTTCAGTCAGGACAATGAGGATTATAACGACAACCTAAATAACCTTTTCAAGGAGTGAATGTATTGTTTTTAGATGGAAAAAACTTGGAGTAGTTCCAGTTACAATTGGATGCTTGAATAACTGAATGAACGTAGAGAAAATAATAGAATTTTCATACCCTAATTATGAGTCTTAGATATTAGCAATTTTGAGCATAAGTTGTTGGATATATAGATATATTCTCAATATAATAGAATATTATTGTGTATAATATGCTATGGGGCAACACGTGCTTTGCATGTGTTATCTGTTTAATTGTTGGACCAGGTCGAGTGGGCATAAAGCCCAGTTTCCTAAATCCAGTTCATCTCATATAAAAGCTGGTCTAGAGGTAGTACTCTGTGATATTCCAATACTGATAAGCAGGGTATAATATCTTAAGCGGCTATGAGATATATACCCTAACCCTAATTACTCATCATAATGTTACATTGTAATTGAAACAGTTTTTGGAAGAAGCAAGAAAGCATGCAAGCAACTCCAATGAGGAACCTACATTGACATCATGGACCTCCGAAGCAACAGTGGAAGCAACTAAGGGTATCAAGAAGTCATGGAAGAGAACTCTGTTATTGTGGTTGAAACTCCACAAGAAGAAGAATACAGTTCAGAAGGAAGTGATGGTGACTCAGGGAAGTCGAGTTCTGAATAGGAATACAAGTTCAGTTTCAGGCCCAATATCTGGAAGAGGAGGAGGAAGACAGCAACCGATATCTGGGCCTTCTGCTGAATGCTTCACACCAACAAGAGTTAATGAGCTTCCATACATGTACTTCGATCAACACAATTGTACTAGTAGCATTCAAGCATTTGGATTTGGTCACATGATGTTTTTGTAGAAGATGAATTGATCAATTTAATTTAGACTCGGGTAAATTTCAGTAAACCATACTTAGATTTCAAGAGTTCGCAGAAAATCCCATGCATGTCTTCTTCTTTTTTTTCTTTTTCGGTTTGGCATTCTGGGCCAAAAGAGATTTCGATCCTGTTTTGTTTTCTTTGTCTCTGATGATTGCCACAATTTGAGCCTCATTTGGTGGATCTATTATATGGGCCTGATAAAATTGATTTGTCTCAAACAACGGGGTCACAGAGGGTTTGGGCCAGTTATTTGGTACAATATAGTAAGAATGGCAACTAGGTCAGGTCGACCCGCAACTTGCCCACACCCGACCCGAACAGGTTTGACCCAGTCTGGGTCTGTGTTCGGGTTAAACCGAAACAAATAAACAGGTCGAACCGGGTCAAAGATCCACATGGAAAACCCGCTCGACCCTGCCCGCGTAACCCGAAACCCGAAGCGACCCGACTCGAACCCAGCCCGCAACCTGCCGAGTTTTCCAACGTTAGACCGGGGAGTTAACCTGCTGGGTCTAACGTTCAACCCGGATGGGTCAAACAGGCATAATGTAGCGCTGGATGATGTTCTTGCCGGGTTTTTTTTTTTTTTTTTAATTTTTTTTGGGTCAACAAGTCTAAACAACTCACTTGAAGATTAACAAGTTGAGTAGGAAATTTAGGGTAATGAGATCCTAAATTTAGGTTAAGTAGAGGTGCATGACAGTAGTCAAGGGTCTTTTTCTTTAATATAACTCTAGGCAATCTCAAACTGTAGATTATCCCATTAAACATGCAATTCAATAAATTTGTATAATTTTTAAGTTTTTATTACATGAATTTGTATGTAAAAATGTTGTAAAAAAAACTTATTACAAGTTAAAATAAATAATATATACAATTTTGTTTCACTCTTATAGTTGTTGTACATTTCTTTTTTAAAAAAAATTGGGGCTAAAAAAAACACTAAACCCGGCCTGGCTCGGTTCAGGTTAAACCCGAAGGGGTTGGCGGGTCAGGTCGGGTCGAGTTTTGAAACTTCAACCTTGCCCGGACCGGGTCGGGTTTTGACCCAAACCGACCCGAGCCCGCCCCCTCCAGGCCAAATCCGGCTGGTTGGGGCCCGACCCGGCCTGGCCCGCCCGACCCGAATGCCATCCCTACAATATAGTCTTCATAACCTAAAATCTAAAAATTACGAAGGGTATTTTTCAAAAAGGCCATCCACAAATGTTCTAATTTCAAATAAACCACACACATATTGATAATTTTCAGAGACGATCATCCACAACATGGGAATCACCCCCCAAAAAATCAATCTATTAGGTTTTGTTAGTTTAATTGTAACTAACCCCAAACTACAAATACTAATAAATTACTCTTATATCCTCTACTTTTTCTCCTTCTAAACCATAAACCCCAACTCTAACACAAAACCCTTACTAAACCCAACCCCAAATCCTTACTAAACCCCAAATCCTAAACTAACACTTACTAAACACAAATCCTAAAAATTCGACCCGGATCCCTAAAAAATCCCCATCGTTGCTGTCCTATGGCCACTTCCCTCTGGTCGCAATAACCTTTACTCTCTCCCATGTTGCCTTTCCGTGCTTCGCCTTCCTCTTCACACCTACCCCCGTCCATTTCCTCTGCAGAAGGGTAATTTTATAACTTGATATCCGTTTAGTTAGAAATAACATAAATTTCTTCACTTATTTGACAACGGATAACCCTAGGAACTCTTTGTTGAAAAAATGGGTATCTTAACACTATTTATGAAATATTTTTGAGCAATTTTTTGAGTAAGATCCTCTATGAATTAGTGAGAGATCTTGATGGATATGTGTTCTCCTTCGTGAATAGATCAAAATCATATATTTACTTTCTCAAAGCGGTTATCAAGTGAATAAGAAATTGTCTCTCAAAGTGAGGCACTTGATTTCTGAAAACTGAGTTGAGAGACTAAAGTCTCATATCGAAAAATTCAAAAGAAATAAAATGGTATATATAATAAACTCTTTCTTGGCATTGTAAGATAGCAAGTCAACATGCTCTCTCTCGCACGCGCAGGGGGAAGGAATGGGGAGGGTGCAAATCTCGAACCGAATTACATGCTGCTTGTGTGCGCCCGCACATGTTGTAGACATGAATTCTTTTTGCTACAATTTTATTTTTACAATCTGTAATGGCCGAAATAAATACAAAAACAGTTTTGTCTGCCATTTATTCACATTTTAAATTGCAGAAAGGGATTTGTTTGCCGTTACAGTCGTTGCATTCAACATTTTGTCTGCCGTTACAGTATGTGCATTCTAGGAGATGTCTGTCGTCACATTTTTCACCTTGACCCTATAAATAGAGGCATCTTCTCCCTTCATGAAACATACCAGAAACTCTTCTCTCCCCCTCTTTTCTGTTTTGTTCTTCTAGTTTGGTCGTTCGATGGTACAATTCGAACACTTTTTAGTTTGAGAGCGTGGCGTGGTGCCTATGTCAACACTCTACTGTTGTTGCATCATGGGAGACGGACGCCTCTGTAAACTCCAGCACCAGGACGAGGCGAATCTGTTTTAAGGAAATTGTGTGATACACAAGCCTCGACACAAATGAGTTTGGTTTTGTAATTTTGTTATTTCATTTTCCTTTTAATTTGTTCATTTTTTTTCCCTTTTCTCTTTCTCTAATTTTGTGGCTCTAGATCAAACATGGTTTTATTGCAAAGAATTTTGTAGCAAACTTAAAACAAATTTCCATTTCTTTAATTTTTATTTCCTTGATTTTGAGGCACTCCTTTTATTTTCTTTTTCATTCTGAATATTTACACTCGTGTTGTGTTTTCAGATTCAAAAATGACAACTTCATTGGAAAATATTGTTGTGGCTGAAACTGCCCAATTGACGACTGTTGAAACGGTCCAATTGCCTACTGTTGGTGTGGCACGAGTGCCTATGCCTACCGTTGTATCTGTCTCAATCTTCCATGGGGAGAAACCTGAGAAGTTTAACAGACATAATTTCAAGATGTGGCAGCAGAAAATGATGTTCTGCTTGACCACTTTGAATCTCAGAAGATTCTTAAACGAAGAAGCTTCAAATCTTAAAGCAAATGAGCAAGATAACCAAGTCATTATCACTATGGATGCTTGAAAGAGTATTGATTATCTATGTAGGAACTACAT
The DNA here is from genome assembly GCA_017893485.1 of Hemerocallis citrina. Taxonomy (NCBI): domain Eukaryota; kingdom Viridiplantae; phylum Streptophyta; class Magnoliopsida; order Asparagales; family Asphodelaceae; genus Hemerocallis; species Hemerocallis citrina. The sequence goes on along the minus strand of CM030365.1, from coordinate 4,202,320 downwards.
AATGAATGATTTAGCTGACTCGTTATATAATGTTTATATTGACAAAAAAACAGCTAAAGAACTTTTGGAATCCCTAGACTATAAATATAAAACTGAGAATACTGGCACCAAGAAATTTATTGTGGGCCGCTTCCTAGACTATAAAATGGTAGATTCCAAAACAGTAATCGGTTTGGTTCAAGAAATTCAACTAATTTTGCATGAGATACGTGCTGAAGGTATGAACTTAAGTGAAAATTTTTAAGTTGCTTATATTATTAAAAAATTGCCAGTATGTTGGAAAGACTTCAAAAACTACTTGAAGCATAAGTGAATGGAAATGAGCAATGAGGATCTCATTTTCAGGCTTTGTATTGAAGAAGGCAATAGAGGATCTGAAAAAATCGGAGTCATCAGTCATGCGGCCAAGGCTAATGTGGTGGAGCATAGTCAACGTTCCAAAAAGCACAACAACAATGGGTCCAAGTTAGTGCCTAAGGGAGGAATCTCCAAGAAGCCGAAGTTTCATGGCAAGTACTTCAACTGTGACAAACTAGGTCACAAGTCTACTGATTGCAGACTACCCAAGAAGAACAGGAACAAAGAAGCAAATATTGTTGAAGGCATTGCTCAAGACATTTCTGATATTAACCTCTCAACTGTGGTCTCAGAGGTGAACATGATGGGTTTAAACCCCAAGAAATGGTGGATTGACATTGGAGCTACTCAACACGTGTGCTCCAACAGAAGTATGTTCTCCACTTTCGAACCATTCGAGAATGGGTGTCACGCCCTGCTTCCCGGTATACGGGAACACAGGCTCGTAACTGAGGCCCAGCGAATGATATAAGTACGCCAACTCATATCATCCATAAGCTGTACCAGTCTTAGCTCAAAAATATAAGAAAAATGAATCACAACCACGCAGGAAACATAATAATCACATAAACGAGAATGAAATTCAATAACCAAATCTGGAATACAAGGACTTACCAAATAGCTCAAGAGGCTCCTGCTTCAACTGTAGAAGAACTGCTCATCAATGCCTCCTAGGAATTCTCCTCGTGCACCTGTACTTGATTATCTAAAAAGAAAGAATAATTTGTCCTTAGAGCAAGTACGGACAGCAAGTAGTGAAAAGCAGAGAGTAAAGGAGTAAGGTACATGTGGGAATATGAATCAAGATCAAATTGCAAGATCAATAATGGTACTAATAGCAATTGTCTTAATCAAGTATATATATACATGTCAACTAGGTCTATTATCATGTTGTTTCTCCTATCTAGTGCACGTACTACTGCATCCCATACTACAGGTTCAATGCACGCACAGCAGTGTTCGTTTTAGACTTCGTGGTGGGGTCTACAGAGCGTGTACTCGGTGTCAATAACAATCATTTACCATTTTCAATCAATCAATTTCCAATTTACAATCAATCATTCACAATCATTACTTCTCCTTCCATGTCAATACGATATCAATATAGGCCTTACCGAGTACATTTTCTGATACTGTCCACTACTAGGTCAACCCTTATAAACCCCGGCTTGTTTAGTATTTTATTATTAAGTCATTCATATCCATGCAAGTGTGTATAAGAATATCAAGGGAACGATACGAATGCAGCAACATGATGCATTGCACAGTAATAAACAGGAAGTAGTAAATCTAAAACAACGGTTCTCTTTATATTATTTAAACCGATTCCAATTATAACTGGGTCGAAACCTCAGTACAAGACAGACAAGGCAGCAGGAATTATAAAAGCTATCACGTATATATTCAATTAAGTCGAAAATCAATATGTTATGGTATCATGAAATGCATTACATTGTTATACAGCAATTAGGATGGATTTTGCAATGTACGAGTCAATTCATGATGTCATTGTTCAAGTCACGATATCTCAATCGATCAATGTATTCAATCACCATTCATTTTCTTTATATACGATTTCTAGTCATTTTATTCATGTCAACTGTGCATATGGGCTTAGGTTTGAGTCAATGGATAATATTAAGAAGTACGTCGGGTTAGCTGTGTAAACCCTCGATACTTCCAACGGGAAGGGACACAAGGCAAAGTTAACGATAAATGAATTGGAACTACTTGCATAAGAGGTTAATTAATCTTGAACTAGAATAAATAAGAGAATTCAAGTGGACTTGCCTTTTTCGTTGTAGACGGTTCAATTAATTAATAAGAATAACGGGATCAGAATCCCGGGGAGCAATCCCAAGAGTACGAGTGAAAACTGAGCGCTAAAATACCAACAGCAACAACAGCAACCGGTAGCTACTCCCCCACACCAGATCCGTCAAAACAGCGAAGTAGCGAAGTGGGATTCAGTGCGGGTAGAACACAGAACAGCGGCAGCAGCGAATCAAAATTCGTCCCCACAGCGGATCTGCCCCAACCACGGGACAGCAAGTAGCGGATCAGGCGCGCCGAACAGCAAACAGCCAAACGAACCAATGGGCGTCGTCTTCTTCCTCGCGATCGCAGCTAGCAGAAGACGAAGGCGCAGGGCTCGCGCGACGGCGGCAATGTGTCGCGGTGGATTGCGACGCTGGCGGCGGTGACGCGAGGCGGTGGGTGGCCAGGGAGCGGCTGTGGTGGCGATCTTCTGTTCCTGGTTTCGAAAGAGGGGATAGCGGAAGAGTGGGGTTCTGGGTGTCGAATGCTCGGTGACTGAATGCGAGCAGAAGGCGAGGTCAGAGCATCGAGGAGTTGGAGCGACGAACTTGAAGACGTGGGGGTTCGAGGTGGTAGGAGCTCCGAGGGATTTGCAATGGCGGGCGAGACGAGCGCAGGCGACGGAAGCTGGTGGAGCGGCAACAATGGCGGAATGAGGGCTCAGGCGGCGGCGCTTATGCGAGAGGGAGACAGGGCAATTATGCGACGTCGACTGAGATGTCGATGGGGGCTCTGTTGGGTTCCTTTGCGGTGGAGCGAGGAAGACGAAGTGGGAGGCAGCGATGGAGGTACTGCAGTCGGTTGGAAGAGGAGATGACAGAGAGCAGGAGTGGCCGCGACTGGGTAAGCTTCGAAGGTCTCGACAATGGTGGGAGTCTTCGATGGTCTGCGATGGAGTGGTGAGGCGAGCGGAGAAGACGGTGCTCGACGTGGAAGACGAGCGAAGGCGGGGGCAATGGCGTCGAGGTTGAGCGGGAGGCGAGACAATGGCGATGGAGACGGGGACTGGCACAGTCGAGTGGAGAGCTCGAGCGGAGATGGGGACGATGGCGTCGCGGTGACTTTGGGTTCTGAGCTGTCGGTTTGGGGAGAAGAAGAAAGAAGAAATCGAAGGTGTTTATTAAAATAATAAAACAATTATTATAAGGGGGTAGTTAGAGATAGTGGGGTGTAGTTACGGGGATGTGGGAGGAGTGGAAAAAATGTGGGGAAATTGTATACGGTTGAGTAGTATATGGGTTTGTGGGTTTGGGTTTAGGGTTAGAATCCAATATGGGGTAGGCTTGAGTTTGGGCTTTAATAAACTCAATAATAAAATCAAAATACAACTTGGGCCACTATTTGGGCTTCAAATGAATATAACATAAATCCAATAATAATTGGGGGTTTCAAACCAAAAAGAGGAGAGACAAGATTTGCAGTTGGAATATAAATTTGGATTTCAATAGGAGATTCAAAACGATTTTAAATGCATTGGAATGATTTATACGAAATTTGAAAATGTAAGAATACATGAAGAAAAGAAAAGAACTGGAAATTCGTATAATCGGAAACAGGGGTTACAATGGGAGAAGATGTTTATGGGGAACTCGACTACTTTAGAAATCAAGGGTCAAGGCAAGGAGATCTTGAAGATGACTTATGGGAAGGAACTGACTCTGAACAATATTGCATATATTCCTGAAATATGTAAGAACTCTGTATCTGGTTCGTTGCTTAATAATCACGAATTTCGTTTAGTGTTTGAGTCAAACAAATTATTTTTTCGAAGAGTGGAATGTATGTTGGTAGAGGATATATGAATGGTGGAATGGTTAAACATTATGTAATGACAATAGTTAAGAATATCAATAAAGCTAGCTCTTCTACTTATATGCTTGAGTCTCCCAATTTATAGCATGGTAGATAAGGACACGTTAATTATGATACTTTTCATAGATTAATTTACTTAAATTATATACCAACATTCCAAATTAATTCCAAACATAGGTGTGAAACTTGTGTTGAGGCAAAACTAATAATATCATCATTTAAAAATGTTGAACCTCTTGATTTAATTCACACTGATATTTGTGATTTGAAAAATGATACAAAAAAGGTGTTAATAAATATTTTATTACTTTTATTGATGATAGCACAAAATATTATTATGTGTATTTACTTAAAAGCAAGAACGAATCGATATAGAAATTTGTTCTCTATAAAAACGAAGTTGAGAATCAACTCATCAAGAAAAGTAAGGCACTAAGAAGTGACCGAGGTGCAGAGTATGAATCGTCATTTAATGAAACTTGTGCTAAGCATGAGATTATATATAAAACTACATCACCTTATTATCCTCAGTCCAACGGTGTTTGTGAACAAAAGAATCGTACTTTGAAGAAAATGATGAATGCAATGTTAATTAGTTCTGATTTACCATCAAACTTATGGGGAGAAGTTATTCTTTCATCTAACTACCTTTTGAATAAGGTGCCCAAAAAGAAAGAAAAGAAAACTCCATATGAATTATAGAAAGGAAAAAAATCATCCTTCAATTACTTTTGAATGTGGGGACGTCTTGCCAAGGTGGTAGTACCTCCACCTAAGAAAGTGAAAATAGGACCCAAAATGGTTGATTGCATTTTCACTGGCTATGCACTTTATAGTAGTGCTTATCGGTTTTCGGTGTACAAATCCGATATCTCTGAGATACCAAAGAACACGATAATGGAGTTTAAAAATGTATCGTTCTTTAAATATATATTTTCATGTAAGTCTAAGGAAGAACCAAGTTCTTCCAAACGAGCACATGAGACTATCAGTGAGGATAGTGAAATCCAAGATGAAGAAGTTGAGGAGGAACCTAGACGTAATAAAAGAACAAGAACTGAAAAAAAATTTGGTCCAAATTTCTTGACATTTATGCTTGAAGGTGCACCCCAAATTTTCAAAGAAGCGGTGAGCTCTAGTGATGGTCCTCTATAGAGAGAAGCCATTAAGAGTGAAATTGATTCTATCTTGCAAAATCATACTTGGGAACTAATGGATCTTCCACCATGTAGTAAATTTTTAGGTTCCAAGTGGATTTTCAAGAGAAAAATGAAACCTGATGGATCAATTGATAAATACAAGGTAAGACTTATAATCAGAGGTTATAGACAAAAAGAAGGTCTGAACTACTTTGATACATATTCTCCAGTAACGAGAATAAATTCCATTAGGATGGTACTTGTAATAGCAGACTTGTGCAATCTTGAAGTGTATCAAATGGATGTGAAAACATTTTTTAATGGAGATTTAGATAAAGAAATCTACATGGAACAACCTGGGGGGTTTTTAGCTCCAGGACAAGAAAATGAAGTCTATAAACTGGTGAAGTCATTATATGGTTTAAAACAAGCACCAAAGCAATAGCACGAGAAATTTGACAATGTCATGATGACAGATGGTTTCAAGATCAATGAATTTGACAAATGCGTATATGTCATAATATGTTTGTATGTAGATGACATGCTTATTATTGGAAGCAACGATATGATGATTAAATCTACTAAAAACATGTTGAACTGAAGGCTTAACATGAAAGACATAGAACTAGCTGATGTTATATTGGGAATTAAAATCACAAGAACATCAGACGAGCTTGTTGTAAGCAAGTCACATTATATAGACAATATTCTTGGGAAATTTGATAAAGATAATTATGGAATTTCCAGAAATCTGATAGACCTAACTTTACATCTATCCAAGAATAAAGGTGAGAGTATTTGTCAAGTAGAATACTCTAGAATCATAGGTAGTTTAATGTAATTGATGAGTTGTGCAAGACCAGACATAGCCTATGCAGTTAGTAAACTAAGTAGATATATGAGTAATCCTCGAACCGAGCATTGGCAAGCAATTACAAGAGTACTGATGTACTTGCATTTTACTTATAAGTACACGATGGAAACTGAATTTATTGCACTGGACAAATGTGGGGAAGATACTGAGTGGTTAAGCCATTTCCTTGAGAGGATATTCCAAGGTGGACAAAGCATGTGCCTCAGCATAAATTCAGATAGTCAATCTGCAATTTGTAGAGCACGAAACAATATGTATAATGGTAAATTTATACATATTTATCGAAGACATAATACCATTCGACAACTACTCTCTACTAGGGTTATCTCTGTTGACTATGTAAAATCAAAGGATAACATTACGGATCCCGCTAACCAAAGAGTTAAACAGAGAGTTAATTGATAAATCGAGGGGAATAAAACTACAGCCCATGACAGAATAAGTCGATACAATGGATACCCAACCTAGTTGACTGGAGATCCCAAGATCTAGGTTCAAAGGGACAACTAAATTGTAAAGATCGTGTTGGATCACTATGGGGATTTTTCCATGTCCATTCCTATGATGAAACAGTGATACTCGTAAGTTTAGAGGCTAAGCTAGGCTTTAATGATTCTTATGCATCATAAATCTGAGCACAGTAATGCAGGTGGCTCTTAACTAAGAAATCACCTATGTGAGAGAGAAGAATGACCGTTTCCAAAGGAATGGTGTTGGGAAAAATTCTTGTTAAACTTTTGCAGAAGCAAACGTATGTTCATGCCAAAAAATGAACATAACAATGATAACTGAAATGCATTAGGAAGATTCCTGTGTGAGATATGTTATCGTTTAAACAAATGACATATTAGTTCAAGGACACCGCGCTACTATTTAGTTAGTAAAGTAAACATATTCTCATAAGAGAATGTTCAAAAGGTAACACCTACCTATCTTATGCAGGTTTTTAATCACTGAATTCTGTCACCAAGTATGTCGTGCCAGTGGTCGTCAATTTCATTCATGTAGGGAATGTTAGAAAATAAGTATTTTGTAAACCATTTACGAACCAATTTTGAGCAATTTCTTGAGTAAAATCCTCTATGAATTAGTGAAAGATCTTGATGGATTTGTGTTCTCCTTCATGAGTAGATCAGAATCATATATTTATTTTCTCAAAACGGTTATCGGGTGAATGAGAAATTGTCTTTCAAAGTGAGGCAGTTGATTTCTGAAAAATCCCACATCAGAAAAATCAAAGGAATTAAAAGAGGATATATAATAGCCTCTTTCATGGCATTGTAAGATATCAAGCCAAGAGTTTCACTTTCTTGCGCACAGAGGGGGGTTGCAAATCTCGGACCGGTTTACATACGACTTATGTGCGCCCGCACATCCTGCGGACATGAATGCCGGACCGATGTGAACCCACCCCGTGCAGAGCCACTTTTTGCTACAATTTTATTTTTTCCGATCTGTAACGGCCGAAATGAATGCAGAAACGGTCCTATCTGCCATTTATTCACATTTTGAATTGCAGAAACGGTTTTTTCGGTCGTTACAATAGTGCATTCAAGCTTTTTTCTGCCGGTACAGTCAGTGCATTCATGCTTTTGTCTGCTGTTACAACCAATACATTCAAGGGATGTATGTTGTTACATTCTTCACTCTGGTCCTATAAATAGAAGCCTCTTCTCCCCTCTTGAAACACACCAAAAACTCTTCTCTCCCTTTCTTTCATGTTCTATTTTGTTCGTCTAGTTCAGTCGTTCGGTGGTAGAATTCAAACATTGTTCAGTTCGAAAGCGTGGCATGGTACTTGCGTCAACACTCTACTGTCATTTGCATCCTAGGAGACGGACTCATCTGCAAATTCTTGCACCTAGACAAGGCGAATCTATTTTAAGGATATTGTGTGATACACATGCCTCGACACAAACTGGTTTGGTTTTGTTATTTTGTTACTTTCATTTTCCTTTTAATTTGTTTGTTTTTTTTTTCTTCTCCTCCTCCTCTGATTTTGTGCTTCTAAGATCAAATTTGGTTTTATTGCAAACATTTTGTAACCAATGCTGTAATAAAGAGAATAAATTTTTCGAAGTTGTTTTTTATTTTTAAATAAATTTAGAAAGAGCCCACTGATACTGTTGCTACTTCATATTGTCACATAACACAACTGTTCGGGAAAACGGAAATGAAGTTGATAATTAGGGTAGTAGAAGAAGACAGTAAAAGAATTATAGGTTTTGTTTACTAGCAGAAGCTAAATTCCATGATAATGCAACAAAAGATTCCAGTCTGTTAAACTGGATGATACTTGCAATAACAGCCATGCACAATCTTGAAGTACATTAAATGGATGCAAAAACATCTTTTCTAATGGAGATTTAGATGAAGAAATCTACATGGAACAACCTGAGGGTTTTTCAGCTTTAGGACAAGAAAAGAAAGTATGTAAACTGTTGAAGTCATTATATGGCTTAAAACAAGCACCAAAGCAATGCCATAAGAAATTTGAAAATGTCATGATGACAAATGGTTTGAAAATCAATGAATGTGATAAATGCGTGTATGTCAAAGACGCTGAAAGTGGATATGTCATAATATGCTTGTATATAGATGACATGCTTACTGTTGGAAGTAATGATAAGATGATTAAATCTACTATAAACATGTTCAACTCGAGGTTTGACATGAAAGACATGGAACTAGATGATGTTATATTGGGAATTAAAATCACAAGAATATTAGACGAGTTTGTTTGATAAAGATAATTCTGGAATTGTTAGAACTCCAATAAATCTAATTTTACATTTATCCAAGAATAAAGGTGAGAATTTTTCTTAAGTAGAATACTCTGTAATCATAGGCAGTCTAATGTACTCGATGAGTTGTACAAGACCACACATAGACTGTGCAGTTAGTAAACTAAGTAGATATACAAGTAATCCTGGAAGCGAACATTGACAAGCGATCACAAGAGTATTGAAGTACTTACATTTTACTCGTAACTATGGACTGCATTATACAAGACATCCGGCTGTACTTGAAGGATATAGTGATGCGAACTGGATATCTAGTGATAATTCAAAACCACTAGTGGCTATGTGTTTACACTAGGTGGTGCAGCAGTTTCTTGGTAATCCTCGAAACAAACAGTAATTGCTAAATTCATGATGAAATTTGAATTTATCGCACTTGACAAATGTGGGGAAGAGACTGAATAATTATGCCATTTTCTTGAGGATATTCCAAGGTGGACAAAGTCTGTGCCTTAAATCTGCGTACATTCAGATAATCAATCTACAATTTGTAGAGCACAGAGCAATATGTATAATAAAAAATCTAGATGTATTCGTGGAAGACATAATACCACTAGACAACTACACACTACTGAGGTTATCTCTGTGGACTATGTAAAGTCAAAAAATAATATTGCAGATCTGTAACCAAAGGGTTAAATAGAGAGTAAGTTGATAAATTATCGAGGGGAATGAGACTAAAGCCCATAAAACAATAAGTTGATACAATGGACACCCAACCTGGTTAACTAAAAATCCCAATATCTAGGTTCAAAGGGACAACTAAATTGTAAAAACCATGTTGGATCACTGTGAGGATTTTCCCATGTTCATTCCTATGATGAAACAATGATACCCGTAAGGTAAGAGGTTAAGGTAGACTTTTGATTATCTTATGCGTCGGAAATCTGAGCAGAGTAATACAGATTACTCTTAACTAAGAAATCACCTATGTGAGAGGGAAGAAAGGCTGCTTCCAAGGGAATAGTGTAGGGCAATATTCATGTTGAACTCTTGCAGAACCAGGCGTATGTTCATGGTCAAAACGAACATAACAATGAGAACTGAAATGTGTTAGAAAATTTCCTGTGCGAGATATGTCATCATTTACACAAATGACAAAACAGTCCAAGGACATCGCGTCTACTGTTTAGTTAGTAAAATAAACATTTTTTCATAAGGGAAGGTTCAAAGGGTAACACCTACCTATCCTATATAGGTTTCAACCGCTAAATTCTAACACCAAGTCTGTCATGTCTGTGGTCGTCAATTTCATTCATGTGGAGAATGTTGGAAAATGGGTATCTTAACACCATTTACGAACCATTTTTAGCAATTTTTTAAGTAATAAATATTCTCTATGAATTAGTGAGAGATCTTAATGGATGTGTGTTATCCTTCGTGAGTAGATGAAAATCATATATTTACTTGCTCAAAATGGTTATCGGGTGAATAAGAAATTGTCTCTCAAAGTAAGGCAGCTGATTTCTGAAAAATGATTGAGGGACTTTAGTCCCATATCAGAAAATTCGAAGGAAATAGAAGGGTATATATAATAAACAATTTCTTGTAAGATAGAAAGCCAAGAGGCAAGTCATTTCTTGGCAAACCATTTCTGGTAAAAGAGCAAGCCAAAAGGCTATTTCTCGCATGCGCAGGATGGTGCAAATCTCAGATCGGATTACATGTAGCTTGTATGCGTTCGCACGTCCTGCGGACACGAATGCCGGTCCGACTGAACCTCACCACGTGCAGAGCCTCTTTTTGCTACAATTTTATTTTTCCGATCTGTAACGGCCGAAATAAATGCAGAAATAATTTTGTCTGTCATTTATTCACGTTTTTAATTGCAGAAACAATTTTGTCTGCCGTTACAGTGGTTGCATTCAATTTGTTGTCTGTCGTTACAGTATGTACATTCCAGAAGATGTCTGTCATTACGTTTTTCACCCTAACCTTATAAATAGAGGCCTCTTATCCTCTCATTAAACACACCAGAAATGCTTCTTTCTCCCTCTTTTCTGTTCTGTTCTTCTAGTTCGGTCGTTCGGTGATAGAATTCGAATACTATTCAGTTCGAGAATGTGGCGTAGTACCTACGTTAACACTCTACTATCGTTGCATCCTGGGAGACGGACGTCTCTGCAAATTTCAGCATCCGGACGAGGCGAATATGTTTTAAGGAAACTGAGTGATACACAAGCCTCGATACAAATCGGTTTGATTTTGTAATTTTGTTATTTCATTTTTCTTTTAATTTGTTCATTTTTCTTCTTCTCCGTTTTCTCTGATTTTGTGCCTCTAATTCAAACTTGGTTGTATTGCAAAGAATTTTGCAACACTCTTTTGGGGTGAGCCCTATGTTATGGATGGTGAATCTGTGAATAGCAATTAGTTGGTAACTTATTCAAAATTAGAACATTTGTGGGTTGTTTTTATGGAAAAAAAAACAATTATGAAATATTGTTTTACTATGCATAGAAAAGCCTTCTATATATAACTCCAGTTAAAAGAGAAGAGTTTTTAAAAATGTATAAAATGATCGAATTTACCATGGTATATGAATTAACAAATAATTTCTTTTTTTCCAGACGTATAAATACACCAACTTCTTTCCTTTTATAACTACGTAGCCTTTTTACTGCTATTATATCTAATCTCTAATTGCTAATATTATAATAGGAGAAGATCTTAGTATCATTTGTAAATCTATCAACGCATGTAACACACGTACATAACTAATATGAAAGAGGTTTTATGTTCGAATCCTCACTACGGCAGAGTTTTATTTATTTATTTTAATTTATTAAGACGTGCATTGTCCGTACATAACTAATATAAAGAGGTTTCAGGTTCGAGGCCAGACGACATCGAAATTTTTACTTTAAAAATATTTATTTATTAAGATGTGTATCGCATGTGTAAATTACTAGTTAAATACTATAATTGGAGAGTTTGAGCTGTGTCATTTGTACACAAACCAACAAATCTCAACCATTCTTTTTTAAGTGGGAGATATATTAACCAATCCATTTACTCAATTATTGTTAGTTACTATATTACCCTCAGAGTTCAAATTTATTTATGACATAATTATTTGCAAAAGTGCCACTTATATAAAATAAAAGTTGGTGCCACTGGTGGTAATAACAAAACAGATCTTCCTCCTCTAAAACCAAAACAGATCTCTCTCCAAATCTCCCCTTCTTAGAAAGGTAAAGGTGTTGTAAAGGTCGGATCGGAATGGTGTTTGGTTTTGGTTTTGTTGATTGATTTTGGGCGAATGTAGTGATGGAAAGATTGATGTTTGTTTGTTTTTATGTGTTTCAGGTTTTTAAATTGAGTAAGCTAGAATCGTTGTGCATAGGGAGAAGTTAGAGAACGAGGAGTTATATTGATTCACGGATCGGAATATGAGGATTTGATGATCAACGTCGATCTCATGAACGCGCATGTGATGATGAAATGTTGTTTGGTTTTGGTTTTGGTTTTGGTTTTGCTGATTAATTTTGGGGAAATGTGGTGATGGAAAGATTGATGTTTGTTTGCTATTGTGTGTTTCCGGTTTTTAAATTGAGTGAGGTGGAATCATTGTGCGTAGGGGAGAAGTTGGGGACCAAGGAATCATAAGAGGTATGTTTGAAAAGTTTGGATTTTGTAGATGAAATAGTGAACTTTTTTTTGGTTGTTGAAATAATATGAAATAGTGATTTTTGATTGAGAAAGTTTGAATTTTTAGATAAAATGGTAATTTTTAGTTGAGAAAGTTTGGGATTTTAGTTGTTTTTGTGTATGTTTGTTTAGGGCGTGCATCACACGCTTGCAAATAATTAGTTATATATTATAACTAGAAAGAAAGTTGAAGTTGTAGCTTTATGGGCATTTCTAATTGTGTAGGCTACATGTTAGCTGAACAAGATGAACAATTATCATTCATTTAGAATGTTATTGATAGTAAAAAAAAGGGCATGCATTGCACATGTTGATTATCCTGAAACAGAATTAGTATCCAACATTGATTAAAGGCTAAATTTCACTTAACCCACCTCACTTTTGCGCTAGGAAGCATGGACTCTTTACGGAGCCTCTCGCACTCGAGTCGGACTCGTATTGGACTCGGGTGCGGCGAGACACGCACGGGGTGCGGCAGGGTGCGTGTCCCATCATTTTATATTAAAAAAATTAATGGGTGCGGCTAGGGTGTGGTTCGGGTGCGGCAAGAGTGCGGATTTGGGCCTTTGCTATAAAAAAAAACTAAATCCTATTCTTTTTCTCTCTCTATCTAATGTCCCCCCCCCCCCCCCCCCCCCCCCCCCCCTCTCGCTCTCTAAAGAACCTTAAATCCCCAAATCTCGATCAAAACCCTAATCCTCTCATTTTCCGTCGTCGACTCCTCATCTCTCTGTTGGCTTCTCCACTCTTCGCCGTTGACTCTGCTTCTCCACAAAGAAACTCCAGATATTTGCTATCTTTCTCTTTGAATGAGATCTCAATTCCAGCTACGATTTCATTAGCTATCTTACAACTAGAATCCCTCTTTTTTTCTGATCCGGCTCCTCGCCGTTAATTTCTCCTTTTCTCCGCCGTTGACTCTGCCGATTCCTCCACCGTCGACTTTTCCACTCTTCGACGTCACCGCCTTCTCTCTCTGGTAATCCACCATTAAACTTTGTTGCTTCTTGTTGCTTCTTGTTGCTTCATGTTGTCAATATCCACCATTAAACTTGCTTTGAAATTGGTACACATATTTAACTTGTGATGAAGTTATAAATATAGTTTTTGTTTCATGTTGTATTGTATGACCATAATTAATCATTTATTGTTTCTTGTTGTGATTGTATGACCTTACAAAAGTCCGTACAACCTTAATTAATCATTTTTGCTTCCTTTTTTTTACTTGCTTGTTTGCTTGTTTGTTTATTTGTTGTGATTGTATGAACTCAAATATACATAATAATATAATATACTTGTTTGTTGTGATTGCATGAACTCAAATATACATAATATGCTTTCTTGCTGTGATTGTATGAACTGAAATCTCTTGGTTAATGTATGATTATTAATAATGATTTTGGTTTTTTATACAAAAATATAAATATAAATATTAATATATATTATATAAAATAATTATTTAAATATTGGCCGAATTCCAGCCGCACCTGTATCCTACTGTTTTTGAAAATTACCGCATCCGCGTATCCGCATCCCCGCACCCGAATCGGTGCTTCTTAGTTTTTAGGTGATTATCAACAAACCCACTTTTTTTTTTGCTCTTTAATAGACCCACCTTCTTTTTTGCTCTTTAGTTTAGGAAAAATCCACGTACTGAATTACTCTTTCGTTAGTTTTTTGTTGAAATGTCCGCAATACCCTGTTATAATTCCAGGTTACTACAACTCTTTGTGGTGGGCCCACCAACCTGCATTAATAGTTTGCAATAAATTAAAATATGAAAAACCCTATCTTTTTAGTGTTCGCTAACTATATCATTTCATCTTCTTTCAATTAACCTAGCGCTAATCCCATGTTCAAATAGTCGTAATGAGAGAGCCGAGGAACTTTATGTCTGGGAAATTAAAAATACGAGCACATGGCATCACGTGGTCCCAAAAAAAAAGCGATAGATGTGATTAATGAAGGGTAACAAAGATGAGTTTATTGATGACCAAAAATAAAATGAGGGTTTATTATCTAAGGTGGGTTAAGTGAAATTTATCCAAATTTTGTAGGAGTGATTAGGGCATCCACGAACGTAGTTTGTTAAAAAATGGCTAAATACATATTATACCTATAGGAAAGTAAATTTGCTGCAGTGGTAAAATGGTATAATATAGAAATTTTTATTTATTTTAAGATCGAACGGATCTTCCAGATCCATCCCACGATTTTTAAATATTTTTTTCGAATTTTTAATAATTAAAATGAATTTTTTAGTGGGAAAAAAAAAAAGAAATGGACGGAGTTTTTGGTTTTTTAGCAATTTTAGTTGCAAAAATTTTAAAAATTCGTGCGACGGACTTTCTAGTTTCGTCTGACAAAATAAAAAATATTTTTTTTTAGTGGGAGATCCGTCCTGTATAATATACAATTTTTTATATCCGCTCTTATACTACTATTGTGAAATCGTCAAAATCTATAACTATTATAATGGGAGAGTTGGGGTTCACAAACAAATAAACAATTTTTTATTCTTTGGTGTATGTGTGTCAACACGTGCAGCGCACGTGTTAGTAGTTTTTTTGTCCTTTTCATTTCCCTCCACGTGCATCGCACGTGCATTATATTAGATTTTTTTCTTTTTTGTCCTTTTCATTCTCCCTCCACGTGCATCGCACGTGCATTATACTAGATTTTTTTCTTTTTTGTCCTTTTCATTCTCCCTCCACGTGCATCGCACGTGCATTATACTAGTATATATAAATAGCAAATGCCTGCAGCGATTCGTCTGCTAAAAAATGCATAAAATGAATAAATAACAAACTGCCTGTGGATGCTCTTAATGGGGATAACGAAGATGAGTTTATGGATGAACAAAAGGAAAATGTGAATTTATTGTTAATCATTTAAAACTGAGTTTAAAACTGAGGTGGGTTAAGTCAAATTTGGCCAAATTTTGTAGGAGGAGAAATGAAACAAATGACACTCATCTAACCTTTTTGAGCGAAGGAGATCGATTTACTGGACAATGAAATCCAAACCTGATTTAAAAATACAAATAGATCATTTTCTGACAATAATATGGATCCTTATTTTATCAATTTTAAGAACTTTTTTTAAAAGACATCCTAGAGCCAGTATTATTCTGTCCATAAATATTGATAATTAAATGGATGCCAATTGTTCAAACATATGGGCTCACTGTCGTAATCATCACTCACATGTTCTACAGGAAATCATTTAACTAAGAGACATGGAATTCGGTTCCTTTTCAATATATGCTTATTTTAATTTGTAGGGTTTGTTGGCTAAGAGCATCTGTAGTCGTTTGCTATATATCGATAATATAGATAGTTAGCTAAAAAAATCGCTGCACTCGTTTGCCAAATATCTATATTATCGATAATTTGCTACAGTCGATTGCCATATTTGAGTATGGATATAGCTTTTATCCATATTTGAGCGACGGCACTTCAAGTGTCGTTGCTGGATTTTTTATAAATTTTTTCAATAAAAATATCCCCTAAATCCCTAGGACGGCACTTCATGTGCCGTCCTTTGATTTTTTAATTTTTTTTTCAATTAAAAAAATCCCACCGCTCCCCCAAATTCTCGGACGGCACTTGAAGTGCCGTCCGGAGGGTTTTGTATTTTTTAAATTTTTTTTGCAATTTCTGAAATGTTTTCGTAATTTTTTGTAATTTTTTTGTAATTACTGAAATGTTTTTGTAATTTCCGAATAATTGGAAAATGAAAAAAAAAATCCACTAAGCTCTTGGACGGCACTTCATGTGCCGTTTGTGCTTTCGGTTCCATTTTTTTTTCCCTTCTCCGACGGCACTTTATGTGCCGTCCCTCCAATAAAATAAATTATTTTTAATTTTCGCGCTTCGACGGCACTGCAAGTGCCGTCCCACAAATTTTATTATTTTTTTAATTTTTTTTCCTCAGACGGCACTTCATGTGCCGTCGCTTACTATTTTAATATAGATAGCTAAAATATAGCTTTAAACGAGTGCAGCAAAACTGCGATTCTTATTTCCATTTATCCATATATGGATATTTTTACATTCAACGACTACGGATGCTCTAATAAAAATAAAGTATTAAATAAAAAATAAAAAGTCCTGCAAGATCCGGAATTTTTTGCCAAACTATCCCACTTTTTGTAAGTATGTACGAAACTATCCCTATTTGAAAATTTAATACCAAAACATCTATGTCGCTAACTGAGTTAGCACGCCTAGTAATTTTCTTCGTGCTAACTCAGTTAGCGTGCTGCAGGAGATACAACTTTTCCCTCTCGTTTGGGTGTGGCAAAAAACTCACCTAATATATACACGCTAACTCCGTTAGCGCGCCTCTTTATACCAAGGCCGTTAACTGGGTTAGCGTGTGTCGATTATTAGTCTGTTTGTGAAGATAGGCATACACGTTAACTCGGTTAACGGCCTTGGTAAAATAAGGCACGTTAACGTGTGTGAGTATCTCCAATTTTCAGAAAGTTTTAACTTTCTGGAAACTTAAAATCTTCACAGTCGTTAACATAGTTAACGACCTTCGTAAGAATAGGCATGTTAACGGAGTTAACGTGTGTGAGTATCTCCAATTTCCAGAAAGTTTCAACTTTCTGGAAACTTGAAATCTTCACAATCGTTAACTCAATTAACGGCCTTGGTAATAATATGCACGTTAACTGAGTTAACGTGTCTATACTTAGTGATTTTTTACCCACACCCCTCTTTGAGGTAGTGCCCCATATTGTCTCATCTACGAACGCTAACCCCGATATCGCGAGTGGTTTAAACAAGCACGCTAACGGAGTTAGCGTGTCTATATTGGGTGAGTTTTTTCGAACACCCAAACTAGAGAGAAAAAGTTGTATCCCCTGCAGCACGCTAACTGAGTTAGCACGAAGAAAATTACTAGGCGCGCTAACTCAGTTAGCGACAGGGGTGTTTTGGTATTAAATTTTCAAACAGGGATAGTTTCGTACATACTTACAAAAAGTGGGATAGTTTGGTAAAAAATTCCAAGATCCGAGGACGGTAAGACGCATCTTCCACAGTCACAATCGAATGGGAAAATGTATTTTAGTTAGCTTCCATACCCAGGGCCCACTTCATATTGTGTGTATGTCTTACATACTAGGTTTGATGTGAAGAGCATAGAGCGAAGCGAGAAGATGTGCAAAGCAACAAAAAAAAAACGGCGAAGGTTGCTATTTTCTGGCTATATGAAAGTTAATAGTCACTGCAATATATTGCAATCGAGTGCAATGAGTAGCTTTGTAATACCCCAGATTTTTAAGTAATGTTTTTAAGATTAATAAATGAATTAAAATGATTTTTTTGGTGATTTAATAAATATTTTTCTGAAAAATTATATTTTACACGTGCAAAACACGTGCAAATGTTATCTTGGAAAGTTGAAAGTCAAAAATTATTTTGGGAAAACTCATTATTTATTATTAAATATTATTTGTAAATTTTCTGATTTTTTTTATTTATTGGACCTGTTTGCAAATATTACAAGAAGAGGGACTTTTGTGCAAAAGTATCACTTGAAGTAAAAACTCCAGATTTTCGGATTTTTGGGCTGGGTATGATGCCTAGTCAACTCAGAGGTAAAGAGTTTACTGTTTTTTTTAATAAATTTGGTTTATTTTGCAAGTTTTGATTTAAAAAAATGATCTTTTTGCAAAATTGTCATTTAGAAGGACAAAACTGTAAATTCGTTTTTCTGGGCCTTTTAAACAGTGCTGGCTGGCTTTATGATAGTTTTTTTTTGTTTTTAAATCTCAAATAAATTGGTTTTATCAAGTTTTCAAGTATATGAATCTATATATATAAGGATGTGTTTTAAAATGAGTATTTTTGCAAATGTGTTCAAAACCCTAAAACCTTGGATCCCGACCTATTTAAGGGTGGAGTGCAGCCGTCTTTTGCTGCACAACATAAGGGATTTCATTATTTTATTTTCTTGGAGTTTTTAAGCAAAATATCTTGGATTTCTTGCGAAGAAGGGATTTTTTGTATTGTTTTATTATCTTCGTTTGATCTCTTCAACAAGGTGAGTGACATGTTTTGTTTTGTTTTGTTTTATGCATGTTGTATGTGATGATCTACCTATTAGAAAGCATGCTAGGAGTTTGTATGATGATATGTGAAGTTTTGATGAGTAGATGAATTAAAAGTGAATCCTTTCATGAAACTATATTATTGATGATTGAAACCCTAATTTGTTGACTTGAGATTGTTAAAGAACTGAATAGAAATCATAAGTAGGATGCTTTCCTTCATATACTTGTTGTTTTAACTTATCATGATGTGTTGTATGATGATATTGCATATAAGTACATAAAAAGATTACCTTCACTTGTGTATAAATGCATAAACTCTATTTGGGGGCTTTTCGTTGAGTAGAATCCTGATTAGTGATTGTTATAATTGCTCATATACATGGATAAATTATTGTGAATGATTGTGGATGAGTTTAATGGCTATTGAATCTAAGAATTAATTCTTGGAGTTTTGAGAAAGGGGTTTAGATTTGGATCTATGCATTATGATCAATTTGTGAATTTCGTGATTTTGTGAAGTTTTTACTTGAAATTGAATTTGCTCAAATACTAAGTTTTAATCTGAATATTTTGTTATTTCTAATTGGTGGATTTGCGAAGTTTTCTTGGCGTCGGTCGACTGTCAGACCTCCAGACTGCAGTTTAAAGGTTGTGCATGTTTCAACCGATACACGGTTCCACTTTGTAAAATCACAAATTTGAAGAACTAATTTCCTGAGATAATTAATTGTAACTTGTATAACATATAGGAGTTATTAAAATACATCAAAACATATCAAGATCTCGAAATAGGAGTTTTACCCCAAAATAATTCAAAACAACATCTTATATACATATATGTTTGAATACGAATTTTAACATCAGTGTAGACTTCAAAAACCCATCAATAAGAGTAGTAGAGAGTTTAAAACTATCTCAAAACCAAAACAATTGAAATCCAATCAAAACTCCATCAAAACATACGAAAACCCAATTTCTTCGAAAACAACGAAATAAGATATATGTAGGCGACTGTCTCGATCCTGCCTGAAGTATTTTCTTGAGTCTCAAAATTTCCTACGGGACAGTCGACTGACTACCTTATACAGTCGACTGTCTTTGCTCTGAATTAATGTTTTCTTTAAGTGTCGGATTTTCCTGCGGGACAGTCGACTGTCCAGATTACACAGTCGACTGTCACTGCTCTGATTTATGATTTCTTGAGTTTGGATTTCACGCGGGATAGTTGACTGACTACCCTATGAAGTCGACTGCTACTGCTCTGACTGATGTTTTCTTGAGTTTTTCTGGTGCTTCTTTTGATCGATTGTTCCTTCAATATTATATTGTTTTAAAAGATGTTTTTCTACAGATTAATTTTCTTTACAGTGATTTATATTGGAGCTTTAAATGTATTCTTTTGGACCTTATTTGAGTTATACTTGTTTTCAAAGGAATTGACGTTTTTTGATATTCTACAACTTTAAAATATGATTTTCAGTTATTTAATAGATTTAATATTTATTTGGATTCTGGAATCTTATATAAGATTTGGATTTTTGTTGATTTAAGAATTTTCTTCATATAATCGTTTTGACAATGGATTTGTGAGTTTTATTGAAAGTTTTGGTCTTGATGGATTAGTTGTGTCTTCTCTAGGAGTTGAGTGGGAGTCCTGTGAACTGGCAGATGAGATTTTAGATTTAGACCTGTGGGGTCTTGGGTTTGTTTTATGGAATTAAGTCCTGCAGGATGCACTAACTCTCAAGAGGGGGACTTGTGTTTTTAATAATAACCAACTTAAGGACAGACACTAGTGGAGATGTGATGGAACTTGGGAAACGTGAGTATATGCTCTTGGTCTGTTTAGTCCAACGGATGCGTTTCAGGACTGTTTGTGTTTTGTCTCGAGAGGACATTTGTATGTTCGCGTGTCGAGTGCCTACCAGCCTATTCACGGAGCATGCAGGGTGAATTCGCGTGTCGAGGGTCGGCGGGCCTATTCACGGGATGTACTTAGGTGTTTCTGCACGTCTAGGGTCTCGCAAGCCTATTTGTGGGGTACACGGTTGGGACATGATTCTCCAGTTTTAGAGCTATTCTTACATGATGCTTGCGCGTCGAGGGTTGTGGTGCCTATTCGCGGAGTATTCTGGATCTTGATTCCATCACCGTAGTAGAATTAGTTGCATAACGAGGGATTTAACCCTACAAAGTGGAGAATGTTAAGGGCTTGCACCAGACCTATGTAATATGGAATGCATAGAATCCGACAAGTATGCATTAGAAAGTTAGCATATAGCATTGATGTTTTCTTGACTTGGTTTTATGCATGTTGTTTTTCTGTTTTCATGCACTTGACACTTAGTCTAGTTTCACTTGTTGTTTTCATGCTCTACTATTTACTATCTTATATTCCTTAATGTTTTCATGCTTTACTTATTGTTATTTCTCACTTCATTTATTCTTGCTGTTAATACATATTGACTCTATGTCTTATGTTTTATTTATATTGCTTTTCTTTTGATACCACTCACACCGTTATGGCTGACCCCTGTAGTTTTGGGGGTTAGGGTTATCTCTAGCCTCATATTTTACAGGTAGGTGCTTATAGCTTGGGATTTGGATGCTTGTGCTAGAATAATGTTATGCTTATGTAAATTGTAAAAAAAGTGTTGTAAAAGAAAGTGTGTGATTCAAGGTGTTTTGTATTCCGCTGTGTTTTGTAAACAATTATTGCAAGAAAAGTTGAAATAAAAATTATCTGTGTTTTGGGCTATGTTTACTATTGCAATTGAAGTTGATACTGGGAATTGTGCCACGTATTTCTGATATATCATATTGAAAATTCGGGGCGCTACAAGGTTTGGGCGTGAATGTAGTCGATTGCACTTTTGAGCAGTCGACCACAAGTAGCAGCGACATCAGTATTTTTAGGAATTTCTACCGAAAACCCCCTCCTAGGATCTTGTTGAGTTATTCGATGCAATCAACACAAACTACCAAGCACTTATGAGATCGTACCAAACACACCAAAGTACATACAAATTTATCCTGGTAGGGGCTTTCGCCTTAATCCAGGGGAGAAGAAACCCAAGATGTTATTCAACTAGAGAAGATACAAGGATATTACAATTCTCACCACGACCCTCTCTCAAGCCTCACCAGCAAGTACTAGTTGTTTACAATTAGAGAATCACTCAATCTCTCCTTCAATGAAGTACTCTCTCTTGGCTCTCAATGGAGGTCAATAACAACAATATATAGAGATCTAGAGAAAACCTAGTTTGATATCTCTATACAATAACCATTGGAGATTCCTGAAGAGATAACCCTACGATAAGAGTCGTAAGATCTGACTTGAAGGGCAAGTTGGGCTTCTCACGAATCACTAAGACCCGACCCAAATAATCCATCAGCGCCGCGTTTGGTCGACCGCACCATAAGGTGGGTTGACCGTCCCCCTTTCGGGAACTCTGTGCAGTCGAAGCGGTCGACCGACCCCAAGTGCGGTCGACCGCAACTCCACCTACTGCTGCTACTGACTGTTTCCCTTGCTTCCACTCCGTCTCCACAGTCTCATCGTCTTCTTATCCAACATAGTATGCAAGACATAAACCCAACATCTCCACCTTGGATTGCATACTCATGAACCCACACCTGTGTGATTTAAAACCTTCTGGACTCTTTTTCTTCTCTTGTTGCAAACAACTCGTTTCAATGGCTTCCTCTGCTAGTTGAATCTATCTCCACCTATTTTTCTCCCGCTGTATGCCCCCCTCAAGGGCACACCCCAGTAGATGTAATCATGGAGGTGTCACCCTCCACACGAACTCCACCTACCTCAAGGCTCTCTCCAGCTCCCGACGATATTCGAACGTCGCAGTCTCGCTCAGATGATTCTAGCGACAACATACTAGATGGTGATTTAGGAACAATGAGCTTCGAAACACTTGCACAAGTTTTTCTATTCCTCAAAAGCTAGTAGAGGTTGTACTGACCCTGCTCAATCCCCCTCTCACCTTTCATCACCTTACGATAACTTTCCCAAACTGAACGAACTCTACCTAGATCTGTATACCTGCAGTTCCGAGCTTCTAGAGTTCTCATGGATATTAATCTGGCTTCAAACCTGAGACCCCCTTTGTATGTTTAAAAGTAAAAAACTTTGACCTAGTCTGACCTCGAACACGATATTTCCTTTATATTAGTTATGCACACACGATACATGTAAGTTGGTAAATTTACAAACGACAACTCTAACTCTCCCATTATAGTATTAGAGATTAGAGATAAATAAGATTTTAAATGTCAAAAAGGGAGGGAAAATTTATTTTCATACATGTGGAAAACAAATTGATTAGTAGCAAAGTATTGTTATTAGTTGATCCCCCTCATGTATATTCCGTGGCTTTCGTCCTCTTCGTCCTTGGATAGAATATTAGAAAATAATAATGGTGTAGGATACATTTTTTTTATTTTTTTTGCTAATTGATAGAATATAATAAGCAGAAGTTCTCTTACTTTTATATAAATATATATATATATATATATATATATATATAGAAATCTTCCGTTGCTCACCATTCTGGTGAGCACTCTCGTGAGCACTCGTTCAGAACCGTTCGATTTCAGATCGCATCATCATGCAAATCTAAGGGTCGTTACCTTCTCCGCTCAAACCAGTGATGAGAAGGTCAGTTTTGTCAATTACTCTCTTCATTTCTCCTCACTGTCAAAATCCCCAATCTCCTTCTTCCGCACGATTGGGGATCGGTAAACCCTATCTCCCTCACGCTCAACTACTCAACCCAAATCCAAATCCCCAAGGCCTCGAAATCACCATTCTGAAGTTCGATTCTCCTCTTCCCCGTCCTCAAAACCGTTCGAGAACCCATCTCCTTCTCCTCTTCTCCTCGAAGTTCGATTCTTCTCTTCCCCGTCCTCAAATCCCCACACCATTTTTCAGTCGTCGCCATTCCCCTCTCGTCGTCACCCTCTACCAGCGCCGCCACCTCACCCCCGAACCACCCGGCCCCTTCATCTTCATTCTCTGCTCAAAGGAGGATGGCTTCTTCTTCTAATCGTGTGGTTTTCCCCAAAACAGAACCAGACGCAGAGGATCTTGCTCCAGTCAAATTGAGGGCAGGTACTAACCTGGTCCCGTTCAAGATGATCAATCTTTACATTCCCGACGACAACGTCGATGAGTCGGTCCCACAAGTTTATATATATATATATATATATATATATATATATATATATATATATATATATATATATATCTTCTGTGAGGTAGGATAATCCTACCTTTTATCAGTCAAAAAAATAAAATAAACAGAAGATTATAAAATAATAAATCGTGTAGGATACATTATATTAAAAGAATTTGCTAATGAATAGAATAGAATAACGGGATCGGAGTATCACCATAGCTAACTTAGATAGGGAAACATCTAAAAATTCATTATCGACTTTCAGAATAAAAACATTTACGATTTGATATGATTTATATCACAAATACTATTTGTGTATAAACTTTAAAATGAGTTCCATAAATTTCAACCATTCACCTTGCGTTCTAGTAATGAAGCAATTATAGGCTCTATATAAATTGTAGATTTTTCGATTGTATGATAAACGGTTAAAACTCGTCAAATTCTATTAATATTTTGTGTACATAGACTTTTTAAGATGTAGATCACATTTACTGTGGTGTGTATTTTCAATTTGGAAAACCGAGATAGGGCCTTTGAGATAATTGAATTAGCATATGTTATGTTTATATTATCTTTAACTTAGATTCATATTTTATGGAATTAATTAGACTTAGCAAATAATTCCTACTAAATTATACTAGTAATTTACACATGTGATGCATGTTTTAATAATTTCAAAAATAAAAATAAAAATTTTGACGTCGGAAGGATTTGAACTGTAAACTTCCTTTATATTAGTTATGTACGTGTGTTACACATATTGGTAGAATGACAAAATGACAAATGACACTAATGCCTTCTCCCATTATAACATTACTAGTATTATACACGTGCGTTGCACGTGGGGAAAATGGGGAGGAGGGAATGAAAAAGACAAAAAAAAATCCAGTATTATACACGTGCGTTGCACGTGGGGAAAATGGGAAGGAGGAATGAAAAGGACAAAAAAAAATATATGCCAACACGTGCGCTGCACGTGTTGACAAAATGACAAATATTTACAAATGACACTAAAAGCCCTTCTCCCATTATAATATTAGAGATTAGAGATTAGAGATTCGAGATTAGATTAGATAAGATAGAGATTAGAGATTAGAGATTCGAGATTCTAAAACAACATGCGCACAAGACGTACAAATAAACATGACTTAGATATACACACCACGCCCAAAGCCAATCTCCCATTCTTGAATCCCCTTTTATCCTTCTCCAAGCCAACCCTAAAAACCCTAGCTTCCGATTCCGACAATGGGCCAGGGAACCCCCGGCGGTCTCAACAAACCCAACCCCGGCGATCGGAAGAACGATGGCGCCGACAAGAAGGACAAGAAGTTCGAGCCCTCGGCTCCTCCCTCCCGGGTCGGCCGCAAGCAGCGCAAGCAGAAGGGCCCCGACGCCGCCGCCCGCCTCCCCACCGTCAAGCCGCTGACCAAGTGCAAGCTTCGGCTGCTCAAGCTCGACCGGATCAAGGACTATCTGTTGATGGAGGAGGAGTTCGTCGCGAGTCAGGAGAGGCTGAAGCCACACGAGGAGAAGTCGGAGGAGGACCGGTCGAAGGTCGACGATCTCAGAGGGTCGCCGATGAGCGTCGGGAATCTCGAGGAGCTGATCGACGAGAACCACGCGATCGTGTCGTCGTCGGTAGGACCGGAGTATTACGTCAGTATTCTGTCGTTTGTGGATAAGGACCAGTTGGAGCCAGGCTGCGCCATCTTGATGCATAACAAGGTGACGAGATTTTGTAGATTTTTTTTTTGTTTTTTTTGTTTTTGTTTTTTTGAATTTAGATCTAGGGTTTTAAAATTTTAGGGTTTCGGGATTTTGGATTAATTATATGTTTTAGATGCTGAATTAGGGATCTTGAAATTTGAAATAGTCTGTGTGTTTGGCTGCATTGAGTCGAATTGGAATAGCCATATTTAGATGCTGGTTCTGATTGGTAGTTAGGGATGTGAAAATAGGTGGCTCTGATTTTGAACTACTTTTTGTGGTTTGATAGACATGAATTGAAAAGGAGGATGTAAATTAAGATGGGGACTGAATTGTAGAGGGATTTTAGGGTTTAATTGTGGAGGCGGTTAGTATGGATACATTTCGTTTTCAGAATTTGGGGGTTTTGAATGGTTTTGTGTTGAATTTACGAAATATCTACGAGATGCATCTGTGCGAGGAGTCTGGATGGGATTTAAGGAGGACAGGAGTGTGGAAGCTATATGATTGCCATGAGTCGTGCCGGAACTTTAAGTTATGTTAGCTTAACTGTATCTTAAGTTAATAGTAGCTAAATTCTTTGATATGACTAGAAATAGAACCAAATCAGGATCGTTCAAATCGGGCACGAATCTAAAAAATTAAAATATACTATTCAGACAAAAAATTAATAAAAAAATCTTTTTTTATTAATGTGTTTCGTCAGATCAATTTTTCATCTCCTTTTCTATTTTTTAGCATTTTACAACTGCAATGAAATCACAGACTGTTATTTCTATTTATCCATTTTGCTATTTTTTTAGCTTTCACGACTGTGGATGCTCTTAGATATACACACCACACCCAAAGCCAATCTCCCATTTTCAACCCCTTTTATCCTTCTCCAAGCCAACCCTAAAAACCCTTGCTTCCGATTCTGACATTGGGCTAGGGAACCCCCGGCGGTCTCAACAAACCCAACCCCGGCAATCGCAAGAACGAAGGTGCCGACAAGAAGGATAAGAAGTTTGAGCCCTTGGCTCCTCCCTCCAAGGTCGACCGCAGGCAGCGCAAGCAGAAGGGCCCTGACGCCGCCGCCCCGCTGTTAAGCCACTGACCAAGTGCAAGCTTCGGCTGCTCAAGCTCGACCGGATCAAGAACTATCTGTTGATGGAGGAGTTTGTCACGAATCATGAGCGGATGAAGCTGCACGAGCAGAAGTCGAAGGAGGATCGTTCGAATGTCGACGATCTCAGTGGGTCGCCGATGAGTATCGAGAATCATGAGGAGCTGATCGACGAGAACCACGTGATCATGTCGTCGTCGGTAGGGCCGAAGTATTGTCAGTATTTTGTCGTCTGTGGACAAGGACCAGTTGGAGCCCAGCTGCGCCATCTTGATGCATAACAAGGTGACGAATTTTTGTAGATTTTTTTGGATTACAATCTAGGGTTTTGAAATTTTAGGGTTTCGGGATTTGGATTATTTTGTATGTTTTAGATGCTGAATTAAGGATCTCGAAATTTGAAATAGTCCGTGTGTTTGGTTCATTGAGTCGGATTGGAATAGAAATATTTCGATGCTGGTTCTGATTGGTAGTTAGGGATGTGAAAATAGGTGGCTTTGATTTTGAACTACTTTTTGTGGTTTGATAGACATGAATTGAAAAGGAGGATGTAAATTAAGATGGGGGCTGAATTGTAGAGGGATTTTAGGGTTTAATTGTGGAGGCGGTTAGTTTGGATACCTTTTCGTTTTCAGAATTTGAGGGTTTTGAATGGTTTTGTGTTGAATTTACGAAATATCTATGAGATGGTACTGTGCGAGGAGTCTGATTGTTTACTGATGGCATTTAGAAAGGAGGAGAGTGTGGAAGCTATATGATTGCCATGAGTTGTGATGAAACTTTTAGTTATGTTAGCTTAACTGTAAGTTAAGCTAATAGTAGCTTAACTCCTTGATGTGGCTAGAAATAGAACCAAATCGGGATCGTTCAAATCGGGCATGAATCTCAAAAATTAAAATATACTATTCAAACAAAAAAATAATAAAAAATACTTTTTTGTTAACGTGTTTCGTCAGATCAATTTTTCATCTCCTTTGCTATTTTTTAGCATTTTACAACTGCAACGAAACCAAAGATTGCTATTTCTATTTATCCATTTTGCTATGTTTTTAGCTTTCACGAGTGTGGATGCTCTTAGATATACACACCACACCCAAAGCCAAATCTCCCAATCTTCAACTCCCTTTTATCCTTCTCCAAGCCAACCCAAAAAACCTTACCTTCTGATTTCGACAATGGGCCAGCGGCGGTCTCAACAAACCCAACCCCGGCGATCGCAAGAACGAAGACACCGACAAGGACAAGAAGTTTGAGCCATCGGCTCCTCCCTCCCGGGTCGGCCGTAGGCAGCTCGAGCAGAAGGGCCCGATGTCGCCTCCCCGCCGTTAAGCCGCTGACCAAGTGCAAGCTTCAGCTGCTCAAGCTCGACCGGATCAAGAACTATCTGTTGATGGAGGAGTTCATCACAAGTAAGGAGAGGTTGAAGCCGCATGAGCAGAAGTTGGAGGAGGATCGGTCGAAGGTCGACGATCTCAGTGGGTCGCCAATGAGCGTCGGGAATCTCGAGGAGCTGATCGATGAGAACCCTGCGATCGTGTCGTTGTCGGTAGGGCCAGAGTATTACGTCAGTATTCTGTCGTTTGTGGATAAGGACCAGTTGGATCTCGGCTGCGCCATCTTGATGCATAACAAGGTGACGAATTTTTGTAGATTTTTTGTGGATTCAGATCTAGGGTTTTGAAATTTTAAGGTTTCGGGATTTGGATTATTTTATATGTTTTAGATGCTAAATTAGGGATCTCGAAATTTGAAATAGTCCGTGTGTTCGGTTGCATTGAGTCGAATTGGAATAGGAATATTTAGATGCCGGTTCTAATTGGTAGTTAGGGATGTGAAAATAGGTGGCTCTAATTTTGAACTACTTTTTGTGGTTTGATAGACATGAATTGAAAAGGAGGATGTAAATTAAGATGATGGCTGAATTGTTGAGGGATTTTAGGGTTTAATTGTGGAGGCGGTTGGTTAGTTTGGATACCTTTTCGTTTTCATAATTTAGCGGTTTTGAATGGTTTTGTGTTGAAATTACGAAATATCTATGAGATGCAACTGTGCGAGGAGTCTGATTGTTTACTGATGGAATTTAGAAAGGAGGAGAGGAGTGTGGAAGCTATATGATTGCCATGAGTCGTGCTGGAACTTTTAATTATGTTAGCTTAACTGTATCTTAAGCGATTAGTAGCTTAACTCCTTGATATGGCTAGAAATAGAACCAAATCGGGATCGTTTGATCGGGCACGAATCTCAAAAATTAAAATATACTATTCAGACAAAAATTTAATAAAAATTTAATTTTTTATTAACGTGTTTCATCCGATTAATTTTTCATCTCCTTTGCTATTTTTTAGCATTTTACAACTACAACGAAACTACAGAATGCTATTTCTATTTATCCATTTTGTTATTTTTTTGCTTTCAGGACTGTGGATGCTCTTGGATATACACACCACACCCAAAACCAATCTCCCAATCTTCAACCCCCTTTTATTCTTCTCCAAGCCATAAAAACCCTAGCTTTCGATTCCGACAATGGGCCAGGGAACCCCCGACGGTCTCAACAAACCCAACCCCGGCGATCACAAGAATGAAGGCGCCGACAAGATGGACAAGAAGTTCGAGCCCTCGGCTTCTCCCTCCCGGGTCGGTCGCAGGTAGCGCAAGCAGAAGGGCCCCGATGTCGCCGTCCGCCTCCCCGCCGTCAAGCTGCTGACCAAGTGTAAGCTTCGACTGCTCAACCTTGATCGAATGAAGGACTATCTGATGATGGAGGAGGAGTTCGTTGCGAGTCAAGGGAGGTTGAAGCCGCACGAGGAGAAGTCGGAGGAGGACCGGTCGAAGGTCGACGATCTCAGTGGGTCGCCGCTGAGCATCGGGAATCTCGAGGAGCTGATCGTTCAATCGGGCACGAATCTCAAAAATTAAAATATACTATTCAGACAAAAATTTAATTTTTTATTAACGTGTTTCATCCGATTATTTTTTCATCTCCTTTGCTATTTTTTAGTATTTTACAACTACAACGAAACCACAAAATGCTATTTCTATTTATCCATTTTGTTATTTTTTTGCTTTCAGGACTGTGGATGCTTTTGGATATACACACCACACCCAAAACCAATCTCCCAATCTTCAACCCCTTTTATCCTTCTCCAAGCCAACCCTAAAAACCCTAGCTTTCGATTCCGACAATGGGCCAGGGAACCCCCGGCGGTCTCAACAAACCCAACCCCAGCGATCACAAGAATGAAGGCGCCGACAAGATGGACAAGAAGTTCGAGCCCTCGACTTCTCCCTCCCGGGTCGGTCGCAGGTAGCGCAAGCAGAAGGGCCCCGACGCCGTGCCTGCCTCCCTGCCGTCAAGCTGTTGACCAAGTGTAAGCTTCGGCTGCTCAAGCTTGATCGAATGAAGGACTATCTGATGATAGAGGAGTTCATTGCGAGTCAGGAGAGGCTGATGCCGCACGAGGAGAAGTCGGAGGAGGACTGGTCGAAGGCCAACGATCTCAGTGGGTCGTCGATGAGCGTCGGGAATCTCGAGGAGCTGATGACGAGAACCACGCGATCGTGTTGTCGTCGGTAGGGCCGGAGTATTACATCAGTATTTTGTCGTTTGTGGATAAGGACCAGTTGGAGCCCGGTTGCGCCATCTTGATGCATAACAAGGTGACGACTTTTTGTAGATTTTTTTTTGGAATTAGATATAGGGTTTTGAAATTTTAGGGTTTCGGGATTTTGGATTATTTTATATGTTTTAGATGCTGAATTAGGGATCTCGAAATTTGAAATAGTCTGTGTGTTTGGCTGCATTGAGTCGAATTGGAATAGCAATATTTAGATACTGGTTCTGATTGGTAGTTAGGGATGTGAAAATAGGTGGCTCTGATTTTGAACTACTTTTTTGTGGTTTGATAGACATGAATTGAAAGGAGGATGTAAATTAGGATGGGTGCTGAATTGTAGATGGATTTTAGGGTTTAATTGTGGAGGCAGTTAGTTTGGATACCTTTTCGTTTTCAGAATTTGAGGGTTTTGAATGGTTTTGTGTTGAATTTGCGAAATATCTATGAGATGCAACCATGCGAAGAGTCTGATTGTTTACTGATGGGATTTTGAAAGGAGAGGAGTGTGGAAGCTATATGGCTGCCATGAGTCGTGCTGGAACTTTTAGTTATGTTAGCTTAACTGTATCTTAAGCTAATAGTAGCTTAACTCCTCGAGGGAGGGGGGAATGGAATTAGTTGAAGACCCTCTTTCATGGAGGAACCATGATTAGTTGAAGATTTGATTAGTATTTAGGGACCATGATATTGTTCTTTTGTTAAATAAGATCAGTTTGTGTCAAACCAAATGACCTTTAGCGGTTGACATTATCCTCGCCCAGCCATTATTTTAAATTTATATCTCTAGGAGGCTTTTGAAGGTGTCCTTAGTTGCATGGGGTCTTAAACTCAGTATGGGGTCTTAAGGTTTCCTGTGAGAGTCTGAGACTTCAGGGCGCTTCTTATGTTATTGAGTTATTCCATGTCTATCTTGTTTGCCAATATTTTTTTTGTTACCCTTTTTGCAAGACGAGTAAGATCTTGGGTTATGAGGGCCGGATTTGGTTAATTCCTCAAATGTTTTTAAAATTCAAAAGGATCAACTACTTAATAAAATAGTACAGTTTGAGTTAGGAAAGGTTTAAGCCTCCAATGCCTCTATCTAGAAGGGTCCCTTCCCTCGAAGCTTATGTACTGTTGCTCCTTTTTGGTATATTGATAGCTGTTTCATACTATGTTGATGGTTTTCTAAAATCGAATGCAGTTCATCTACTCATTCGTGTGCGCGCCTGTGAGTTTTTTTGGTGTATTATTTACGGTATTTTCTTTATTTTCTGTAGGTTCTTTCAGTTGTGGGACTTCTTCAAGATGATGTTGATCCCATGGTCTCAGTTATGAAAGTTGAAAAAGCTCCTTTGGAATCGTATGCCGACATTGGTGGTTTGGATGCTCAAATCCAAGAGATCAAAGAGGCGGTTGAACTTCCCTTGACACATCCGGAGCTGTATGAGGATATTGGTATTAAACCTCCGAAGGGAGTCATACTGTACGGGGAGCCTGGAACTGGAAAAACTCTACTTGCAAAAGTTAGTATATGTGCATTACTCTTCTTTCCTACTCCTTTAGCTATCTGCTTGAATGAGATCACTACATTCTTTGTATACTTCTCACGTATCAGTAGGTTTCAGTAGATATTGATATCAACTTTTATAAGTATAAGAATTGGGAAGCTATTTGGATATACTGAAATTGTTAAATACATAAGTAGATTCAATATCTATATAATCAAATCCTTTTTTTTAAAACTTCAATATAATTAAATCTAAGTGGTAGGGAACTATTTTGGCTCTTTGATGTACTGAAGTTGTTAGATATTGTTTTGCATACATGTCTTTGAGGACTGGAAGATATAAACTGTTAATGTTGCACTAGACAAGTGAAAAATCTAAATCTTGTAGGCCAACAAAATTATTTATGTTGTAGTTACATTAATGAATTTTTTTTTTTGTTTTTTTTTTGGGGTTTGCTATGCTGTTCAAACATTCTCTGCTCATAATCAACCTCGTCTATTCATAAGCAAAACAACCCACTACTAACAGTTTCAAGGGTCTCTTAACTAGATTACTCTAGTGTTGTAGAGTGGGTCTTACATAATGAAGCGCAGCCTGCATCAAGCTATACCGCTAAGAATAATACTACATGCTATCTATACTTGGCAACTACTTAGACAAAATTTATTTCAACTATATTATATTGTTGAATACAACGACTAATCTTTCTATTAAGCATTGTTTTCTAAAGAGTTGTTGAGCCGTGACCATCAGTGAAAGAAATAATAGCAAATAGAATAAACAGATAAAATAAAATAAATACAACATTTGTGATGATCCTGTTTGCCTGTAGTTGCTTGTTGTAGGATTACATGTGCAATTCATAGGGAACGCTACTCATTCTATTTTTTTAAGTTGAAAATTTAAGTGGACGAATTGATATTGATTGTAGTTTAGTTGCGTGGTTGAGATTTATAATTGTCCGCTATTTTACACAACCCAGCTCTCATAGTAAAGGTTAAAGTAAAGCCAGTTTCTCAATAGTTTTCCAAATGTGTGACCGAAAAGATGTGTCTAGTAACCAAACAGAGAGGACGATGGACTAGCTGGTCTTGGATCTTGTGATACTTTGTGATGTCAATAGGAAAGGAGACTCACAATTATATTAATATTGCCAATTTCTCAATAGTTCTAGTGTCACTGGATGGGAAAATCTAAAGATATTTTGCGTATAATTAAATCGGGTTGGTTAAAATAGCGGAACACATTGAGAATATTGTGCAAGCAGAAGATACTTTGGAAATTGAAGGAATTTTTTTACAGCGCAGCTAGGCGGGTAATATGCTTTAAAGCACAATGTTTTGAGTAGTTAAGAAACATGTTCAATTTTTTTTTAACCGAAATGAGGATACCAAGTGGATGAGTGGCAATAGACAATATAAAAAGAATTAATGCATGCAAAAGGAGAGGTTGCCCTGCTTGTGGAACCTATTCAGGTGGTTTGGACACTGACAATGAAGACGGATAATTGTCTTAGTTAGGAAAATTCGTAGGAGGGTAGTTAGGGAAGCTAAAAGAACTAGAGGTATACCCAACGAAGTTGGGTTGAAGCTATCAATAGGGACTTGAAAAGTGTTAATTTGACAAAAAGCAAACCTTCAAAAGAGTTGAGAGAGAGGTGAAGGGTTCATGTAGGCATGTTGTTGATGTTCTACCCCAATTATTCATTGGACACTTTTGTTCATTTTCTAATTGAGATATTGGTCAGTTGGATAATGCCTTAATAAAAAAAATGTTATTTAACTGTTGTTATTCTTGCTTTTGTGGTAATGTCCTCATTTACGAGGTATTCACATGCATTTACAAGGTATTTTCTGTTTAAATGACTATTCAGATACATTTTGATTTCATATATTATTAGAAGTATTTATCTGTTTATATGTCTGTAATGCAGTTACTATTATCTCCGATGTTGCACAAAATATCACTAAGTTGAGCTTACTTTTTGGTATATTAATTTCAGGCTGTGGCTAATTCTACATCAGCGACTTTTTTACGTGTTGTTGGAAGTGAGTTAATCCAAAAGTATTTGGGTGATGGCCCAAAACTTGTGCGAGAACTTTTTAGAGTAGCAGATGATCTGTCACCATCAATAGTTTTCATTGATGAAATAGATGCAGTTGGTACTAAAAGGTAGGTGAATGAAGATTATTGTAGGAATATGTTATTTGTTTGTTTGTGGATGATGACTTTTAATTGGTCATTGTTGGTCTTCGGAATAGGTATGACGCTCACTCGGGAGGAGAACGAGAAATACAGAGAACTATGTTGGAATTGCTGAACCAGTTAGATGGTTTTGACTCAAAAGGGGATGTTAAGGTTATTCTTGCAACCAACAAAATTGAAAGTCTTGACCCAGCCTTGCTTCGACCTGGCCGTATTGATAGGAAGATCGAATTTCCCCTCCCAGATATTAAAACAAGACGACGTATTTTTCAGGTATAAATCATATTTCTGGTTGAATTAGGGTCCTATAGTTTGATACTTTGACATGGAAGCATATTCACGCTCCATCCTTTGAAGTACAAATAACTACTTTATTGGGCTAGTGTTGCACCCTCAATTTATTTAGTTAAAACCTACAATTTTCTTTCTGTAGATACATACATCCAGAATGACTTTAGCTGATGATGTGAACTTGGAAGAGTTCGTTATGACCAAGGATGAGTTTTCTGGAGCTGATATCAAGGCAATTTGCACAGAAGCTGGCTTGCTTGCCCTTAGAGAGCGCAGAATGAAGGTAGACTGACTTGAAATTCTGTTGCGTATTGATGTTATGTTAATCAAATATTCTGAAAGCAGTCTTGTGATATTGATGCTTTGATATCATATGTTCCGGATGTACGAGTGCTACAAAAAGTAATTAAAGTAAATTCTGTAACTTGACTGATTGCTTTTTTTTCTGTTGATTTGTGCTCGTTTCAGGTAACTCACACCGACTTCAAGAAAGCAAAGGAGAAGGTGATGTTTAAGAAGAAGGAAGGGGTTCCTGAAGGACTTTACATGTGATACCAGTCTTTATGACTTTGGGGTTGCAGGTGACATGCACTGATCTTATATACTGTTATAGCTTTTCCAATAGACAATAGATAAAATCTCTATTGCTGTATATGTTCATAAATTTTTGAACTGCATCATGCGGGTGAAAATTGACTATAAAAGATGTAACGAGTATATATATATATATATATATATATATATATATATATATATATATATATAGGGAGATCTTCAAGAGAGGTCGGTGCTCCCAATAAGATGTTCGGCTCTCCTTCATTATATAGACCTCTTATGACCGATCCGAAGTGTTCATTTTGTTAGAAATGTTGTGTAAGAATGCAGAATCGAGTCTTTTGAAATCCGTTTGCTCTTGCAACTAAACGTTACGAAATTGTAAATCCTAGGTTTCTTCCTTCCGCGCCCGCCGCAGTTGAAATATCTTTATTCAAGAACAAACGAAGTTCAAATGACTTGACCTCACATGACTAAATTATGTTTAGTATTTTGAATGAGATGAGCGGTTTGGATCGTTCATGGGAAGACCCCGCCATGGCGAGCTCTCCCACCTTAGGGAGAGCGTGGCCGCTCTTGAAGACTTCCTAAATATATATGAGAAGAGGGAGCCTCATACTTGTAGGAGGTGATTTCCTCCTATGGGAGTATTTATAACTACTTGTTGGGGCTTTCTATCGATGGTCCACACCATTAGTTTTGATATTCATGTCCTAATATGTATACCTATAAAATATCAAGTGGTTTTGAGATCGTTTGTCCATGCTTGAAGTGGTTGCAAAATGTCAATAACATACAAAATCGGACCATGCGATGCATGGGTAAGAAGTCTCCAAACGAGTTTATTTTTTATGCACCTACGGCTTATAACATTAAAAACAAAATGAGCAGCGGATCATTCATCTAAAGTCTTACAATATGAGTAATACCTCTATGTGAGAAAAATTTCTCCTACAAATATGGGGTTCCATTTCCTCTAAGAAATTCTATGTTGGTTGAATGACTTGTATATTCTTGGATCACCTGAAGCTAATGTAGAGGCAGAAGCGTAAAAATTACTTTCATTGCAATTATGACGCTGTATGGATCACTAGGCCTTTGACTTGATATCTAATTTGGAAATAAAATGTACAAATGGAAGCTTGAATAATAATGGAGAATTTCCTCATCATTAAATCTCCTTTTTTTTAACATTCTTCTTCCCTCACACCATCCTTCAAAGTGAGCTTCCGGCTGGTTCATGTTTCTCTACTTCCGGTTGAACATAGCCATAATGTAAACTGCATTTACTCAAAACTGATCCCGATTCAGCCAATGGATCAAGTATTTTTGTTCAGTTTGGCTGGGATTGATTTCATAAAAGATTAGAATATATAGCAAAGATTAATATTTGAACACATCAAAGAGGAGACATGGATCTTATACCACTATAACAGTCATTTGACTCATTTCAAACCGGGAAAATGAAGCACAAAGCCTTAATCTATTAATCTTTAGAAACTTTGATACTGTAATCAGTGTCAGAGAATATATCCCTGCCCCCATTACCCCTGTTCTATAACACAAGCACTTCCGCACGCATATACTTACATACTACTGAACGGGACAACAACCAAATTATTGAACATGGATCTTATTCCGCTATAATAGTCATTTCAAACTGGGAAAATGAAGCACAAAGCCTTAATCTATTAATCTTTAGAAACTTTGATACCGTAATCAGTGTCAGAGAATATATCCCTGCCCCCATTTCCCCTGTTCTATCACAGAAGCACTTCCACACTCATATACTTACATACTCAACTGGACAACAACCAGATAATTGAACTGAACCTCTGGAATGTGTTGGATGGATTTTGTTTCAATCAAATACTAGTCATCCCGAGTGTTGTTAGTATCGTACGATACATGATACACACCAACGCTACGAGACGATTGAGGGAAAACCGATACGTATTGAAGGCATATATTGAAGAGTGCTGAGTATCATAACATACAGTGAATGTATCGTTTGTATCGACATGTATCGACTGATTCACGATACGAGACGATACAGTTTGATGGGAATATGGGATTTAAATTTTTTTAAAAAATAAGATAAGAGCAAAAAGGGTTAAGATTGCGATCGTTGTTTCCTCTTCTGTTAGCTTTTATTCTTCTCGTCTTCTATGTTTTCTGCATCTACCATCGTCATCGACTCCGACGAAGTATTCGATTTTCACATAGCTTGCCGTTAATAGGTGTTCCCCCCTTCTTTCTTCTATTCTCTTCCTTTTCTTCTTGATACATATCAACGCTATAAGATGATTTAAGGGAAAACCCTTACATATTGTAGACATGTAGTGAAGAGTGCTAAGTATCATAAGATACAGTGAATGTATCGTTTGCATCAAACACGTATCGGCTGATTCACGATACGAGACAATACAGTTTGATGAGATTTAAAAAAATAAAAAAAAACAAAAAAAGAACAGAAAGGGGTAAGATTGCGTTCGTTGTTTCCTCCTTTGTTTGCTTCTATTCTTCTCATCTTCTCTGTTTTCTGCATCTACCATCGTCATCAACTCTGACTATGTGTTCGATTTTCACATCACTTGCCGTCAATAGGTGTTCCTCTCTTATTTCCTTTATACTCTGCCTGTTCTTCTTGTTGTCTTCTTTTTTGCCGCCATAAGTTTTTGTTGTTTTTTCTTTGGTTTACTCTGGGGCTGAAAAGAATGGAGAATGTGAGGCTTACATTATTACAAAAAAAAGAATGGAGAACGTGAGGCTTACATTATTACAAAAAAAAGAATGGAGAACGTGAGGCTTACATCATTACATGTGGACCACTCACCAAAATCCTACACATTCACACCCTCCATGTGTCCCTCTCCATCTAATTGATAATAATTGAGTAACGTTAGATTACCATTAACTGTAGTTGATCAATAGTTTATTGTATAGTTGATTACTTATTGGTTGATGTATAGTGGTCTAGTTGATTTATTATCGGTTGATGTTTACTTGATTGCCTATTTGTCTTGTACTGAATTGATTGCATAATACTTAGTGTCTTGTATTGTATTATTGCATAGTTGTTTGAGAATAATTATTATTATACTAGAAAATGAAGGTTGCAAACTTGCAATGCCTCAAATTTTCAAACAGTTTTGACTTTACTGGATTTGTTCCCTTTTCGAACGCAGAGAAAGGTATTAACACTTATTTTTGGTTGTCCATGCAATCCATGTTATAAATTTATTCACATATTTCAAGTACAGTCTTAAGGTCACTAAATGGACCTTTTAGAGTATGTGACAAAAAACATATGATACACAATACGATATGATGCACTTATACAAGAAAACTATACACGATACGACACACGATTTGCAACTATGGTCATCCCTTACCTCTCGTTCACTATATATTCAACAGAGTTACTTTTCGTTAACAGCTAAGCTGAATGTTTGGCCTAAAGACCTCAATAAAGTTGAAGGAATGAAGTTCTAATTATCTGGTATGGAACATTCTTTGTTGACTGAGATATAGATTATAGAACAAAATGTTGGAATAATTTGGTGATACTTATTTTATCATCATTTGTTATAAGATGGACAAATGAGTTTTCCTCTTAAATTTTAGGACAAACTACTTTTGCACCCGAAGTTAGACAATGATTTATTTTAAAACCCAGTAGTTTTCTAGTCAGAATATTTTAAAACCGAATCTTCCTATCGCTACCTTACTGTTGTCTTCTTATTCTATCACTACCTTCATTTGCTCCTAGAGAGAAACTTCCAAATTCTTCCTCAAATTATTGGCATGGTCCGTGCACCACCATATCCGACACTCCATTGAGATCATGTCGCCAATGGATTAGGTTTACCAAAATCAAATTTGTGCAATTAAAACCTACCATTATTTTAACACCAAGAAACATCAAGGTTTTTTACTATAAATTATTGAATATTGCAATCCTTTTTAACTTATTATGATCATAAAGGATAAACATGATGAAAGAATAACACTAAAATTTTGGGTCACCACAGTTTGGCATTAACATTTTCAGAAAATTGGGGTTTAATTTTATGAGAAATGATAGCATGTCACTCCAAATGAAACTCTATTTGCTACTCTGGTCAATGCATAATTTATAAAGAGAAAAATAGAAGTGTGGTTAGTTGATACACAATCTCTTTGTAACTGGACCAATTATAGAGAGTTGCATATTGGGTTGCGCTGCTTGTGCATTTGGAGTGGGGCATACTATGGGTGCTCTAATTTCATATGTGGGTTAGAATTTGGGTTGGTTATCAATGTAAGCCATCTTATAATTTTGGGTATGGACTATGGAGTAATTCTCTGTAACTAACTATCTTTTGTGACCAAATTTATTTAAATCTTATATTGCTCTTTCATTAATTTATTATTTATGAATCACGACTTGAAAGGACTCTTTATTCGGCTGATACCCACCCCATTTAAAAGTTTTAACTTGTGTCTAGAAATCCAAGACCAAAAAATAATAGGCTAGGCTTGGATATTAAAAAAAAAGTGAAAATGGATTCAAGCTTGTATGAGTGTATGATCTGATCTCAATCCATTTCCAACCTGTTTCTGAGAGAAAAGATTATGAGGTGTGCATGTGACTACTCGGATAGATGAAGTAAGAAATGAGTGTCTGTAAAAACTAGAGTTACTTCAGTGAGTGTGAAATGAGACAGGATTCGTGAAAAATGTCTTGGGCATATGCTCAAGACTTGGTTCAACTTAGTGATAGTTTGTTTGCATGTAAAAGGTTGGAAGAGCTATCTGGAAAACTTCATTAGGGGACAAGAGGGGGACGAAAGCGAGACATTTTCTTTGTCAGATAGCTTCATTTGAGGGTGAAATGTTTGGTTGAATGTAAAAGCTCTGTTGTACCCTCCAATCTAAGTTAAATAATGTTAAATAGAACACAAAGTTGTCATGAAAGAGGGAAATTGTCTGCTATGAAGTACGGATACGGATACGCGTATCCGATACGGTACGTATCGGATACGCGGATACGTCGATTTCTCAAAAACTAGGATACGGGTACGTTAGGATACGCTTAAATAAATTAAAAAAAAATAACAATATATATTATAAATAAAAATTGAATTCCTTAAGTTATACATAGACAATATAAAATTGCATTAAATAAAAATATACGTACCTGAGTGAGATACTTCTTATCTGTCGTTTTCAATATTTGAATAACTATGTCCAATTGTCCATCTTAATACATGGATTGCTTCTCATTTTGTTAAAAACAATTTTGTGTGCATCTTAATCAGTAATGTCATTTTGTTATTGTAACATACTCTATTTGTGTTATTTTGTTATTTTGTTATGTAATGACAAATTGACAATTATGTAATGTCATTTGTTAAATACCATTTCTTATACTTATACTCTATTTGCAAGAGAATTCCTACATCAAAACATGCACTAGAACAAGCTCAGTATAACTCCAAGATGAGTTAGATTCGTACATATCTCCAAAGGAGTCAGGTAAATCCTTTTGAGTTTTGATCACATGGATAAAGAACTGAAAAAATAAATAAAGAACTGAAAAAATAAAAAATTAAAAAAAGAACCGATCAGGCGATCACGGTGAATAAATTAAGAACTGAAAAAATAAAAAAAGAACTGAAAAAAGAACTGGAAAAAGAACTGGAAAAAAATACCTTTATGGCAAATATCTGAGGGTGACAGAGAGATCTGATCGGGGTCGGAGAGATCCGATCGGGGTCGGAGAGGAAGACTGATCGGGGTCGGCTGAGAGAGATCTGATCGGGGTTGGAGAGGAAGACTGATCGGGGTCGGCTGAGAGAGATCTGATCGGGGTCTGATCAGATCTGAGGGTGACAGAGAAGGATCAGCTGAGAGAGATAAGG
Source organism: Hemerocallis citrina (assembly GCA_017893485.1). NCBI lineage: Eukaryota > Viridiplantae > Streptophyta > Magnoliopsida > Asparagales > Asphodelaceae > Hemerocallis > Hemerocallis citrina. Next base: position 4,161,724 of record CM030365.1, on the reverse strand, counting down.
GGATAGGGTTCTGATCGATGGGATGAGAAAGAGAGAGGCAGAGAAGGATCGGCCGAGAGAGAAGGGGATAGGGTTCTGAATCTTCTGATCGATGGGATGAGAAAGAGAGAGGCAGAAGATAGAAGATAGAACGGTGAATGGGCCTGTTGGGCCGAGCCAAACTAAAAAAAATTTTAAAAAAAATAAAAAGTATCGGTGGCGTATCCCGCCCTTCCGATACGCGTATCCCCGCGTATCGGAAGAGTATCGGATATTTTTTTAATTTTTTAATTTTTTAATTAATTCCGATACGTATCGGGTACGTATCGGATGAGTACGGTACGCGTATCGTGTCCGATACGTATCGGGTACGTGATACGCGACCCCCCGCAGAGTATCCGTGCTTCATAGATTGTCTGAACAATTTCTTGGCAATAAAAAACTTTTTTTTTTTTCTGAACAACAAAGAGAATTTTGTTCAAGATATTGCTCCTTTTTTGTGATAAGAATTTGTTTTTCCTTTTACTTGTAGATTGTAAGAGCATCCATAGTCGTGATTGTCAATAAATGGCAAAATGCATATTTACATATAGCATTTCAAGCATTTGCTACAGTCGTCCAATGCTATTTTATAGCAATTTAAAATTACAAAAATACTAGACGGACTTTGAAGTTGCGTCGTAAGGGCGGAACGAATAATTTAATTAATTTTTAATGTTAGACGGAAAGCGAAGTTGCGTCGGTAGGAAAAAAAATCAGAAAAGCGGCTGACGGAAAGTGAAGTTCCATCCCACGGTTTTTCGATTTTTTTCTTCGAATTTTTTAATATTTAAAATCAATTTTTAGTTGAAAAAAAATTTAATGGCCCCCCACTTGACGGAAAGTGAAGTTCCGTCCAGGGGGGGGGGGGGGGCGGAGATTTTTTTTTTTGGTTTTTAATTACTTTTTATTAATTTTGTTGGTGAGGGACGGAAAGTGAAGTTACGTCGGAGAATTAAAAAATAATTTTTTTTTTCGTCGGATGGAAAGTGAAGTTGCGTCCTATATGATATGCATTTCTCTCAAATCCACTCTCATTTATAGCAATCTACTGTCGCTATTTATGCATAAAATGCATAAATAGCAAACGACTGCTGCTGGTCGTTTGTTATAAAATGCATTTTATGCATAGATAGCACACGACTGTGGATGCTCTTACATGGCTAATTTGGTTGGAGGGTTATGACTATAGTATAGGGATGGACACTTCTGTTAGAGATACTACTTCAAGGCGACGTCCCATCGTTTGATTCATAGTAATACCCAACAATAATTAGACGTGGATGCCAACATCAGCATCAGCTTTTATGGAATGCTCAATTGCTCTCCTTGAGAGCTAAACTAGGTTGGAAAGGAATGGAGAGCAATTTTTTAAGTAAAACAACGGGTCCTACTTAATATGACTGAAGGTTTATGATTGCTTTAGCATTTTTAAATAAAGAAGTAGGTTTCTCTCCAACCTTTTACTATTGACCAAACACAAGAAAACACACCCAAATCTACAATGATTGCTTCTGCTCGAAGTTACTTTTTTACCAAACAATAGATTTGCATTCTTAGGTGAAAAAAACAATGGCTTCCTATTGTGATTTATATCAGCAGACCAATATTCTATATTTGTTTACACAACATACAACAGAAATATGCATAACTTGTATTGATTATGGATTGTGCCCAGGACCTTCAGGTTGAAGCTCAGGCCCGAGTTGAGACTAGCATAATCATTTTAAACGATAATATGATATATATGGTAGGCTGAACAATAATGTGTTCCGTATAACATTGTTCTTTATATATTGAGGTCCCTTTCTGTTCAGATTGTTTTGGTCTTTAATTGAGGATTTGTCATAATTATATCTGGAGTAATGCTTCATCCATTACCAGGTTCACTACATTTCTCTTCACTACCTTAGGTGACACTCCAATAGGGGGGGACTCTCCAATAGGAGTGTGCCACCTATAAGATATTGAAGAGAATGGTAATGAAATTGGTAGTGGAAGAAGTATTACTCTTATATCTGATTATTTGTCAGTCATTTTCTTCTCTTGTTTGAGAATATAAACTCAAGATAACTGTGTTTACCTTGCTGACAAACTTGGATGGCTGGGTCATGTTTCAGGTAATTGATTGTCAAGACCAAGAGCAAATACAGTTCTCAGTCAAGTTGTCTGTTAAACGAACTCGACATGTAATGACTGTCTTTGTGCTTCTAGACAGGCCTCTTCCATCGCTGTAGTTGCCACAAATCTTCTGTGATAAGAGAATGAAACACAATATTTACCTGACTTTTTTGTTATTTTAATTTGAAATACTTCTAGCTGTTGTATCGGGATTCAAATATGGGCAGGTGTCTAATAGAAGTTCTTTTTTTCTTATGGAAGAAAGTATTGGCATCAGCAGCGGAAAGATCACAATAGTAATCCTTCGTACGAGCCTCATCAAAGTCCGCCTTAGACGACTCATCATTAGAGGGATTGAGAGCGTAAATAGTGCGCTTTGGCCATAATGCAAGATTAGGCGAATATTGAAAGAGCTCCTTTGCATACTTTTCAATATAAGTTTGAATGACAAGGAAGGCTCCTAACTCATGTTTGAGAGCTAATAAACTGGACTCAGCCACTTTTGTAGTTAAGGTTTTCCTGTCAATGACCTTTTGCGATACATTAGGAACAGCCTTCTGGGTTGGTTCCCAAACTAATCCCTGACTTATATAGGGATAGTTGATACGAAAGGGATATAAAAGTGAATTGAGTTTATGTAACTCTTGACTTAAAAGGTTTCAATAAGCATGCAAGGCGTATGGCGAAACTATAGGGGGCTAATGGAATTAGCTTATTCAAGCTGAACCTAGAAAAAAGCAGTTGTACCACTTGATCAGCCTGGTCATCCAACGCTGATTCTTCGACACCAGTTGGTTTGGAAATATATTAGCTACCTATCTTGTTTGTTGTAGAAATTAAGGGATCAATGATTGGATCATGCAAAATAGAAATATTTTTTCTTGGGTATAGGAACACGAGAAGCAACTGGTTGAATTGTATGTGCCAATTGCGATTTAACTAATAAACCAATGGATATTGAAGTTCCACACGCTGTACTGATATTCGAATTCCTTATGATATGTAACTTTGAATTCCTTATGATATGTAACTGAAATTAGTTCTTGCTAATGGTAAAAAGAGAACTTTGAATGCTTTGATTCTTATTCACAGTATTGGCATCCAACCAAAGAGCTATAAAAGACAGACTAGGGATTTGTATTGTTTGGCACAAGTAGGGGTGGCATTCGGGCCGGGCGGGCCTGTGACCGGCCCGGCCCACCCAAAACCGTGGTCAGACCGCCCCAACAGTAGCGGCCGGTCCGGTTCGGTAATTTGCGAAAAAAGACCGGTAACGGCCCGGCCCGCCCTAGCCCGGGACCGGGTTGAACCGGCCCGGGCTGGTCCTGGTTGGCCCGCGGGCCGACCGTTGGCTGTTACCGTTTTCACTTTTTTTTCAGAATTTGTTTTTAATTAAAAGGGCGTGTAAAATTACCAAAATACCCCCCAACGGATTTATACTAGCTAGTTTTTGGGAGTATTTTGGGAAATTGAAAAATTACAATTTCTATACATACAACCTCATTTTATCCAATTCTTTTCACAAGTTCATTCAACTCTCTCTACTATCTCTCAACAACAATCAACAACATTCAACTACTCTCTTTCAAGAATCAAGATTCAACATCAACCACATCAAGAATCAAGATTCAACATCAACCACATCAACAACATTCAACTACTCTCCTTCAAGATTCAACATCAACAACATTCAACACCAATCAATATCAACACAGAAGCTCTCAACTCTCTCTATCTCCATTCTTCAACCTACATTCTACACTCATACGGTATTTTCGTATTTATATAATTTTTAGAATTATCATTTTTGTTTGTTATCATTTATTTCTCATAATTAGATTGGGTTTTCTTATTCTTGTTCTTCTTCTTCTTTTTAAATATTTTTTTGGTAAATTGGTAAACATACACTAGAATAATAATTTTATAGTTGTTTTATTTGCTTTGTAGAATAATTTTATATAACATACACTAGTTTATCTATCTTTACCTTTTTTGTAGAATTAAAATTTTAAAACATACACTACAATTAATTTTTATAACATACACTAGTTTAGATTGCATCTAACCGATCGCGTGGCAGTCATAATAGCCAAGAGTCCACTAGTAGTTGTCGCATTCCTTCCATTCCTCTTCCATATGTAGATACTGAAGAAACACTTTACAATTATGATATTATTCCCAATATACATGATACACACACGGATCAAGTAGAATTAGAAGTAGAAGACAGAGAACCACAACCATCGGAACAAGGCCCATCTCAATCCCGTAAAACAAGAGGGAACAAATCCGAAGTACACAAATATTTTGACTATGTTCCTTCACAAAATGATAAGAATGTAGGATTAAAAATTTGTAAAAAGTGTCAAAACACCTTATAAGTTTAAACTATGATTGGGAACGGGTACACTTCAACGACACTTAAGTAAATGTCAACCCGAATTTTCTAAAAACAACCTCACACAACAAAAATACATTCTAAGACAGGCCAAATAGATAGTCATAGCTACGATCGCGATATCGTTCGTAGAGAAATTACTAAGTTAGTAATTAGAGATAAATTAGCTTATTCATTTGGTGAATGTAGGAATGTAAAGACCTTTGCACAAACCGAATTAAGCCCCCATTGTAAAAAATTTCTAGGAATGTAGTAAAGGGTGATTGTAAATTAGTCTACAATGAGGCTAATGAATTTTTAGTAGCAACACTTACGTCACTAAACACTAGAGTTTCTTTGACATCGGATGGGTGGGTAGGAGTGAACGGCGTACCAATGATGCGTGCAACATGTCATTGGATAGATTCCGATTGGCTACTTCAAAAGAGGATAATTTCATTTGGATTTGTTAGGTACCCACATAAGGGTGAAATAATTGTCACACACATCATGGAAGCATGTAACAATTTTGGTATTTTTGATAAAATTTTTGCTATTGATTTTGATCACGCCTCTAATAATACTAAGCCAATTGCTAGTTTGCTAATTACACTTAATCCCTTAGAACCGGAAAATTTTCATGTTAGGCGTGCTTGTCATATTTTAAATCTTTGTGTACAAGATGCACTTAAATATGGACACGATAAAATTGAGGCAATGGGAAATTGCGTTCATTTTATTACGTTGAGTGGTCCAATATATCAAACTTTTCATGATTGGTGTCAACTCAGTGGAATTGTATTTAAATGTTTTCTTAAAGATGTTAGACACCGTTGGAATTCTACTTTGGATTTATTAAGTATTGTTCTTCACTATCGTTTTAATGTTAGAGAATTTTGTATTGCAATGAGTATGTAAGATTGTATGTTAGATGATGATTTTTTATTTTTTGTCGATATTTTGTATAAAATTTTAAAACCTTTTAATGATGATACTTTACAATTTTCAAAAACATATACATCTACATCTAGTGGTATTTTACTTGCAATTGTCACTATGATGACAATAATTAAAGATTTGGTAAATGACCCTTTCATTGGAGAAATGATTTATACCGCTTATATTAAAATTTTAAAATATTTTCATCCGCTTCCTATGTTATATTGTGTTGCTAGTGTAATAAATCACATGATTAAGTTAGATGACACAAAAAATTTAATTGAGATTTTTTATACTTATGCTCCACACGAATAAATTGATGATTTTGACCATGTTGTTTTCATTACAAAATTTGAAAATGTTTTGAATAGTTTATATGATAGTTACGATAGAATTTATTCATCTAACACTACACAAACACAAAATGTTAGTTATTCTTCTTCTTCTACATTATCAAAGGAAAAGGGTCTTGCTACTAGTAGTGTTTTAAAACTCTTAAAATCAAAAAAGCCTAGAAGCAATTTACCAAATGAGTTGAATTGGTATAATGCACAACCTCCCATTGATGATGTAGTGGATGTGTTTTCTTTTTGGAAAACTAATGACCATATTTTTCGTATTCTTTTTCGAATGGCTAAATATTTGCTAACGGTACCGGTGTCAACCGTTGCATCGGAAAATGATTTTTCTCTTGGTGGCAGGATAATGAGCCCGAACAGGAATCACTTGACGACAAAGAATTTGGAGATGTTGGTATGCGCCGAAGATTGGATGAAAGCGGAAGAGAGGACTCAAGACATACAAGAATCACAAAACGGATCAACAAGTAGCGACGAGTGAAAAACTAGTAGAATGTAATTTGTACAATGTATTGTTAATAATTGAAAAAAATTAGGGGGATGAGATTCTATATTTAGGTTAAGTAGAAGTGAACGACAATAGTCCAATGCCTTCTCTTCAATCTAAATAGAGGTTATCTCGATCTCTAAATTCAAATAATTCCCTTGTTTTGTAATTTGATCTAATTTGTATGTAATTGTATTCATGAATAATTTATTAAATCAATTTAAATTAGGTTTTAATTTCTTTTATTTATTAGTCATTTGCAATTGTTATAAAATTACAATTTAATACTTGATCATTGATCTTCCTTTAAAAATATATGTATATTTTACTCAAAACCGGCCTAGCCCGGCCCCCACCCCTGGGGCCGAGGGCCAGGTCCGGGCCTAGATTCCCCTCCCCCGTAGCCCGGCCCGGCCCACGATATCCCTCATCCCGGCCCGGGTTGGTCCGGGACCGGGCAAAGCCCGGGCGGTTTCGGCCCGGCCCGGCCCGCCCGGACCGAATGCCACCCCTACCTTTTAGCATCTCCCTGAACACTACTGACTACACTGCTGCCACTGTCGATAACCGCTTTATTTTCTTTTATGTTCTATTTGATGTCATTGTCTTTACGACTCATTTGTGATCGGAATCGACAACTCAGGTAATTGATGCCTTCCTACAGATACTGGACAAGCATGTGTGCGTAGAACAACAATACCTCATATATGAGTATTGGAAATCTTGTTGTATGGCCTCAATCTATGTAAAGGCTTTACTCGAAATAAAACGTTTAAGCAGGTGCAAGCCCGTCAAAATGGGCCGAAATGGACTGCAACCCAAAATCTGCATTTCTAATTTGTGAAGCAACTTTAATTTTATGCTCACACAGTCACATGCTATTTTTGCCAATATATCGAGATTATATGCCATTCTTGCATTAGAGAGTACAATTGCTAGACATGATGGTTTATATATTGCTGAGTCATGTTCTATATTCCAAATTGTTGTTATATATCTCTTTTTGATATATCGGATAGAGTCAAAAGGCTCCAGCCATCAAAAAATATATTAATCAATAAAACAGTTAAGATACAAACAAATAATCAATGGTTTTACAAGAGGTAAAGCAGAAATAAGCGATACAAAGAGCAATACAATAACAGGCTGAAAAACAGCAAAACAGAGGACAGAACCACAACAAGGCGCACCACACCGATGCAAAAGAGCGGAGCAAACGGCCTGAAAAAGCAAGCAATGAGAAGCCGCACTCGAGAGAGGATCTGGACCTAGGCGACCGATCCAAGAAAATTGGAGTACTAAACTCCCCCCACGACGACATCCAACTCCACTAGCAGTCCAGAGAGGCTCTAGTGGCACAACGGAGGAAAAGCACTGTCTACACCAAGGAAGTTAACGAGAAAGCAAGACTCAACTGAGCCCTAGCTGAAGAGCTGACACAGAAGCTGCTTTCCTCGCAAGAAGCCGAACACTCACTCGAATCTTCGAATGATCAAAAACTTTCTTATTGTAACATCGCTTGACGGGGGGAGGGACAACCCTCACCGAAGGGGGCGAAAACGCTGCCAGGTCAGATGATGAAGCATCTACTATGATAGGGCACGAAGGGGAAAAGAGACTGCTGGGAGCGACTGATGAGGCAGATGGGATGGTCTTGGTGGTGTTGGTCCAACGGGGAAGAGAAGGGACATTAAGACTCATAGAATACTTAAGGGGAAGGGAGAACATGAAAAGTTTAAACGCCCCCAGGACCTGATAGAGCCATGACTGGACTCCTAAATGTTGATACCAAGAGAATAAGCATCCTGGATAATGAAAAGAGAACGCAGAACATATGAGCTCAGAGATCTTCAAAGCACAAGGATAGTTATAAAATAAAGAAGGGGCCTTAAAATTAATTATAGCTCTGTCAGGATGCAATAGGGGGTCAGAAATGCGAGAGTGCAGAGCAAGCACCCTCGCACAACGAGACCACGAAAGATGCGAGAAATAGGATTTAAACCAGTCAGGATTTTTATCAAAAATTCGATACAATGACGGAGCCGCTGAGAATGGGCGGGGACGAGCCCCGGTAAGGGTAGGAGACAAGGTTCGTATATACTTTACGGCCCTTAAAAAGGATAGCAATATTAGGCAGATGAAGAGAACCAAGAGATGCACGAAGAGGAGAGATAGATGTGGAGGAATTCGTCGCTGATAGAGAAACAAAAACTGAGGAGTCGATGTCCTTGCTCTTAACCATACTGCACTTTCTAACCAAGCTATCCAGAAGCTTGCGCTTTAAGAGGGGGTAATTAAGAAAGGTGAGGAGTTTGGCCGGTAAGGAATGACCTCTGTGAAGGCCAAAAAGTTTTTGAAGGGAGAAGCATCGACTGCGAGAGTGACCGAGCTTATCACAGAATAAACACTTCATTTTATTCATACATTCACGCTTAAAATGTCCAGGAAGGAGGCACCTGAAGCAGACCCGATGAGGATCGGGCCTACAAGGCGAAAGGGAATTAGAGGAAATGGGAGAATCCCGGAAGGGGTAGATGATATCCAAAGGAGAAAGGGACTCAGTCTTTTTCTTAACAAATTTCTTTTTAACAACTTCGACCCATGAGAGATCCATGCGTTAAAAAAACTGGATCTCAACAGGCAGGCCCACAAATGAAAAGCAACAGGAGGAAGCTCTAATGGCGATCGCGAAACCAGTAATCGCGATGCACGGCTGAGAGTAATAAGGGTCGGGAGAGAGAAACTCAACGACCAAAAGCCAGGCATCCCGAGGGGAGCCAATAATATGAATGCTAAAAGCAAGAGGGATAAGTAAAAAGCCAGAAGGGCAAAAAACAGGCCCCAAACGAGAATAGATTGGAGAAGGCCGTCGGCAAACTTCACCGAAGGATAATGGGAAGATTCCGAAAGAAGAGAACAGGGGGAGATAGACTCACCACCAGGAAAGTCGATGCTACTAACAGGGAAGCGGCAATCAGCCAAGAAAAAATAACGCAGCAATAACAAACACTCAGAGCGGTGGGGGAGCTCCGAGGATAAAAAAACAATAAATGAACAGTTTTAATAGAGAACGGAGCGAAATACTTACAGTGATGGGCTATGGAAATAGGCACCGAACTCAGAAAGCTCCGGTGAGAGAGGATACCTGGTAGGAGGAAGCTATACGAACGGAAGGATAAGGATGCTAACCAGGAGACCGGACTGATCACAGACGAGCAGAAGGAAGAGGAGTCACCCAGTACAAAGAGAGATCGCCGGAGGGCTACGGGAGGGCAGGGCCTCCGACAGAGAAACAAACTGATGAGGAAATCTGAGTAGTCGGAAAAGGGGGAAAGGAGAGGAGGGGGACAAAAGCCACGAGATTAAAAGGGTTTGGAGATCTGGAGGAGCTGAGCAAGATTAATGAAAGCAAGGTGGGGAAATATTGGGCGAGATCACCGGATCTGGGGAGGAAAGGGATTAGCGAAGCTGGAGAAAAAAACCTTCAGTTTTGGTTGCAGTTTTGGAAAGGTGAATTTTGCAACCAAAACTGCAAGGGTTTTACTCCAATTGTTGTTATATATCCTAAAGTTGGTATATAGTCAACTCTATACAGTAGTATATTTTACTCCTATAAGATATTGCATGTATACACCAACATGCAATGTCCTGATTGATATTGGATAGGGTAGATAATTGAGTGGCGGCTCGAATTCAGTGTCCCTGGTTCGAGCCAAGACTTTTTCATCAAAAAAAAAAGAAAAAGATATTGCATGTATACACAGATAATCAAGAAAATACATAAGATTTAGGTACATGGATATTTGACAATAGGGGCCCAAGGTAATTTTCCAACAAAAAATTCCCCAATAAATAGCAAATAAACTATACCCCTATAAAAAGTCCCTATGCGGAATATGGAATGAGAGTTCTTATTATAAGGGGGTATTTGGTACACAGTAATATACAAGGGAATCTAGAATTACTCTCTGGATTATCTAGTTTGGTAAGCTATGAGTATAGTTTTGAAAGGATTCTTAAATTCCCATGAGAATCAAATTTTTTTGTTGGGAATGATATGCATTCCTCTTTAAATGTGTGTGATTTGTGAATTCCTCAACATAAAAAATAACTGAGATTCTTACATTACCAAAATACCCTCTATATTTTTTATAATCTTTCTGCCTTATAATATTGACGCTTTATATTTCTCCAACAAATTTGTTACTCTACTTTATTAGGGTGAAATTTGTGCATATTTATATATAAAGAGGAATGTTCAGTTAGAGACTGAACAAAATTAAATAAGTATGATATATGGTTTAGTATAATATATTAATTTTAATAATAGTACCCACCATTATTCATTAAACAATTGAAGGAAAAATCCTCTGTCTATTAAGTCGTAAATAATATATTTAATTTGATAAGATCATGTGTTTGTACTACATGTATTTCATTTTTTTTCTTCTTTTTATTATGTTTTTTATGTACATGGTTGAAATATATTAGATAGATAATGTAACCTTTTGAGTCATCTATTTGTTATTGTACTCAGGTTTTATAAGATACTAGATTGCCCGTGGGCACGTGCCTACGGCACGTCTTCGGAACGTTACATCATATGAAAGTCTTGTAAATAGTAAAACAACAATTATGTAGCTCAAGTTTGAATAGTAAAACAATAATTAGTTGTAAATTCATGTTTCTATTATAAATGGGGGTGTAAATTTTAACTTCTTAGAACTTTGAGTGTGGAAAATGATGAAATTTACTGTTGATGAGATATTTGTTATTTTCAATGTAACATGAGCAATAAAAGAATGCATAAAAATTTTGAAAATTTATAAACCCGAAATCTAAAAATATAAATTTTTGAGTAGAGAGAGAGAGAGAGAGAGAGAGAGAGAGAGAGAGAGAGAGAAATAAAAATAAATAAATAAATAAATAAATGAGTTATTTTAGAAGGATTTGAATTTGAGTTTCGGGAGGGGGGGGGGGGGGGGGGGGGGGGGGGGGGGGGAACTTCTGAGCGGGAAAATATGTTTTATGAGGTTAGATCTGGACCATTGATTTCAACCCCATTGAATAAGAACCACTTGATAGCTTTCTTTGTGTTTTATTATATAGAGATATCAGTATTGGTTTTGCACGTGTCACGCATATGCATCAATTATTAAAGAAGATCAAGTTATATTGATTTTTTTATAAAATAAAGTAAAAATGGTATTTTCAGTAATGTCTACTATAGTGAAGGATTGATGAGAATGAATTGGCATATATCAAATACACTAATAAAATATTCTCTTGAATGCAATGTCTTGTACCAAACGCAGTATTACAATGTTCTTGAGAATATCATGATTTCTGTCCTCACAGTTTCGGGAATTCTCCAATCCGCTTACCAGATGCCCTCGGCATAGGAAAGTGAATGGCTAAAAATCGGGATTTTTTTCTTTCGAAAATTCCAGAAAATTGCAAAAAATCTTGGTTGTCAGATTTCATGGTGTGCGGTCCATATTTGTTCGCAATTCGTGTGTTTCTTTCGTGATATTATCACCCATCTTCGTCTCAATCTTCTCTTAGTTGGTTCGCTAAGTTATGGCTAATAAACATTGTTATATCAAAAATTGTAGATCGACACCTACAGCTTTCGAAATGCAACCGCTCGTGCAAACACGGTAGCAACACATATTCTCATCTCAGGTGGAGTATGCAGGCCATGGAAGCAATCAATGTTTGAATTTATTTTTATTTTTATTTTATTTTATTATTATTATTTTTTTAAGAAGAGGTGGAGTAAGGCCACCTTGTTTCAATAATAAGGAGTTAATAAAACAAACTCAGAGTACTGTGCCAAATACAAAGTCCTATAGTACAAACAAAAGGAACATGGAACCGTCCCGAACATGGGGGGGGGGGGGTGGGACAAAAGACAGAGTCGTATAAACATGCATCCAACAAAAGAACTACATAGCATCTAACTCCCCCCAACAAACCCCTGGGGTGGTGGGGATCAAACAACAGCACCAGGTCAACCGAACAGAGCGACCTCTATCCTCAGTCGAGCTTCGGCTCGATCTTGACTTCATCATCATCATACTCCTCTACCTGGAAAATGCTAGTAATCCTCCCTCGGGGACCTGTAGCAGCGGCAGTAGCCCAAAAGGAGATAAGATGTATAATATGAGTTAAATTACCAAAAATTCTATTACTAGTCCCACAGAAGTAATAGTTATTCTTGTCTAGCCAAAGAACCCAGGTCGTAGCTGCGATAACAATAAACCAAGCTTCTCTCATAGTTCGTCGCCCATTAGCGAACTGAGAGCCTACCCAAAGATCCTCGTAAATAACATGATACTCGTTAGTGCCCAGAGCATTGAGTACCTCAATGAGGACCGCTTTGCTCTTGGGACAGTCGAGAAAAAGATGATCTCTAGTCTCGGTGGACGCATTGCAGAACCCACAGATAGTATCGATATTCGGTTGGCGTTTAGCTAGGTTCTCTCTAGTCAGAATTGCATCATTCAGAACCAAACAAAAGAAGATTTCTATTTTCAGCGGAGTTTGCGCCTTCCAGATAATACTCAACCATTTCGGGTGACATCCCCTGAAGTGGATGCGATTATAAAGGGAACGTACAATGAAGGTGCCATTCTTTTCGAGTCCCCAAGTTTTTTTATCTGGACCCTGCGAGCATTTAACACCAGAGCCGGCGATATGGACCTGAAGCTCCTTAAGCCTACTCTAAGAGCTCGAGTCCAGTGTCTGTTTAAAGGTCAACTTCCAGGAGCTTCTCCGCCAGGCTGCGGCCACCGTGCAGTGTGGCTGTGATGCCCGTGCATACAGATCAAGGAACAGATCTCTAAGTGTGTGATCACCACACCATTTATCCCACCAGAATCTAGTGAGTCAGCCATTACCAATGGAAGACGTCACACAGCTATTAAAGGGTTCATAGGCTTTAACAATTCCTTTTTAGAGTCAGGAAACGCGTGTGTCCACCCTAAAACCCAAATTTCTCGTCCCATTCCTATGCAGGTACGATTGCATAAAGTCCTGCCAACCTTCTCCATTAGGATGAAAAATTTTCCACCACCACTTACCTAGGAGCGCGAGATTCATATCTCAAAGGTCAATAATACCTAGATCCATGTGCATCTTCTTCATGCATGCTTTTTCCCATCTAATCAGGTGATAGCCGCCTCTATCAAGGCTAGCACCCTTCCATAAAAACCTCTTTCGGATGCGATCAATTCTTTGAATGACCCATCTTGGCATTTCAAAGAAGGACAGGTAATAGGTTGGCAGATTCAAGAGGGCTGTATTGATAAGCGTGACTCTACCCCTTAAGGACAAAGCCTTACCCATCCAACCAGCCAGACGGTTCTCCACCCGATCAATGATGGGTAACCAATCGGCCTTCTTGAGCTTGCCAGGTCTTAGCGGGAGTCCCATGTACTTAATGGAGAAATTCTCGATGGAGCAGTTGAGAATCGTGGCATGTTCATGCGCCTCCTCCGGGGTTATGGCAATGGGTATAAGATCACTTTTGTGGAAGTTGATCCTTAGTCCCGACCAAGCTTCAAAACTGTACGAAATTCCTTTGAAAGCGATTGTTTCCCCGAGGTTGCCATTTCCAAATAGTAGAGTATCATTAGCATAATGGAGGATAGAGCATCCTTGGAGATTGCTACCACTGGCCACCGTCGCGATCCAGCCGGCCCGTCTGCAGTTAGCCATCATGGACCGTAAAACATTTGCCACAATGGTGAAAAGAAGAGGGAAGAGGGGATCTCCTTGTCTAAGGCCCCATTTGCATGAGAAGGGCTGGCCAGATATCCCATTCACCAAGATAGCGGTCCTGCTAGTGGTGAGACACGTGTGGATCCATTTGATCCACCTATCTCCAAACCTTTTTCCGGCCAGTGCTTCTAGGAGACAATCCCATTCATCGGAGTCGTAAGCCTTTTCGAAATCCAGCTTCAGGAGGTAGCTCTGAGCATTTGCCAAGTGGCAGTGGTGTATAACCTCTTCAGCAGTGGCAATACAATCTTGGATACACCGTCCTTTAATGAATCCAGTTTGTTCACAGCTAATGAGTCTGTCCATTATCTTTCCCAATCTGTTAGCGAACGACTTGGTAATTATCTTGACTGAGCAGTTAAGCAGGCTAATCGGGGGGAAGTCTCCTACCCTTAGAGAGTCTGCTTTCTTAGGGACCAACACAACCTCAACATAGTTAATTCTTTCTAACTTAAGCTTATGATCAGGTTTACAAGATCATCTTTGATTTCTTTCCAAAAAACCTGGTAGAATAATATAGGGAATCCATCCGACCCTAGAGCTTTCTCCTTACCAAGTTGAGATACCGCCTCCCAAATTTCCATTTCCGTAAATGGGACCTCTAGTGAGCGTAGATCCAGACCAGAGTCATCCGGGGTAGCCTGCCAAAAGTCATGGTGAAGGGGGACTCTTAACTCTGCCTTCCTGCCAAACAGGTGCTTGAAGTGGGACTGGAATGCCATTCTGATATTGTCTTCTTCGTGTACCATTTTGGAATCGGAATGGATTGAAAGAATGAGGTTAGATCTACGTCGGGCACTGGCCACACAATGGAAGAAAGCAGTATTCGCATCTCCCTCTTTGAGCCACGAAATTGTGGCACGCTGTTGCCATTTGAGTTCTTCCAGCCTATAGAGTTGAGCAATGTCCTCTCTGAGTTGAAGCAACCTATTACGCTTCTCTTGCACCAGGTTTCTAGTTTCTTCAACCTTTTCCAGCTCCTCAATACCTTCCAGTAGGGAATCCTTTGCTCACCAAATTAGCGCAAATCTGTTCCTGTTTCATTTCCTGAGTTTGGCCCACAGCCTTCTAATTTTTTCACACCAAATCGCCGCCGCTTCAGTCCCTCTAGTAGGGCGGGCCCAGTTTTCATTAACCATGTGATGGAAACCTTGGATTTCTAGCCACGCTTTCTCGAACCTAAATTTGTGCATTTTCCTGGGTTGCATTTCACCAATAGAGAGGATAATTGGGATATGGTCCGAAGTGGGTTTAGGGAGGGATTTAGCCCAAGCGAGTGGGAACTTAGCTTCCCAATCAGAAGAGACCAAGATCCTATCTAGTTTATCCAAAATAGGAGACGATTGCATGTTAGACCAAGTGAAAATTGTAGCATTAATGGGGATATCAACAAGTCCGAGATCCGCAATAACTGCATAAATGCTTTCCTATCCGAGTCACTGGAGCCTCTGTCTCTGTGCTCAGAAGCGAACCTAGTGATGTTAAAGTCACCCCCCACAACCCAGGGGTGCGGCCAATGGGCGTGAATTGCTTGTAATTCCGTCCAGAAGGCCATCATGGAGGTGGCCATGTGTGGACCATACACCACCGTAATTGTATGGGTCCACAAGCCAGCTTTACGTTGGAGTACTACTGATAGCGAGAACTGCCCATGAAACTCATCAAGGCAATTAAAAATTTCAGCATTAAAACCTAGAGCAATACCCCCAGAGGCACCAACAGAGGGGCGAATTTTCCACATTGAAATTCGGTTCCCCCCCCCAGTATACTGAGTCTATGTATATGGGCCAGTTTGGTCTCCTGTAGACCAACAATGTTGACTTTCGATTTAACGATGACATCTCTAACCATTTCCCTCTTACCCCGCCTACCCAGGCCTCTAACGTTCCAGAAGAGAGAGTCCATTAACTACTATCTAACACAGGACCGGGACACGCGTTGGACTTCGTGCATGAAATTAGATTTACTCTATCACTCTCCCACTCGCTAATCTTATTAAGAAAAAAAGCGTTCTGATCTGTATCGCCAATCGCTAGACCACAGGTTTTGGATAGACTAAAAATCTCAGTATCAGACAAAAATTAAAAATAGAAGCTAGGAAGGAACGCGTACCTCCAACACTAGTCTTAGCAGATTTAGCAGTTGCAGCAATCTCAAGGTAATCATCCAAGGACTCCTTAATAGCCCTCTTTGCAACTTTCTGAACCCTAAAACCTTTGTCGCAGCGAGCCGATACAGGGGCCGTCGGTTGTGAGGTAGGGAAAGTGGAGGGGATGAAGTATGGGGAAATATCCAGAGGATCATCAGCCATCTCCTCTGAATCCAAAGACTCCTCTTCCGAATAGTAGGAATCATCATCCAGGTTTAACCTAGCCTCGTGGTCGTCTTCATCAGAGTGGCCCACTACAGCCGTTGGGTTCCCCAGTATCAACACTTGTAGCACTGGCAGATCCCAAGAATGAGACATATTTTGAGGGGATTGAGTCATTGGGCCAAAGCAAATTAACCATTCTAATACCCCTGGGCTTCTCCAACACTTCGGTGGGCCCCTCTATGGGCCCATCTCCAACACTTCTAAAACTTAAACCGTGGGGCTTCTCCTTTCTCCACCGCTTTGGTGGGCCCCTCTATGGGCCCAACTCCAAAACTTACACACACTGCTCCCAACGCAACGTTCGAGGGAGGGGGACATGTCATCCCCTTGGCTGGATGGCGGGGTGGTCGAGGAAGGGGGCGAAGAAGTCGAAGCAAGCCCATGAGTCGAGGAGCCTGTTTCTCTTCTTAAAACCCTAATAGGCTGGTCTTGTTCATCAGTCAAACTGGCGCCATTTCCCTTACCCAAAACATTTCCACTTTCCTCATACAAATCAAACTCCTTGGTTTCGATCCCCTCCGTCTTCTTCCCCAAAATAGCCACCCTACTCTGAGGTTCCCGTCCCAAAGACTCCACCTTTTCCCCTTTTGGAGATCAATTTTGTCTGTTGGGGTTTTTGGGGGTCTCACCACTTTCAGCTCTGGCTCCCACTTGCTCCTCTTGCAGCACTTTTGCACCATCTACTAGGGGTTGACTTCCTAATTGATCTTTTTGCTTGGCCTGCTGTAACCCCTATTTTTGCAAATACGTATTTTATGTGTATTTTCGGTATTTTGATTTCTGTAAATTATTTCTCCGCTTTCAAATTCTTTTTTTTGTTAAAATGTATTGTAGGATCTCTTATTAAAATCTATCAATAATTTTATTTGTGACTATTTTTCAACGATCTTATATTGTAATTCAAATCCTATTATTGTTGTTACTATTGTTACTATTATTATTATTTCGGTTATTATTATTCTTATTATGGTTATTAAATATATTGTTTATTAATTTTATTATTAATAAACAATATCTTCTTATTCTTCTTCTTCTTCTTCTTCTTATTATTATTCTTATTATTATTCATTTAACTCGATTATTATTATTATTATTATTATTATTATTATTATTATTATTATTATTATTATTATTATTATTATTATTATTATTATTATTATGGTTATTAAATATATTGTTTATTAATTTTAGATAGCCTACTGATCCTACTTTATACTTTATTATTGTTGGAGTATAATTTTAGGTATACTATCTGATTTAATTAAGTAATAAGTGCTACTATATTGCTATTTATTATATTTTTGCCTAATCTTATTATTATTATTCTTTTAACTCGACTAAAGTAAAATGTATCTTGCAATTTATATATAGCCATTTATTTTGAAAGTCGTACTATTTTATTATTATTATTTCTTTTATTATGTTGAGTGCTGACTAATTTAGTATTTTATTATTTAATTTTCTTATTGGATTTTTATAACCCCAAACCCATTACCCATTCTCTTATTGGATTACCTACCCAATAACCCACAACCCGCAGCCGTACTATATAACCCTATTAGACCTGAACCTAACCCTACCCCCTGTTCACTGTGCTAACCTAAATTACCCAGCCGCCCACCTATTCATCTTCCTTCTTCCTCTCGACCGAAGCTTCACCATCTCCATCATCTTCATCCTCCATCTTCAGTCGAGCCGTCGCCGTCCTGTCGCCTCCGCCTTGTGCTGCCGTCGCTTCCCGACCGTGTCGCCAGCACCTTTGTCGCCCCGTCGCTACCTCGCAGTCATCTGCTCGCCTGAGCCATGCCAGCGTCGACTCACCATTGCCACAGTCGAGCCTCATTGTCCCTGTGTGTTGTGCTCCCTACTCGCACCACAGCAGCAACAACAGCATCCTGACACAGTCGCTTCGCCCTGCCACCCCCTTGTCGCAAAGTCACAGCGACGTAGCAGCGACCCCCGACGTCGCGCAGCCCCCTGGCCGCGTCGCTCACGTCACCAACCCCATTCAGCATCGACAACAGCAGCAACACCGGCCAACCCCACAGCCAGCAATAGCCCCCGGCCTATCCTCCCACCGTTAATCACACTGCCAGTCCCGCCGCCTACAGCCGCTAGCCACCACCAGTTGTCACCAGAACTAGAGCCAACCCATTGCCGGTTTTGATCACAGTGAGCTTGATCTTTCGAATCTCAGCCGTCTGATCATCGATCGCGATCATCAACATCAGCAGCTTTTGATCTTAGCCGTCCGATCTACATCTTGATCATCGCAATCGTGATTGCTTCTTGATCCTTCGATCGTGGCCGTTGGATTTGCATTGATCATCATCACCATCATCATCATCATCAAGATCTTGATCTCGACTGTCAGATCTCTTTTGATCATCGCGATCGTGATCATCATCTTGATCTTGATCTTGATCTTTGATCTCAACCGTCCGATCATTCGATCTTGATTCCCAGCAAGATCCGTGCCTGATCGTGATCATCGTGATCGTTTGCTCATCGCCGTGTTGCCGGGATTCCGACCCTGTTATTCTTCGCATAATCGGATTAATCTAACGTCGTTCTAAAGACAAGTTATTTTCCCTCGGATAGTTATCGTATCATATTTGAGAATGTTTATTGAATCCCGCAAGTAGATCCAGTTTAATTATCGTATATTGCTTATTGTAATCTATCGTTGGGATACTACGGATTTACACGAACGAATCCAAGTAGTAGTCTTGACTTAGTGTGGTCTTTTTCCTCCAATGTATAGGGATCTTACATGCATTCATGTAGTTAATTATTGAATATAGGAATACGGATCATTAGTGTATTTCATGTCATGACATCTCGCAATAAGTGTAGATTGCATACTAGTATTGATGGCTTATATGATTGATGATAATGTGTTAGTTGATAGTGATTAGTAAGATTATGGACATTATACATCTTAATACCATGCTCACATTGATGTAACTTGCTGTGATTTATGTTATCGACCCCTAACTCATCGTTCATAACATTCTAATCTTTTTATGCATGAAAAATATATTGAGACCTTGAAATTTACTGCCAACCCGAACATTACCATATTGTTTCGACCTAGATAATGTCACCAAAATCAATAACTTCCTGAATATCCCCAGATGTCTAGTTTACTACACTTTTGATGGAAATGAATTCCGAGTTATGGTTTGTGAGATATCGCAGTTTTACTGCTGTTGTGTCGTACAATTCCAGATTCTAAAAACTGCTGCAACACTCTGATTTACAATTAATTTAACCATGCTACCTGTAAGATAATGGTTTGAAATTTTTCATGCTGATACTAGACACACTAAAGAACATTCCCTAATTTTTCTGGAATCAATTAATAAAGTTTCAGACCTGTTTCATATGTATAAACACAATTTTACAAGTTTTGGCTGAACACAAATTCTGTATAGTTTCCTGTTTTGACACCTGATGCCACAACTTTTATGTATCTTATTTGCATGCGTTGGAATCGGGCAGGAGTCTAGTTTTTAGACCTTCTGAAGGATCCACATTTGCTATCCTATAGCAATGAGAATTTTGATTTTGGTACAACCACCTACTGCTGTCCAAAATTGGGTTTCTATATTTATTAATATATAATTGAATCTATAATATTGAATTTGGTGTATTTGATTGTATAGAGTCCATTGCATGATCTTAGGGTTGTGTTGTCATCATTCTAATGTTTCTTATTAATCGCATTATCATTCCCCATTGGTGCTTCTGCTCCTATTGTTCTCTATTAGTATTGCATGATTAAATAAAAGAATGGTAATCAAGCCGGGGTTAAGGGTTGACTAGGATAGTTGATAATATAGTGTCTGTACTCGGGAATGTGGGCCTCATCCCAAATTATCGTTATCGTCATCTTGAAAGAAATTGCAAATGGCCAGTGTTATCGTCATCTTGCAAGAAATTACAAATGGCCAGTGTTATCGTCATTATGAAAGAAATTGTAAATGGCCAGTGTTATCGTTATTGTGCAAGAAATTGCTCAATAGTCAGTGATTATTATTGAAATGTTATATTGTGCCGAGTACATGATCTATAGAATCTACCACCTTAGTCTAAATAAAATTAATTGTATGCATGGAACCTGTAGTATGGGATGCAGTACTACGTGCATTAGTTAGGATTAAAAAATGAATAACAGACTTAAGATTTTCATCACATTGTCATTGCATATTGTCATCTTCATTGAACAGTGTTATCGTTATTGTTTACCGTTATTGTTATTGTTTATTGTTATTGTTATAAATCATTGTTATTGCACATTGTACTATTATCGTCTTGTCACTGTTCAATACTATTAATTTCATCGTCCATTGTATCCATCGTTATACCGTTATTGTCATTATTCTCTGTTTCTCTACTTGCTGTCCACGACTTGCTCTAAGGATATATTTTTTCTCTCTTTTAGATGAACAGCTTACAGGTAATTAAGGAGATTTGCCTGATGGACTAGGAGAGCAACAATGGTGAAAGACTTGTGTTGCTGCTGTAACACCCCGAATTCCAAATAAGGCTGAATTCAAAGTTTCACAAGATCTTTACACTTCACTTCGTATAATTTTACAAGGAATTTTGAAATTTTATATTACAACAGAATCTTTTACATTTAATAACACAGCAGAAGGTAAATTGAAGTACAATAATGAGAAAATATACAAATGGAACAACTTGAACATTTAAATAATCATCAGCATCAAGTCAACTTACATCTTCTTGAAAAATCCAAATACTGCATGTAAAACTGTGGGCACGTCAGTTGCTTACAACCGACGAAAATATTATACACGACCATCCTCACTATGCCGAAAGTATAACAATCTTAATTACTTTAACAAACCACAAACTTGAATGTAAAATAAAGTATTAAAAGTGATTACTCTAAACATGTAAGTGTATGCAATTCCTTAATTCCTAATGCAGAAATTTAAGCTAAGATGACACTAATGCATACTTGTTCGGATTCTATGCATCTCATACTACATAGGTCCGAGGATAAGCACCTACGTACTCCACATTAAAGGGTTCAATCCCTCGCCATTATAACTACCCAGTAATGAAACAAAGTTTAGACATTCCACGAGTATGGATCCCAGTCCCGGAGTACACCATCCGACTATACAGAATTCTCATCGTGCGAACATCCCGTCAAGTGTCCCTCTAGCCTCGGTATACGTATATACACTGGAGTACGGCATATTATCTTCCAGACTACTCATAGTCCCGGATTTAAATAAAAGCTCGTCTCAATCGGCAGCAACCTCAGTCCCGGAGTACACCGCCCGACTATATAGAAGCCCTCCACTCACGTTTGCCCAAGTTTACTATATCTTCACTTAGTGCCTAAATCTTAAGTTCAAGACATGAATAATTATAACACCTAGAGTTAGGTTTTCTCCCTACCGGACTTAATCACAAATACCGAGATAGCTCACATAGCCATATCTAAAAAATAACTCAATCATTTACTTCAACAATTGCCGGTACCCGGGGTCTCACTAAACCTCTAGATCACAACCTTCCATGTTCTAGAATTCATGGGTACTCATACCCTTCACTAATCATGTATTAAACTTCATTGTATTCATATCTTTAACTTTATTCATAACTTAGTCAATGTCATACTTTTGTGTCATTCATGATTCATTTATTCATTCACAATCTTTATAAAAAAGAAAACACATTTCTTTTCATGAACTCATAACATAGATTAATTTACTTCAATTCTCATTGGCAATGTAAATCACATCATATTTTAAACATCATCAAGTATTCACAATAAAAAAAAAAAATATTTAGAAAATCTCTTCAAGCGAAAGATCAATAGTATTGAAATATTTCCCTCTTCTTCTAAACAAAATAAATATCGTACTCTTTAAATAATTTTTTGAATTCATCAATCTCATTATCAATATCAAATTTCACTTTTAAACTCTCATAAAATACATGAAATATCTTGAAATTATTTTTAATAAAATCTAGATCACTTTAGAGGAATATTAGAATTTTCCCTAAATTTTAAGTGCATTTAAACTCTTCAAAAATGTCGAAAACACCAAAAAAATAAAGTGGAGCTACCGGGTTTCGAACCCAAGCCCACACACAGCGCTACAGTAACCGACTTGTGCCACCACCAAAGACCAAGAAGTCCAAGCGACTTCGCTGACACAAGGACAGGCCGCAAACCCCAAGTACTAAGTCTTGGTCTTTGGGTTTTAATAAAACAAATCACAAAAAAAAAAGGGGACTGTCAAGTTTCGAACTCAAGACCCCAGACCAACCTCGGCTACAGTAACTGACTTAAAGCGCCACCGATAACCAGTAAGTCCAACCACGACTACTATTATGAAATTAGATTGCTATAATTTTGTTCATACAATACTGTGATAAATTTTCTTTCACAAAACTCGATATTACAATCGATCTAACCTTTTAGTAGACTGTAAATAATTTTTCCAGACTGAGTTTAATTGAAAAACAATAACCTATATATATATATATATATATTTCAATTCATTTTTCTCTCAATTGCACACATCAAATTGCATTTCTCCAATTTTAAAAATAAAAATTTGCATCTCTTATAACCCACTTTATGAACTCATTTGTACAATTTAAAATTTTACTACATACCTCTTGACTACAAAGAAAAATCTTTAAAACTCTTTCATGCAAGTTATAAAATTCGACATTATCGTTCCAACATGCATAAACTAGTATAATTCATGGCAACAATTCATTTATTATTATTTTCTTTCCTCTTTCTAATCATCATGATATCTAGGCATATGCTTGAACACAACATTATTTCTACAATTCATAGCACAATCAAAACAACATGAGGGTAAACTACAACAATCACATCAATTAAATCTACACTACTAAATGTCAAAATCTAGCATGCTTATCATACCATTTAGAAAGCATTAAGACCACCCACCTCATATGAAGACTTGCAAAATAAAGAGACACAACTCCTAGAGTGAAAAACTCATAGTAGCAGAACTCCGATTTGTCCCCTCGGATTCCGCGCACCAAGAGAAACTCCAACCTTCATTTACGGCCAAGCATCAAGGACTCCTCATTTCGGCAGACCAAGGACATCAGAGCATCTCCCAATCTCCAAACATATGTATATATGTCTAGGTGATTATATATATACACATATATAATGAAAGGTGGTAAATAATAGATTTGTATGAGAATAGGTGGAGAGATAAAGGAGTTGGCTGGCTTGCTTTCGGCAGGAGACCGAGGAAAGGAAGAAAAAGAAGGAGGAGGAGTGTAAAAGGGGTATATATATATATATCTGTGTGTGTGTGTGTGCGCGCGCGCGCGCGCAATAATGAATGGAGAAAGCAACATGGGAGCTTGCTTTTGGCTTACGAAATTGAATCAGAGAAGGAAAGAAAAGAGATGATGGAGAAAGGTGTAGGAGCTAGGGGTACTTTTATAGGAGTAAATGGAGATAGTTATAATAACTATCTCCCATGAACACCACCCACTCTCCCACTCTCCCACTCTCCCACTCTCTAAATTCAAAGTTGTGTTTTCCCCTCCTACTCGAAAAGTCAGCCGGTTCCCCCCCTTCATGCATACACACGTGCACGTGCGATGCACTGGCACACACTTCCTTCACTTAAATATTTTTATTTAAATTAAAACACATGTATATAATATATAAGATGCATATAAAATTATTTTAATTTAAAAATTATAATTTTTATGCACAAATAAAATAAACATACACGCACTCCAAAATTTATTTTGAAAATGAATACGCCCAAATATGTTCGCCGAAAACACATGCGTCGCACTTAAAATATCAAAATACAAAATTAATTTTATCAATAGAAAATTATTAAAATATAATCGAAAACAACATAAGAAAATATATTTATTAATTTATATATATTCCAAGACGTAATTACTACGTACATAGAAAACACATGCATTACACGTACAAAATTATTTTAATCAAAATAGGGAAAAATAAATTTCCGTTCACAAAACGAATTCGAATACATAAAATAAATAATTGAAATACATAGAAAATATCTCACGTAGCGGTGGAAAATAAGTAATCGATACATGTATCGATAACACGTAAAAAGCACGTAAAATACAAAGATTGAAATTTATATTTTAGTTGACTCAAACAGGATAAAATCAATACGGAAAATGCATAAATAGCCAGAATTCAAAATACGTAATGAAAACACATTACAAATATTACCAGTAACGGTACAAAATACACGTGCGTAACACACGAGGGCAAAATTATCATTTCTAATTTTGCGGGGTATTACAGCTATGCCGCTAAAATAATTATTGTTTTATTTTGAGAACTTTAATAAATTGAACATTGATAATTCTTTGTATTGTGGGCTTTGACCCGAATATTGTTTTGTTAATTCCAGATGTTGGATTATTATTATGTTGTTTATTTTTATGCTTAAATTTCAAGTATTGTTATTCATGTGATTACTTCTTTTATTGCATGCGTGGTTGTTTACTTCCTGTTTTATATTGTTGAGTTGAATCGATGATTGCCTATGAATGACGCAAGTCATTCGTTGGGCCATGTCACGTGCTTGCATTTCGTATTTTTGGGAAGCGTGGCGTGACACCTGCTTTCAAAGGGGCAGATCTCGATCTGTCAAACCTGCCATTTTTGGCACTGGTTTTCGTACCACCATTTACAGTCCATCCTGACCGTTCAGGTTGTTAGAAAAGCTTCGATCTTCATCGTCGAAACTCGGTGGAGATTTGTGAGGCTCCAAGTTCGCCGTCGCAAGGCCCTGGCCCACCTCCAACCTCCTTGCAGCTCTGATAACTTCACGGTGCGCGCACTCAATCTCATGAGCCCTATCTATGGTGAGGTCCCACTCCGATGATATCACCTGCCTGTATGAGCGGCCGTCTCTAAGTGAGGGGGAAGGGGAAGAAGTAGTTAGGGTCTCAGACACTGCTTGCTTGTCGAGAACAAAGCGAATGAGGAATGACTTCTTAAAGGAGAACACTCTAGCAAAACGAGGCATTAGGGTGATGTTGGGGTTTCGGATTAAGATCCTAGCTGAAAGCCTGAAACAATCTCCGACCGGCGTATAGTCTTGTTGTCGATGTCTTCGATGGTACCAAACTCCGACACATTCTCTTGCAACAATTCCCTTTTTCCAATAGTGGAGAGGTACATTATGAATCCACATCCAAAATTGCTCCCCTTGTGGTAGCTCCACTCCAAATCTTGGTGTCCACGAGGAGAACTCCATCTTGAAATGCCCAAAGTCCATTGTCCCCAAGTTGGAGACTTCCATCATCTTCTCCGGCGATGGGAAAGATACAAGGAACTGAAGGTGGAACATTTTTTTGCTACCTAGTCCATATGAGCCCTCATCGACCACTTCGAATTCAGAGCATTGAGGAGGTGGTTCTCCGAAGGGCTTCCAGCTTTCTCTTTGGCGATAGCACACCATTGCCGGAGCCATTTCTTTTCATGTTTGATGATCTCTAGGCTATTCGCAAGCCGAATGTGAGTAGGACTATCCGGTGATCTGCCCCTTCTAACTGGGCAATCATCATCGATGGTAGAAGTGACCACATTAGTGCACACGTATGATATATGCCCCCATTTCATGCATTTGAGGCACCGAATCTCTTTCGTGCAGTTCTTTCGAAAGTGTCCCAGATCGCCACAATGAAACACGGTGCCGATTTGCGATTCCCCTTCCTTTGCTTCTTTCTGTTATCAGGTATAATTTTTTTTTTGGGGTGGGGGGGTGAGTCTTTTCTTTGCTTTACCGATGACCTCAACCCAAGTTTCAGTCTCAACGACCTCCCTAGTCGACTCTGGAGCCACCTCCACTCTAGCCTCATTTTGTGGTTTCCCATCTTGGGCCCGCTCGACGACGGACCTAAGTGGGGCATGAGCCTCCCTCTTCACTGGTGGAGGGGACTGGTGAGGGTTGTGGGAAGGATGTTGGGGGTAGAGATGTTTGGGAAGGGGTTAAAGGTCATGACCTTTAGAAGCTTTAGCCTCCCAATGCGAGCACGGGGGGGGGGGGGGGGGGGTCTTTGTAGCTGCATGTACGATGAGCTTGATGATGGTGATGAGTCCATTGATCATTCCTCTCTCGAAAGGAGCGGCTATGGTTTTTAAGTGAGTCTCTCGTACTAGGGGACCCCCTCTATAAGCCTGTCCCCTAGGAGGAGGCCATGCAGGGCGATGATGACTGTAATCTCGCCTAGGCCAGCATTGATGCGCACTTCGGTGTGCACGCGTGGGTGGCGGAGAATGTCTGAGCCTCCTGGAGTCTTCATTGCAGTGACTGTCCAGCCTGTTGTGGTGGGGGAGAGGGGGGAAGCAACTGAGGGAGGGATGGACAAAGTTGGAGGAGGAGGGAGGTGGGCTGTGAGAGGATAAGCAGAGGGGGGGGGGGGGGCACTTTATTTAAGCCCATCTTCAACTATAGGTTAGATCGTACAACTCCTATCTTTTGACTTCTTCTACATGATATATCAGATGACTTATGTATCAAGACTACAATCTAGGGTTTCTCTAGATCTCTATATATAATTTTGTAAGTATCCATTAACAAACAAGAGAGAGTACTTCATTGAAAGTTGAGATTGAGGGTTCTCCATTGTAAACAACTAGCTATCTTCCAGTTAAGATTTAGAGATTGATAGGTTCTTGGTGTGAGTGTAATACTTTGTATATTCTCTAGTGAAAATAATATTTTCCTTCTTTTTTTCCCGGATTAGGTTCGTCGAACTGGGACAAATCATTGTGTGCTTCGTGTGATTTGTTTAATCTACTTGTTTGATTGTTCGTCATCAGAATCTATCGTCAGTAAATTCGGTAGCGAATTTTTCGTAGCAATTGGTATCAGAGCATCATGTCAGAATTCTTCAGCAGTTTTAGGAGTTGTTCGAGTTTCCTTAGAGAAGATGCCAGATCAGGGTTGTATGAAGTTCAAGCAGGAGAGGCTATCTGACATAAAGCTGGAGGTTTAGGTGAAGAACTATGCAGAAGCCCTTGATTTAATTCGAATGTTTTTGGTGAACAATGTCAGGTGTAGAAGCACGAAGAGTTATTGGGCAAGACTCATAACTAACACCGTAGAATCGCCTTTATAAGAACTAATATACTGGAAGAAAAAGTTGTTCTGTTACTCAATAAAGGAAAGTACCGCTCTTGAAGATCTTATAGAGGAATCCAATTCAGAGTCATCTGAATTGAAGTCGAACACAGATGATCTTAAAGCTTTCAACTTAATAAATTTACTACCAGATTTATACAAGCATATGATAACCACCATGCTAGACGGAAAGTCTACCGAGGAGAAGTTTTCCACAGCATAGGTGATCGAAATCTTGGAGGAGGATAGATTTAAGAGGAGGACTCAAAGATTGGCATCTACTTCTACAAGTTGCATCAGGGTGGATGGTATTTCGGGTGGAAAAGAAAGTGCAAGTAATGGAAGAATCTGTTGCCAGTATTGCAGAAGGATTGGACATTACAAGATGGATTGTCAGAAGTTGTTGAATAACAAGAGCGCCAACATTGCTAGTATTTTCAGTGCCGCTGAGTCAAATGATACTTTATATTATACTCTTGTTTTAAGTTTTATAGATGTGTATTCAGGTTGGTATCTTGATTCAGGAGTTTCTTCTCATATATACTTTGAGATGGAGATGTATGCTACTTACAAGTCCGCCAGAGAACGTTGTATGAGAACAGTGGTTGGTGAGATTTATGAAGTAATGGGTGATAGAACAATCACGTTGGAAGCGCCAGATGGAAACATGCACACACTGGAAAACATCATGCATATTCTTTTATTGAAACAGAAGCTTATATCCTTAAGAACTCTTGAAGCACTGGGCTGCAGGTCCACAACTCAAGGTGAAGTTCTGTCTGTTTGGAAAGGTTATTGTAAGGTGATGATTGGAAAGAGAGGTGTTTCACACGACCTCTACAAGCTTTGTGGGATCCAGAAATATTGGCCAAGTATTTCTATGCCCTATGTTCATGAAGGGTCATCTAGTATGTCGTCACTAAAATCATTAAAGCGGGACCACGACATTTGAATATCATCGAGATGTGGAGTGCCTCAGGATAGGTGGATTTCGTGCGGAGGGTGGCATCTCCGTGTTAACGCTTACTAGGGTGTGCCCTTGAGGGTCATACTAATTGGAAAAAATATAGCAGATTTATTCAACTAGCTAAAGAAGTCACATAACCGAGTTCGTTTGAAGGTGGAGAATGAAAGTCTAGATGAGTTTGATCACACATTGTCGATAGGACGTATATGCAATCCAAGGTGGAGATTGTTGGGATTGTATGTGCTGCATACTTGTAGTTCGATTAGAAGAAGAGACTACGAAGCATAGAGGTCAAAGCATCGTGGAAGACAAAGTCAGCAAAACAAGCAATAGCAAGCAATGACTATGCAGTCGATTGTCCATATGGACAGCCAACTGCAAACAACCTCGAGTTTTTCCAGAGAAGGAGACAGTCGACTACCTATTTGGGGCAGTCGACCTCTCGTGGCATGCAACACTGTTTTGGGCGAATATTTCAGTATTTGTTTGGGCATATCCTCAACTCAAGATTAGATCGTACGGCTCCTATCGAGTGACTTCTTCTACATGATATATCAGACGACTTATATATCAAGGCTACAACCCAGGATTTCTCTAGATCTTTATATATTATTTTGTAAGTCTTCATTGAGAGACAAGAGAGAGAACTTCATTGAGAGTTGAGATTGAGAGTTCTCTATTGTAAACAGCTAGTTATCTTCCAGTTAGGCTTGAGAGATAGATAGGTTTTTGGTGTGAGTGTATTGCTTTGTATATTCTCTAGTTGAAATATTATTTCCTTTATTTCTCCTCCAGATAGGTTCACTCAAACCGGGACAAATTATTGTGTGCTTTATGTGATTGGTTTAATCTAATTATTTAATTGTTTGTCATCAAAATTTGTCATCGTTAAACTCAGTGGTGAATTTCCTAACAACACAGACCTAACTATTCTTCTTAAACAATTGATTCTTGACGACATGTTAAGTCGCAATAAAAAATTTTCAAATAAAAAATTGTTGCTAAAATTACACTAAAAAAAGACAGAAAGGTTACAGTTAGTTTGGTCAGACAATGATAAAAACGCCTACTTCCGAAATTCACATCTATTAGTTGTACACACTAACCTCGCTTTCATTAGGTTACTGCTTCCGCTTCAGGGGTTTTATTGACAACTTCTTACTTTTCATTTTGGTTTTTCCTTATTGGTGGTTTAGAAACAAATACATATGCCAAATTCTGACAATAATTAAGATGGATTGAAGAACACACTTGATGCCTTGGAAATCAAATAAATCACTGAAAATTGAACACAAAGTCCAGTCCAACTGTGTTTTAATTTGACCATTTGAGAATAGTTGGACGAATTGGTTCATTTTCATGACAATTAACCTATAATGAACAACTAAACCATTTGCTACCATTTTGTCCTTACAACAGAAAAATGAAGACTGTATATCTCCATGGTTGTACAAACAACTGGTACTCATTCACAGTTAGGATAACAAGTTGGTTTTAGAATTAGCAAAAATCAATGCTAAATTAAAATTGTGGAGAGAAACTTTGGAAGCTAGAGGCTTTAGAATAAGTAGAACTATAAATATAGTATCTGGAGTGTAATTTTAGTGAGATTCAGAATACAAATGAGGAAGTAGTGAAGCTTGATGGTCAAGAGAAACCTAAAAAAGACTTTTTCTGATATTTAGGCTCGGTTATATAAAGATATGAGGAGATTTGTGATGCTGTTATATATACATAGGATCCAAGCAGTGTGTAATGCCCCAAATTTTTTATTAACTAAATATTTGTATATAGAAAGAAATAAGGGAGGTTTATGCTAAGTAGGAGTTTTATGAAGAAAAAAAACAATTATTTAGGGCTAATTGTAAAAGTGCAAAAAAAATGTTTTTCACACAAGAGATTTATATTTCTCCACTCTTTCCCGTGACTCCCTTTCTTTCTTTCTTCCTCGGGGCCGCCATCCACCAAAAGTTATTAAAAAAAATAAAAATAAAAATAAAAATATAGAGAGTGAGCAATGGGGAGAAGGAGAAATCAAAGTTATTTATATATCTTCAATTTTTTTATTAGTAAAATCTAATTAATCCATTATTTATATATTGATCAATATATTTTTGTTAAACCCTAGATTTTATAGAAGATATCTATATTGAAATTAGGAGTCATCTGGAGGATCTATAGTCAATTTGTTACTTCACCAACCACTGTAAGTAATTGAATATCTATACATTGTAGAATATAATTTTATAAAATCCTTATCGTTCTGTAATGTTGTTATATTGTGTGTATTTCTAGGTTACTTTATGTGATGTGATGTGACGATGTGCAACTATTAAATTGAGATTGATGTACTGTGGTGTATTTGTATAAATATGGAATTGTGATATGAGTGTTGTTATCTGTTTGTACGTTGTGGTTAGTAATATATGTGGAGTGCCGATATAAACCATAATGTTATGCATTATTTTGCATAGTTTAAGTAGGGATATATGTACATGAGTGGCCTGATTATGTTGTGAATATTGTGACTGTTATGTTGTGGTAAATATTGATATTGTTATTTTAAGTTATTAGTGTCAGCATCTATATTTGTATATCGGTATATGAGTCGGGAATCTAAGTAACCCATATGGGCTATTAATGTGTCCACTCTATGAGTGTTGAAAAGTAATCGCGCAATTCATTGTTCCAAACACGGACGATAGTGAGGTATGCCTTGTCAACCGGAGTATGAAACGTTGACCATATTGAGAGATGAACGTACTTAAATTTCTTTGCATTATAGAATACTTGTATCTAATTATTTACGTAGTATGGGATGCGTAAATTATTAGACAAGTACTGTACTAAGCATCCTGCATTGTTTGCTTATATGATCACCTTAATTATTATTGCATTTATATGTAATAAGAGCTTTAATTATAATTGATATGGCTAAAAATGGGGTTAAATCGGAGCCGTCCAGATTGGACCCGAATCTTGATGCTCGGGGGTAAAATGGTAATTTCACATTCAAGCGAATCCAAGACGGTTACTGAATCTCCTTCTCACAGATCCAATAACCCACGAACGGATCCGCTCCAACTGGGTACGGGTCCCGACCCAAGGTGAACCCAAACCAACAAGGGGCAAATCAGGATCCCTGATTTTGCCAAATCAGCAGCCCTGATTTGCACCCACCGGGAATCAGGGGCTAATTTCCCAAAACAGAATAGGAGGATTTTCCTCCTTGCTGTTAGGCAGGAAATCATGCCCCTAACCGCTCCAACGGCGACTATAAATATCACCCCTCTACCACCAGGACCAGGTTAATGACTTCTTCCCCACTTTTTAGCTCTTTGTTAATCTTTTCTGATTACTGACAAGAGTGTCGGAGGGTGCGTCGCCGGAATCAACCCCGGTGTTTCGCACTTCCTTGCAGGTCGCGACGGGAGCAAGAAGGCCGAGTCAACTGTTCAGGTTGTTCCCGTACTCACAAGTTCTATCTGTTTGCCCCCACACCGAAATCAGCGGCAACAGATTGGCGCCGTCTGTGGGAACACACCACACGAATAGCCTCAGCTATTTCCTCGTCGTCCTCTGCAGCCATGCCTCCGAAGAAAGTCCGATCCAGGGGGTCGAACCGTGTGGTCAATCCAGCCGACCCTACGGAGGAAGCCCCGGTCAACCCTATTCCGCAATCCGATCTCCCTCCGCCGGCCCAGCAGGTTCCACCCCCTCATCCCAGGCAGCAGCCCAATAATGGTCCGTCCGGTCACAACGGTCGGAAGGAAAAGCAACCCCTCAATCCGGGACATGTCTCGGTCCATAATGGGTCCTCGGACTCGATGGCTTCTCATCATCCCGACCTCCGCATCACACTCCTGAACCGCCAGAAGGACGACGACCTCCGCACCCATCTTGACGAGAGGCGGGCCCGAGAGGGAGCCTCCCGCCAGCGTCAGGGTGAGCGGTCCCCACGTCGTCGAGACGGCGGAAGGTCCCCGGACCGAAGAGGCCGAGCGGTGTCCCCCGAGCGCCGAAGGAGGAGGTCCCGCTCCCCCAGGGATCGGCGTCATCCGAGGGACCGGGAAGTGCCTATCAGTCGGGCCGAATTCCTCCAATTTCAGGAGACCGTTATGCAGGCTCTCAACCTTCGGCAGAACGTCCAGAACGCTCAGAGGGCTCCAACGCCCCCGAGGGATCCCAGTCCTCGCCGCCGAACCCGGAGCCCTTCCCCGGCTCCCAGCCGCCAGCAGCGGCAACCGAGCCCTCACCGGTCCCAGGACTACCGGCGCTGCAGTCCACGCTCCCCTTCCTACGAAGAGGAGTCCGGGGGGTCATACGACTACCAGCAGAGGGACGACGCCCTCATCCGCCGTCTCCATGAGGTAGAAAGGCGTATCGGCCGCATGGACAGGGAGAAAGAGTCCCGAGCAGGAACATTCCGTCCCAGCCGACCCCCCTTCTCACGGTCGATCATGGAGGCCCATATACCGAGGAGTTTCAAACTGCCACAGTTTGAAACATACTCGGGGGAATCCGACCCGGTCGATCATGTCGAAAGCTTCAAGACCCTGATGCTGATCCATCAAGCTTCTGACGCTGTGCTCTGCAGGACCTTCCCTGCCACCCTCAGGGGGTCGGCTCGGGAATGGTATTCCAGGCTCGCCCCCTCCTCCATCTTCTCGTTCGAGCAGTTTGAAACACTGTTCATTACTCAATTCGTGAGTAGTAGGCGAGCCGAGAAGACAAGTCTCTCCCTGCTGAACCTGCGGCAGGCAAGGGAAGAGAAGCTGCGGGACTATGTGAAGAGATTCACCGCGGAGGTCAGGTCTATCGCCTCCTTAGACCAGTCCGTGGCGACCGTGGCGTTCCAGTCGAACGTCCTCAACGCGAACCTCCGATCGTCCCTAGCAAAGAAGCCCCCGCATGACTTCGCCGACCTCCTCCTGAGGTGCGAGAAGTACATCCGGGCAGAGGAGGCTGAAGCCCTTCCGAGCTTCGGAGGGCCCTCCGCCGGGTCGAAGAGGAAGGCGACGGGGGAAGAGGGGTCCAAGAAAGCCCAGAAGGACAGTGGCGGTCAGCGTCGCGCTCCCCCCAGGTTCGAGAAGTTCACTCCCCTCACCACCAACGTCTCTACCATCCTGATGGAAGTGGAGAAGGAGGGGGTCATCCCTCCAGCCCCGAGGATGCACACCCCGGCGAAGAGGAGGAACAAAGATAAATAGTGTCGTTACCACCGAGACCATGGCCACGACACGAACGACTGCCGGGCCCTTAGAGATGAGATCGAAGCCCTCATCCGGAGGGGACAGTTGGCCAAGTTCGTGAAGACGAACGACCGGGCGGATCGCAATTCCCCTCCGGCTCGGGGGGCTAACAAGCGCTCCAAGCGACGCGAAGAGACACCCGAGTTCGAGGAGGAAAGGATTCTACACCTGATTCACGGAGGCCCCATGGGGGGCTCCTCTAATTCCTCCCGGAAAGCCTTCGTCCGTGAGGTCAACTCGGTCCACAGTGCCCCTCCCCCAAAAGGTCTCGGTGTCCCTGTGTCCTTCTCCGATGCCGACCTCAAAGGGGTCCGAACCCCACACTGCGACGCCCTCGTCATTGACCTCCGCATGGCCAACTTCAAGGTGCAGAGGATTTTAGTAGACAACGGAAGTTCGGTCAACATCCTCTTCCTCTCGGCCTTCCGAGGCCTGCAGCTGTCTCGAGACCGTCTCAAGCCGGCCGGTTACACACTCCATGGGTTCACGGGGGTCCCGGTAACCGTCGAAGGGGTGATAACCCTGGACGTTACTGCGGGAAGCACCCCTACTACCCGCACCGAGCCGATGGACTTCATGGTCGTCGACGTCCCGGCAGCATATAATGTCATCCTAGGCCGACCCGGCCTAGCCGCCCTGGAGGCTGTCCCCTCGGCATACCACTTGAAGATGAAGTTCCCCATTCGGTCGGGAGTAGGGGAAGTCAGGGGAAGCCAAGAAACAGCCCTAAAGTGCTACATGACTTCCATCGGGGGACCAGTGCTCTCGCTCGAGACACTAGAGATCCCCGAGCCGAAGGCTCGCCCAACGTCCGAGCCTGCGGACGAGCTTGAAGAAGTGCTCTTCTCGGAAGAGGACCCGAGCCGGAAATTCCTCATCAGTAAGTCCTTGCCGACAGCACTGTGCTCGGACCTGATCCAATGCATCCGAGATAACCGTGATTTGTTCGCCTGGTCGGCCGCGGACATGCCGGGCATTTCCGAGGAGCTGCTCGTCCATCGCCTGAGCGTCGAACCGGGGTGCAAACCGGTTCAGCAGAAGAGGCGGAAGTTCGCTCCCGAGCGACAGCAGGCCATCAAGGAAGAGGTGGATAAACTTCTAAAGGCCAAGTTCATACAGGAGGTAAATTACCCCGAGTGGCTGTCGAATGTTGTAATGGTCAAAAAGTCCAATGGCTCGTGGAGGATATGCATTGACTTCACCGACCTGAACAAGGCGTGTCCGAAGGATCCCTTCCCGCTCCCGAACATCGACACCCTTATCGACGCCACCTCGGGCCATGAGCTCCTCAGCTTCATGGATGCCTTCTCGGGGTACAATCAAATCCGAATGTTCCCTCCGGACATTCCGAAGACCTCCTTCGTCACCGACCAAGGCCTCTACTGCTACCGGGTAATGCCGTTCGGCTTGAAGAACGCAGGCGCCACCTACCAGCGCCTCGTCAACAAGGTCTTCCAGAGCCAGATCGGCCGAAACATGGAGGTGTACGTTGATGATATGCTCGTCAAGAGCATCCACGGCACCGATCATGTGGCCGACCTCCAAGAGGCCTTCGGCGTATTGAGAAAGCACAACATGCGACTGAACCCGAACAAGTGTGCGTTCGGGGTCTCCTCGGGAAAATTCCTCGGCTTCATGGTAAGCCAACGAGGGATCGAAGCTAATCCCGAGAAGATTAAGGCCATATTAGACATGGCTCCGCCTCGAAACATCAAAGAGGTGCAGAAACTTACCGGTCGGCTCGCCGCTATCGGTCGGTTCCTCTCGAAATCCGGGGAAAAGTGCCTCCCCTTCTTCAAGGCACTCAGGGGGACTAAGGGCTTTGAATGGGGTCAGCCACAGCAGGAATCATTCGAACAGCTGAAGGCCTACTTGGTAAACCCCCCTCTGCTCAGCAAACCGGTCCCGGGCGAGACTCTCTTCGTCTACTTGGCTGCTTCCGAGCAGACCTTGAGCGCGGTCTTAGTAAGGGAGGAGGACCGAACACAAAGGCCAATCTACTACGTGAGCAAGGTGCTTCGGGACGCCGAGCTCCGCTATCCAAGGATAGAGAAGATAGCCTACGCTCTGGTCATGGCGGCGAGAAAGCTTCGGCCGTACTTCCAATCCCATTCGGTGGTTGTCTTGACCGACCAACCCCTAAAGCAGATTCTCTATAAGCCGGAGACCTCGGGCCGGCTGATGAAGTGGTCCATAGAGCTGAGCTAGCATGACATCTCTTACCAACCTCGGACGGCAATTAAGGCGCAAGCTCTCGCCGACTTCATAGTAGAGTCCACTATCCCCGAGGTCGGCCACGTCCCGAAGGGACCTCCCATTTGGACAGTTTTCGTGGACGGATCCTCGTGTAATGAAGGAAGCGGCGCTGGCATCATTCTGAATGGCCCTGACAACTACGTCCTCCAGTACGCGATCCGCATGAGCTTCAAAGCCTCGAACAATGAGGCGGAGTACAAGGCACTCATTGCCGGGCTCGGACTTGCCCGAAGCGCTGGAGCTCGGCGCCTCCGGATTCACAGTGATTCCCAACTAGTTGTGAAGCAGGTCATAGGTTAATATGAAGCCAGAGACGAGCGAATGGCGAAGTACCTCGCCAGGGTCCGGGACCTCATGGGCCGGTTCGAGGAGGCGCTCATTCAACGGGTCCCCCGGGAGGAAAATTCACAGGCCGATGCCCTCTCCAAGTTGGCCTCGTCCTCCCTACAAGGTCTCGAACAGACCGTACTGATTGAAGTCCTCTCTAAGCCGAGCATCGAAGACGAGACACCTGGCTCGGCGGAGTCCATGCCGGTCATGCTGCAGGACAGTTGGATGAAGCCACTGGTAGAATTTTTAAGGGACGGGGTTCTGCCCTCGGATCCCAAGGAAGCACGCCGAGTCATAACTCGGGCCGAATGCTATGTCTTGATCGAGGGCGTCCTATACAAACGCTCTTTCTCTCAAATAGACGGCCGACCGTACCTAAGGTGCCTCTCTCCGGATTAGGCCGAATATGCCCTGCAAGAGCTTCATGAAGGCATCGGAGGGGCACACTCAGGATTTAGGTCCTTGGCCCGGAAAGCTTTGAATTATGGGTACTTCTGGCCGACCCTTCTTCAAGACGCCGAGCGACACGTTCGGCAGTGCAGCTCTTGTCAAAGACACTCCAGCATCCGTCGCCTCCCCCAGGCCAACCTCGCCTCCCTATCAAGTCCGATCCCTTTCGCGATGTGGGGGATGGATTTACTAGGGCCTTTCCCTCCGGCTCCGGGTCAGCTCAAGTTCCTGGTCGTGGCCATCGACTACTTCTCGAAGTGGGTCGAGGCCGAGCCCCTCGCCACTATAACCGAGAAGAAAGTGGTACAGTTCTTCTGGAGGAGCATCATATGCAGGTTCGGCGTCCCCCGAGTCCTTGTGACGGACAACGGGACTCAGTTCACCGGCTCGGCGTTCCGAGCTCTGTGCGACGACCTGGCCATTCAGCAGCGCTTCTCGTCCGTCTCCCACCCTCAGTCGAACGGACAGGTAGAAAATGCTAACCGACAGATCCTCACAGGCATCAAGAAAAGGCTCGACAAAAGTTCCAAGGGTTTATGGGTCGACCAACTCCCCAACGTCCTATGGAACTACCGCACGAGCAAGCGGACCCCCACAGGCGAGTCCCCTTTCAACCTCACCTATGGGTCCGAGGCCGTGATACCTCTGGAGGTCGGAATACCTTTCCCTCGGCTCACAGCCTATGATGAAGCACAGAATGCCAGGGACCTCAGAGCAGATTTGGACTTGATAGACGAGCTGAGGGAAAGGGCGGCGATTCGGCAGCAGAGTTACCGAAGAAGAGTTGAACTAGCGTACAACAAGAAGGTCCGACCTGCCAACCTTAAGCAAGGAGATTTGGTCTTGAGAAAGCTAGCCATATCCTTTCCCAGTCAAAAGAGCAAGCTGGCTCCGAACTGGGAGGGGCCGTACAGGGTCACAAAGGTTGTTCGGCCCGGAACATATCGTCTCGAAGACCTGGAGGGCAGGGAAATTCCGAGGACCTGGAATGTCGACCACCTCCTGAAATACCAGGAGAGCGCCCCGGCGTCTCTCTGAGTAACCGGAGGTGCCGAACCATTCCTCTCCTCCAAGTTGTAACCTATCTTCATGAATTGTACTATGTAAGACGGTTCGCCGTCCATTATCAATAAAGAAAGCTCTCTTCGTACTTATGAATTTATATACTTCTCTCTGCTCTCATCATGTGATTTCTAAATTATAATTTGGACCAATGGTTCGGAGTCCACGTTCGGCTCGACCTCACCTTCTCGGTTCGTCCCCGGACGAGCCAAGGGTAGACCGTCGTTCGGAACTGCTCCCACAACTGTTGAACTAACACCAATGGTTCGGAGTCCAACACTCGGTTCGACTTTACCTCCTCGGCTCGTCCCCGGACGAGCCAGGGGTAGATTGCCGTTCGGAATTGCTCCCACAACTGTTGAACTAACACCAATGGTTCGGAGTCCAACACTCGGTTCGACTTTACCTCCTCGGCTCGTCCCCAGACGAGCCAGGGGTAGATCGCCGTTCGGAATTGCTCCCACAACTGTTGAACTAACACCAATGGTTCGGAGTCCAACACTCGGTTCGACTTTACCTCCTCGGCTCGTCCCCGGACGAGCCAGGGGTAGATCGCCGTTCGGAATTGCTCCCACAACCGTTGAACTAACACCGATGGTTCGGAGTCCAACACTCGGTTCGACTTTACCTCCTCGACTCGTCTCCGGACGAACCAGGGGTAAATCGCCGTTCGGAATTGCTCCGGCAGCCGTCGAACTCCGCGACGATCCCGAAGTCAAACACTTGGTTAAAATCCTGCCCTAAAGATTGCTTTTCGGAAAGCCCCTACGTTGTGGCGAGCGCTCAGCTTACTTCCAGTCCGAGCCCTCCCCCACTTCACAGAAACGGGAGAGGATAAGAAAGGATGGACCATCCCCGGTCGGAATCCGAGCAAGTGCCATTCCGACCCCGTAAACGGAGAAAACTCACTTTCTCCTCAAGAATCGCGCCTGATCTCGATCAGACGGCCCAGATCCCACCGAGGACACTAAACGACAAGATAGTGTTTTCTTGGGAAATGTGCCCGTCTCGAGATGCGCGTCCACATCCGACAGCTCAGATTGCGCCACGTCGCTCGGTACGCCGAGACCCCCTGTTCTCGGTCGGATTCCGAGCAAGTGCCTTTCCGAGCTCGTAAACGGGGAAAACACATTTTCCCCTCCACTCTCGTGCATGATCTCGATCAGACGGCTCAGATCTCGCCACCTGCGCTAAACGACAAGATAGCGTTTTATGGGGAACTGCGCCGCCTCGAGACTCGTGCATACAGTCAACGGTCCAGTCAACGGTTCAACGGGACAGAGCCGCCTAGGGGTTCGTGCCGTGCCTCGTCAAGGTAGCTAAATGACAAATTACCGCACGTACAAGAACCCGTTCGGTTCAACACTCTCGCCGACGAAACCACAACGCCCGGCTCAAGGTCCTCGGCACGACCAACACAATTACAAGCAAGACAAATATGCGGAGCAATGAAAAATATTTTATTAAAACAGCCAGGTTCTAATACAAAGCACATCTGTCCCATAGTTACAAAGTGTTCACAAACAAAGTACAAATGCCGACCTACAACACTTAGCGTTCAAACAGAAATATCTTCACTAGACTGTTCGGCCGACGGTCCATCCTCCTCCGCCGATGGCTCCCCTGCGTCACCCCGGAGCTTCGCTGCCACAGTCTGCAGGTATCGAATCTCCGATAGCAAATCGTCCCGCTCGGCAATGATCTTCGACTGGTTGTGCCGAACACACTTGACCCGGAGAGCGTTGATAAAAGCGGTTCCCGTGCCCTCGTCCCCTCCTGCGGGACTCAGCTCGGCGATCCTATTCTCCAGGCATTGGATTTCGGTTTCTCGAAGGCCGAGGACGGACGTAAGGTGGACCAGCTCACTCTCAGCCCGGCGTAACCCCAACTCGACGCTCCTAGGGCTCAGAACCGCCGTCCCAGAAGTGGCCTCGGATTCGGTGTCATCCTCCGAACGGTCGGAATCCGAGCCGTGGACCGTCACCACCAGCTGAAAAGAAGAGAAAACGGATAACGCAATTTCAATACACTGCCGAAGTCCAACACTTGGAAAAAAATTTCTAAGGAAACTTTCAATATTCGCATTCAGATGCAGTAGTGTTACAGACGGCCGAACCGACCCTACTTAAACAATTAAGTTTTACAACAACCAACGAAAATGAATAACGACAAGGTCAAGGCCTCCTCGGAAGGGGAATGCTTCGGTTTAGGGAAACGTGAGGACGACGAGGCCTACCCTCCGAGCTCGATCCTAAACCCACGAAGCGCGATCCCCCTTCGCTGCTGGCTCTGACTACGGCGCCTGCCGAGGCCCCGCTCGACGAGACGGCCGCGCTGCTCTGTGCGTCGGCCGGACTCCGCCTGGTCATGGGTGAACGTGTCGCAAGTTCGTAAAACGTAATCCCCCTCTCACTCTCTTCGCGGGTGCACGAAGTGCTGCGAACGTTAGCCCTCTCCGGCGCAGGCTTGAGCGATGCGATCTCCTCCTCCAGTTCAATAATCTTGTCTCTCAGAACGTCGTCCTTCGCCGATTTCTTCGGACGAGAAGGTCTTGACGAGCCGGAGGCATTAACACCATCGGCGGCAAGCCAGCGGAAGTGGGTAACCTCGATTCCCCTATCTATCGTGATCCTTCTGAGCCTGTCGACATCGGCCAATAACCTCTTGCGCTCGGCCGATGCCTTCTCCAGCTCGGATGCCAGCTTCTCTGCCTCCGCTGAGCGTTCCTTCTCCGCTAACTCCAAGTGTTGGACCTCTGCCAAAAGGTCGTCATTCCTCTGCTCGACGGCAGTAAGCTCCCCGCGGAGCCGCTCGACTTCTCCCTCGGGACGAGGAGCTTGGGGGTACTTCCGCAGTTGATGCAGCTCGCGACAGTACCTCCGTAGAACTGCCCTCGCCTCCTCCGCCTGGCCGAGCAGGAGAAACCGCCTCTGTCGGCTGTCCGAGAGCTCACGCTTCAATTTGGCCAGCTCCTTCCGAAGGTAGACGAGCTCCGTGACCGGACCGAACATCACCTGAAAAGCGGAGATAAATCCGATGGGACAATACACGGAAACATCTACAACTAGTCATGCGCAAACCCGAGGCTCAACACTTAGATAGATTCTCGCCAAACAAGATATTTTTCATTTCAGAATTAAGGTGAAAAAGTTTTACACTAGCGGTGGCCAGTCCGCAGTTAGGCTTACAAAAGAAAAAAGACAAAAAAAAAGACAACCGAGTCAGGGGTCGACCTTTTTACCGCTCGGGTCCGTCGACCCCCCGGTCTTGTCCTCGCCACCGCCCTCGCCTCCGCCTTCGCTCCAACTCTCCTCCTCGGAGTCCTCCTCCTCCTCGCCCTCGGCCTCGGACTCCCCGGGGCCCTCGACAACTTCCGTCTCTCCCGCAGGTCCGAGCATCCCCTCGGGCACACCCTCCTCCCCTTCTACGGGGTCGTAAAAGTGGTAGGAGGAGGTGTCGAAGCCCGGGTTCCTGGCGGCTATGTGGATCAGCGCTCGACCATAAGCGTCCTCCATGTTCTGGAGCATGTGCTGAGCAGCCTCCTCCTGCACGGCCTTCCTCACCTTCTTCACCTTCTTTAGGTGCTTGGCCCTGATCCTCTCGGCCCTCTTCTGAGCCTTCTCCGCCTCCGACCGAGCGTTGGCCAGGGCCTCCTTCAGCTCGGCGACCTCCTTCTCCAAGGCCTCAAGTTTAGCCGCCGTATCCTTCGTCAGCTGAATGGAGTTGGCCAGCTGCTCCTCCAACCCCTTCACCTCAGCAGCCCTCTTCGTCGAAACGAGCTGCTCGGCATCAAGCTGCTGTGTAGCCTTGACGCGCTCTGCCCTCTCCCGTTCCTTCTCCTGCTCCTTGTTCGCCATCTCCTCGACCAGGAAGTTGAAGTGGTAGAGGGTCTGGAAAAGGACGGCGGATTAAAATCCGAACCCAAATACTTGAGAAAAAAAACTCAAGAAAAGAAAAACCAATGAGGAAGAGCCCGGCCAACTTACCGACATAGTATTCCGAGCAATCTGCATTACGGCGTCCCCTGCCTGCCCGGCCTTCAGGGTCGCTCGGTCCTTCGGGGTCGGCAAGTGCTTCACCGCCTCCATGTAGATGTTGCCGTCGCCCAAGAAGCCATCGACCTTCATCACCTGCCAGTCGGGGACGAAGATCTGTTTGTGACGCTCGGTCAGGATCTTCTCCGCCTCGGCAGTAAGGGGCGGAACTTGGAGGGACAACACCTCCGTCATGCCGAACGTGCCACTCGACGAACCGGGAGCGTCTCCCTTCGGGGTCGGTGTTGGCGCATCCGGGGCAGGCGGGTCGAGGACCGGGACCTCCCCCTGGTCAAGGACCATGACCTTCGGCTGCTCGGCAGCCTTCACGACCGAAGGCTTCTTCGAAGCCCGGCTGTCCTGAGTCCCCGCTGCCGGCCTCTTCTTCTTCGCCTCCTGCTCCGAACGACCCTTCACCATCAGGGCCTTGTAATCCAGCTTCATCGTCTCTGCAAAAGCCGGATGAAAAAACTTAGAAAAATTTTCATGAACTTTAAACAAAGAGTATAAATACCAGAAGCGTACGAGGGTCGATCGGACTGAGACCCCCACGGAACAGATCCTCCTCTGTAATATCTTTCCAGCTCAGCGTTGGCAGGGCGAGGAGCTTCTTCTGGACCTCAGCCTCTTCATCACTCAGCGGCACCTCCTTCTTGGCCCGCTTGGGCAGACCCTCCTTTGCCCAAACCGTCGGTATCACCCACGGCGTCAAGGCTCAGACGAGGAAATACTTTTCCTTCCAATATTTTATCGAGTCCGGATTCTCGATCAGTTTCACGCCCATCCGGGGCGAAAGGTAAAACCTCTGTTCGTCTTTCCTTGGCTGGCAAGGTCGATAGAAACTTCGAAAGAGGAACATACTCGGCTGAGTGCCGACCTCTTGGCATCGAAGGACGAAGGCCATAACGTGCCTCCATGTGTTCGGCATCAGCTGAGCGAGGCTTAAACCGTACCAGACCAGGACTTCAACCACGAACGGGTGGAGGGGAAAGCGGAGCCAGGCAATAAGAGAGTCGACCGGGAAGACGCACACGTCCGATGAGGACTTTGTGTTGGCTCGGAAACCCGGCCCGGGGAGGAGCAGTACATACTCAAGCGGGATCTGGAAGCCCTCTCAGATCAGGCAAAGGTCACCCTCGGTGAGCGACGAGATAGTGTGGTCCACCTCGGTTAGCTCCCTCGGCTCATTCTCCTCCACCAAGGGGGCCGTGCCTTGGGTCACTTTCTCCAAGACATCCTCGGCATAGTCCCGAACACCTCCAACACTCGACAGAACAATTGGCTGCCGACCGAACGCCCCCGCCGTCTTCGGCGTTTCCACTATTGTGACCACGGCCTTACCCTTTCGGGACGCCGCCACGACCTCCTCGGGTTGCTCGGCCATTTTGCCCTCTTTGTCCGGACGAACGACGTCCTGCTCGCTCGGCTCCGCTACTCCCTTCTCTTTATCCCCTCGGCCAACGGCTTGTTCCGAGGCGGGGGTCTCATCCGTGATCTTAACCATTTCTAAGAGAGAAGAGAGAGAGAGACTGACCTTGAAGTGATGTGTACGGTCGGAAAGTTCGCCGGAAACAAGGCACGCTACCGCGACAGCTAGCAACGCCACCAGAGAGCGGAAAACTTCGAATGCAAAGTAAAAACTGAAGAGAGAGAGTAAAAGTGAAAAGTGAAACTAGGTCTAAGGGGGGGGGGTGAAGATTTATGGTAAAATGGAACGTCCTTTGGACTTCCAAGCGACTTTTGGGCCGCTCTCGAAACGTCGCGAAGGCCCAATACAACTCCCTTCTTCACCAAGTCAGCTAGCTCGATGCTTGGGGGTCAGAATCCGAACAATGGGCAATCCGAACCAACGAGCAACAGAGCCCGGTCGGCATCCGAGCAAGCACCTTTCCGAGCCCGCAAACGGAGAAAACGCACTTTCTCCTCAACTTTCGCGCCTGATCTCGATCAGACGGCCCAGATCTCACCGAGAACACTAGACGACAAGATAGTGTTTTCTTGTGAAATGCGCTCGTCTCGAGATGCGTGCCATCATCGAACGGCTCGGAGTACGCCACGTCGCTCGGACGATCGAACCTTCGGACGCCTCACCTACGTCCAGGGAAGCCAGACAAAATTTTGATTCAAAGTTTTAAGGCACCGCCCTCAGCGAGCGCCCCCTAGGTCCCGTGTCTTGGTCGGTATTCCGCCAACCCACGGGCCCCGGTCAAAGACATATCGGCACACCCCCATCTCTAACTCCTCCGGGATGACATCCAACAGGA
This sequence comes from Hemerocallis citrina, assembly GCA_017893485.1. Lineage (NCBI taxonomy): Eukaryota > Viridiplantae > Streptophyta > Magnoliopsida > Asparagales > Asphodelaceae > Hemerocallis > Hemerocallis citrina. The sequence goes on along the minus strand of CM030365.1, from coordinate 4,117,472 downwards.
GCCGGCAGCCCGGAAGGAAGACATAGATGGGAAGGGACCCATCGGCACTCAGAGATCAGGAGAAACGCACCATTCCGAGCTAGTTGGTTGCAACTGGAAGGCTCGGCCTGGAGGAGGACTCTAGCAACCGCGCCTTCACAGTTGCAAACAACGAGCTCAGATGGTCCGGAAAAATTATGGTGAAAGGGCGGCCGCTCGTCCTCCCAAACGAGCTCACCCCTCGGATTCGGACTTGGATCATCACCTCTTCCACCAAGATCTCTGCCTGCCTTGGCACCCACTTCGGAGCAACCAAAGAAAGCAGAAGATCTTGGTGGAAGAACGACCACCCGTCCTTCCGAAGTAGACCAGACCCCGGGTCTGGACTATGGACGTCGCCGCTTCTGTCTTATTCCCTCCCGCTCCTGACATCCCCTTCGGAGCAGTGAGGAACGGGAAAAGAACAAGACAACAGGGCGACCTCCCGTCCCTCCGAAGTGACTCATCCCTCGGATCCAGTCTACGGTCGTCACCACTACAGTCTCGTTCCCCCCCCGCTCCTGACATCCACTTCGGGGCCGTCAGGAACAGAGGGAAAACCAGACAGAAGAGCGACCACCCCTCCGGACCTCAAAGGAAAAGCCACCCAAGGCAGATGCCTCCGAGGTCTGAAACTCAATGTTGATTGCGACTGAAATAACAAGGGGAAGGGAGTACTTATAGCTTAATCTCCAAGAACCAGCCATTATGATCCTCGGAAGTTAAAACGTCACGCATTAATGGAAGGGGTTATCCTTAATGACCTGGGGAAAGTGGAACGCCGCGCAAACCCCAAGGCACCATTAATGCCCTTGGAAGTAGGATCACCTCAGAACAGATTGTGCTACCTCGAGACCCCTTGTCTCCGGACGGATTCCGAGCAAGTGCCTTTCCGAGCTCGTAAACGGAGAAAACTCACCTTCTCCTCAATTTTCGCGCGTGATCTCAATCAGACGGCCCAGATCTCGCCGAGGGCACTACGCGACAAGATAGTGTTTTCTTGAGAAATGTGCCCGTCTCGAGATGCGCGTCGTCATCCGACGGCTCAGATTGCGCCACGTCGCTCGGCATGCCCAGACCCCCTGTCTTCGGTCGGCAGCCGAGCAAGTGCCTTTCCGAGCTCGTAAACGGAGAAAAAAGACACCGAGCTACTACGACCGTTCGATCTCTCAGAAATTCGTGCTCCTCAGGATGAATGGTCCAGATTGCGCCACGTGTGCTAAAAGACAAGATAGCGCTTTCTTGGAAAACGCGCCGCCATCCGATGGCCCAGATTGCACCACGTCGCTCGGAACGCCGAACCCCCTAGTCTCCGGTCGGCTGCCGAGCAAGTGCCAATCCGAGCTCGAAAACGGAGAAAAAAGCTGCCGAGCGATAACAGCCGTCAGATCCTTCCGAAATTCGTGCTCGTCCATGATCAACGGCTCAGATCGAGCCACGTCATTAATCGGTATTTAAATCGTTTTTTATTTATTTTAATCGTTTTATTTATTTAAAAATTGCGAAAAAATTGCTAAAAATTCGGGAAAATTAGCTAAAAATTCTGGAGAATAGTTGGAAATTCGGGGGTACACCTTCGAACCCCGGAGCGAACAATTATTACCCTGAATGTACCGCTAAGACCCCCAAACGATTAGCAAGCACATCGCAAAATTAAATAAATACTTCGAAAAAAATAAATAAAAGGCTGTCAGATACCCGATGCGGCTCAAGAACAGCACATGATGTCAAAAATTACCTCAATACCCCCTTAGAGATTCAAAATCCTCCATTCCGACACCGATACAACTCCACCTGCCACTAAAACAGTTAATCTACTCCTCAAAGTCTGATCACACTCAGTCTTTAGGAGTGGGGGGCTCGTGATATGGCTAAAAATGGGGTTAAATCGGAGCCGTCCAGATTGGACCCGAATCTTGATGCTCGGGGGTAAAATGGTAATTTCACATTCAAGCGAATCCAAGACGGTTACTGAATCTCCTTCTCACAGATCCAATAACCCACGAACGGATCCGCTCCAACTGGGTACGGGTCCCGACCCAAGGCGAACCCAAACCAACAAGGGGCAAATCAGGATCCCTGATTTTGCCAAATCAGCAGCCCTGATTTGCACCCACCGGGAATCAGGGGCTAATTTCCCAAAACAGAATAGGAGAATTTTCCTCCTTGCTGTTAGGCAGGAAATCATGCCCCTAACCGCTCCAACGGCGACTATAAATATCACCCCTCTACCACCAGGACCAGGTTAATGACTTCTTCCCCACTTTTTAGCTCTTTGTTAATCTTTTCTGATTACTGACAAGAGCGTCGGAGGGTGCGTCGCCGGAATCAACCCCGGTGTTTCGCACTTCCTTGCAGGTCGTGACGGGAGCAAGAAGGCCGAGTCAACTGTTCAGGTTGTTCCCGTACTCACAAGTTCTATCTGTTTGCCCCCACACCGAAATCAGCGGCAACAGATTGGCGCCGTCTGTGGGAACACACCACACGAACAGCCTCAGCTATTTCCTCGTCGTCCTCTGCAGCCATGCCTCCGAAGAAAGTCCGATCCAGGGGGTCGAACCGTGTGGTCAATCCAGCCGACCCTACGGAGGAAGCCCCGGTCAACCCTATTCCGCAATCCGATCTCCCTCCGCCAGCCCAGCAGGTTCCACCCCCTTATCCCAGGCAGCAGCCCAATAATGGTCCGTCCGGTCACAACGGTCGGAAGGAAAAGCAACCCCTCAATCCGGGACATGTCTCGGTCCATAATGGGTCCTCGGACTCGATGGCTTCTCATCATCCCGACCTCCGCATCACACTCCTGAACCGCCAGAAGGACGATGACCTCCGCACCCATCTTGACGAGAGGCGGGCCCGAGAGGGAGCCTCCCGCCAGCGTCAGGGTGAGCGGTCCCCACGTCGTCGAGACGGCGGAAGGTCCCCGGACCGAAGAGGCCGAGCGGTGTCCCCCGAGCGCCGAAGGAGGAGGTCCCGCTCCCCCAGGGATCGGCGTCATCCGAGGGACCGGGAAGTGCCTATCAGTCGGGCCGAATTCCTCCAATTTCAGGAGACCGTTATGCAGGCTCTCAACCTTCGGCAGAACGTCCAGAACGCTCAGAGGGCTCCAACGCCCCCGAGGGATCCCAGTCCTCGCCGCCGAACCCAGAGCCCTTCCCCGGCTCCCAGCCGCCAGCAGCGGCAACCGAGCCCTCACCGGTCCCAGGACTACCGGCGCCGCAGTCCACGCTCCCCTTGCAGGTCGCGACGGGAGCAAGAAGGCCGAGTCAACTGTTCAGGTTGTTCCCGTACTCACAAGTTCTATCTGTTTGCCCCCACACCGAAATTAGCGGCAACAATAATCTAAATTTTTTTGTTCTAATATTTGCAGTTATATGATTGTGCATTTGTGCATTAACATGTTTAATTGTTAATGCAGTATTTTATGAATTACCGACTACTTGTTATATTTATTCAATTATTACTGGGCGTCAACTCATTTTGTTGTTAATTATTTTTTTTCAGATTTGTGCATCAATATGAGGTGCTTGGAGAGAATAAAGGATCTGGAAGTTTATATTTCTTGGGAGTAAATTTTCATAGATAGCTTTTAAAGCTGATAAATTGTATTTTTGAAATTAAATTAAATTATTTTATTGAAGTTTTAAGGAGACTCATTTCTTTTAAAAAATAGTTATTTTCTTTTGTAATGGATTAAATATTTTTGTTAGCCATTTGAACTACTTTCTATTGACGAATTTTTTTAGCACGAGATTTGATAAGTATTATGTAGTTATATATTTGCTATCAGTTTTGGGGCGTTACACATGGTGGCTTAAGTGGAAAAGTGCTAATGGTATTTTGTATGACAAACGTACACTATTAAAGTTGTAGGAAAAAAGTTTATAGGATGCGTGTTAGACCAGTAATGATGTATAGAGCAGCGTGTTAGGCAACAAAGAAACAACAAGTCCAAAAAATGAGTGTAGCGGAGATGAGGATGCTAAGATGGTGTGTTAAAAACATGAAGAATAGAATTAGAAACGAGCATATACGAGACATGGTAAATGTAGCTCCTATCCAAAATAAATTAAGAGCAAATCGCCTCATGAGATTTATACATGTCACACGTAGACTTAGTAGTGCCGCCGTTAAAAAGAGTGATTTGATAAGTATTGAAAGTAGAGTTAGGGGTAGGAAAAGACCTAAACTTGGGTGAAAACGATGAGAAAAGATAAGATAACTTGTGGCATTACAGAAGATATTGTGCTAAACAGACCAGAATGAAAAATCAGGATTCATGTAGCAGACCCCTACTACTTGGGAAGTTGTTGTATAACAAATTGGTTTTTTGTTATGTCAGTAGCCTGTCATAGATGTTGCTTATTTTGTTTGGGAGAGGTTCTAAATTTCTCCTTCTCTAACTTTTAGTGGTAAGTTTTATTCTTCATATTTTTTTGGCCGCATTAATTTGTTTTGATTGCTTTTAAGAAAGGGAAATAGTTTGTTGATAGAATGATCATAGTAGTGGCCACTTAAACTCACTCTATGATACTGTTTGTTTTTAGGGTGTGGGGGCAACAGGTGTGAGTTCTTGTAATTTGTATAGTGGAAGTCCTGGTGCGGTACTGGCCCTGGTCCAACCCTGGGTAGCGGGAGCCAGCTCGGAAGTAGGAGTGGTGAGGGAGGGACCGGGTGCTCGGCTCGGATCCAGCAGTTCGGCTCGGATCTGGGGGCTCGGCTCGGTCCTGGGTACCTGCAAACTGCCTAGAAACACCAGGAGAGGTCCCAGCGACAGGCTCTCCAACGATCTAGTCAGTTACTCGGAAAAGTAATAGTAGCTAGGGTTCAGGGGTAGAAAGTTTGATTACCTGCATAGTAAGGAGGGGGTCTGGAAGTTATAGGCAGAGGAAACGGGTCTGAGACCCTGCTGGGCCGGGTCGGACCCGTTTGCTCGCGGGCTTGACGTGGCAGAAGCCCATTTGGCTCTGGGTTGATGTGATGATCAGGAAAGAGTGGGTTTTGAGGAGATCTGACGGCCCAGGAGGGGCCACGTCATTCGACCCATATCAGGAGCCCCCCACTCCTGGAGGGCTGAGTAATCCAGCCATGTAAGAGTGATTTGCCTCTGTAAGACGACCGGAGTGGTGTGTACGGCAAAAAATGTGGTTCGTATTTTCCTGGAAAGGCCAGCAGGGTAGGATGAATAGGATCCTTTTGAAAGTATGAGGGGTGTTGAGAGCCGAAGAGTTGGGGGTCACTTGGCCGAGCATCGAGGGTCGGAAGATGAGCCCCCCTGCTTGTAGTGAAGGCTAAGGGTGGCTCGAGGTTACCACCGAGCGTTGAGCCCCCATTCTTATTGGAAAAGCCATAGGGGCATCGAGAACCAAAAGTAGAGGGGTTGCTTCGCCGAGCATCGAGGGTCGGGAGACGAGCCCCTCTGCTCGTGGTGAAGGCTAGGGGGTGGCTCGTGGTTACCACCGAGTGTCGAGCCCCCACGCTTGTTGGAAAAGCTACGGGGATGCCGAGAGTCGAGTAGGGGGTCGCTTAGCCGAGCGTCGAGGGTCGGGAGACGAGCACCCTTCTTGTGGTGAAAGCTAGGGGTGGCTCGAGGTGGAGCATCGAGCCCCCCACACTTGTTGGAAAAGCTATGGGGGCGTCAAGAGCCGAGTAGGGGGTCGCTTAGCCGAGTGTCGAGGGTCGGAAGACGAGCCCCTCCGCTTGTGGTGAAGGCTAGGGGTGGCTCGAGGTTACCACCGAGCACCGAGCCCCACGCTTGTTGGAAAAGCTATGGGGGCATCGAGAGCCGAGTAGGGGGTCGCTTAGCCGAGCGTCGAGGGTCGGAAGATGATCCCCCCCCCCCCCCCCCCCCCGATTGTGGTGAAGGCTAGGGGTGGCTCGAGGTCACCACCGAGCGCCAAGCCCCCATGCTTACTAAAATACCTATAGGGGCGTTGAGGTTAAAACCAAGCTCCGAGCACCAAAACTTGTTGGAAAAGGTTTGGTGTGGCTCGAGGTTACTACCGAGCGCCGAGCCCCCCATGCTTGTTGGAAAAGCCATGGGGGCATCGAGAGCCGAAAGTAGGGGGCGTCGAGGGTCGGGAGACGAGCCCCTTGCTCGTGGTGAAGGCTAGGGGTGGCTCGAGGTCACTATCGAGTGCCGAGCCCCCATGCTTGCTGGAAAACCTATGGGGCATCGAGGTTACAACCGAGTGCCAAGCCCCAAGACTTGTTGGAAAAGCCTTAGTATGGCTCGAGGTTACGACCGAGCGCCGAGCCCCAAAGACTTGTTGGAGAAGTTCTGGTATGGCTCGAGGTTACCACCAAGCTCCGAGCCCCAAAACTTGTTGGAAAAGCTTTGATGCGAGAGGCTTAGTTTGCTCCTTTGCCGTGGGAGGAAGGAGGAGCGACGAGCTACTGCACCAGTTGACAAGGCCAAGGGTAAAACTAGAATTTGATGTGTCAGGCTGACATCATGGGGGTGAAAATCGAGGCTTCTGAGATTCTAGTGGCTGTTAGATCTTGATGATCAAGATTGGACAATGGAGATTCCTTCGTGGAATTCGAGGAGTCTTTCCCCTCCTATAAGTCCCCCCCTTTATTTCTTCACTTCGCAGTCTCTCTCTTCATAACAGGAATTTCCCTCTCTTTGCTGTCGACGATGACTTTTACGGCGATCTTCTCTTTTTTCGATAATCAGGTTAGTACTTGGAATTACAAAAAGCTGTTTATGCAATATTTGGTAAAATTGCTATAGATTGGGGTCGTGTCATCTTTTCAAAATTTGAACAAAACCACACCCATTTCTTACCTTTCGGTGGGCTTCTCACTCGTGTCTTTGAAGCTTTCGGTATTGATCTCGATTCCGAGACCAATGTCGTTTCACACTATGAGTGTTTTGATCGTGCTAGTTTAGCACGTATGAAGCTTCTTGATCCACCTCCTAGATCAACCCCTAGGTCTCCTCCACTTTCTCAAGCTCCTTTAGGTTCTTCTTCTAGACCTTCTACTTCTGCTAGACCTTCTAGTCCCTCTCTTCCTCAAGCTAACTATGATGATCCACGTACTCTCTATGATTGTGTCAGTTATCTTATGAAACATTCAGAGACTGTGGATACCCAGCTTCACACCCTTGATTCCAAACTTGATCATCTCACTGATCTTTTCCAAACTCAATTTCCACCTCCTTCTCATGCTGTTGATGAAGATTCAGACGAAGACAATTGAAGACTTTTTATTTTTAGCTATTATGTAATTTCAATTTTATTTTGTCTTAATGAACTTCTTTATGTATGAGAACTTTTCTTAGTTTATTTCTATGTTTTAGTAATGAAAAAGAATGTTTATTTTGTGCTTTTTGTTGATGACAAAGGGGGAGAGATATCCTCTTAATTACTATAATTACTATTTTTGATTTCTGTGTATTGAAATTTCTCTGGTCAGTCGACTGGTAACAAGCCTCTCAGTCGACTGCTGCATCTGTGATTATTATTTGTGATTGTGATTTTATTATGTATATTTTTGTCTGATCAGTCGCCTGATACACTGTTAAGTCGACTGATACATACTTTATGATACATTTTTATCTGTATGCATGATGTGTTTTTAATAGGGGGAGCATATCTTTACTATGCTTGTATATTATCTGTTATTATCAGCTATTGTGTTGTCATCATCAAAAAGGGGGAGAATGTTGATTCTTGATTTTGATGATCACAACACACTGCACATGTATCTATGCTAAACTTACAGATACTATACACAAAGGACTTACCTCTATACAGCTGAACAAATGATCAAGCATAAAAGCTCCAAATAAGAGACAATGGCCAAAGCTTCACTCAGAGACTCAAGACTCAAGACAAGACTCAAGACTCAAATCAAGACTCAAGACTCAAGGCTTCAAGCTCAAATGTGTCAAATTGTTGTGTCTTGTAAAACATTGTATTTTACTTTTGTTGAGTCTTAGTCTGATTGTAAAGCCTTGTCACACACACACATGCACTCACAATTTCATAATATGAGTTTTTCAAAAACAACAAAAGAGTCAAAACAGTTTGATATAGTTTAACTGTTGAGTACCAGTCGACTGATACCTCAGGCAGTCGACTGACAGTACAAAACTGTTTAAATTTATTCAAACTCTGACCAGTCGACTCATATGGCAACCCAGTCGACTGTTCGAGTGCTTTTGACCGTTTTCTGTTTTTTCAAAATCGAATTTTCAAAATCAAAAGCTAAAGATCCGTTGGTTGACAGTTGGAATAACTGTCTCCCAACGTCCAGGAGATCAAACTCTATAAATAGAGTTCAGATCTCACTGAAAAGATACTATAAGAACATACTTTTGATCCGAGCACTCTTTGAGAAAATTTAAGTGAAAAGTGAGAAAAAGCCTTCAAGTTTCAAACTCTGTGGTTCTCTACATTCAGTCCAGTATAGCAACGATTTCGCTCTGGACTGGGTATAGAAGTCAACCTTGTTTTTAGCCACGTACAACAACACAACACATCAACAAGGCTATAGGTTGACTGTAAAGTTTTTCTTGTTTTTTTTGCTCTCGGTTGGAGAGTGGTTTTTGACTCTAGGTTGTAGAGTCGGTTTGTTTCACTCTTGGTAGTAGAGTGGGTCTGCTTTCTCTGGTTAAGAGAAAGAACTACGGGTTAGACAAGGTTGTTGTCTTAACGCCGTAGGGTATTCTTGTAAACCTTTTCAAGAATAGTGGAAATCTCAAGTGGGTTGCTTGGGGACTGGACGTAGGTCGGGAGGACCGAACCAGGATATATCTTGTGTACTCTGTGATTGGTTCTCTTGATTTTGCATTTACTTTTGTTTACTTAAGTTCTGTAAAACTTGTCTGGACAGTCGACTCCTTGCACTATCAGTCGACTGATCAGTCTCGTATTAGGTGTACTGTCAGTGTGTCATCAGTCGCCTGCCTTATCTATAAGTCGACTGCACCGAGTTATTGTATTTACTTTATTTTGGTCATATCAGTCGACTGGTTCACAACTAAGTCGACTGTACCGAAGAAAATTTCCGCAGTTTTTTTTATTAACACTATTCACCCTCTAGTGTTTGTTGTCTCGCCTACAGGATCCAACAGTATCGAGGACCGAGCCCCTTAATGTAAGAGGTAAGTCGTGGGTTTTGGCTCGGAGGCACTGCCGAGCGTGGAGCTCTGTTAGCTTGAAAAAGCTAGGGCGTGGCTCGAGGTGAGTGCCGAGGACCGAGCCCCCTTAACGTAAGAGAAAAGTCGTCGGGTTATGGCTCGGAGGCACTGCCAAGCACGGAGCCCTGTTAGTTTGAGAAAGTTAGGGTGTGGCTCGAGTTGAGTGCCGAGAGTCGAGCCCCTTAACGTAAGAGAAAATCGAGTTCCGAGCCCCAAGACTTGTTGGAAAAGCCTAGGTATGGCTCGAGGTTACAACCAAGTGCCGAGCCCTAAGACTTGTTGGAAAAGCCTTGGTATGGCTCGAGGTGAGTGCCGAAGGTCGAGCGCTCTTAACTTGGTGGAAAAAATTAAAAAGGTATAGGAGAAAACATGAAGTTACACTTTGTTATTTACAAAAGAAAATAGCACGTAAGTGTTGATTACAATAGATCGGTTACATAAGTCTAGCCCTCTTCTTCGAGGAGTTTATTGAGGTGCTCTGCATTCCAGGGCCTCTTGATAATCCTGCCCCCCAGGTCTGCGAGTCGGTACGTGCTGGGACGAACCACTTCGAAGACTTTGTAAGGTCCCTCCCAATTAGGCGAGAGTTTTTTCTTTTCTCTGGGGTCGGAGACCGCGAGCTTTTTGAGCACGTGATCACCCTTCTTGATGTCTGCCGGGCGGACCTTCTTGTTGTAGAATTTCTTGATCCTTTGTTGGTATATACTTCTGCAAATGACAGATCTTTCCCTGACCTCGTCGATGAGGTCCAGGTTGGCTCTGAGGTCTGAAGAGCTGTCCTCCTGGCTGAAGGCCATGATCCTCGGCGAAGGGAGGCCGGTCTCAAGAGGGATAGCAGCCTCGGCGCCATAGGTGAGGTTGAAGGGGGATTCGCCAGTGGGGATCCTCTTAGTTGTTCGGTGCGCCCAGAGTACACTTGGTAGCTCATCAACCCATAGTCCCTTTGGCGAATTATCCAGCCGCTTTTTGAGGCCGACTAGGATCCGGCGGTTCGCATTTTCGGCTTGGCCGTTGGACTGAGGGTGGTACACCGATGAGAAGCGTTGGCAAACGCCGATTTCTTTGCAGAACTTTCTAAAGTTTTTACCTGCGAACTGGGTCCCGTTGTCGGTGATGAGTACCTATGGGATCCCGAATCGGCAGATGATGTTCCTCTATAAGAATTGTTGAATCTGATGTTTGGTAATCGTGGCCAGGGGTTCGGCCTCGATCCACTTTGTGAAGTAGTCAATGTCTACCAACAGAAATTTCCTTTAACCAGTAGCTTGTGGGAAGGGGCCGACCAGGTCCATCCCCCACATGGTGAAAGGGGTCGGGCTGGATAGGGATCGGAGGATGGCCTGGGGAAGCCTCTTCACCGACAAAAATCTTTGGCATGGGCCACATCGCTTGACCAGGTCTTGGGAGTCTTGCAATATTGTAGGCTAGTGGTACCCGTGATTTAAGGCCTTTCGGGCGAGTGACCTGCTCCCCATGTGGCATCCGCCGATCCCCTCGTGCAGTTCCTTCAAAGCGTACTTCGCCTCGTCTGTGGTTAGGCAACGGAGGTAGGGCCTACCGTCGGCTGATGTGTATGAGCGATTGAAGAGCATTCCTTCAATTAGATTGAATCTTTTGGAGCAGACCATGCTCCTTCTTGCTTCGGCCCGGTCTTGAGGGAGCTCGCCGTTCGAAAGGAATTTTCGAATGGGTGTCGTCCAACTGTCAGGTTGGAGATCAGTGTTGAGACAGGAGGCTTCAGGGAGGTCGATGCTAGGCTTGAGAAGGACTTCGATCAGAACAGTGCGGTCGAACCCCTCGAAGGATGACGAGGCAAGCTTTGATAATGAATCTGCCTGGGCATTCTGCTATCTGGGGATCTGTTCTTCTGAGTGGTATTCGAAAGACGCCAAGAGGTGATGGACTACCGCCAGATACTGCACCATTCGGAGGTCGCGAGCTTTGTACTCCTCGGTGATCTGGTTGACCACGAGCTGGGAGTTGCTGAAGGCCCTGATGTGTCTGGATCCGGCCTTGTGTGCTAGGGTGAGCCCTGCGATCATAACTTCATACTCCGCCTCGTTGTTTGATGCCAGAAAATTGAGATGCAGAGAATACTGAAGGACGAAATCATCGGACCCTTTCAGAATGACGCCCGCTCCGCTTCCTCCCTCGTAGGATGAGCCGTCGACATAAACCTCCCACATCAGGTCGGTCTCCCATCCATTGGATGGCTCGGGAATGGTACATTCCGTGATAAACTCGACGAGGGCCTGTCCCTTGATGGCTGTCTTGGGTTGGTAGCTGATGTCGTATTGACTCAGCTCGATCGACCATTTGACCAAGCGGCTGGAAGTCTCGGGCTTGTGAAGGACGGCCTTGGGGGGCTGGTCCGTGAGGACCTGAATGGAGTGTGCTTGGAAATAAGGGCAAAGCTTTCGTGCAGCCATCACAAGTGCGTAGGCCACCTTCTCCATTTTAGCGCACCTCGTCTCTGCCGAGAGCAAGACGTTGCTCACGTAGTACAGAGGCTTCTGGACGCCTTCATCTTCCCGAATGAGGACGGCACTGAGGGCATTCTCCGAGGCCGAGAGATATTGTTGTAGTGGTTCGCCTGGTTCGGGCTTACTCAGGAGGGGAGGGATGGTGAGATAGGTTTTTAGTTGTAAGAACGCCTGCTGCTGGGCATTCCCCCACTCGAAGCCTTTGGCTCCCCGGAGAGCCTTGAAGAAAGGGAGTGACTTCTCTCCTGATTTTGAGAGGAAGCGGCCGATTGCCGCCAGCCTCCCCGTTAGGTGCTGAACTTCTTTAATATTTCGGGGAGGGGCCATGTCGATAATGGCCTGGATCTTCTCGGGGTTCACCTCAATGCTGTGCTGGCTGACGACGAACCCGAAGAAATTTCTCGAAGGAGACGCCGAAGGTGCACTTGGCGGGATTGAGCCTCATGTCATGTGCTCGGAGGACGCCAAATGCTTCTTCAAGATCGTTCACATGGTCCTGACCTCGCCGGCTTTTGATGAGCATGTCATCGACGTACACCTCCATGTTGCAACCGATCTAATTTTTGAAGACCCGGTTGACGAGCCTCTGGTAGGTGGCTCCGGCATTTTTGAGCCTGAGGGCATAACCCGGTACTAATACAGACATTGGTCGGTTACGAAAGACATCTTGGCGATGTCGGGTGGGAACATGCGGATTTGGTTGTAGCCTGAAAAGGCATCCATGAATGTCAGCAGCTCGTGACCCGATGTCGCATCGATCAGGGCGTCGATGCTTGGAAGAGGGAAGGGGTCTTTTGTGCACGCCTTGTTGAGGTCTGTGAAGTCAATGCAGACCCTTCAGCTTCCACTGGCCTTCCTCACTATAACAACGTTGGCCAGCCGCTCCAGGGTAGCTGACCTCCTGAATGAAACGAGCGGACAACAGTTTGTCCACCTCAACCTTCAGGGCTTGTTGCCTCTCCAGAGCGAACTTGCGTCGCTTCTGGTGAATGGGTTTGGAGCCCGGGGCGACGCTCAGTCGGTGCATGAAAAGGTCCTCTAAAATCCTAGGCATGTCGGACGGGGTCCAGGCGAAGAGATCGAGGTTGCGGCGGACGCAATCGATCAGGCCTTTCTTCAAGTCTGGGGACAGGGTGCGACTCACACGAAAAATGTTTGGCTTTGTTATCTGCTTTGAACGAGACTTCCTCCAGCTCGTCCGCCGGTTCTGACTCCGGATGGTCCCTCTCGGGAGGGAGTTCAACAGCGTCGAGGGGAAATACACCGCCCCGACCGCTGTCATGTAACATGAACGAGCCGACTCATGGTTGCCTCGAACGACCCCGACCACAAGGTCAGTGGGGAACTTCAGTTTCAGATGGTAGGCCGAGGGGACGGCCTGGAACGAGCAGAGCCCGGGTTGGACGAGGATGGCGTTGTATGCTGCCTTGACGTTGACCACCATGAAATCTATGGACTCGGTTTGAAGGATGGGGGTTGTGCCTGTAATCACATCTAGTGTCACAATCCCCTCAATTTGTATAGGGATGCCAGAAAACCCATGAAGGGTGTAGCCCGCGGGCTTGAGCTTTTCTCGGGGGAGCTTGAGATCCTCAAATGCTTCTAAGAATAGTATATTAATCGAGTTGCCGTTGTCCACCAAGATACGACAGACCTCGAAGTTGGCCTTAACAAGGCTGATGACGAGGGCGTCGCAGTGTGGAAGACGGATGCCTTCGAGGTCTTCTCCTGAGAATGAGACAGGCAGCTTGATGTGAATTTTTGCAAGTGTAAAAAATCGCAACAAGTAGTATAGTTAAGTGAAAAGAGTGTCGAACCCACAATGACTAATTATTTTATTGAGTACCGAAATTTATTAGATGAATTACTATTTGGAGAATCAAAATTTAATAAAGAAACTAACTAAATTAAATTAATCTAAACAACTAACTAAATTAATGAAAAGAGACAGAATAAGAATTTATATTGTTTATTAATTGCAAAATTAATTCTAGGGCTTTTATTTTCACCTAGTTAATCTCACACAATTTATAACTCCATATGAATAAAGAATTTATTTTTCCAAGTTGTACACCAAAATCTCCTAAGTATTCAATGCTTTCTCTCGAACAACACCAAAAATATCTCCAACTAACAATTTGTCATAGTTCATGCACAAATTTAATTAATTGAAGACTCATTAAGTTTTGTGGATCTCTTAACGGTCACATCAATCGCGGTAAATCATCTCTAATTTCGCTCAATCAATGGTGTTTAATTATATAGTTCTAAATCACAAATTACCTCACGGTCTCTCATGATCCAATAAATCATACAATAGTTGGCCAAACGATTGTAAGAATTAAACACAAAAATCAAACACACAACCGTGGAAAAATAGAAAAATAATATGGAATTAAAATTGTATCATCAAAACTAGGCTACACCGAAGCCCTAGAAAAATAAAATTTAGTTCATAACAAATTTGCAACTAACAAATATTGTTCATGGGTTGCATAATAAAATTAGACAAAAAGAAAATATATACAGGAAGAACAATTTTGTAGAAAAAATTGCAAACCAAACGCCTCGAAAAGCGCGTCAGGCGAACACAATCAACAGCTCTTCCTCTCTGTTCTCTGTCCCAGGTCTCCCTCGTTTTTCGCTCCGAGCCACGTCAGTAGAGAGAGACGCCAGCCAGCAGACGAAACGCCATGTCAGTGCCTCGCAAAGCGCACCAAAACCCTGCTGCTTCTCTGCCTTGGTCCACGTGCCCACTGACGTCACCGAGGTTTCGTCCTGGAGTGTGTGACACGCAGCTTCGCCTGCTGCCTCTCTCTTTATGCCTTGAACCGCACTGCGAACACAGAGAGAGACAGAGCTGTCTCTCGCTCAGGTTTTTTTTTTTAATGTGGAGATCAGCTGTCGCTCTCTCTCCTCGTTAAGCGCCTTTTTCTCTTCTTGTCGTCTCTTCTATTTATAGGCACGAAAAGGGTGATTTAGGGTTTACTTTTGCAGAAAACACCCTATTCTTCATTTATTTGTTTCTTCTCTTTCTTTTTTTCTTCAAACACATGTTGCACACACAAAATAAAAACTAAAATTAGGATTTAAAAATAAAAATAAAAATAAAATTAATTAGTTTAAAATTAATTAAACTATCTAAAAATCATATTAGCTCATTTAAACCCTTTTTAAAATGTTTATTGTACTTTCAGCTCAATTTGCAAATAAAATTTATATTTTGCTTTTTACAATGCCAAATTGTAAAATTTAAAATTCAACAAATCAATAAAAATTAATAAATCATTCTGCTTGTTTTGTTTGTTGATTTTTTATTGAAAATCTTCACATTTTGCATCAAAAATTTTATTTCTTCAAAATAATTAATTACTTGAAATCTTATGGAAATAAGATGAATTATAAACAATATGGACGAATGCAAGCAATTTTTGTGGGTAAATGAGTACAAATAATTATATAAAAATTAGACACATCACAGCTACTAGACACGAGGGGAGGGATGGTCTCGGACAGAATTGACCTCTCGAATAAAGGCCGTGCGAGAAGTCTTGGATTCCCCCCCATAGGTCTGCCATGGACGTAGTGTAGGATAGCCTGTCCTCCTGTTTCATCTGGTTCCAGGTCCCGCTATGGCCTGCCGGTTGGCTATCCGAGGAGGAGGCGAAGGCCTCAGACTCCTCGGCTCCCTTCGATCTTTGGGATTGGTCCGGGCGAACTCCATCAGATACCCTCGTTGGATGAGGGCTTCGATTTTGTCTTTGAGGGCTCAGCAATGGTCCTGTGTCGTGCCCGGCGTCTCGGTGGAAGCAGCAGTAGAACCTTTGGTCTCGCTTCTTGCCGTTGTTCATCTGTCAGGGAGGGAAGCAGACAATCCCTTTGTCCTCGATCTCCATCAAGATCGCCGAGATGTTTTGAGTTAGGGGCGTATATCTCTCGAATCGGGGGACCGGGGGGAATCCTTTTAGGACTAGTTGCTTCTTTTGCGAGTCTCTTGAAAGGCTCATCATCATCGACCTTACACTTCCCCTCTGCAGTGGCCTCCTTGGCACCCTCGGGATTGAGGGCCTCCTCGGCCCTGATATACTTCTCGACCCTGTTGAGTAGGTCGGGGAAGTCCACGGGTGGCTTCTTGGCTAAAGAAGCCTTGAGCTGGCCGTGGCAGACATTGTATCGAAAAGCTACGGAGGCGACCCCTGCGTCGAGGGAGGAAACGGACATTGCCTCGGTGGTGAACCTCCGAACGAACTCTCGGAGGGATTCCCCGTCCTTCTGTTTGAGGTCCAGAAGGGAAGAACTCGTCTTCTCAACCTTCTTGCTGGTCACAAAGTGGGCTAGGAAGCCAGCCTCTAGCTGCTCGAAAGAGAAGACCGAGCTGGGGGTAAGTTTGGAGAACCATTCCCAAGCCGGTCCACGGAGAGTAGCAGGCAAGGCACGGTAGAGGAGTAGATCCGCAGCACTATGAATCATCATGAGGGTCTTAAATCTCTCCATGTGATCAGCAGAATCACCCTAGCCATTGTAGGTCTCGAATTGGGGAGGCCTGAAATTCCGAGGGATCTCGGCTTCCAGGATTTGGGGGAAAAAAGGAGGCCTGGTCTATCAATGATCACGACCTGGTGCTGGTCCACCCTCGCCAAGATAGGCAAGGCGGTTCTCCATTTTCTCCAGACGACGAAGGACGACGTCTACCTATTCCTGAGGACGAGCCGATTCGCGGGACTCGCCGGCTCCTGTTCCTGACTGGTGGTCGGAGCTGTGGCGGACCTCGGTAGTCTGGCCGCCTCGGATGGCTTGGAGAATTTCTTTCCTGAAATTCTGGAATTCGACCCTTGTGACGAGGGCTTGCCCTATCGGGTCCTGCAGGGGATCGTGCACCTGGGAAGGCTATCGACGATGGTTCGAGATCGAGTTGGAAGCGGCCTCTCCCCTCTCCGGCTGGCATGCCTATCCGAGATGACGCGGCGCAAATCCGACGCACTTGATGGTCGGGCCGCGCCGTTAACTCGAGGTTGGTTGGAACCCTGTCCATTCGTGCGGCTACGATGTAGGGGGTCTGGATGTCATGCCGATGTGACGGCCCTTCGGGCTTTGGGAGCCATGGGAGGGCTCGGACCCAAGGTGACGACTCTGGCTGAGCTCAGAAGGACGACAGTAGTTAGAAGGAAATTTTCCACAAACGGCGCCAACCTGATGCTGTTTGTTTTTAGGGTGTGGTGTTCAACAGGTGTGAGTTCTTGTAATTTGTATAGTGAAAGTCCTGGTGCGGTACTGGTCCTAGTCCGACCCCGGGTAGCGGGAGCCGGCTCAGAAGTAGGAGCGGTGAGGTTGGGACCGGGTGCTCGGCTCGGATCCAGCAGTTCGGCTCGGATCTGGGGGCTCGGCTCGGTCCTGGGTACCTGCAAACTGCCTAGAAATACTAGGAGAGGTCCCGGCGACAAGCTCTCCAACGATCTAGTCAGTTACTCAGAAAAAGCAACAGTGGCTAGGGTTCAGGGGTAGAAAGTTTGATTACCTGCACAGTGAGGAGGGGGTCTGGAATTTATAGGCAGAGGAAACGGGTCTGAGACCCTGCTGGGCCGGGTCGGACCCGCTTGCTCGCGGGCCTGACGTGGCAGAAGCTCATCTGGCTCTGGGTTGATGTGATGATCAGGGAAGAGCGGGTTTTGAGAAGATCTGACGGCCCAGGAGGGGCCACGTCATTCGACCCATATCACTCTACTTTTGGGAATTTCATATCAGGTCACTATTTTTTAAAACTTTATTTACAGGCAAAAACATGATTCATTAAAATTTGGGAAATCGAGATCCTGAATGTCCATGATTATCGGCTAGGGATTAATTAAATGCTGAATGTACATGAATTTTTGTGTAGTTAGTTAATGGGGATTTTTTTTTTTTTTTTGGTATCGTCGTTGAAGGTTTAGTTGAGGTTAATAACTGTTGCCTAAAAACTAATTAATAGGGAGAGGGTCTCAAGCAGGGCCGGCCCCCACCTTGAGGCCGGTGAGGTGGCCGGTTCGGATCCCCAATTTTTTTTACAATTTTAGCGGCTTTAAATTTATATTTTTCTTATAAATATAGGTATATATATTGCACGCAAAAAAAATTATATTGTAATTATGGGTTCCCGCTCGAGAACTACTCAGGGTTGGCTCTGGTCCCAAGTTCTCTATTTAAGTACAAAGTTTTTAATTTCATTTTATTTTTATGAAACATATACACACACAGATGGACCAATATGCACTCTTTAGTATTAATATTTGTTTATAATTTTATTTTTCCAAATTATATATTTTCCACCCAGCCTGATCAATATTGATGACAACTTAGACTTAACCAGTTAAAGAAGTTGCTGACTACACAAGAGCAACAAAGTCTATCATCCATGTTCTGTATATATTTTGTAATATTGCAAGATAGCGGGGTTTATTTTTTTGAACTATGTAAGAAATGATCTACTTATCTACTTTAGTACTTCGTATGTTATTTTCTGTGAACTTAACAACTGATCATCTTTAAGTGCACCTTTTAATTTGTGTATATATTATCGTAAAGTTCCATCAACTATTCGCGAAACCTAATGTTTCTATTAGTTCATGCGTCTTAAGCTATTACTTCATTTCTATCTAAACATGAGTTTCGTATGCAGTATCTAAAACCCCACTTTCGTGTTAATGCTCCCAACTTCCAAGTTGTTGAAAGTTGTTCTACTCATAATCCCAAGTTCGCCCCTACACATGTGCGGGGTATCTTGCTAGTTTAAAAAAGGGCCAAATCTGTGTGATTAGAGCATCCACAATCGTTTGCTAAAAAATATAACAAAATAACAAATGAAAATAGCAATATGAGAATTTGTCTGCAATGGTGCTTTGTTATAATTTTGCCAATTTTTTTTTTTTTAAAGCGGACGAGACAACATGTCCCGTCTCACTTTAATTTTTAATTTTTTTTAATCTTAATACTACATTAGAATAAGTAAGTTAGTAATTAGTAGTAGTATTAGATTATTAAATTAATAAATAGATAACTGATTAGGCTAATTAAGAGATTAATTAGTAAATTGACCCTAATTAAATGCCCTCAATTCTAGGATGGGAAATGTTGTCCCGTCCAAGCCATTTTGGCTTCAAACGGGACAACATGTCCCGTTTGACGAATTTTCAGATTTTTTTTTCCAGACAATACATGTACCGTCTGATCATTAAAAAAAAAAAAAGGTCAGACGAAACAACTCGTTTCGTCTGATCACATTAAAAAAAAGAAAAAAAAACGGAACGGAATAACATGTTTCGTCCCCTATAATTTGAGAATCACTAGTTCGTTTCTCAAATATGAGAAGCGACTGTAGCGATTTTACCAAAATATGACAAAATAGCAAACGACTGCAGGAGTTCGTTTCTCAAAATATAAGAAAATGGCAAATATAGCAAACGACTGTGGATGCTCTTATAAGAGCATCTGTAGTCGTATGCCATTTACCCAAATTTTTAAAAATTTGGGGGAAATAGTGCTGTGGTCGTTGGCCATTTACCCAAAAATTGGGTTTCGCCGCTACAGTAGTCGGCTATATCTGGCAAATGAAATGGTAATTGCCAAAATATAGCTAACGAAATATAATTTTCCGTCCGTTCGATCGGACGAAAGATTATCCTTCATCGCTTTTTTTGTATCAGACGATAGATTATTTACCGTCCTCGATTTTTTTAATTTTTTTATTAAAAAATGGTCGGACGAGGGATTATTCCCTGTCCGTTCCATTTTTTAAAAAAATAAATCTGAAATGTGCTGGGACAAGTGATGATGCCCCGTCCCATACATTTCTCACCTTATAATTTCTATACAACCACCCTATAGAGTATTTGTATGGGTTAAATGTAGGTTTAAATATTAATTAATTAATAATTAAGAAATAATTAGGATTAAAGTAATATTTTTTTATGAATTAATTAAACTTTAAAAAAAACGTCGAACGAAAAATAATCTTTCGTCTGAGATTATAAAAGTCCAAAAACTCATTTTTGGGCATTCGACGACTGCGGCGCAAAGTCATTTTTTCCATTTCTATTTGCCAAATACCCAAAATTTGGGTCTCCACAACTACAGATGCTCTAACCCGAGTTTTTTTTCCCAAACTAAGTCACTTTTTTAAACTATTTTTCAAACTAAGTCAATTGTCAAACTAATTCCCCGCGTGAGGCACCCTTTGTTCGATAATTAGGTCGTAGTTGGAAAATGCGGCCTCTTCAGAAACTTTTTTTAATGCCGTTATTCCTAACTGCGGTCTCACCTCATTTTGTGAAAGAAATATAAGAAGTTAAGACTTCGAAACTTGGAGCAAAAATTCTAAATAAAAACATTTTAAATTGAGGTCGCAGTCTGCAAGTGCGGCCTTATTTAGACCCTGAGGTCACAGTTAGGAAGTGCAGCATAAAAAAAAGTACTGGATAAGAAGTTGCAATTCCAACAGTGGTCGATGTTGGGAACTGCGGCCTCATCTAACGTTATAGAGAGTGGCCCGCTTAGGAAATTATTTGGCAAGTGGCTTAGATTGAGAAAATATTCCCAAAACACCCAACCCTGACTTGTATCATTTATTATGTGGGTATACATATAGAATAGTTGGGCTTTAAGAAGCGACTTTTGATTTGTCCGGTTCCCCACGGCGGCGCATAAATTTTATTTGAAAATATTAAATAAAATGTTCCCCTAGAAAATGTTAGCATGCAGTGCAATAAAGAATCAAAATCTCAAAATTGCCCAAAACCTGGGTGCTAAAAAATGTCATGTTGCATAACATTTGTTGCCGCTGAATTTGGTGTGGGGGCAATAGATAAAATTTGTGGATTCGCGAGAACTCGAACGGGCCAAATCTGACCTCTTCCGCTGCGGCTGAGCTGGCATCTAACTGATCCTGTTGACCTGCACGAAGTACGAAATACCAGGATGGATCCCGGCGACGCACTCTCCGACGCTCTTGTCAATACTCAGTAAAAGAATATCAAAAGCACTTTAGGTAGGCAAAGAGTGATCAACTTGTAACGGTAGGAGGTAGGGGTATTTATAGTCTCCGAGGGGATCTGCTTTGGGATAAGAACGAATCCCTACTTCCCGGTGTGGTTGGATAGAGACGGTTAGAACCACCTCCTAAGGATGAGGGCGGTTCAAGATTTCTCCCTATCCTCTTGAACTGCCTCTCAACGGGTTGGGACCCGTTCTCAGTTGAATAGATCCGTTTGCGGGTTATTGGATCCAAGAGAAGAGACCCGGTTCCCATTTCGGACCCGTCTGTAGGTGAAATTACCATCTTGCCCCTGCAAACTTTAAGATCCATGCCCAATTTGAATGGTTCCGATTTAACCCCATTTTTAGCCATATCATGAGCCCCTCACTCCCAAAGACTGGGTGTTACAGCCTTTGGGGAATAGTTTTGTTGTCTTAATGGCGTATAGGGCTTTATCGGAGTTCTTAAAGGGGGTTCGAATCTTGTTCGAGGAGTAGCGGTGCTTTTCTGAGCTGGTAACGTGCCCAAGATTGTTTCTAGGCTCTTCTGGATTTTTTTGGAGATTTTCCCTAATTTTTATATTATTTTTTGAATCATTTATTCAATTTTGCAAAGCGACGATCTGTTTTCCGGGAGCATTAATTAATTATTCTAACTTATAATTATTTACCCATGGGCTCAAAGATATATTATTTTTTAGAATTTTTAATCAATTTTCCTAAAATTTTAATCATTTTTTGCAATTTTTAAACATATAATTCGAATTAATAAAATAAAAAAAATAGATTCTATCACCGTATTAATGACGTGGACGAATCTGGGTCGTCGATCGCTCGCTGACGCGGGTTTCTGAGTGATCAGAGGGTGGATCAACACCTGGGTGATGTGGTTGAATCTGGGGCCTTGATCACGCAACGACGAGCATTTCTGGGCGATCAGACGGCTAGGAGAAGAAAGACACTCCCCGTTTTCAGTTCGGAAACACATCTGTTCGGCTAATTGGGCAAACAGTGTGGCGAGCGCACCGAACAGTACGTCGAACGTGACGAACGGTGCGTCGAACGGTATGCCGAGTTTGGCGAACGGTGGGCGAGCGCTGACTAGTCAACGAAATTTTAGGTATTTTCAGCTCGGAAACACGTCTATTCGACATCTGCGGCGGGCTTGGCGAGCGAAGTGTCGAGCTTGGCAAACAAAATGTCGAGCTTGGAAGACATTGACTGGTCAACACAATTTTGGATATTTTCATCTTGGAAACACGTCGGTTCGATATCTGTGGCGAGCTTGGCGAGCGAAGTGTCAAGCTTGGCGAACGAAATGTCGAGCTTGGAAGACGTTGATTGGTCAACGCAATTTTGGGTGTTTTCAGTTCGGAAACATGTCTGTTCGTCATCTGCGGTGAGCTTGGCGAACGAAGTGTCAAGCTTGGCAAACAAAATGTTGAACTTGGAAGACGTTGACTGGTCAACACAATTTTGGGTGTTTTCAGTTCGGAAACACGTCTGTTCGACATCTGCGGTGATCTCGGTGAGCGACATGTCGAGCTTGGCGAACGAAATGTTGAGCTTGGAAGATGTTGACTGGTCAACGCAGTTTTAGGTGTTTTCAGTTAGGAAACACGTCTGTTCGACATCTGCGGCGATCTCGGCAAGCAAAGTGTCGAGCTTGGCGAATGAAATGTCAAACTTGGAAGACGTTGACTGGTCAACACAATTTTGGGTGTTTTCAGCTCGAAAACATGTCTGTTCGACACCTGTAGCGATCTCGGCGAGCGACGTGTCGAGCTTGGCAAATGAAGTGTCGAGCTTGGGAGACGTTGACTGGTCAACACAATTTTGGGTGTTTTCAGCTCGGAAACACGTCTGTTCGACATATGCGGCGAGCTTGGCGAGCAAAGTGTTGAGCTTAGCGAACGAAGTGTTGAGCTTGGAAGATGTTGACTGGTCAACGCAATTTTGGGTGTTTTCGGCTCGGAAATAAGTCTGTTCGACATCTGCGGCGAGCTTAGCGAGCGAAATGTTAAGCTTAGCGAACGAAGTGTCGAGCTTGGAAGACGTTGACTGGTCAACCCAAATTTTAGGTTTTTTTTAAGCTCGGAAACACGTTTTTTCGACATCTACGGCGAGCTTGAAAGACGTTGACTGGTCAACGGCATTTAAGTCGCTTCGAGTTGCTTTCCTTTTGTCGTTTTGCATTTTGACTGCTTAGACTTCCGCACTTTTTGGGCTTCGTAAGAGCCCATTAAGCTTTCCGGCCCAAGCCCACTAAGTTTCACCATAAACTCCACCCCTTCCCTTTTTACCTCACTTTTCATTTTCACCTTGTCTGGGTTTTCTTTCTCTTCAAAGCTTTGAGCGGAGTCACCGGTGATCTTTTCCGTTCTCCGGCATACTTTCCGACCGTGGTTGTCACTTCACAGGTAATTTATTTTAATTTTAAGGAATGTCTACGGTGTCTTCCGGCGAAGAGGCCTCCTCCTTGGGTCAGCCCGAAGTAGCCCCCTGGTCCACTGCTCCTAGGATCGACAAGGGGAAGGGCATCGTTGCCTTGTCCTCTCTGGAATTCGAAGCGGTTGCAGAGGAGGATCTTGTTGTCGAAGAGGACGGCAGAGAGGCGGCTTTTTCTTCGTCAGTGGTGGGAACCGTAATGCAGAAAGACCGAAGGATGGGCGAGTTCGGAAGGTATTCGATCGTCGTGTCAACCCTTAGGGGAATTCGACAGTATGGAGCAGAGGAGCTAAAGCGCGCGGAGCACGGCCTGGCACTATTTTACGAGGAGAACGCGCCAAGGAAACGCACGGAGGCAAACGAGTTCTCAAAGAGTCGGACTTGCGAATCATCCGGATGTGCTTCATGATCCCTCCGAAATTCGATCTCATCGTCCCTGGCCCAGGGATCAGGTCTTACTCTTCGCTTCCCTCCGATATGTGCGTGTTTCCCTTCGACGCCTTCCACACTGGGTTGCGCCTTCCTCTCCACCCCTTCGTAAGGGCGGTGCTGCAATGGTACGGGGTATGCCCAATACAGCTCATGTCGAACATTTGGAGGCACGTCACGGGGTTCGTCTTACATTGCCAGGCCAGAGGGATCGAGCCTAGACTCAATGTGCTTCGCCGTCTATTCAAGATCCACTAAAAGACACGAACGGAGTATCGCTTCTACCTGACTGCTCGGAAGGGCGTTAAGTTGGTCGACAACCCCGACTTCGTGAAGTGCTGGAGAGATAAGTATTTCCACGTTCGGGGTAAGAATCTGTGGGACATTCCCACAATGTGGAGGGATGATGTGCCGAAGCGGGCGAAGATGGAGCCGACCTTGAGCCCTGAGGAGGACGAAATGGTCGACATCCTCTTGGATCGACCTACGATGCACTGGAAGGATATCTCTGAGGAGAGCCTCTTTGGGGGGAGGCCTTAGTCTGATGAACCCTAGTACGAGTTCTTTATGTCGATCGCACTTCTGAACATTTTGACAGTATAAAAATTCTTATCCTGATTTTGCTCTTTCACTGCAGGATCTGCCGATATAGATTTCGACGATATCATGAATAGGTGTTTGGCTCTGAGCGGCAAGCGGGTTGAGGAGAAGAAGAGGAAACGTGCCATCACCCGACCAACACCATCGAAGGCGGTCAGAAGCGAGAGTGTCGTCGCTCTCACTGTTGACTTGGAGGCCGTGCCTGCTTCAGTTGTTTAACTGGAAAAAGAACTTGGCCTTTTGACCATGCTCACTCTTTAGGCTCTGCCTCGCACGGCGGTGGCTGAGGTCATGCTGACGAACGAGCTAAAGAGGATCTTTGTACCGGATTGGCAGGTCCTAAAGCACGAAGGGGGACTCGACGAGCTACATGGACGTTGTTCACAACTTAGCCACGCCCAAGGATAGGGCATCGATGGAGCACGGGACCGTGGACAACTCTGCTTTAGAGATCGCCAAGGCGCAAATGACGGTAAGCTCTAAATGTGAGGTTATTCGCTCGACTCTTGTTCTCCTTGTTCGCTCGACTCTTACACTGCTTGTTTTCTCATAGGCGATCTGCCACTTCAGCCACTTGATGAGGCGAGTGGCAGAGCAGAAGAAAGAGCTGAAGGCTCTACAGGACCGGGAGAGAATTAAGCGGTCGAAGGCTAAAAGAAAGTTAAAGGCGGCCGCGCTTTTGGCAGAGGCGCAAGCCATCCAGATCAAGCTTCTGGAGGAGGCATTGGCGAAGTCGAAAGAGTCCGCCACCTTGGAGAAGGAAGTGTTGGATCCTGAAGTCGAGACAACAAACACTAGAGAGGGGGTGAATAGTGTTAATAAAAAAATTGCGGAAATTTTCTCGGCACAGTCGACTTGGTTGAGAACCAGTCGACTGAAATGACCAAAATAAAGTAAATATAATATCTTGGTATAGTCGACTTATAGATAAGCCAGGTGACTGAAGACACAATGAAAATACAACAACAAATGGCACTGACCAGTCGATTGATAGTGCAAGGAGTCGACTGTCCAGAAACTTTTTGCAGAACTTAAATAAACAAGAGTAAATGCAAACACAAGACAATCAATCACAGAGTACACAAGATATATCCTGGTTCGGTCCTCCCGACCTACATCCAGTCCCCAAGCAACCCACTTGAGATTTCCACTATTCTTGAAAAAGATTACAAGAATACCCTACGGCATTACGACAACAACCTTGTCTAACCCGTAGTCCTTTCTCTCAACCAGAGAAAGCCGACCCACTCTACTACCAAGAGTGAAACAAAACCGACTCTACAACCTAGAGTCAAAAACACTCTCCAACCGAGAGCAAGAGAACAAGAAATACTTTACAGTCAACCTATAGCCTTGTTGGTGTATGTGTTGATGCACGTGGCTAATAAACAGGTCGACTTCTATACTCAGTCCAGAGCGAATTCGTTGCTATACTGGACTGAGTGTAGAGAACCAAAGAGTACGATCTTGAAAGCTTTATTTCTCAAAAATCACTTAGAATTTTTTTCTCACAAAGAGTGCTCGGATTTTCAAAGAGAATTCTGTTCAAAAATGTTGTAGATCTTTTCAGTGAGATCTGAACTCTACTTATAGAGTTTGATCTCCTGGACGTTGGGAGACAGTTACTCCAACTGTCAACCAACGGATCTAAGCTTTTGAGTTTGAAAATTTCGATTTTGAAAAACAGAAAACGGTCAAAAGCTCTCGAATAGTCGACTGGGTTGCCATGTGAGTCGACTGATCAGAGTTTGAATAAATTTAAACAGTTTTGTACTATCAGTCGACTGGCATAAGCTTAAGTCGACTGGTACTCAAAAGTTAAATTTCTTCAAACTGTTTTGACTCTTTTTGGGGGGTTTTAAGAGACACACATTATGAAATTTTGAGTGTGTGTGTGTGTGTGACAAGGCTTTACATCAGACTAAGACTCAACAAAAAATAAGATACAATATTTTTACAAGACACTACAATTTGACATAATTGAGCTAAAGTCTTGAGTCTTGAGTCTTGTCTTGAGTGAAGTCTTGGATCTGTATCCTTTGAGCTTGTGCATTTGTTCAGCTGAAATAGTCTTTTGCAGTACAACCTGAAATGTTAGCTGTATAACATAGACACATGTTGCACTGTGTTGTGATCATCAAAATCAAGAATCAACATTCTCCCCCTTTTTGATGATGACAACACAATAGCTGATAATAACAGATAATATACAAGCATAGTAAAGACATGCTCCCCCTTTTAAAAACACAAAATGCATTGTCTTAAAAAATGTAACATGTATCAGTCGACTTATCAAAAATGGCAGGCGAATGATCAGGAAATCATACTTAGAAAAATCATAAGCGGAAAATGCAGTAGCAGCAGTCGACTGAGATGCCTTTGGGCAGTCGACTGACCAGAGAGTTTTCCACTACCCAGAAATAGAACAAAGTTAACAAATGAGAGGAAATCAAAACATAAATAACACGGATATAACACAGATATAACACAGATATCAAATATCTCTCCCCCTTTGTTATCATCAAAAAGCACAAAATAACAATCTTTTGCATTAAAAAGGAAACTTAATATAAAGTCTTATACAGAAATAAGTGCATTAAGAAAGAAAATTACATAATAGAAAAGAAAATAAAAAGTCTTCAATCTTCTTCATCGGAGTCTTCATCGTCATCTTGAGAAGGAGGATGAAATTGAGAGTTGAAGAGATG
This sequence comes from Hemerocallis citrina, assembly GCA_017893485.1. Classification (NCBI taxonomy): domain Eukaryota; kingdom Viridiplantae; phylum Streptophyta; class Magnoliopsida; order Asparagales; family Asphodelaceae; genus Hemerocallis; species Hemerocallis citrina. Next base: position 4,090,635 of record CM030365.1, on the reverse strand, counting down.
AGTGAGGTTGTCAAGCTTAGAATCAATGTGGTCTAGTTTGGAATCTAGGTTATGAAGTTGGGTATCTACAGTGGCTGAATGCTTCATTAGATAGGAAACACAGTCATATAAAGTACGAGGATCATCGTAGTTGGCTTGAAGAGGTGGATCAGAAGAGGTAGAGGGTCTAGAGGGTCTAGAAGTAGAACCTAAAGGAGCTTGAGAAAGAGGAGGAGATCTAGGGGGTGATCTAGAAGGAGCATCAAGAAGTTTCATTCGTGCCAAACTAGCACGATCGAAACACTCATAACGAGTAACAACATTGGTCTCGGAATCGAGATCAACACTAAAAGCTATAAAGACTCTAGTAAGAAGACCTCCAAAAGGTAGAAAGTGAGTGTGGTCTTGATTAAGTTTAGAAAAGATGACTTGACCCCAATTAACAGCAATTTTACCAAAAATTGCATACATAGCTTTTTGTAATTCTATAGAATATTGGTCATAACTACCCTTTTTGGGAAGGATGTTATAGGCTAATATTCTACCTACAAGCTTAGCAATTGGTTTAATATTTTTGCTTGTCATTGGAGGGTCATGATTGGGTAAGAAAATTTTAGATAGAATAGAAGCATCATCTAAAAGAATTTCATCAAGAGGGAATCCCCCATCATCAATACCCAATATTTGATTGATCCTAGTCGGTGTGAGTGTCATTTTGACATTCTTCACAGACGAACGGATTACTACATCCCCATCGTGTTTTTGTACAACTCTCATATTTGTGTAAAACAAATATATGAGTTGGGGATAATAATTGGGTTGGTTTGATAAAGAGAGAAAATCATAAAGACTACTATTTTGGAATAAGGAAATGAGATTGAAACGATCAAGGTCATTGAAGTTAACAAATCTTCCAGGGAAGATTGTAATGGTACAAAAGAGGTACCATCGATCAATGAGATCGGGACTCAAGAGATATTGAGTGTAGTCTTGAGATGAAGAACTACCCTCATGAGATCTTTTAGATCTTTTAGGAGCCATGAAAAGAGAGGGGAAAGGATTTTACCTAAGAAAAAAAAAGATTAGACCAGGGGCAAGCACCAGCAGCACTGTGAGAGTCGACCACTTTCTTCTTCACAAACTAGGGTTTGGAAGTTTGGGTGAAAATTTTGAGATCGGTAAGGGTGAGAAAACGGCTGGTAAAGGGGTTTTAACTGCGAATAAACGGCTGAGATCAAAGAGAGAAGAAATCGACGGTAGAGATTAGAGATCACGGGTGAAAAGAGAGGTGAATTCCATCTCAAAAGACGCGATGAATAGTCGCTGAAGACGATTGAGCTCGCGACAGTCGACTGGTAGGGTATATCAGTCGACTGAGTCGAGAAAAAAAATAAAAATTTTATGTCTACTAATCCGTCTACTGGTATAGAAACCAGGCGACTGGTCAGAAAAAAAATTGATAAGTTTAAGGACCAGTACAGTCGACTTACTCAAGAATACAGTCGACTTAACAGAAACAATTTTTAGCAAATATCAATAAAATCACAAATTCCAAGTTCTCTCCTTAATTTAATGAAAGTATCTTCTTTAAGGGGCTTGGTAAATATATCTGCTACTTGTTTATCAGTAGAGATAAAGTCTAAAGATATATCTCCTTTTAAAACATGATCACGTAGAAAATGATGTCAAATATCAATATGTTTCGTACGTGAATGTTGAATCGGATTTTTAGATAAATTAATTGCACTGGTATTATCACACATAATTGAGGGTTTCTCAAATGAAATACCATAATCTAATAAGGTTTGTTTCATCCATAAAATTTGTGCACATGCCAAACTTGCAGCGATATACTCAGCTTCTGTAGTTGATAGGGATACGGAGTTTTGCTTTTTACTGCACCAAGATACTAGGGAATGTCCCAAAAAGTGACATGTACCACTAGTACTCTTGCGATTAGTTTTGCTTCCAGCAAAATCGGCATTGCTATATGACAAAAGTTGAAAATTATCGGTGCGTGGATAAAATAAACCATATTCAGATGTGCCTTTAATATATCTTAAAATTCGTTTCACTGTTTTTAAATGAGACTCTTTAGGACTAGATTGATATCTAGCACATAAATATACGCTGAACATAATATCTGGTCTACTTGCAGTAATATATAAGAGTGAACCAATCATACCTCGATAGAGTTTTTGATCAACACTCTTACCTAATAAATCTTTGTCAAGAGTAGTAGTAGTAGCCATAGGTGTGGATTTACTACTAGTACTATCCATGTTAAAACGTTTGAGTAGTTCCTTTGCATATTTACCTTGATTGATAAATATGCCATGTGAGGACTGTTTAATTTGAAGTCCAAGGAAATAATTGAGTTCACCCATGTGACTCATCTCAAATTCATTTTTCATGGTATTAGCAAATTCTTGACATAGATTATTATTAGTAGAACCAAAAATTATATCATCAACATATATTTGTATGATTAGGATATCATTCTCAACTCTTTTGATAAACAATGTAGTGTCTACTTTACCTATTTCAAATCCTGTTTCTAAAAGAAAAGTTTTTAGACGATCATACCAAGCACGAGGTGCTTGTTTAAGACCGTATAAAGCCTTTTTCAATTTATAAACATGATCTGGAAATTGTTCATGTTCAAAACCTGGTGGTTGTTTAACATAAACATTTTCCTTAATAAGCCCATTAAGAAAGGCACTTTTCACATCCATTTGATAAAGTATAAAATTCATGAAACAAGCAAAAGATAATAAAATACGAATAGATTCTAGTCTAGCAACAGGAGCATATGTTTCATCAAAATCTATACCTTCTTCTTGATTATACCCTTGAGCAACTAATCTAGCCTTGTTCCTTACAACTTGTCCTGATTCATCTAACTTATTTTTGAATACCCATTTGGTACCAATAATAGTCTGATCAGGAGGTCTAGGAACTAAATCCCATACATCATTTCTTATAAATTGGTTTAGTTCATCTTGCATGGTATTCATCCAATATTCATTCTCACAAGCTTCTTGTATATTTTTCGGTTCAAAATCTGACAAGAATGCTGTATGAGAGATCATATTAACATGTGAACGTGTCTGAATACCATGGGAGATGTCACCAATTATTAAGTCATGAGGATGATCTTTAACTTCAACAAATGACTTTGGTAAAGTTGAAGATATCACAATCGGATCAGTCGACTTGACTTGTTCTTCAGTCGACTACTTTACTTCAGTCGACTGGTAGACCTTATCAGTCGACTTATCAGTCAGATTAGTTTATTCTAAGGATTTAATCACATTATCTAAAGGTGATAAATCAGTTTCATCATCTTTATTTAAGGTTGATGAAGGTAAAGATTCATCGAATGTAACATGCATTGATTCTTCAATAGTCATTGTAGACTTATCGAAAATTCTATATGCTTTACTCCTATTTGAGTATCATAAAAAGATACCCTCATTAGATCTAGGATCAAATTTGTCTAAATTATCTTTTGTGTTTAGAATAAAACACTTACAACCAAATGTCTTAAAGTAAGAAACTTTAGGAATTTTATTAAAAAATAACTCATAACAAGTCTTCTTTAGCTTAGGTCTTATAAGAATTCTATTTAAAACATAACAAGCTGTAGCAACAGCTTCAGCCCAAAAATGCTTTGGTAAATTGCTTTCAATAAGCATAGTACGTGCGCATTCTTGCAAAGTCCTATTTTTTCTTTCAACCACTCCATTTTGTGGTGAAGCTCTAGGAAATACAAATGAATGTGTTATACCATTCTTGTTGCAATATTCTGTAAATGTTTTATTTTCAAATTCTCCACCATGATCACTTCTAATAGTGACTATGGTTAAAGATCTTTGATTTTGAACACGTTTACAAAAATGTGCAAATTCATCAAAAGCATCATTTTTATGTTTTAAAAAGAATGTCCAAGTGAATCTTGAAAAATCATCTACTAAAACAAACACATATCTACTTTTATTTAAAGAAGCAACTCTAGTAGGGCCAAATAAATCCATATGAATTAATTCTAGCGGCCTACTAGTAGAAATTACTTCTTTTGTTTTAAAAGTGGATTTGATTTGTTTTCCTAGTTGACATGCATCACATAACTTATCCTTTTTAAAGGATAGTTTTGGCAGTCCTTTAACTAGGTTATATTTAGATAATTTTGAGAGATTTTTCATGTTCACATGTCCAAATCTTCTATGCCATAGCCAAGATTCATTGTTAGAGGCTATTAAACAAATGTCATTTGAAAAATCAATTGCATTCAAACACAATTCATAAATATTATTTTTACGAAACCCTTGAAAAACAACATTTTGCATAGTAGAATCATAAATCAAGCATGCATCTTTTTCAAAAACTATTTTATATCCTTTATCACATAATTGACTAATGCTTAAAAGATTATGCTTTAAACCACTAACCAATAACACATTTTCTATAGTTGGGTTAGAAGTTTTACCGACCATGCCAATACCTATGACTTTGCCTTTGTTGTTATCTCCAAAGGTGACGGTTCCTCCATCTATGCTTTGAATGGTGGATAGTAGGTTGGCATGTCCTGTCATGTGTTTTGAACATCCGCTGTCTAATATCCAGCGTTCTTTCTTGGGTACCTATAAAAAATTTAAGGTAAATATGGTACCCTTTTTATTGGGTCCAAAACACATTAGTTTGGGGGAAACTAAACCCATGAAGAGTTTGATCTTCCTCCATAAGCAAGAATATAATAAGTAGAATTACACACATTTAACAAATATGAGTTAATATAAGCAATTTTATCATTCTGATTTAGACTGACTGGAACCCATACTAACTTGTTCTGTCCAGTCGACTTAACAGTGTCCTTCAGTCGACTGTTAGTGTACATCAGTCGACTGGTTGATACACTAGGTCGACTTACAAGAGGTTTTGATCTCGTTGAATAAGATCCAATTTCTCTGGACAGACGACTGGTTGTATGGTTCAGTCGACTTAACCGAACGGTAGTCTTGCTTTTATCACTAGAATTAACAACCTTAGGCTTTTCAAAGAAATCATACAACTTGTGTGTAACACTAGAAATAGATGCTGATTTATTCTTACTAGTGGTTACAACAGAAGATTCTTTTACAAAAGATTTTTTAAAACCAAGTCCATATTTTTGACTAGATGTAACTTGATGATGAAGCATATCATTTAAATTCTCTTTGCCTTTGTTAAACTTAGATACGTTCTTTGAAATCTCTTCATAATTCTTTTTGAGAGTTTCAAGATCAGTATCTAAACTTGCAATGCGAGAATTTAAGGATTTTACTTCCTTATCAAGGTTAAGATTTTCTTGATTGAGTGATTGATTCACTTTCTCAAGATTCTTAACTCTAATCTTTTCTTTTTTTAACTCTTGGAATATTTCATTAAAAGCATCAAGAAGATCTTCGGAATCATAATCATTACTTACATGTTCTTGTGCAGCCATGAAACACACATTTGCCACTTCGTTATTTTCATCTGTTTCTTCTTCGGAAGATGAATCACTATCATCCCATGTAGCTTGATAGGCCTTCTTGTTCTTGGCAAATTTGTTCTTTGAGTATTTGTCCTTCTTGAAGTTGGATGATTTTCCCTTGTTCTTTGCATTTTCTAAGGGACAATCCTTCTTCATGTGACCTATTTTATTGCACCTGAAACATGTAGGAGGATCATTAGAATCTTTAACTTTAGAATGAAACTTACCCTTCTTTAAGAACTTCTTGAATCTCCGAGTGAACATTGCTATCTCTTCTTCATCTTCTTCCTCATCTTCTGAGTCTGTCATGGCTTTAAAAGCCAATGATTTCTTCTTTGCTTGGTGTGATTCTGTATCTTTCTTTCGATCTTCAAGTTGGACTTCATATGCCATGAGATTGCCAACAAGATTCTCGAGAGAAAGTTGTGACAAGTCATTCGCTTCCTCTATTGCTTTGGTTTTCTTCACCCATTCTGGAGTGAGTGCACGTAGGACTTTTCTAACCATCTCTGCTTGAGTGTAAGTCTTTCCAAGCGCCACAAGAGAGTTTGTGATGTCTGTAAATCTGGTGATCATCTCGGACACAGTCTCATTGTCCTTCATTCTGAACATCTCAAACCTGTGGACAAGAACAGAAATTTTAGACTCTTTTACTTTATTCGTTCCTTCATGTGTTACCTCGAGTGTATGCCAAATTTGATGTGCGGTTGTAGCATTGGATACACGGTTGAATTCTTCCTTTGTGAGTGCACAAAATAAGGCATTCATTGTTTTGGCATTGTTCATAGTCTGATTCTTTTGATCATCATTCCATTGTGCATATGGAATGGTAGGGGCAGTGTATTCCGTCTCTGTCATTTGCCATATCTCATAGTTGATTGATTGGAGGTAGATTCTTATTCGGCACTTCCAATAATTGTAGTTCGTTCCATCAAATAGTGGTGGCCGTTGTGTAGATTGGCCTTCATGGTACTGATTTGTATTTGAGGTAGTTGCCATAGCCTGTAACCTTGCTCTGATACCAAGTGTTGGATCCTGAAGGCGAGACAACAAACACTAGAGGGGGGGTGAATAGTGTTAATAAAAAAACTACGGAAATTTTCTCGGCACAGTCGACTTGGTTGAGAACCAGTCGACTGAAATGACCAAAATAAAGTAAATATAATATCTTGGTATAGTCGACTTATAGATAAGCCAGGTGACTGAAGACACAATGAAAATACAACAACAAATGGCACTGACCAGTCGACTGATAGTGCAAGGAGTCGACTGTCCAGAAACTTTTTGCAGAACTTAAATAAACAAGAGTAAATGCAAACACAAGACAATCAATCACAGAGTGCACAAGATATATTCTGGTTCGGTCCTCCCGACCTACATCCAGTCCCCAAGCAACCCACTTGAGATTTCCACTATTCTTGAAAAAGATTACAAGAATACCCTACGGCGTTACGACAACAACCTTGTCTAACCCGTAGTCCTTTCTCTCAACCAGAGAAAGCCGACCCACTCTACTACCAAGAGTGAAACAAAACTGACTCTACAACCTAGAGTCAAAAACACTCTCCAACCGAGAGCAAGAGAACAAGAAATACTTTACAGTCAACCTATAGCCTTGTTGGTGTATGTGTTGATGCACGTGGCTAATAAACAGGTCGACTTCTATACTCAGTCCAGAGCGAATTCGTTGCTATACTGGACTGAGTGTAGAGAACCAAAGAGTACGATCTTGAAAGCTTTATTTCTCAAAAATCACTTAGAATTTTTTTCTCACAAAGAGTGCTCGGATTTTCAAAGAGAATTCTGTTCAAAAATGTTGTAGATCTTTTCAGTGAGATCTGAACTCTACTTATAGAGTTTGATCTCCTGGACGTTGGGAGACAGTTACTCCAACTGTCAACCAACGGATCTAAGCTTTTGAGTTTGAAAATTTCGATTTTGAAAAACAGAAAACGGTCAAAAGCTCTCGAACAGTCGACTGGGTTGCCATGTGAGTCGACTGATCAGAGTTTGAATAAATTTAAACAGTTTTGTACTATCAGTCGATTGGCATAAGCTTAAGTCGACTGGTACTCAAAAGTTAAATTTCTTCAAACTGTTTTGACTCTTTTTGGGGGTTTTTAAGAGACACACATTATGAAATTTTGAGTGTGTGTGTGTGTGTGACAAGGCTTTACATCAGACTAAGACTCAACAAAAAATAAGATACAATGTTTTTACAAGACACTACAATTTGACATAATTGAGCTAAAGTCTTGAGTCTTGAGTCTTGTCTTGAGTGAAGTCTTGGATCTGTATCCTTTGAGCTTGTGCATTTGTTCAGCTGAAATAGTCTTTTGTAGTACAACCTGAAATGTTAGCTGTATAACATAGACACATGTTGCACTGTGTTGTGATCATCAAAATCAAGAATCAACAGGAAGAGGCGGCTCGGGAGAGAGCTGCAGAGAGGGAGAAGGCCGCCTTCGAGAGGGACATAGCCATACGAGAGGCCAAGGCCGCGGCGGAGAAGGAGGCCATCGGCTACCTAGAGAAAAATATGCAAAAGGCCTACGCTAAGGCCCTGAAGGATGTCGGTGAATGTCTCCCCGGCTTCGACTGTTCAGGGTACTTCTTATTCCCTAACGACGAGGAGGAGCGAACATAGATCGAGGGAGGAGATAACACTGACGGCGAGCAGGCCATAGTGACAGACCCCCCGCTGGCGATGGCACCACCATCAGGGACAGCTGAGGGGGGTGGACACGAACTAGCACTCGTGGTGGATCCATCCGCCGAGGTGGATACTCAACTTCCTTAGTTTCTTCTTTGTATTTTAGTCATAGATTTTTGCCTGGGACCTTTTGTAGTGATGCCTAATAGCGGATTGACCACCGCTTTTTGTAGTAGTGGATTTTAATAAAAATTGACTAAGTGTTGAGCTTGAGTTATGTTTCGCATGTGAGCTATCCCTGTAGGAGCTTCTTAAACTTAGTATCGTCATGTCCTTGCCTTTTCAGATCGCCAAAGCGTATCAAATGGTCAAAGCATCTCAGATGGTTGAGGTGGCTGAAGTATCTCGCCTCCGTTTGAATCTAGGAGTTGCTAGGTTAGCCCTTACTCGAAGTTGAGAGAGGCTCTTCAAGTCCGAGTTGGAACTTGACTATCTTAAGCTGACGTTGGCCCATCGCACCTCAGAGTTGAAACGCTAACAGAGAAGGCTTGCAAAGTTTCCCTTGAAGGGGAGGAGACGAGTCTCTCGATGGCCTTTAACCAAGGCTTGAGGCTCATGTTCCTTCGTTAGTCTTTGTTCGAAGTCAGAGCTGAGAGAGATGGGCTGAAGAATGTGGTACTCGAGAAGAGCCTGGAAGCGTGCAGCTTCGGAGGATCATCACCGAGGCTTCTCGTATGGGTAGTTCGAGTCGGATGCCTCGTCTGAAGATTAGGGTAACGGACGACTCGCTGAAGGAACAAGTCATTGAGTTAGAGGCGGAGAATCATTGGCTACGACGTCTTTCTGAGGGGAGCAACGTCAGAACTACCTCTTGCCCCCAAGGTGAATATTCCCAAGGGAGGTCATTCCATGAGCTGGCATTATGCTCACCCCCTGTCTCGAGGCGCCCAAGGGATGTGCAGAGCGGAGTGGCCGGCTCATCGAGCGGAGCCTCTGTCGGTGCAACGCTTAGACTCTTAGGTATCAGAGACTCAACTCGACTCGCCGGTTTGGAGACCTCCACGGATGTACTGTCGCAGCAACATGGTGTTCGCCGGCCTCGTCTATCACTTAAGAGAAGCATTCCACTCCCTAGGATGGGTTAAAGTAGCTCTGTAATTTTGTAATCTTTGTTTCACAAGTTTTGTATCTCGATGTAAAGACGAGTTGTTGGTCTGTAGTAACACTTGTGCCTCAAACTTTAATGAGATAGTATTTGTTTCTTGAACTTGTGTTTTGTTAGCGTTTGTGATTGCCAACAGTTGTAGGAGCAATTTCGAATGGTGATCTGCTTTGTACTCGCATAAAAGCAAGTAGTTGAAGTGGAGTCGAGCCAAGTGTTGCACTCCAACCGTGTCGTTTAGAAAATATCAACAGCTGTAGGAGCAATTCCGAATGGTGATCCGCTTCGTACACACTTAAAAGCAAGTAGTTGAAGCGGAGTCGAACCAAGTGTTGGACTCCAAGTGTGTCATTTAGAAAATATCAACAGCTGTAGGAGCAATTCCGAATGGTGATCCGCTTCGTTCTCGCTTAGAAGTAAGTAGTCGAAGCGGAGTCGAACCAAGTGTTAGACTCGAAGCGTGTCGTTTGAAAATTTTCAGCAGCTGTAGGAGCAATTCCGAATGGTGAACCACTTCGTACTAGCTTAAAAGCAAGTATTTGAAGCGGAGTCGAACCAAGTGTTGGACTCCGAACGTACCATTTTAATGCAAAATTTTTTGTAAGTACAATTAGACTGCTCAAAAATAGCGAACTTGCGGGGATAGGTTGCTTTTATTGAAAATAGTTAGGCGGCTGCTTCTAAGTTGCGAGCCACCTTTACACTTTGATAAGGAAAATACAAAAAAACTTTGAAATGTTTTATGGAGCGCTCTTGGAGAAGTTGCTTAGAGCGGTGTTCAGACACCCTCTTGGTACTTCATCAAGTGCTTTGCGTTCCATGTCCTCTGTATTCTCTTGCCCCCCCAGGTCTTCGAGTTGATACGCGCCTGGGCGAATAACTCTGGAGACCTTATATGGACCTTTCCAATTAGGTTCTAGCTTGCCCTTCTTGCTCGGAAGATAGATTGATAGCTTCCGGAGTACTAGATCTCCCTCTTTGAGATTAACAGGGTGTACTCTTTTGTTGTAGGGTTGCATTATCCTACGCCGGTAGGTCTCTTGTCAGATGGATGCTCTTTCGCAGACCTTGTTTATGAGATCCAAGCTGTTGCGAAGCTATTCGCATTCTGCTCTTCTCTGTAGGCAATCAATCTGGGTGAGGGTAGGCCAACCTCCAGGGGGATGATGGCTTCGGAGCCATACGTAAGGTTGAAGGGAGACTCCCCCGTCGGAGTCCTCTTTGTGGTGCAATAGTTCCAAAGCACGTTGGGCAACCGTTCGACCCATAGTCCATTGGTGGACTTGTCGCGCCTCTTCTTCAGACCGAATAGTGGTGCATTAAGAGCTCCTCAGAGATCCCATGCATATCGGCCGTGGTCTAGGAGAAGAGATTGCAGTTCTCCCTTATGCATTGGAAAATTTCTTCCTTGACGGAGGGGGAAAGTGCCTTGCCGACCCGGAACGTCTTGGTGGTGTCTTCCTCTGAGAAAGCCACTTCTTCTAGTTCGTCCACTGGCTCGGAGATGGTCTGGCTACTCTCCGATGGGAGTTCGAGGGCTTTTAGGGAGAGGACCGGGCCTCCCATCGAAGTCATATAACACTTGTGAGCCGCCTCCTAACCCCCTCTCACTTCTCCCACCCCTATGGGAGTGGGGAACTTCATCTTCATGTGATAAGCCGAAGGGATGGCCTGGAGTGCGGCAAGACCTGGTCAACCCAGGATAACATTGTAGGCGGCCTTCACATCCACCACCATGAAATCCATCGGCACCGTGCGGGTCACCAAGCTTTTGCCAATAGTGATGTCGAGAGTTATAACTCCCTCAATCGTCATCGGTACCCCGGTGAATCCATGAAGGGTGTAGCCAGCTGGCTTGAGCCGGTCCCTTGACAGCTGGAGGCCCTTGAACGCCTCCAAGAAGAGAATGTTGACCGAACTGCCATTGTCCACCAAGACCCAACGTACATCGAAGTTGTCCATTCGGAGGTTAATGACGAGGGCGTTGCAGTGGGGCGTGTGGACGCCCTCCAAGTCTCTATCGGAGAACGTGACAGGGACTCCGAGGCCCTTGGGGAAAGGATGGCTCTGCACGGAGTTCATTTCCCTAACAAAGGCTTTTTGGGAGGAGTTAGAATCTCTCTCCCATTGGGCCTCCGTGTATAAGGTGCAAGATGGCCTCTACTTCGAGATCCGAGGCCTCCGCGTGCTGTTCTGTTAGCCTATTAGCCTCCCTGGGCAGTGGAGGCGGATCAGCTTTGTCCCTTCTTACGAACCGAGCGAGCTGCCTCCTCTGGATGAGGACTTCGATCTCGTCCTTCAGGGCCCGACAGTCGTCTGTGTCGTGCCCATGGTCCCGGTGTAAGCAACACCACTTATCCCGATTTCTCTTCTTCTCGGGGTGTTTATCTTTGGAGATAGGATACCTTCGTTCCCAATCTCCATCAGGATGGCGGAGACACTCGCATTGAGTGGAGTGAACTTTTCGAAGCAGGGGAGAGGGCGCCGCTGACCTCTGTTATCCTTTTGGAGCTTCTTAGCTCCTTCTTCCTCAGCAGTCTTCCGTTTGTTCCTGGAAGACGACCCCTTAGAGTGGGGCGAATGAGAGCCTCTTCAGCTCGGATGTACTTCTCGCTCCTGAGGAGAAGCTCGGAGAAGTCTTGAGGAGGCTTCTTGGCTAGGGATGCCCTGAGGTCGGGGTTGATGACATTGAATTGGAAAGCAGCCAAAGCTACTGACTGATCCAGGGAGGCGATGAACCTGGCTTCTGCAGTGAACCGCTTGACATAATCCCTCAGCCGTTCGCCCTTCTTTTGGCTGAGGAAGTGCAGTGAGGTTCTCATCTTCTCGAAGCGGCGTCTGCTTACAAAATATGTAAGGAAGAGGCCTTCGAACTGGTCGAAGGAGAAAATGGATGCCGGTGCAAGTCGAGAATACCACTCCCGGGCCGGCCCCTTGAGTGTGGTCAGGAAGGTCTTGCAGAGGAGGGCATCGGAAGCATGATGGATCATCATGAGAGTTTTGAAACTCTTAATGTGATCAGTGGGGTCCGACTCCCCGGTGTAGGACTCGAAGTGAGGAGGCTTGAAGTTATCAGGAACGGGTGCCTCCATGATAGTGCGGGAGAAAGGGGGCCTGCTCGAACGAAGGTTCCTCGCCCGTTGCTCTTCATCTCTGTCCAGCTGGCCGAGGCGCCTCTCCATCGCGTGGAGACGGTGGTAGACCGAGTCCTCCCTTCGGTCGTACCTCACTGAGCCCCGAGACTCGTCCTCACGTAGAGGAGGGCTGGGACTGCGGCGGTGTTAGCTCTGAGTAGGTCGTGGACTGATAGAACGATGGGGATGGCTCGGAGCTGGCCGAGAACTGAGAGAGAGACGGCGATGGTTCAGAGCCGACCGCGGACTTCGAGAGCGGTGGTGATGATCAGTAGAGGGGCGGTGATGGCTGGGAGCCGGCTGAGGACTGGGAGCTCGTTGGGCGTTGATGGGGGTGGCGTTAAGCACCCGAAGGACTGCCTCCTGGAATTGTTGGAATTCTGCCCTCATGACGGGGGCCTCCTGCTCCCGTTGGGCTCGATGTGCAGGATGGCCAGCCGGGGAGCGGCTTCTTCTTTGGCGATGTTGGGGTAACTCTCTCCATCTCCTAGGAGAGTTGGACCCTCTGCGATCTGCCCTGCGGGGGAACCGGTCCCTCTGATGCTCCCGGCGAGGGTTCCTTTCACGAGTCCGCCTCTCATCCAAGTGGGCTCGAAGATCTGGATCGCTTTACCGGTTATTGAGAACCTCGCACAGATCTTCTGAGTTGGAGGGCTGTGAGAGGCCATGGAGTCTGTGGAAGGGTTGTGCACAGAGACGTGGACCTGGTGCATGGGTTGCTTCTGACGGCTCAGTCGAGAGGGTTCCCCTACGGCCACTTGGGGCCTGAGGGGCTGCTACACCGATTGAGGAACTGGTTGTTCGAGCTGCGAGGCCGGTTGGATGGGCGGAGGGAGGCCCTCCGGAGGAGGAGGAGGAGGAAGAGTGGAGGTTGTTCTATGGTTGGAGGTTGAGGACTTCCTTTTGGGAGGCATAGCTAGGAGTATCTTTGGTTGAAGGAGGAGGGTCGGATAGCTTATTCGAGATGTTCCCACAGACGGCACCAATTTGTTGCTGCTGAATCTGGTGTGGGGGCAATAGATAGAATTTGTGGATTTGCGAGAACTTGAACGGGCCAAATCTGACCTCTTCCGCTGCGATTGAGCTGACGTCTAGCTGCTTCCGTTGACCTGCACGAAGTACGAAACACTGGGATGGATCCCGGCAATGCACCCTCCGACGCTCTTGTTAATACTCAGTAAATGAATATCAAAAGAACTTTAGGTAGACAAAGAGTGATCACCTTGTAACGGTAGAAGGTAGGGGGTATTTATAGTTGCCGAGGGGATCTGCTTCGGGATAAGAATGAATTCCTACTTCACGGTGTGGCTGGATAGAGGCGGTTAGAACCACCTCCTAAGGATGAGGGCGGTTCAAGATTTCTCCTTATTCTCTTGAACTGCCTCCCGACGGTTTGGGACCCGTTCTTAGTTGAATAGATCCGTTCGCGGGTTATTGGGTCCAAGAGAAGAGACCCGGTTCCCATTTCGAACCCGTCTATAGATGAAATTACCATCTTGCCCCTACAAACTTTAAGATCCGTGCCCAATTTGAATGGTTCCGATTTAACCCCATTTTTAGCCATATCAACATTATTTATGCACATATACATATAGAATAATTTTTATGGTAAGGTGCAGTTATCTCCAATTAATCACTCTTAAAACCCAGCTTAATCCGTAATAATTAAAATGATAAACACCCTATAAATAATGTAATTAACTTGCTAATCCAATAACTACCGCCTCTGCCTCGCCGTCATCATTTTTTTTACATTACTAAGGGCATCCACAGTCGTGACTGCCAAAAAATGGCAAAATGCATATTTACATATAACATATTTAGCATTTGCTGCAGTCGTCGAATGCTATATTTTAGCAATTTATAATAAAGAAATATAATACGGACTTTGAAGATCCGTCGGAGGGCGAAATGCATATAAAATAAATTATTTAATAATTATTTTCGTTAGATGGATCTTGAAGATCGGTCGGAAGGAAAAAAAACAAAAAAAAAAACAAAAAAGGGACAGACGGACTTCGAAGGTCCGTCCGTGATTAGCGAGATATGCACTCACTGAAACATAAAAAAAAAATTAATTACCCAAGGGTATGTAGAAGACAGGCTATAGGCAATGAGATTAGCGTGATTAGCGAGACATGCTATAGGTATATGCACTCACTGAAACATATGATTTTTTTTTAATTACCCAAGGAACGGAACTTCTAGTTCCGTCCGAATATCGCACAAAGGACGGACAAATCTTGAAGATCGGTCCAAGGGGAGGGGTATTTTTTGAGGTTTTTTTATACGAAATATTATTTTTCTATTAAGCGACGGACTGTCTAGCTCTGTCTGAGAAATAAAAATTTATTTTTTTTAATGGGACGGATCTTAAAGATCTGTCTTGTATAATATGCATTTTTCTTATATCTGCTCTCATATATAGCCATCTACTGTTGCGAAATCGTCAAAAAATGCATAAATAGCAAATGACTGCAGTGTTTCATTTGCTGTAAAATGCATAAAGTGGATAAATAGCAAACGACTGTGGATGCTCTAAGCCACCTTTTGAAACTGTTTGAAAAGACAGAACACAAGTCAAACTCTTTTCATTAGTGAGTTAGTTATTGCCACGTCAGCAGCGGCATTTGCTATTTAAGGTTGTTAATGGGAATAGCGGCCACTTCTATTAAAAAAAAAATTGAATTTTTTTTAGGTGCTACTATTCCATCAGCGGCTACAGTATATATGAAGTCTTTATCTCAAGCATAATGAGATAGTTGATATTCCAGAGATGGAAGAAAAAAAAATAACGCTAAGGTCGATGTTCCCATTAGCAGCCTTAGTATAAGTTTTTTTTTCCCAAAAAATTTAAGGCCGCTACTGGGAACAATGACCTAAGTATAATTTTTTTTCTTCTCCAGACTTACTCTCTAGAATGACAAAGAGTTTCAATATGATTGAAATAAGGTCTTTATTTCCATCAGCGACTCCAAATGTATTGTAGCCACTGATGGGAATAGTGGCACCCAAAAAAAATTTAATTCTTTTATAGAAGTGGCCGTTATTTCCATTAGCGACCTTAGAAAGGCCAAGGCCGATGATAGGAATTTCAGACGTTGCTGATATGGCAACATCTAGCTCACTAATGAAAATAGTTTTGGAAGTGTCATACTTTCGCAAATAGTATCAAAAGGTGGCTTAGTTGGGTAAAAAAGTCGCCACCATTTCAGCTTCAATCTCGGCCTCAGAAAAAAGAACAATACCTCGAGTTGACAAAGTGTTCGAAATATTTGACTTTTGAAGAAGGAGAACCCATAAACCCATCAAAAGGATGATAAGAGCAGCTTTAGTCGTTTGCTAATTTCCCTTCTTTTTTTTTCCAAAATTTGGCAAAAAAACCTCTGCAGTCGTTTGCCAAATTGCCATATTTTGGGTCGATGAGAAACAATGCGGCAAATGGCAATTGTCATATTATATTGTCTGCTATTTTTTAATTTAAAAAAATAGCACAAATGACAATTGCCATATTATATCGTCCGCTATTTTTAAAAAAGAAAATATTTGAACGGCCAAAACATCTTGTTTCGTCTGATTAAATAATTTTTTAAGATTTCAACGGACGTTCAAATGAAAACAATAAGGGACATATGGAGATGTTCTGTCCCTTACATATTTTTTTAATCCCCTCCTCCCAAACACCAAACACTGCCCCTCTCCACTCCCTCCCTCCACGTAGGGATGGCAATCGGGTCGGGTCGACCCGCGACCCACACGCTCTGACCCGGCCCTCTTTGATCCGGTTCGGGTTCGGGTTGACCCCGCTAACCTAACCAGGTCGACTCAAGTCACAAATTAATCGAATCCAACCTATCAAACCCGTTGACTAGTCAAACCCGCCCGGTAACCGCTCGCCAAACCGCAGGTTTGGAACCGTTCGACCTGCGCGAGTCGAACGGCTCCATTTTTGGCAGTCGACCGTTGTGGGTTTTTTTTTTTTTTTTTTTTGGGTGGGGGAGGGGGGGGGGGGGGGTAATTGGATTTTTTGGAGGTTTTTCCTATAAAAATCCCCTAACTTCAATCATTTCCCCCCCACATTTTACTCTTAATCTCTCTATTACTACTAAATATAATCAATTTCATTCAACAAAGAAGCAAACAACAAAGAAGTGAACAATTTCGATCGTATCGAATTAGTGTTGATTCAACACTCTCAACTACGTTTACTACAAAATCTCTCAACAAAGACTCTCTCTCTCTCTCTCTCTCTCTCTCTCTCTCTCTCTCTCCCTCTCTCTCTCTCTCTCTCTATATATATATATATATATATATATATATATATATATATATATGACTATATGACTACGTCTACTATACTTGTCAATCGACTACCGGACTACGTCTACTTCTATTATTATTTTCTCTCTCAGTATTGAAATTTTTAAACTCCCTCAACTCTTTATTTTTTTTGTAGTTCTAATTTTGTTTTGTCATATTTGATTGTTGGTTTTTCGATTCTCTCTATCTCTCAACCCTCAGATTCTTTTTTAGATTTTTTTAACATATCCCCACTTCTAATATTGTTTTTATTTTTTCACATACACTACTAAAACACTAGAATTCGTTTTGTTACATACACTACTACGACAAAGAATTTATGATGTCTAGATCACGAGGTACCGGCCGTAGCCAAAGTGGATAAGATTCCACTAGTTCTTCTCATCGGCCTCCAACAATCCCACAATTAGAACCCGAATATAAACTCATGCTAAACATAAGTTCTCACGATGTTCCTACACACGAAATAGAACAAATGCATGATATTGAGACACAAACACAACAAACCGAATCCACACAACCCACTAGTAGTATAAAAACTAGAGGGGACACTAGTGACTGGCACAAATTTTATGATTTTATTCCCGACGAGGCGAATACTAGTATAGGACATAAGATTTTGTAAAAATTGTAGCAAGAGTTACAAATGAAAGAAGGGTGAGGGAAATGGTACAATTAAACGACACATTTTAAATGTACACCCCGCACTAGTACAAGACCAACAAGGCCAACAAAAAATCAACTCTAGGACCAGACGTATAGATAGCCACCCCTATGACCCCGAAAATGTTCGTCGGGAAATGACCAAACTAGTTATTAAAGATAAACTAAAATTTTCCTATTCCGATAGTAGGAATGTAGTCTTTTAACCAAAATACACTAAATCCACATTTTAGAAGAATTCCTAAAAACACACTCAAGTCTGATTATTTTAAACTTTACAACAAAATGTTAGACGTTTTAATTGCACTCTTGTATTCTTTAACTTGTAGAGTATCGTTAACTACCGATTATTGGAAAGGTTGTAACGATATTCCGATGATGGACATAACTTGTTATTGGATCGATAGTGATTGGATGATTCAAAAGAGAATCATATCACTTGCCATTTTGTCGTATCCCCATAGTGGTATGGTTATTGCAATACGTATTTTAGAAGTTTGTGATTTATATCATATTCGTGATAAAAAATTTACTATTAGTTTTGATAATGCATCTAACAACAATGCTTTGATTAGTACATTAAAAAAATAATTAGCTCCTCCATGTAATGAAATTTTTCATGTTAGATGTGTGTGTCATATTTTAAATATATATGTACAAGATGCATTGAAAGTGGCCAATTCATATATAATTGCAATTAGAAATTGTGTATATTTTATTGCTCTGAGTGGTACTATGTTTCAAGAATTTAAAGAATGGTGTAAACTTAGGAACATACATTTTAAAAAAAGTTCTAGAGATGTTAAACATCGAGGGAACTCTACTTTCGATTTACTAAATGTTGTTACTCAATACAAAGATATTTTAAACAATTTTTGTCTTGCCAAAAACATGAAAAATTATCAAATGACTCCCCAATCATGGCATTTTGACAAATCTTTGTTACGATTTTTGGAATATTTTAAAACCACAACTGTAAAGTTTTCTACATCTTATGATTCTACTTCTAGTAGTATTTTTATTTCAATAATTAATGTGATGCAAAATTTTCAAGACATGATTTCGAACGAATAATTAGCCATATTGTTGTCCCCGCTTATACAAAAATTTTGAAGTATTTTAATCATCCTCCTATGTTGTATTGTATTGCTACTGTTATGGATCCGCATACCAAATTAGCAGGTACGAGGAGTTTGATTGAAATATGTTTTACTTTACTTGGAGATGATTCTGAATATGACTGTAATAATTTTTTAACTAGCTTTGAATCGACATTGAATAACTTGTATGATTGTTATGATAGAACTTTTGCATCTAGTAGTTCAACTAGTATAGTTACTTCTTCTTCTTCTACTTCTCTTGGTAAGGGCAAGAGTACATTAAAAGATGTCATTGCTAACTTACTTGCTCGTATTCAACCAAAAATATCTAAGACTAATGCACCTAATGAATTAAATTGGTATAATCAACAAGATAGTGAGAGTTCTAGTACTAAGATTGAAGTGCTACAGTGGTGGAAAGAACATGAAAATCTTTTTCCTATTCTTTCACATATGGCTAGAGATCTACTAACTCCTCTTGTCTCCACAGTTGCTTCAGAAAGTATTTTTTCTACAAGTGGCAGGATTCTAACAGATTACAGGAAATGGCTGAAGCTGGATTCGTTGGAGATGCTCGTGTGCACCGAAGATTCGATGAAGGCTGAAGATATGACTCAAGGAAAAAAAAGCATGTACATCAACAAGTGGAAGTAACTCGCCTGAAGTCCAACGACGAGATTAAGAATTTAGGGCGATGAGATTCTGGGTTTAGGTTAAATAGATGTGCACGACAGTAGTCCAATGCCATCTCTTCCATCTAACTCAATGCTATCTCAAACTCTAGATTCTGATTATCCCCTCAAACATATAAATGTAATTCAAGAAATATTGGATGTTCGTTATGAGTTTCTATTACTTGTATTAGTATGTTAAAAACTTGTAAAAAATTCGTACTAGTTGAAATGAATAATATATGCATTTTTTCACTCATATACAGTTATACTTGTTGTAATTATTATTATTTTATTTTTGTAAGTGACGTTAATATATATGTTCCGTTGTGCACTAGGCCTTCATGTGCACTCGACCTTCTCGCCTTCGTATCGACGATCCAAACCGTTCACATTGACCTACACATATAAATTAGTCTAAATATGTAAAATCAAATTATTTGAAATTTATTTACCCATCCATCATGTGACTATAAAAAACGCTGATTTTCAGCCATACAATTTTGTAACACTTCAATGGATGGGCAAATGAATTTCAAATTATTTGATTTTACATATTTAGACTAATTTATATGTATAGATCAACGCGAACGGTTCAGATCGTCGATACGAAGGCGGGAAGGCCGAGTGCATACGGAGGCCTAGTGCACAACGGAACATTACTCTCTCTCTCTCTCTCTCTCTCTCTCTATATATATATATATATATATATATATATATATATATATATATATATATATATAGACACACACACACACACACACACACACACACACACACACAGAGTGAGCCTCATATAGAGTACGAGAAAATTTTCCTCATACAAAGTGATTATACTCACTTGATGGGGCCCTTATAGAAGATCCACTCCGTCAATCATGTTTATCATGCTAATAGATGTATGTGTAGAAAAAATCAAGTGCTTTGGAGATTATTCACCCATGCTTCATGTGTTTGAAGAATGAATGATTTCAACAGTAATACAAATTGAACCACAAATTGGATCCACATGATGCATGGGTGAAGGACTTCCAAACCACTTGATTTTTTCTACACATACATCCATTGGCATGATAAACATGATGGACAGAGTGGATCTTCCATAAGGGCCCCACCAAGTGAGTATAATCACTTTGTATGAGAAAAAATTTCTTATACAAATAAGAGGCTCACATTATATATATATATATAAATTTCTTATACAAATAAGAGGCTCACATTATATATATATATATATATATATATATATATATATATATATTAACCGGGCCAACCCGCGACCCAATCCGACTCGAAACGAGTTCGACCCGAATAGGTTTGCAAGTCGACCAGGTCGAAAATTTGGATTTCGAACCCGGCCCGGTTAACTTGCCAACCTGACCCGGGCCCGCCCGAATATCGGGCCGACCCGAGAGGGTTCAACCCGACCCGGCCGAACGACTTGATTGCCACCCCTACCTCTACGTTACCCCTACCCCACTCCTCAATGGCAATCTTGTAAATGTTTTTTTAATAGAATGTTGAGTGACGTCCCACATTTTTCTTTTAAAAAGAAAGCCAAACTGTAGGAATGAAACACGATTTTTCTTTTGAAAATGCCAAATTATGGAAATAACAACTAGAGCGTTTCATCCTAATTATCAATTGCCAATTGCCAAATTTGGCAATGAATGACTAGAGATGCTCTAAGCCCTCCACTTTACAATAAAATAAATTCTCACCTTCCAAGAAATCAATCCGAGAAATTAATGCTGGACGTTGAAGAGCACCCAAAAGTAGCTAAAACCCTCTAAAATTTTGTAAAAATGGCTAGGAATATATGGAAATAAAATCCCAAAAATGCAGAAAGAAAGAAAGAGAAGCGTCGGGTTGGGAGGTTGCGATCTGGAAGGAAGTGAGGGAAGAAGAGGAAAGGGGTAGTTTTAGTAAATAAATGGGAAAATTTTATTATAAACCCCTCAATGACTCCAATTATTTTTATGCCCTTATAGCTCTATTTTTTATAATGAAACCCGCTCCACCGAATAAATAAATAAATTAAAGAATATATATATAATAAAATTGTATGTTGCATAATAATAATAATAACAATAATATCTAATAGCAATAAAAGAAATACAAACGACTATTTTGAAATTATAAAATAAAGCGGTGTAACACATGTGGTGGACGAGGTGGCGATTGCGGTGAATTCGCAGCTTGGTTTGTTTGGGGAATCTGTCGAACACTTGGTGGGTCGTTGGATGTTGCAGAAGAACCAACAAGAAATGAAGAGGTGGAAGTGGTGGTAGCAGCAGGAGTCGCAGTCGCAATAAGTAGTAGTAGAGGTAGTCGTAGTTGTCCCGAACTAAAATCATCAAAAGCATAAGGATCTCGGATTGCAGGTGGGCATTGGAATAAGGAGGGGCTGCGGTTGAGTAGCTGGTGTAGGAAGAGAGCGAGTTGGTGGTGTCTGAAGAGGGTGAATAGGTGGTATGAGAAGGTGAGCAGATGTAGTTATCGAGGGTGATTGAAGTGGACTTTGAAGAGGGGAAATATGGAGGGGATGATGTTGCCGCTGATCGGAAAAGAAGGGAAGATCTAGGGCTAGGGTTTGAGTAGTTTGGGGGTTTTGAAATCGGAGACAGATGGAGGGGATGCGGGTTCTCCTTGGGGGGGGGGGGGGGGGTGTGGAGTGATGGATGGTGCCGTCTTGGATGAGAGCAAGGAGGGAGAGGTAACAGTTGTAGGATAACTATATCCATATTTTTTTCTTTTGCAGTTCAAGATACTTTGTACCTAAACTTGTTACGGTATAGTGATTCTGCTTTAACATCATCAAATTTTGACCATATTGATTGTTATACTCATGCTTCGATCTGCTATCTTTCTGTCTTACTTCTTAACTTCATTTTCATTTTGTAATGTTATGAAAATATACTTTACAACAACTCTTTATTTTTTTTTAATTATTAAAATATACTTTACATAAAATAGGGGAATAAGGTACTAAGCCTTTTTAAATTAAAGAGTAATGCTACATCCACTACCAATTTCACTATATTTCTCTTCACTACCTTAGGTGGCACACTCCAATAGATAGGGAAAGATAAAGTAGGTGGGGGAACTCTCCAATATAAATATGCCACATAAGGTAGTGAAGAAAATGGTAGTATGCCACCTAAGGTAGTGCAGAAAATGGTAGTGAAATTGGTGGGGGCTAAAGCATTACTCTAAATTAAATAAACTAACCTTGTTAAGCATAGGAGTATAATTGGAAAAAATCAAGCCAAAATCAAGAAAAAAAGATAACGTGGTATCACTCATATGGAATTGGACGGAGTATAGCAATCCACACCTAAGACATTTTTTTTTTTGATGAAAAGGATAAAGTCTTCGACTCCAGCCAAGCAATCAATAATATAATCAAAATCAGTACAAGCGGAGGCTTTACGAGACGTAAAACACAGAACTACCGACACTTTAATGAGAAAGCACCAAAGCCCGAAGGCCAAGTCAAAAACTACAGATACTAAGACAAATATAATCCCAAAAAGCAACAAACTGGAGGATGGCGCCAGGACTTCAGGAGATAGTAGGACGGTAGGGCTGCTCCCTTCCAAATACGCTCCCAACCGCAACCCCTTGAGTCAAACACTGCGATGGGGAGGCACGACAGGAGACAAATAGAACGGCCTCAGGAGAACGAACCCGTTAACATCATTCAGGCCAAACTGTAGTCCCTGCGGCAAGGAAGGATCAGAGTGAGGCACCCATCCCTCAAGCGGACACCACGTAATAATAACAAAGCAATAAATCATCATGCTAGAATGACCAACAACGAAATAAATAGGTAACCAGGTAGTCAGCTAATATGCCACCCTATCCAAACTGAGGCCATCGAGACAGCCAAACAAAACGGCAACACAAATAATGCCACAAAGAGAATAGCTACATATAACATTAATAAAGCAGCCCTGAAATACACCTGGGCTAAAAACTAAGTTATCCATTAGAATGGACAACAATCAAAACAAGACAAGAAGGTTGGAGAAAATCCACCCAACCACAATTACCCAGGTGCACCAAAGAGAATAGCACCATAACACCTGCAACATACAAGCATAAATACACGGGAGGACAGCAGCAACAAAAACAGGAAGAGGACCAGCGGGATGGGAAAATAGAACCAAATTCAACCACAAACTTTCCTCCTAGTACATAGGAGCGACAATGTGTAAACCAGATATACCAAAAGGACCAGCATCAAAAGAGAGACACCGAGAGGGAGACAGCACCAGAAGATAGAGTTAAAACTCCAAACTCCTCAAACCTGCAGCAGTAAGAAATAGGCCGTAAATAAATGTAGTGACGATTAAATAGCGTTAAGGTTTCGGAGACACCAAACAGAGTCGACCAGTCTATGACTGCTTAGGGCTTCTCTAGCTTCGGGTTTTAACGCCGAAGACCCGAAATTGAACAGAAACATGAAATCATCAATAATACAGGAGATATTAGAGGCGCTATTTTTGAATAATCTTTTATTTCTTTCCAACCACGTAATCCATATAATAATATGGACCGACAGATTCCAAGATCTGCGGTACCTCTAATTCACAGGGTGTAGGGACCAACACGATGCTAAATTGGAAGGGATAGACGGGAATTCCCATGCTAAGGTGCAGATTTTCCACAAAGGCCGGATGAAAACGCAGCTAACAAATAAATGATCTACATCCTCCGAGCTGTTAGAACAAAGGGGGCACAATTGACCCCACGCCAAATTCCTTTTATTGAGGATTTCGATAGTGAGCAATCTATTGTGGAGGGCTGGCCAACAGTTGATTTTAATTTTCAGAGGGGTACAGGAGTGCCAAATGAAATCAGCAGTAGGGGAGAGGATGCCTCGAAAGTTCAAAAAATTGTAAAAGGATTTAACCTTGAAAATCTCCCCCGAGTTGCAACGCCAAATATAATCCTCACGCCAAATATAATCCTCTAGCGGGCCGCAAGCGAATCCACACCTAAGACATGAACGAGGCGTATAATAAACCACAAACCGTAAAAATAAAATAAAAATAGGTATAGTTATCTGCAACTTGGACATGGGTATAGTTTATTGAATAACCCTTCCGCAAATTTTCTTTTGGGCCAACTTTTATTTGGATAAATCACAAGTTTTGTGTGTTTTCAGTGGAGCTTGAGGCTTACTTTACCAGCACAATCTGTAGTTCTGTTGTTGGCTCTCAGCAGGCAACCATACAGAGTTACAGACGTGTACATCGAGTATCTTTCGCCTGTATATTAAACGAAAGAACCTACAAATCAAACATCAACCTAAACTCTGAAAGAAAGTTAAAATTGATCACATTGAGTGAAACTTAAAAACTGTGTAAATACACATTCTATCAGGAAATTTCTTTATAACCGGAAAATTGGAACGATTTTGCACACTTAATACACCCTTCTGATAAGTAAATGTAAAAGCTTTCTAGTATACAACTGAAACATTCAACTCTAAAAAATGTGGTTGCCAAACAAAATCATTGATCTCCCACCAGCAGTACAGCCTGCAATGCTAATTCTACAGTTTATCTCAAAAACTAGCAGCTACCTACTCAGATTCCAGCTCTGTTGCTTAGGTTAAGTTCCATTTTTATATTCATCGCTGCAAGTTCAGTTGCCAGATATCTAAAAACATAGGGCATTGCCACAGTTTCCATTCCCTTGCTAGTTTTACAGGCATTGCACGTGAAACACTTGGAAGCTTTTGTCTGGGGGAGTCCCCCTAGGATCTGGGGCACGACTCTCTTTTGCTTCTGGACTATTGTTGCTGTGAGAAGGCTTCCACAGATGGAGCACACGTCTGCGATGTGATAATCGGAGCATGAATGGAGGCGATCATGCAAAAGATAAGAAGCTCCATGAGCGAGAACAGAATCACGCTCCATCTCACCAAATCGAATCCCTCCCCCACGTTTCCTTCCTCCAACAGGTTGCCGAGTGATTGCGTCCACCATTCCAGTGGACCGAACCTGTGAAAATAAAGAAATATGTAAGATGCGCATGGTTAGTAAAGAAAGTTAAGAACATACCCAACAGATATATACTACTTCTGTGTCGAATATGATATCTAAGTTGGATCCATTTCTATATCCCTAACAATAATGACCCATGTTGCGAAGCATTGTTGTGCAGAGACATTAAGAAGAAAATGGTGAAGTCATGCTCCTAATAACTGTCAACCACCATAAACACGAAAGTAACTACGTCTGAACAACCCCAAAAAAGGACATAAACCTTATTATTTAATATACAAACGAGATAGTCCTACTTGACTGCTGTATAATAAATTCTTACTGAAGACGGTGAGACCAATTGCTAAATAAATACTTAAACAAACCATAAATAAGATTTTGCAAAATAATTATAGCTGTTACAAACCCCATAAAGCACCATCATATGGAGAGGCATGGATAGGTCACTGAATTTCTTTTTCAAAATTGAGACAGGTCAGGAGCAGCAAACCAACTAAAGTATGAAAGAAGAAAACATAGGATGATACAGCAAGAGGAAACTAGGCAATAATAATTTGATCCCATGTAAAGACCAAACAGGGATAAGGGAGTACCAAAACCAGTATATGGTATACTACAAACATATAAACATCTAACATAGGAATTTATTTTCTTGGGGGGGCTAGAATTACATCAGTATTAAATAATTAGACTATAGACTAATAGATGTTAGGAAATCTAAATCAATTATATTACCTGGCAATAACTTGCCCTATTAAAGTTGGATATGGGCTTAATGTCATAATTAACTTAAACTCAGATTGTAAACGATCTCACATAATTTTTTAAATTGCTTCTCCATTTGTATGTATTTTTCCAACAATGATTCCATAAAACTACTCAAGGACTCCATGATAATAGGTAGCTAAAGCAGTTCTAACACCCACTTTGAGTGTCTTTTTACCACAGAAAATGACCTGTATACATAAATAGTTGGTTAAAGGTCAATGCTTCAGGTGAAGAATAAATTGCAAACATAGTGAGATGAGCGAAAAATTGCAATGTAAATAACAAATCTACACTGAGTAATTAGTTGTTTATGCTTTCAACATTAAACAAGAAGAGTAATCTACAACAACCCATGCACAAGGGAAAAAGATAGGTAACCTGGAACTTATCCGAGACCATACGTCGAAGGCGTTGGTAATAAACCGGCCCAATAAATATTTCACAAGTTAACTCTGTACCATAGTAACCACTGTACAAGACCTCGGATCCATGGTAGTTAAACCCATAAGAAGCCAGCATAGGGCCTAGTTCATCAACGAGAGAGACCTTTTCACACTTTATCTTTCCATCCCCTTCATCAACTGAGCTACGAAAAGGAGTTGCATCAACAAACTTCCCATGCAGACTTCCTGCCTGTGAGAAATATATAGTTTAAAATGGTAGCATAAATTGGGTGAGCAGAATGAATGAATGAGAGCAATGGAAATGAGATTCAATGGAAGTCAGAATAAATTTGTCAACATAAATAAAGTGGATTTGCGGTAAACATCGTCAGCTTTTGAATGAGAAAGATTTGCACTCAAATCCTTCTCAAAGGAACCAAGCTTGATGTGTAATTGGTTATCTTATTCTAATCATTATAAAATTGAGTTAGAATGAATGTTCATAAAGCACGAAAGTTACAGCCAAAATACTGAAACTGAGTTTTTAAAGGATGTTTTTGGCATTTGTTTACCTCGTGCTAAAAAAATCTGGCCTAAACATCGAAATTTAAAATTTGTCAAAATTTGATGAAAACGATGACCTATATATAAATCTGACAAAAAGAGTGAAATTTAAAATTTCTTTACATTGACAGAAAAATAGTGGACTAATTGCCTTAAAAAATTAGGCCAACCTGTAAAACTCATAACTACTCTAAAGCGGAAAAATGTTGAAAATATAACAAAAATGTGGCGAAACAGTGAAATTCATAATTTCTCAAAATCGGTCAAAAATCAAAAAAAAATTACCAAATAAATGAAATTCAGAATTTCTCAAAAACTAGCCACAATAGTGAAATTTAGAATTACTCAAAATCAGCCGAAAAACAACAATATCAACAAATACTAAGAGCACTGGGACTACAGAGCACAAAAGTTGGCAAAATAGTGAACTTCAATATTTCTCAAAATCGATGTAAATGGTGACTAGAGCCCACCAAATCAGGCCAAATTAATGAAATCACAAATTTCTTAAAATCGGTTGAAAACTCTGAAGCACAAAAATCTAGCCAAACCAGTGAGATTCATAATTTCTCAAAATCGATGAAAATGGTGGACTATATAGCCCACCCCAAGATATGGCTAAATCGGTGAAATTTCAAAATCGGCTCAAGCCAATGGACTACAGCCCATAAAATCTGATTAAAAAGTGACATTCAGAATTTTCTCAAAATTGATCAAAACGGTGGACTACATAGCCCACAAAATCTTTACCAAAGCAGTGAAATTCCGAATTTCTCAAAATCGACTGAAAGGGTGGACTATTGCCTACAAAATTTGATCAAAATAATAGAACTCGAGATTTCTCAACATTGGGGAAATTGGTGGACTATACTATAAGCACACAAATTTTGATAAACAATATCTGCAGTGAAGTTGCATGATCTTTTTGTAACGATATTTTGGTTATATTAGACTTAAAAGTTCAGTCTAGATTTTTCTTTCATGATTTGAAATTTGTAGTCATAGTGACCTAGAGACGCTTCATATTCTGTTGGGATTTGGCATTCATATAAATGATCAATTATGTAATGTGATTTAATTTTGTTAATGGTTTTGAGTATCTTTGATATGTCAAAAAATTAAATTGTCAAAACATGGTAATTTGATTTTTTTTTTTTTTTTTTGAACTTATTAGAGCATAGTCGTGATTGCTAAAAAATAGCAAAATGTATATTATACATATAGCAAAGTCGTTCGCAGCAGTGGCGAAATGCTATAATATAGCAATCAAAACTAATATATGATCGGACGGAACTGTAAGTTCCGTCCCGCAGAAGAAGAAAAAAATTACTAAATATTTTAATAATTTTAAAGCTTAGAGTTCCGTAGGCGGCACATTAAAAAAAATTAAAACAAAAATTAAAACAAAAAATTAAAACAAAAACGGATTGCACAGTTCCGTCCAAGCTCATGGGGACTTTACCAAAACTTCGGACAGAACTTAGAGTTCTGTCCAAGCTCTTTTTTAATTTATGATTTTGTTTTTTGTTCCGCAAAAATGATCTAATTTCATCGGACGAAACTTGGAGTTCCGTCCAATTAAATGAAAAAATTAATTTTTTTTTGGGATGGAACTCTATGTTCCGTCCTCTATAATATGCATTTTCTCATTTCGCCTCTCAGAGATAGAAATCTTCTGTAGCGAAATCGTCAAAATATGAATAAATAGCAAACGACTGCAGAGGTTATTTTGCTATAATATGGATAATATGAAAATTTAGCAAACGACTGTGGATGCTCTTATAACATTTTTGAAATTGCTATTTTTTTAACATAAGAGCTTTTGATCTTTTCAGTACGATAACTTGGCATATCCTGAAGCCAACCCAATCAGAAAAGAATGTTATCCAAAGACATCTCTAGTATTTGTAGTAAAACCTGGCATGTTGACCCTTGTTCTTTTCCCACGATATGCACATATCTAAGTAATTGTTGCTCCAACCGACCATAATGAAAACCCAATTTATGTTTTTCTTCTAGGTGGATACGATATGGCAATCACAATCGGTTTTCAACATCACTTCCAGATCTAGGTCTTTTACTAGTTAATCTCGGTTAAAGCTCCCATTCAGAGTATTTTTTTGAAAGGTCCTTCGTAACAAGATAGATAAAAAAACTCCATATTTATTTTATTGAAATTTCATTTTACAGCAGACATAAAAATTGAGACCAAACTATATGGATAAATAGTTTTTGGACCAAACTATATGGATAAATAGTTTTTGGTAAATGTACTGAAGTCTTATAAAGTAGAATGAAATAAATTGTGTCAATGAGGGTATTTTTTGTTCATATTAGGATGGATATTTAGGTTCTACTTTCACTTTATATATTATATATTGAGAAATGCTCCATTGAAAACGGGTCTGTGAGCGATTCTGGCCGTTGGATCGCTCTTAATCGTGATTTTCAATGAAGCATCCCTAGGTTCATACAACCAAAGCGGGTCTGTTTTCACGGGTCTGTGAAAACAGATCCGTTTTCAATGAAGCATCTCTCTCATATATTTGTTTAAGTGCACCCAAAAAAGTATCTGTATCCTGCTTTTTAGAGAAATTGTGCATCTCTACACCCCTATAATGTTTATCTTGTACCCCTGCTACATTGGCTACTAGTGACTCTCGTGCGTCCAATACAAACAAGCAAATATTGAACAAAGGGAATAATAATTGCATTATGGTGCTCCAAAACGATTGATACTTCCATGATATAATTAAAAGCCACTTGCAACATATTTTACATAAACTAGAAATTGTATTACCTTTGCTGCAATAGACTCCAAAAGCATTCCGATGGTCATTCTGGAAGGAAATGCATGGGGATTAATAATCAGATCTGGTCGCATTCCAGTAACTGCAGAAAATGGCATATCAATATCAGGCCATAGCTGAGAACAAACACCCTGCTGCCCATGCCTGCTGCTGAATTTGTCACCAATAATTGGATTTCTAACACGGCGAGTACGTATGTTAACCTGTAAGAAAAACCCCAGAAAAGGTGCATATTAGAACCCAGCTAACTTCTGTGTTTGTTCATGTTAGAACATAAATATAAATTTTTCTAAGTGTCACCAGGGCTTCAGACTTTGGAATAGTGGCAGGGACATTAATAAATTCACAAGACCATTCAAGGATAGGTACAATTTAGCATTAGAAAACATGGACAGAATTTAAAATTACAGTCAATTAATGCAAGTGAATGGTCAAATTTTGCATTATCGACTTACAATAGACCAAGATGCATAATTTTTTTTTATCCATGTGCATATGATATATAAACCATTTGTAGCTTCATCCAAGTCTCCAATTCTAGGATTTGTATGTTTGAACTGTGCTTTAGATGACAGATGTGTGAAACAACCCTACCACTACAGTGACTACACCACAAATCAAGTTGTGCTAAGGGTTGAGGGATTTGAACTCATATTCTAATTTGTCCTCGAAGTTGAGCGCCCACTTGTTGGATAGACCTGAACCTTGCTAACATACTGGTTTTTTTTCTTGGTAATAATCCTGTGGAAATGTATCGTAATGGAATTGACCATGGTGGCTCCACTACCATGTGATATAACCATGCCACTATTCAAAAACTCCGAAATGTAGCAAGGGTTGTGCGATTTACATATATATATTTTTTAAAGATACGATTGTACAAATCCATCATATTAAAAAGTTCTAATACAAACCCAGATTTGACCATAGTTTTCTGAAAAAATTGGCAGCAACTCGAAAGGGTTGAAAATATTTTAGTATCTGACTGTTGTAACTCTATTCAAAAAGCCTTCCTCCAAAAACACTGAAACAACAGGATGAGAAAATAAGCTATGAACTGCACACATCTCTATTTGGAAGTCATGTCCTGTCGAACAAAGAGTCAGGCATGAGACAAACTAGCTATTTTACTGAAGTTCCCAAAATAGATTAACATCACATTGTTGTAACTCTATCCAAAGAATGTCCTTCAAAAAGGGTTGTACTGTAAAAATAAGATGGTAAATTAAGCTATGCACGGACACTTGTATTTTGGTAATCATGTCATGTCGAACACACGAACCCGACACACAGACTAACGATATTTGTGTAGATTTTCAAATTATTACCGTGAGTGAGTACCGTCACATTGTGTCAAGTGTTGGCATGCCCGTGATCATGCTTCTTAGAAAATACGTATTTGGCAGTAAAAAAAACTAGGGTGTCGTTCCTTATAAATTTTAGAAATAGAGAGGAAGAACATAAGTCATAGAGCAACACAAATGTAAGTCACTTACATTCAAATCTCTAAACGCAGACACACACTCTAATGTCCACTTCTAGGGTGTCGTTCCTTATAAATTTGTACCAACAGGGAAAGCGTAGAAAACGTGGCTCTGATACCACTCTGTAACGCCCCGAATCCCAAAAGCACTGAATTCGAGATGTTCTACAGGATCTTTTCGCTTTCTTCAGTACAATTTTACAAGGAAATCCAAACTTTCACTTTACATCAGAGTTTACATCATATATTACATTCACATTGCACAGCGGAAGCAAAATTTACAACAACATTTAAATAAAAGTACAACAATATGGTAAAATCTTTATGCATCCATTCCTCTTTAACCTTTAACATGTCATTTATCCTGCATACAAAACTGTGGGTACGTCAGTTTATTCAACCGACGATAATTATACATGGCCATCCTCTCTATGCCAGAAATAGTATAACGATTCTCATTTCTTAACAGATAACAAACTTATTCACATCACAATTAAAGTAAAGGGGAAAAATCTTAATGATGTCGTGTCGTGATCGTGCACTTAATCCTTAATGCAATTAGTTAATTTACATGACACTAATGCGCACTTGTTCGGATTCTATGCATCCCATACTACATAGGTCCGAGGGCAAGCCTCTTAATCGTTCTTCATTTTTGTAGGGTTCAATCCCTCGCCATGACTTAATCTACTACTGTAATTACGGTGAGTATCCTAGATGATCTATGAGTACAAGCACGTGCACTGGACCCTGGAGGGGAACCCCACGCCATGTCTTGACTCATCAAGCATGCATTCTGTGGCAATTCAGCCTCCTCCCTGAACACGATCCTCTTGCAGTCACCAAACATCCCACAAGCGTGGCTAAAGTCCGATCATTACTGAGTTGTGCCCACGCCATGTCTTGACTCATCAAGCATGCATTCTGTGGCTCACACACCCGCACCGTAAACTCTAGTTCTCATACTTATGTTTTCTCACTTTCATCACATCTCCACTATGTACTAATTATTAGAATCATGAATAAAAATCAAAGCTCTAGAGTTAGCCTCTCCACTAAACCGGACTTATTCATTTCATTTTCACATGACCAACCTTGGTCTTCTTTTCAATTTCATTTCATTTCCATTGCCGGGGGAGACTTAGCTACTCTTTTGTTCAATTTCCAATTCACAACTTCCAATCTGAGCATTTTCAACTCATGAATTCATTTTTTTCATTGCCTCAGCATATCATGTTCTTACTTCAGATTCATGTAATTCTCAATTCAAAACTATGATTCTTTTCATGTAAATTCTCAATTCAAAAACTATGATTCATTTCATGTAAATTCACACAGCAACAAATAGAGTTTATCAACATCAACCATAAGATCCACAATCTTCAAAATAAACAGAATAATGTTCTCTGATATGTCAAAACACTCTGGACAGTCGACTTGGAAAATACCAGTCGACTTGTACAGTCAATTCAAATTCTTCATAATCACTCGGGAGAGTCGACTGCTGCACATGGCCAGTCGGCTGCTCCGCAACTTTCTATGCTCAAAATGTCATTCACGTGACAGTCGACTGTCAACAAATCAGTCGTCTGTCCCGGTCCTAACAGTACATATCCATGTTCAGCTCAGTCGACTTGCTACTCGCATTAGGTCGACTGGACAGGTTCACATTTCAAATTAAGGAATTATCTTTCCATCAGTTCTTACATGCTCATGCATCATGGTGTCAAATTACAATATACATATATTCATGCTTCATAAACACGTGGTTTCTTAACTGTTCAGTAACATCACAACATGGAATTTCAAATAACTAATATTGTCTTTTCTTCAAGGAAGTGTTAAACATACGTTTACACTCGTTCATAACTTTCTTGCAGAGATGAAATATTAATCTCAATTTATTACACTAGGGCAACACAATGGAAATATCTCATTTCGTAGAATTACTGGACTATTCATAGTTTAATCAAAGCATCGGTCGGCTGTTCATATCATCAGTCGACTGCACAGACTATTCTCAGTTTACTAATTATCACTAGTTCTTTTTCATCCGTTCACATCTCCTCCATCATATATAACATGGGGGAATATGACTTTAGCAATCATACTATCACTTCTGTTTTGCATACATGTACATTATCAAATCATGAAGATATTCGCCTCGTACCAGTCGACTTGTACATGCGACAGTCGACTGTACAGACTTATTTTGTTCTTATTTACAGTGTCGTTATTACACTATTAGTCCTTCACAATTATCATCATAAACATACTCAGGCAATTCTAATACGTTTGAATTTACTTCCCATAAGCATAATAACAATCATCATAATCATGGCATATTTTCTACACTAGAAGTCCTGAGAAACACCCACCTTATTGACGAAATAACCGAAATCCAGAAAAGCTCCTTAATGCAATGGACGACTCCTTGCTCCTTGCTCCTTGCTCCACACCGAAACCTTCAGAACTGATGCTCGGCCTCCACAGAAAAACACACACTCTCTCACAAGAATACCTCTCTTATAAAAATGATCTTAGTGTAAAAGAACCAATGAATGAGAGGGGGTATTTATACACCAATTTGAGTGAGATGGAGGGCTAGGATTCAGTAGATAGTTATAGGATCAAAGGCTAGGATGAGCTAGGAAGTTGTGATAACCACCAATACTCCAAATAACTACCCATGACTCACACCCACTTCTCTACCCAATCCGGCCAAGAAAGTGTGCCTATGCACGTGTACATGAAGTGCACATGTAAGCACAAGCCACCCTACAAGAATTTGTACACACATAACAAGTCTTTTTTTTTAAAAAAAAAAGAAAATGTTACACATTACAAATTGTAGGAAATAAGAAAAGGGATTAAATCCATGGGCTTAAATTAATTGGGCCAAGATAAATATTTTAAAAGAAAAATAAGTAAACTAACATTTGGGCTTTAGGAAAATGCTTTATAGAAAACAATATTCTTATTCATCATGTTGAAAATAATAGCCAAAATATTACACGTGCACACTACGTGCAAAAATAAATAATTCTTCATACATTTGAAAAATCAGGGTATTACAATAGGTATCTGCAGTTTAAAACCGAAAGAAACCTTTTCAAGTCTATCTTTTGGAACTAACTTCTAACCTATAAATACCCTCCACCACCATCGGTAATAGGAAATCAATCCTTTGTCACTAAAACTATAATCTTCATTCTGAGTTACTGACTTGAGCGTCGAATGGACTTTTGTTGGGACCAGCCCCGATGTTCAGACTTGGTGCAGGTTCGCTGAAGATCTTTCAGCCGTCCAATCCAGATCCAAGCGCTCTCAACAGTTAAGCCATCACAATTTATATCTGATCGACGGTCCATATTGTAAGTTTTCTCTTAAAAAGAACTCATCTGACTGCTCCCACATCAGAAAAAAACAACATATTGGCGCCGTCTGTGGAAAACTACATATTGCCTCTCTGATCAGATATCACCGGCAAAAAACCACCTTGTCCAGTCATGGCCTCAAAGGGAGGAAGTCGGTCCAACAAAAGTACCGCAAGTTTGCCCCCGATAAGGAAGAGGTTGAAAAGCAGAGACATAAGGAAAAAGACCAAAGGTCCACATCAGTCGACGAGGCCACGAGGCCACTGGGGAGGAAGTCGCAGCTACTTCATTCCCCTTCTCCCCTTCTCCCTTACTCCTCCCTTCGAGCTCTCCACCTCTCCGCCCACTTGCACCTTCAGGTTCTCTTCGCCACCATCCTCATCCTCACCCTCAGCAGGTGCTTCCCCAAGCATAAGAGCAACATAATACCCCTTCCCAGTGAAGCCGGGAACTCCTCAGCCACGTCTGCTATAGCCTTCGCATATGACTTGTCCATCACGCTACTAAGCTTCTCCTTTGCCTTGGCCTCCACCTTGGCCAATGTAGCCTCCGTCTCCCCCTTCATTTTTTCCCGCTCGGCCTTAGGAGCAGCAACCTTCTTTGCTACTCGGCCTCCCCCAACAACTCATTCACTCCAAACAATGAGTTCGATGCTCTGCTCGCCGTCTGAGCTCCTCCAACAACTTATTAACTGCATACAATGAGTTTTGTGTTACGCTTCTCTTCTGAGCTACACCCACAACTCACTAAATCTAAAACAACAAGTTTGAAGTCCAACTCTTCCCTAGAGATGCTCCCACAGCTTGCTAGTTCAAACACATTGGATCCGGAGTGCAACTCACCCCTAGAGCTGCTCGCGTGACTCGTCGACTCTAGACAATGAAAACAAGAGAGCCAACACAAAAACACGAGATCCTTATTCCACTTCAAAATTTTGGTACAAGTGTGTGGCTAAAAATAAGTTGAAACATTCACACGACTCCTTAGTTCCTCGGTAGCAGAGCTCTTCTACTAAAAGCTCCTTGGTGTCACAAAGCTCCTTGGCACCACTAAGTTCCTCGACTCCACAAACCTCCTCGATGCCACTGAGACCCTTGACGTCAGCAAGCATCTCGACACGAAACAACAAAATACTTGTCATCCGAGCAGCTCGATGCTTTCGAGTGACCTGGGTCGTCTAATCGCCTCAAATCGCACGCCTGCCAGGTCAAGCCGTTCGATTTACGTCAAAATTTGTGCCCATCACTTCGACACTAGAAGACAATCGTGCCCATCACTTGAGCACCTCGCGCAACAACAAAAAATGCTGACGTCAACAGCAGCTCGGCGAAATTGTCATCCGAGCGGGTCAGCTTTTTTGAAGATTTCGGGCCGTCCAATTGCTCCAAGATTCGCACCCAGTTTTTATTTTTTAATTAAAAAATCCCAAAATTAATTATTAATTCGGAATAATTAATTAAAATTCCAAAAAATAATAAAAATTTAGGAAAATTAATTAAAATTCTAAAAATAATTATAATTGCGAAAAATTAATTTAAAATTTCCAAAAAAATATTATGAATTCAGAAAAATTAATTCCAAAATTCCAAAATTAATTATAAATTTCAAAATTTTTGATTAAAAATTCTGAAAAATAATTAGAAATTGGGAACAAATAATTAAATATTCTAAAAAGACAGAAATTATTTTGAAGCTTTGAAAGACGATTACTACCCAGAGAAGCTCCGAACAAGATTCCAAACTACTCCTCGAAGGCCGCAATATCTAGCCTTCAGGGGTGAAGTGCTTATGATATGGGTAAAATCGGGGTCGTACAATCCCAACACGCTTCTTAAAGCTTCTCGGGGACATAACGCTAACTTTACAGCAACTACAGCCAGTAAGAGGAACATGAGCCGCTTTCGGACCCATCAACAAAACCAGACCTACAAATTTGGGTTAGCTTAAAGTCCAAGAAGAGGAGTTCCAACTAATTAAAAGTTGTCAATCAAATCCTCTATCTTAAATAGAAATATTAACTAATTGGGTAAAAGGGATATGAGCAACTTGCTCATTTAGTAAATGAGCAAGTGATTATGTAGCATGCATGTGATACATTGAACAACTAACCCTTTTAAAGACTTTCCAATCACATGCATGCCACATCATCAATTGCTTATTTACTAAATGAGCAAGTTGCTCATACCCCTTTTTTCCCTAACTAATTATATCCCATCAACATGGGAATCTACAGTTTAAATCCGAAAGAAACCTTTTGAAGTTTATCTTTTAGAACTAACTCCAAGCATAAATACCCTCCTCCACCTCCATCAGTAATAACTAATCAATCTTTTGCCACTAAAACTGTAATCTTCTTTATGAGTTACTGACTTAACTGTCAGAGGGTCTTTCGCCGGGGCCAACCCCAATGTTCAGAATTTGTGCAGGTTAGCCGGCGATTTTCAGCCATCTAATCCAGATCCAAGCGCTCTCAATAATTTAGACTCAGATCAAGAAGACTTCAGCCATCACAATTCAGAAATGATCGACGGTCCGAATTGTAAGTTTCCTCCTAAAAAATAACTCATCATCTGATTGCTCCCACGCCAAAAAAAAAAACAGCAACACAAACGATAGGTGTAGAAATAACAAAACTTTTGAAAACATAAACATAGAAAGAAACTAAAAAATGACAAAGTGGCATAATCTAAAACATATAATGTAAGCAAGACTGGAAAACATACACATATAAGCTTCCTAAAGAATCCACTATCTAGTTTTGAGGTTCACCAATAAAAAAAAACGCTAATAAAACGCCTTAGGATATACCTTTTGGATCATGTTACTTTCTGAACAAACATTACCATCAACTGTCAGGTTATCAACAAAAACAGCTTCTGAGCCCTTCAAAAGAGTGGGCTTTGCCTCGCTAGTCATAGTATCATAAGTGCCATATAATGGCTCCTTTGGCTCTATTCTCTTCACAGACAAAAAATCAGTCAGATAAGATAAATAGTTGTTGACAAGACAAACTGAAACAAACACATTCCCAAAACCTGAAACAAACCTGTCCAATGTAAGGAAGCCCATCGGAATCAAGATTTGAACTAGTGAACTTGCTTCTTGAAAAGACTTTAGTCGGACCAGATTTTTCCCGATTAGCTGCCAAATCAATAGTTTCAGTCTGCATAGCAAAGTTTCAAATGCATGGTCAGATATAAGGCAGGGGGTTGGTTCTCTTGTCTCTAAACTTCAGTAATCGGTTATGTACTGTTTCCAGAGATGCATCCAACTCAGTCAAATGGATACTGGATCCAAGGGCAGTTTCAAAGTGGAAAGTAAGGCATGTAGTTTTGGGGATGGTGGGGATTTATTCTCCTGTAACCCAAATGTAATGCTGCATGAATGAAGAGCCTCCAACCAAGCCGCAATAATTTGTTAGGGCAATTTTTTTTTCAAATAATACACATGGAATCTGGGATGTACCAACCCTCCCACCTTCCATATCAAAGGTGCTGTATAAAGGATGGAATTAACTTTTATCAATTTTAATGAAAAAATTGTGACACTTCTTTCAAAAAAAATGCAATATATGCTGCCTCAGTTGAAATTTAACTAAATTCTAAATAAGTCAACCTATAAATTGCCATGTATACACTTTTGCGACAGCATACATAGTTTTAAGTTTTAAGAATTCTCGGTAGCACTTTCTTTCATTCCCCTCTAGTTACTTATAAAAATTTTCAGATGGAGAAAGTATAGCAGAGCACACTGTAAATCCACTGTCCACAAGTATTAATTATGAAAAAATGCATGAATGAGAGGACTAGTGTGGCATGACATTTAATTGCACTGTTAACAGATAAAGTTTACATTTCTCTCACATAACAGAAATTT
Organism: Hemerocallis citrina; assembly: GCA_017893485.1. Classification (NCBI taxonomy): domain Eukaryota; kingdom Viridiplantae; phylum Streptophyta; class Magnoliopsida; order Asparagales; family Asphodelaceae; genus Hemerocallis; species Hemerocallis citrina. Next base: position 4,052,160 of record CM030365.1, on the reverse strand, counting down.
TTTTTTAAGATAAGTTCATTAAAATCTGATATCTAAGGTTATCTTGTAGGTTCCAACCCCTTTCGACAGTTTCAGAAGGCCAAACCGGTTAGGAGTAAGAGGGTAAACAATTATAAACAGACTTGTTTCTGTGAAGAGAATCATGTGTGCATTTTGATAATATCCACTAATCATTCATTGACGTTATAGATGTAGGTGGACTAAGGGATTGTTTGGTAGCTTGCAAATGCATATGCATCTGCAGGTGTAAAATTCGCATTTCCCCCCAAAACTAATGTACTCTATTCCCCAAATATCCTTTAAATTTTGGAGGGAAAAGATGACTGGAATTTATAAATTTGAGGTCATGATAAAAAGTTGGGGATATTTTGGTAATTGAGCTCAAAAGTTTTGGAGAGAAATTTGAAGTTTCCACTTCCAAAAGCAATTGCAACTAGCATTTGCAAGCTACCAAATAGCCCCTGAATAGGAAAAAAAACACAAAAATAACTAATAGGTGTATAGCTATACAGGGACATATCAAATACCCCCTAAATAGGAAGAAAAAAAAACACACACAAAAAAATAACCAATAGGTGTATAGCCAGTGTTCTAAATGGCGTCCGCCTCGGACGCCTAGGCGGCGCCTAGGCGCTCAAAAAGAGAACGAACCGCATATGCAATAGGCGGTACTCTAGGCGTTGAGATGGCAGTTAGGCGTACAAGGCGCCGCCGAGGCGGCGCCGAGGCGGCGCCTAGGCGGTCGAGGCGGCGCCTAGGCGGTCAAAATCGATCAGGCGGCTGACAGATTTTTTTTGTGATTTTTTTTTAATTCTTAAAATAGTCTCTTCATCTTCAACAGAAAAAACCCTCTTCATCTTCAACAGTAAAAAGGCTCTTCATCTTTACATTAAGGTGTTACTAGTTCACGTTATATTTGAAATTTTATATGACTGATTATTGTTTGTCATTATGAATCTAAAGTTTACACCATAATCGTTGTTGAACTTCTAAAATCATTCTTGAACTTCTAAAATCATTCTGGCCTAGCATCACTTGTGAATTGTGATGCATTTAAAAGATTTAGACTACAAGCAAAAATAGAGAAATGTAACTTTTAAAAGGTTAATATATGAATATTGAAAAAATAAAAACAAAACGCCTAGGCACCGCCTAGGCGTCCTAGGCGGTAGGCGGTCCTTGGCCGAACCGCCACCGCCTGACGCCGTTTACAACCTTGTGTATAGCTATACAGGGACATATCTTAGTGCACTTTCACTATAGTCTTACTTATTATTAATATTTAAACTCAAAATAAGAGGGGGGGAAATAATATTTAAACTCATACTAGTAGCTAATGAGATTTCAGAATCTTTTCTATTTATTATAAGAATGCAAAAAAAGTAAACCTGGTATATATGTCCTCGACATAGCCCACGATCAACAGATGACTTGTTCAGGATCATAGCGTCCTCCATGTCATAGCTAGAGAGGGACAGAAACCAATGAAAAAAGTTGACAAACAAAGAGATGAAAAAATGCAATTGACGGCTTACCCTGTGTACGATAGCACTGCAACAATGGCATTTGTTCCTGTGGGGAATTCATCTATACAGTATTTACTATATGAAGCAGTGCGTACTATGGGTGATTGAGGAGTCTATACAGGTGCAGAATACAGGTGCACAAAAATAAAATGTTATAACGACTCTTAACTTTAATAAAATGGCACTTGATTTTTAAAAATAAGGAAAATGACATACCTGAAGATGATATGCTTTCACGCCTGCACGAAATTGTAAAGCTTGAGAAGAAAAAGCCATTGTCTGCTTTGCCATCTGAAGGCCAATTAATGAAATTCAAAAATTAGGAAAATGCAGAAAACCTAGCAAATCATATTCAATCTGTAAGAGAGGGAAGAAGCAAACCTGGCACTGGTACATATTGCGAGGACTTTGGTTGTGATCAGACCACGGTGTGAGATTTGCAACTACACTAAGTATTGCAGTTGGATGGATTTCTTCATGAGTTGCTGGAAAAGACCTTCTTCCACCATCACCACCATCAGGACATCGTATTTCCATAAAAGCCTTACCAGTTGAAGTAATTAATTACACACTTTATTTAAGAATATTACATATGTCAAAGAACTTTACTAACATTGCAGAATATAATGGAAAAGGAATTGCCTTTAACTATTTTACCTGTTCAAATGGACCAATAAACTCAATGTTGTGTTTTGACGTATGAGTAATATTTCTAACTGGCCGAATAAATCTTGATGGAGATGTGAAAAGGTATAGACCTGGGTAAGCTCCGCCAAGGCTTAAAGGTACATAGCCAACCTCAAGATCATCAGGGATCTATCACGAAATACTTAATCAGAATCAAAACAAAGGAAGCACTAAACTAAAATAAATACTCAAAATATAGACAGACCCCAGAAGATGAGAAAAGCTTCAAGCTTCGAATATGCGTAACCACTTTCTCCACTTCACGAGAAGCAATAGAACCAACAATCCGTCCATCTAATAAAACTTGAAGAACCTCCGGAGGACCAGTATGTTCAAGCTTGGGCGACAATGGTGTCATACCAAGAAGAATCAAGGCATTCTCAATATGTCTCTGTGTTTCATGAAAATCTTTTACTTTTCCCTCTTTGTAGAAAGATACAATACCTAAAAGTAAAATAACCATAGCGCATCAGTGAACATTTCATAAATTTTAGGTGATTGTAATTTGGGAATCCCCCACTACCATGTAGCACCACTATTTGGTCGGGGCAGGTCCAGGTACCATAGTACCCAAACCCGTAAATCTACAAATAGCAGTTTTGGGCTCATATCCTACCCAATAAGAACGGGTCCAGGTCTAGCTATTATTTTTGTGGCTATCGGGTCTCAGGTCGAAGTCATTGATAGGGCTATCCAGATCCAACCCAATTCTTTTGCATCCGGGTAAGGTCCAGGTCCTTTTTTGGGCAGTACCAATTGCAGATTTCAGTTTTGTAATACAGCAAAGAAATAACTTAAATACCAATTCAGAAAGTATTCGACATTGAGTTCAACATAATAAGAAAATCCCCCCCCCCCCCCAAAAAAAAAAAAGAAATGGGTCCGGGTTTGGGCCAGGTACCTCTACAAACCTGAATATTGGCCATTTAACTTCGGGGCCTGGTTCACGACCAGTCCCCTACAAGGGGACCGAGCCCCTACCCAGAAATTGAAAAGGGTCCTGATTTATATGCCGATACCTGCCAACAACATACCAACATATATCAATTTACTCAATCGACCACTAAGCTTTCGGATATTAGATGTGTCCGGTCCGGGTCAGGTAATAACCTCTACTACCTGAATACGGCTGCTTAACTCCGGGTCCTAATTCAGGATCGGTCCCCTACAAGGCCTACAGGGAACCGAGACCCTAACCCAAAAAATTGAAGCAGGTTCTGACTTATATCCTGGGACCTGCAACTACCAGGTATGGTTGCGGTCCAGTCTCGGGTCAGATCCAGGTAGCGGGTATTGGTAGCAGCTCTACAATCATGGTATTATAATCTCTATATTTTTTATTGTTAAAACAAAATTTTATTTGATTTCTATGAAGGGCAAATGTGATAAACTGAAACATAATTGAACATTCCAAACTGAGTACATTATATGTATGTACTGTAACTTTATGTCTGGACGAACATATGTACTCACAAGTACGTGTACGAATGAATATACCTATATGTGTGTGTATGCACAGAACCTAGTATCTCAAAAGATTGGAACTTTGGGGAGGAATGATGGAAAAGATAATCAATCTTAAATGCAGCTTAATCTTACGGCATGTAGAAGTCATATGGTTCAGCAAACCACAAGGCTCTCCATCTGGTGTGTGAACCGGGCAAAGGAAACCCCAAGACCTGTAAAGACATAAATGAAAGTATAAAAATTCTACAGGAACACTTATCATGTCACTCCTATATTAAAAGCACATGACTTCTATCTTATATAGGCACCTAACCCTAAATACCAAGAGGATAAAAATTGAATATCAAGGAATTCACTTGATTCAGCATACAGTATACAGTGGCTGAGAAGGATATTGATGAGCATCTTTGTTTCCGATATAAGAGAATATAAAGCCTAAATTTTCACTATTCAATTATTTAAGTTCAGTTAAGAGGTAACTTACGACATCCTTGACACCTAACTAATCATCTACGTATTCAAATACAGACCGTTCTCCATCAAAAGCTTTAAACAAGTTTCTAAAATTCTAGTAAAGCTGGGTAGACAACATACTCTGGCATCAATTTACGAACAACTGTCGTGCGCATTTTTGCAAATGAAGCACCTCTGTGAACAGCACGAAAATGAGATATGAATCGAAGATAGTTGAGTCTTTCAGCCTGGATGGACAATCCTTCAGTCTGTTGATATTTATAAGAAAAATCTTAGTATCAAGATTCAATACATATTGTCAAGCTAGCTAAGTTAATAATTAGATATTGTATGTTTTTCACCCAATATATATAGAACATATCATTTTTTCAGAAAGTCAAATATAAATACTAATCTGAAATCAAAATGCAGAGATGAAGGCCATGATCCTTATCGACCTAGCCCTTTATATTTATATGAATCTTATTTCCTTCTCTTTCCCGCTTTTTAAAACCATGATCACTGGTAACCTCCAGAACAATGAAATGAAGTCTGATGCAAGTAGAACTCAAACACTGATGAGGCAAAGCTTAGAAATATTTCTGTTTTTTTAGAGCATATAGAACTTATAGTAATTCACTTAAATTCCAGACTGGTGATAAGTTCTCTTCGCATGATAGTTTAGCGGGTTTGATAATTGGGAAAGACCAAACAATACAAATTTCAGTAGAAAATAAGCTTAGTATGGTGCGTGAAGAAAGTAAATATACATATAATGTATTATGCAAATAGAAGAACACTGCATGAATAAAGTATACAAAGTAGACCACTAAATAATTTAGAATTATGATCAATGTTTTTGTAGGCAGCAGGGGCAGTGTAGTCGAAGGCGCGCCTGAGGCGCGAGGCGCAGACGCCCAGACTATTTGTGCCTCATCCCTGCAAGGCGTACTGAGGCGCGCAGTCTTCAAAATATGAAAGGTCATGGGTTCATGTTATGCTCATCATTTTTGGTAGGAGAATTCTTTCAATGATTAAGGAAAAGATATAATTACTGCACATAATATTATATTACATGGAAAAATGACCTCATAGTATATGAGAAAATTCTCTCATTTAGATTGATCATTATCGATTGGTTACCTAATGAGCAATCCATGTTATCATGATATATAATCTTATTTATAAATTTTAAAAATCCCAAAAAGTAATAGTGCGCTTCGGTTAGTGAGGCTTGCGCTTCAAATTGCGCCTTGCGCCTTAGGCTTTTTACGGGGTAGTGAAGTTGCCTTGCGCCTTTAGCCTTCGACTACACTGGCAGGGGGAGACCAAGAATCCACCTAATACCTTGCAACCTATGCATTTGGAAAATTTTGACGGAAAAAAGGGGGGTCGATGCAGCTGTGGATCCACAACTATTAATGAATATCTTTCATGTCTCCTCTCTTCTCGTAAACCACTAGGGATGGCAACCGGGCCGGTTTGGCCCGTGAACGGAACGGAACCGCTTCTGTAAAGGTATGGTCCAGGGTCGACCTGCATAAATTAGGTGGTCTGGTTTCAGATAAATGGGACAGAGACCCAGTTTGAACAGACCGTTGAGGACCCGGACCAGCTAGGTCGTGAACCAGACCAGCCCGGACCGATCTGGTCCAGTCGAGCCGGGCGGGACCAATGGTTGGCCCAAGTGGGTCGGTCGTTGGATTTTTTTAATACTAGATTACTAAAATACTCTTCGCAACGGCTATAAACGGCTATTTTTTGGGGGGTAAATTAGAAAACAAAAAAATATGAAATTCTATAAATAGAGACTCCTTCCATACCATTTTCTTCACACAAAAACTTCCCAACAATTCTCTCAACTCTCTCAATTTATTCCAAATAATTCTTTCAACTCACAATTTACACTTGCAATTTGTGAAATCTCAAAGTTTGAAGAAGTGAAGAAGTGCAATCTTGAAGTTCTTTTGGAATCTGTTAGAATGAAAATATTAAAACCCTCTCTTACCATAACTTCGAAGTTTTGGTTTATCGGTAGGATCTTTCACATGGTAACAGAGCAACCCAGGTTCGAATCTCACTGGCTACGCAAATTAAATGCGGAATTTTTAAAAAATACCGCTGCGTATAGTCCATGACTTGACCCACAAAGATAGCCCTCAACCTACAGGACCATGTTAGAATATAAATACTAAAACTCTCAGTCTTACCCTATGAAGCACCTATGATGCACGGGTACTCTAAAAGCCCTCCCGTACCTCTATCGGGTGCATATCGGGTGCGAATACGCACGAGTATGCTCCGGATAAGCACCCGATACGTATCCAAAGTATTTTTAATTAAAAAGAAAAAGAAAAAAAGCCGGATACGAGTCTGGGTGCGCTCGAGTACGCCCGTTTAGGGGGAAAAAATATATATAAAAGCTCTTCACATGCCCCTCTCTCTTTCCATCTCTCTCCAAACAGATCAGCCTCCCCCTCTCTTTGAACACTAAATCCCCCAAAAAATCTCCCTTCTCTCTCCCCAAAATTGATCCCGCTCTCCCCAAAATCGATCCCCTCCGCCTCCTCGCGCCTCAACCTCGACCTTCCTCGGGCCTCCGCCTCGACGTTGCGCGCTCCGCTTCCTCGCGCCTCAACGTCAACGACCTCCACGACCTCATCCTCAACGAGAACCACGCTGTCTCTCCTCTCGACGAGAAACACTCTCGTTCCTCTCGACGACCTCCACGGCCTCGACCTCGACCGTCAAATCTCACAGTCGATCGTCGGCGTCAAATCTCACAGTCACGTGTCTCCTCCAAGGTTCGATTTTGTTCTTCACTTCTTCAGTTCTTCTCCTCTCTCTACAAATTAGTTGAAAATAAATTAGATTGAGAAATATGAATTAAATTAGGGAATGTGGAGTTTGACTTAAATTAGACTCCTTCACTGTTAGCTATTAGACTCCTTCACTGTTAGTTTATGACTTGGGAATGTGGAGTTGGCTTGTTAGTTTATTCATTGTTAGTTAGGGAATGTGGAGTTGGCTTGTCTAATTAGACTCCTTCACTGTTAGTTTATTCACTGTCAACTCCCTAACTGTATTGTTTACTGTTGACATTCCCTAACTATATTGTTTATTCACTGTCATAAACTTCTGCTTTCGTCTAATTAGACTTCTTCACTGTTAGTTTATGACTTGGGAAAATAATTGGGTTAGTGAAGGAGTCTGTTAGCTATAAAAATATGAAAATATGAAAATAAATTAGACGAAAATAAATTAGATGCCACTATTAGCTATATTGTTAGTTTATGAGTTATGATTCTAATTGTTAGTTTTTAGTTATAAATTGTAATACTTGTTTATTTTCATTATAGAGTTTCTTTGAGAATGACTTCTACGGGTGCGAGTAATACACCTCCTAATGAGGAAGATCCCAACAACCCTCTATGGAAATGTCACAAAGTTAGGAAAGGAGTCGGGTGGTGGTGGAAATGTGAGGTGAGAATGTAGTTTTTGCAAGAAGAGTTATAGTAGTTCTTACACTAGAGTTAGGGTCATTTGTTAAAGATACAAGGGCATGGAATCGGTGTATGTAATAAGATTAAGATGAATGAGCTTGTTGAAATGCAAAATGCGGACGAACAATCGAAGATTAAAATAGCTCAAAGAGAGTACCATTGCCCTCGTCATCTTCTAGTAGTTCGGTGACTGCCTCGAGTATGTTTGTTAGCGGTAACTTAGATTTGGAGAGGAGAAAGACAAATATTAGTGGCCCAAGTAGTGCAATCGGAAAGGCTTTTAACAATGTGGCGCGAGATCAACTGCATGGGGAGATTGCACGAATGTTTTACACGAGAGGGTTGTCGTTTAAGGAATCCATACTATGCGAGTTCATACACTTTTGCTGCCAACAATGCACTTGCGGGTTATATTCCACCGGGGTACAATATGTTGAGAACAACTCTCTTACAAAGAGAGAAGGCTAATGTTGAGAGGATGTTGCAACCGATTGGAGACACGTGAAAGGAGAAAGGAGTGAGCATTGCTAGTGATGGGTGGAGTGACTCACCAAGGAGGCCACTTATTAATTTAATCGCCGTCACGAAAGGAGGGCCTATGTTTTTAAACGCGGTAGATTGTTCGGGAGAGGTGAAAGATAAATTTTTAATTGCAAATTTGTTGAAGGAGGCCATTATTAGGGTTGGGCATGAGAAAGTTGTTCAAGTTATTACGGATGATGCGACAACTTGCAAGGCGGCGGGACAAATAATCGAAAGTCAATTTCCTACAATTTTTTGGACTTCTTGTGTGGTGCACACCCTTAATCTTGCATTGAAGAATATTTGTCGCAAAGAATGTTGAGTCCAATCAAATTGTATATGATGAATGTGGGTGAATATTGGACATTGCAGGGGATGCGGTACAAATTAAAATTTTCATATTGAATCATTCAATCAGGCTAGCCATTTACAATGTGTTTGTTTCCTTGAAGTTGCTTTCGGTGGCGGAGACTCGCTTTGCTAGTGTCGTTATCATGCTTAAACGGTTTAAGCTCTTGAAGCAAGGTCTTGTATCCATGGTAACTAGTGACGAATGGGCTTCTTATCGTGACGAAGATGTGGGAAGAGCAAGGTTTGTGAGAGAGAAGGTGTTAAGTGAAGAGTGGTGGGAATCCGTCGACTACATACTTTCTTTCACATCTCCCATATATGATATGATTCGAGCGTGTGACACGGATAGGCCTTGTCTCCATTTAGTTTATGATATGTGGGATACAATGATTGAGAAAGTGAAGAAAACTATTTACAAATATGAAGGAAAACAAGTTGATCAGTCATCTAGCTTATATGATGTGGTGCATACAATTCTTGTCGATCGTTGGACAAAAAACAACATTCCACTTCATTGCTTTGCACATGCCTTGAATCCAAGGTAAAATTTAGTTTCATTAACTACATAAACGTATTACATACTTTTTTGTTTCATTCTATGAGTAATATTTTTTTCCCTATTGAAGGTATTATAGCGAAGAATGGCTTAATGAGGATCCAAGAAGATTTCCTCCACATAAAGATCGTGAGATCTATATGGAAAGAATAAAGTGTCTTAAATGACTCTTTCCCGATGCGACCGATCGGTCAAGAGTGAATGTGGAGTATGCCCACTTCACGGCAAAAATGGGTGTATTTAATGATATTGATTGTATTAATGATCGAGGTATTTTGGATGCACATGATTGGTGGTCCGTTCATGGACCTCTTGCCCCTATGCTTCAAACCATAGCTATGAAACTCATTATGCAACCTTCTGCTTCATCTTGTGCCGAGAGAAATTGGAGCACTTACTCTTTTGTGCATTCCTTGAAAAGGAACAAGTTGACCCCACAAAGAGATGAAGACTTGGTGTATGTTCATAGCAATCTTCGCCTTCTATCAAGAAGATACCCCAATATGGTATAGGAGAGACGAAGATGTGGGATATAGGTGGAGATTCCTTTGATTCATTTGAAGATATTGGAGTGCTTGAGGTGGCTAGTCTTTCATTGGATGAGCCAGAGTTGGAACATGTGGTTTTCACCGATGATGTTGGCGTGGTGGATATGGATCATGAAGAAGATGTTCAAGTTAGAGAAGTTCCATCGTAATAATATTTGTAGTGAACTAGTGATATTTTATATTGGTATTGAACTTTGAAATTGTAATGAATGAAATATTTTGTGATGTGTTGATTTTGGTAATGATATTGAAATATTCGCTATTTAGTTGCTTACTATTATCATATTATGTTAATAAGTTAAATTTCTACCTATTATTATGTTCTTCAATGTCTTTAATTGCTAATCTATTTTTTCTTTTTAGGACTTTTCGATTCTCATCTTTGAAGCTCTCACCAATGAAAAGCAAAAATGTCGTATGTGCAAAATAGAGATATGGTTACATTTACAATTTCTAGATTACAAATTTACAATCATTCTTCAAGTTATTATATTTTTTGGAATTTTATATTTTTAACATAATGTATAATAAATTTATTATTTTTATATTCAATGTACCCTTAACGTACCCGTATCCTAAATTTTTGAGAAATCACGTATGCGCATACCCGAGTCGGGTCGTACCCGTATCTCATACCCGAGTCCGTGCTACATAGTGAAGCACAGATACGAGTACGAAGTGCGGGTACAACACGACACGAGTACGGGGATACGTGATTTTACAAAAAAGTAGGATACTGGTGCATTGGTGAGTACGCTAAATATAATATATTTCAATATATATATATATATATATATATAGTTAAAAATGCAAATATTTGTACCATTTCATAGAATGATAAAAATACATTATAATTATGAGTATTTTTGGAGAAGAAATTGATAATCTAACTATCAAAACAATTGGTATACTTGTTTTGTGTTTGAGCATAAGATAAAACATCAAGTTTTTGAAATTACACCCGGACCCCAAACATTTATCTAAACATAATTGTGTCCAAAAGTTGCAAAAATGTATCAAAAAATTGAATACTCCTTGGGTACACATCCGAGAGTACCCAAGGAGTAACGGCACCCAACACGGGTACGTTGGGCATTTGGAAGTACTTGTGCATCCCAGCTCTTACCACAACTTCGAAGTTTTGGTTTATCGGTAGGGTCTTTCACAGAATCAATCAACATTCAAGAAGCATTCACAACACAAGTTTGAGAATTCTTATAGTGCGGTATCTTTTTTATAGTTCAATATTTGTTGAATGTTAATTTCTTACTTGTTTCATAATAATTTTATAATTTTTATACAATTCATCATCACATAGTCAAAGTGCACAAGAGTCTACCAATAAATCTCGCCATGTTTATGTTCCACATTTAGCTACTGAGGATGTTAGAGAGTTTAATACCACAAACATTCCCAATTTTGATCATTCCGACATTCCCCACAATGATGATGAAATTCATTGTGAAGATACCGAAACACAAAATACCGAGAACTCATCCTCTTCCTGAAAATTTTGAGAACAAACTTTCGATGTGCACAAACATTTTACATTTTTTCCATCTCCGTTCAATCCGAATGAGGAAAATAAGGTATGTAAGAAGTGTCAAATGGCTTACAAATGGAAAGTGGGTAGTGTGATAGGTACACTAACGATCTTACCCAACAAAAAATAAATCTCAAGACCTGTGAAGTAGACAGTTATAGTTATGATCATGAAATCGTACGTACCGAAATGACTTAACTCGTTATTAAGGATGAGTTACTATTTACTTATTCCGAAAATAAGAACCTATTTTATATGATACATCATTCCAGACTACAATATTACATGTTTTTTATTTATTTTATATGTTAAGAGAAAAGAAAAAATAATTACAAATTTTTAAAAATTGGCCCGACGTAGCCCACCTCAGCCCGGAACCGGGGGAACCAGGCTGGTGGGCCAGGAGGGGCTCGCCTCCTTCCCCCATTGGAATCGGACCGGCCAAAACCGGTTTCTGCTGCAGCCCAGAACCGGGCACGGCAGGGCCGTGAACCGGACCGGCCCACCCGGCCCCGGTTGTCATCCCTATCCACCAATCTCCTTTGCAGCTGCAGAGCAAAAGAGAGGATGGGAGAGAAAGCAAGGGGAGAAAGAAGGTTAGCACCTAATATAGCATATAATAGAAGATGGCCTCAACACAAGATGAATCACGAATCCAAATAGACATTCTTCTAGCAGAGAGAGAGAAGGGGGGGGGGGGGGGGGGGGGGGGGGGGAGCAAGAGAGGATGAATCATAAATTTCAATGAGGTTTGTAGGTAAAAGGCTGTATGGAAACTCAACTGTATAAATTATTTCATAAAGCATAAATTGAACAAACAGTGTTACACTGACATCAATAGTAAACAGAAAATTATGTATTAATATGGCAGAGGTTTTTTTTTTTTTTGGGGGGGGGGGGGGGGGGGGGGGTTGAAGCAGAATCAAAATGTCCAAACAACTCTTACTACATAAGTAAGAGAGCACAACTGTTGCAACAAACTAGACAGTAATGACAAAAGTAGTAAATTTGATCAATGCTCCTATATGCCTCATTGCCACCAGAAAACATACAGGAAACATAAAAGTATGAGATCAAATCTAGAAATTTGTCTCCAATACTCCTCTCTGACACAGGTACGCTCAAGAAAAAACTGCTCATGGAAATACCTGAGGTAAATCTATAGGCGATTTAGTAGCCAATCTTCCAACTTTTATCATACTCTCCACACTTTTACCCACCATTCCAGAACTTCGACTGAGAAACTTCTTTACTTGCTCAGCTGAAAAAGATAAGAAAATCTAAACATCCTTAAAGAAGAAAATGAGCAGTGAACAGATCCGGCCACATGAATATAAGGTATACACAAGTATTCACAAAATTTCTCAAGTTAAGAAATGAAATTTGCCAATCCCCTTACAACTATGAAGGTCAATCTTCTTTTTGCTTATCTCATCGGTAAGTTGACGCATTGATCGGTTCAGCCATTCTGTAAGCTTTTCCTGCATTTATCAAAGGCATGGCTAACATAAGAAAACAATTCGTTATTAACTATATATACACGATACGCATGTAACTGCAGTTGAAAAATACATCATAAAAGCCAAAAGTTAAGATAGCACTTAAAATGACATTTTAAGAAGCAGCCATCGAACTGGAGATGGTGGGTCCAGTTCTTTTTGGGTCCAACCAGATGCAACCAATGTTTTAAATATCGGATATCGATGATATTCAAAGAATATCTGGTCGTAACGGAGGAAGATAAATATCCTAAATGTGATTTAAATAACCATCACATATATTATATTTATGTATCACAAATACCAACAACCTCACACAAGCAATATAATAGTTAAAACTAAAACATATAATCGCCTAAATGAAATTGCAATATATTACATAAAAGAAAGATATCTTCATATTAAAGATTAAACATACTATACAAGTTTATAACATAAGAAAAAAGAGTTAAGAGAGACGAAGGCAATTCGAGAAGATGACAAAAACAAGAGGCGGCATCGAACTCTTGTAAAACTAGGTGAGAGTAGAAACGATGACGAGAAAAATTGGCTATAAGGTTTTGCTTTCATATTTTCATTTAGGGGGCGTTTGGTACATGGATTTTTTTTTTGTTTCCTAGGAATCTTAATTTGGGAATTTAGTTTCCCATGTTTGGTAGCTAATTTTTAAATTCAAATTCCCAGGAAACTAACATTCCTAGGAATTTTTTTGCCACAATTCCCACAAAAAAAAATTCCCATGGGGGAGGTGAGATTCTTAGATTCCTAAGTGCTTGGAAAAATGTTATTTCTTTAAAATTACAATTTTGCCCCTAAAATAAAAAAACCCTAAACCTGGCTCTTCATATTTCTTCTCATTTTCCTGTGACTGTATGGTAAGTAGGAACTGTATGGGCCCACTGATGATCTGTCATAATTGTGGTGGTCGAGGTCACCTGGCATATGAGTGCCCATCCGGGAGGTTTAAGGACCGTGGGCACCATCGGAGGTACTGATGATGGTCGATACCTAGTTATATTTGATTGTTAGAACTATTTTGTCTTTATGATTAAGTATTGGGATTTGAGAGGAGAAATTGTGTTTTGTTTAGGAGGGATTTGGTGTTGAGTTTTATGTTTCTGGGTTGACTTGCCAGAAGATGTGGGACAAATGCCAGGTGACTTCAGCAAATTATTTTGTGCTCCATTGTTTTTGAGTAAATTACCCGGTTTTCCTAATCTGGGTGGTCTACTGTCAATTAGTTATTTTATTTTCCAAACCTTGGTTGTTATCAGTGTGTTTCACTTGCTTCTGTCAGTACTTCGAGATGGTTAGCCTTTTGTTTTCTGCCCAAATCCATCTACTGCTGGGGGATTAATGATTTAGACCAAATTTACGGTAGAAACAGCTTTGTATATGTCGACACCTGCATTGTTGAATCTAAGAACTGAGAAGGATAAACCTGGCATCTATAGCACTTTCAAGTTTCAACTATAAGAAGATACAGTAAGCTGTATGCATTTACACATTCCTTGTGCTAGACCGAAATGTTCAATATATGGAGGGAACATTGAAATCGATTGAGCTATACATTTACTCAGGTATTTCATCAAATAGTTTGTTTTGTTATTTGAGGATGAGAGGGGTATTTTGGACAATAAGATTAAGATTCCCAGGACCAAACATAGGAAATTAAGTTTCCAACTAACATTCCCAGAGATATTTAAGACCTACCAAACATGTTTTATGATTCCTGGGAACCAAAAAAAAATCCTTGTACCAAACGCCCCCTTACTATCAAGATTTGCATCAATCAAATTTTGGTTCACACTAAGTTTTAATCTAAAAACCCAAAAGAGACCAAATCACTATTATTTTCCAATATTGGGTTGATATCAATTTGCCAGTTATATAAGATAGCGGGTAATCTAACAGCTGTGACGGATGATAATATCAGCCGTAACGGTCTTATAACAGGCGTAATGGATCAAAAATGTCATCCGTTTTCTAAAGTTCATTTCGGTAATGATAACCTAGCTTAAACGTTATAAAGGCCGTAATGGTTTTAGAGAATGGAAAGTTTCCGAAAAAATAGTATTTATATCAAAGAAATAGTTCATTTCAAGATAAAGCAACATAACTCCAATAGAAATAGTTCATTTCTACACATACTAGTAAGGTTTAGATAGAAACAGTATACATGTCCATTTCCATTTCCAAACCGAATGGCTTATCTTCCATTAAAACATCTCATTTCAAACAAGCCATTTCAAAACAATATGAATCTTAGGGGCTTTTATTAGAAACTTTTCATATAGTTAAGGGTTCAAAGAGTAGTTTGAAAAATCAAAGGGGTTAAAAGGAAGAACATGTTTTTCCAGGGGCTAAAAGGAATTTACACTTTATTTATAAATAAATGAATAAGAAAAGGTTGATCCTGAACTGGTTCAGACTCTGAACGAGCCAGTTAAGTCCGGTTCTTCTGGGCTTTTTAAAATAATTGACTAACTAGGCAGAAACACGATAGGTTATTTCAAACGCATAGCTGTGAGCATGCACACATGACATGCCAGCACTTAAACAGTCAATTCATAAGACTAACAGACTATATCCTAATGCAAAAAAAAAAAATTAAAAAAAAATCGTTCTTATATGTGGTGGAAACCTCCTAGAAGATGTTGAAATTCAATTGTGCACCAATTCCTAGAAGATGTTGATAGTCAACAGAACTTTCCTTCACACTTAAGTCATTATCGCAATCATCTAGTACAGGAGCACCGTTTCATGTATGACCATATCGAAAACACATAATCCATGACTAAATAAATTAAAATAATACTATTTAAGATCTGTTTTACGAAAAGAAATTGTCCCAAGTTTGACATAAATAGTGGATACATATATCAGCAGAAAAGTAATATTTAATTAAATTGCTTATTGACATCAAATTCAAATACAAAGATGGCTAAGACAATGTAAGAATGTTATTTATGACTTTCTGTGAGGTTAGGAAATTCCTGGAAAAACTAGTGTTGTATTAATACAATTCTGCTGATCGTTCCCTAATGGTCAATTTCTACCATTCATCTATTTTTAATTTCAATTCTTCTATTTCTTAAAACCTCTACAAATTTAATCTTAGACAACCCCATCAATCTTTTATTTCACATCTTGTCAATTACAAATTTGGAGAACATTCCTAAAAATACCTTCAAAACATATCACTTTACCATGTAAATAATAGTTCTAGTGTACATCTATTTGAACTTTATGTTGCCAATATTCTTCCAAAGTTCGGGCAAGTAACTACCAAATTACAAGAACTTACTGAATTTACAGATTTAAGCAACTTCCACCGCAAATAGATTATCAAAATAGAAACTCAAAAAAAATTCTCACGAAACTTTTTAAATATAATGTTATAGCTCCATCCGTTAGACTGACTTTCCTCATAAGTCATAGCACAGATGTAAATTTTTCGGCATACATCTACAGCAAAGAATGAGTTTCATACCTTAAGATAAATTGCAATTAGGTGTCCAGGTAATAAAACTTCCTGATGTTGCAGAACATCTCCATTATCAGCTGCAGCAGTTTGATCTACTAGAGCATAAAGCTTCTGCAGCATAAAACTAAAGCAAAATTGTATGTTAACATCATAATACCAAACTGTCTTAGTCGAGTGAGACAGTAAGGATGGAGGAAATTATTACCTTTGAAGTGAGAGTATAGAAAAAGAAAACTAACATCAGTATATTAAACTTGTCATGGTTGCTTGTAAGATGTACAAATAAATAATCTCTAAGAACAGCTTCAGCAACCTACACATATATTTGAAACCCGTCACGGCATTAGCAACATTCTAGAGAAAATAAGAAAGTAAACAGGAAAGAAAAAATATATAAAAAATTGTAACTGTGGCTAACTTACAACTGTAAGACTTTCAGTTTCAAACCCATACATGGCAGGTCGGAAGTACTCTCCTGCATAAAGCCATCGCAAAAACATGCCATTAAAAAAATACTTCTTTTTTTTTCTCAGAAAGGATGGCACAACCAGATTTAAGTAGTAGATGAATACCAATATGTTTTAAGCAGTCAGAACGAGTCAAAAGAGACAATTTTCTGACTTCTTCCAAAATTATTTGAGCCCTTTCACCAATAAGCTGAGTGCCAACAGCACCTTTTTCCCGGCTAAATTGATCATTATAGCAACTTGTTAAACTTGTGTAAATTTCATGGTCATTAGTGTCGATGAGAGCCTGAAAGAATGTGCACACTTTAGTGAACAGGCAATGATAGTCAATTGAAAGATTCATGTAGAAATAAAACACTTTACAGGGAACCAAATATATACGGAAAAGTTAAAGCATATATCTGACGTTTGATATGCTAAAAATACCATGGAATGAGACTGCCACTTCATTTATTCAGGGTGAAGACATAACAAGACGTAAAAATAATGAGTTTAAACCTGTGGCATGAATTACAAGTAAAGAGAGTGCAATTTCCACAAACCAAACCTGCCTAAGAGCATCTGCAGTCGTTGGCTATATATCCAAAAAAATGGATAAAAACCGCTGTAGTCGTCGTCTATTTACCCATTTTTTGGGTTTGCGATGAACAGTAAATGTCTATATTTGGCAGCGAAATTGGCATTATGCATATTATAGAAATCGGAAGATGATTTACCGTCTGTTTGTCGGATGGCATATGATTTGCCGTCTGATAGAAATTTTTTAATAGCGAAATGAAGAGACGGCATATGATTTACCGTTTGGAAAAAAAAATTATTAAAAAAACTTGTTCTTTGCTATCTTCCGACGGTAGATCATTTTCTGTTTCGTCCAAAAAAAACCCATTTTTTGAGTTTTGACGACTGCAGCGCTACCCCCTAATTGCTATTTCTATACTTTTCATATACCCATTTTTTAACAGAACGACTGCAGATGCTCTAAAAGTGTCAAATCTGGCAAATTGGTGGCTTCATATATGTAAATACTAAGCTCTGTATGAGTTGAAGTACTAACAAGAATAAATCCCTAGGGAGAGCCCAAAAGGATATACTTGTGTGTGTGTACCAGAGAGTGTCATGCTCTAGGTCCGCTCACCTACAAGACCAGTAACCCCGAGCCATTCCCGTAGTCACGACCTAGTATTTTACATGGCCCCGCTACAGTCTCATCCAAGGATTCATTGACTTTATTATATAGGGACCACTCAACTCACTCACCTACCAGAGAGTGTCATGCTCTAGGTCCGCTCACCTACTAGACCAGTAACCCCGAGCCATTCCCGTAGTCACGACCTAGTATTTTAGATGGCCCCGCCACAGGGCTAAAGTCTCGTCCAAGGGTTCATTGACTTTATTATATAGAGACCACTCAACTCACTCACCTATCCGATGTGGGATAAAGTTCCTACACTTCCATCCGGCCTAATACACTTCACCTATTTTTATATCCAAGCTAACTAGACTGATTCTACAAGCCCATATTCAATCCACCATTAATCCAAGCTCATTAATAATTCCTATGAGCCCATATATTAAATATGAGCCCACCACCTTTTAAGGTTATTACACGGAGGGCCCAAACGGATATATATTTGTGTGTGACTGGTTACACCTCAACATGTTAATGATTTCCTAACATTACTACATAACTAATATCCCGTGACTGGTTACACCTCAACATGTTAATGTTTTCCGAACATTACTATATTACTAAAATATACTCTGACCTATCAAACCCCAAGCTTACTTTTTCAGAAAGCACTCACTTGGTGGCAAAGATAGAAACCAAATTCCTAATTCCATGGGTTTACCCTGAAATGGATTTTTTTTGTTCATTATGGAACCAGGAACCTCGAGCATCAGATATTACTTTAACCTTGCCTGAGAAGGGTTTTTACAGTTTACAACAATAGGGCACTCATATTGCTCATTATCATGTTAATGCTCGGTTTTGATAAATGAGTTATCAAACAGATTAATGGATAGATCTTAATCTTGATTCTTCTAATTGATGGAAGAAGTCTTCTGCAATTGTATGTTACAGTTAGTATTGATTGCAATTAACTCAGTTCTTAATGCAACAATATCTAGTTCAACTCTATATAATTATACATACAACAAAAAATGGTAACTGATACAACTTCCCAGTCATTTTAAGGCTCTGTTTGGTATTATATTGAAGGGTGCTTTCGGATTTAAAATCTCTTTTAGGCTCAAAATAGGTGTTTGGCAAACTTAATTAAAAGTGTGTTCAATCAAAAGTGTTTTTTTCTAAAAACTACTATTTTTAGCATTTTTCTCAAAGCACCTAAATGAAGTGTTTAGTTTTTTTAAAAGTGCTTTTACTTGCTAGAAATTTTTTTTGAAGTTAAACATTATTCTTTCTAACAGTATTTTTGGGCACCAACACATTTCAGCGAAGTGCTTCCTAGATCATTTTCATATTTGTTGTTTTTCTGATATTTACAGTTCCATTTTTCAAATTAAAAACTAGCGCAGCCAACAGAGATGTATCAGCACTTGTGGTATTTATCATAAAGGCTTCACACTTGTGCTTGTTTATCTCCAAATTGTATATTAAACAACTTTGGATTTCAACAAATTTGTAGGTGGTTGAAAAGTATCAGGACAAGTACGGGGTGTGCGTCCATGTGTGTTTGTGTACTTTCCTGTACTTTCTATACTTATTTTCTTATTTAAAAGTTAAAGAAAGATAAAAAGTAGATACACCAAGTTATGCAAATGTACATGAAAACACAATTCACTCATTTCAAGTACTGTTAATTATAAAGGACAACAAATTTTTTGATGAATTGAGTTAAAAATACAGACCTTCAAGAGAATACCAACAGGAAGTAAGAACTCTCTCGATCTCAACCTACAGACATTCAGTAGCAAATGTATAGGGTGAGTCCAAGATAATTTAGACATCCGTTTGAAATAAAGGACCGTGAATGTTATTACCAGAAACCAAGTCTTGCGCTTCCATTCTCAAGGTAATACAATTTAACCGTAACAGAAGATTGATCTTCCCGTACACATCTAAGAAAATTGACAATATTAGCACTTGTAAGAGCAGAAAAATGTGTCATATAGAATATATTAGCCAAACAAAATAAAAACTACGTTTGTAAAGACGAAAACAACACAATCGAACAAAAAAAATATAGTGATGAGCAATCTATTTTTGTCCTTTAATGTCATGGAAAGAAGTTATTATCCAATATGACGACAAACAATCAACTTGTTTCCTGAGCCATCTTTTTAACTATCTAAACAGCAAAGAAATTTGGTAGTGGTGATTCGAAAGCAAGTAAAGAAAATTAGGGTAGCCAATTAAGTCGGATGCATAGGATGCCACTTAATGACAAGCCTGCTTGGACACCTAGTTAACTATATAACCTTAGCTAGAATATCATCAAGCAGCATCCCTTTTTCATCTGCCTCATACATCTCTCACTTTACTAACCCGATTTGTGGACAACATATAACATAAGGAATGAAAGATTGCTTCTTAGTTCCTACTGATCTCACAAATATTAAGATTTCTCAGCCATACAATTTTATAATGTTGAAATTCAGAGGTGAATGGATTTCAAATGACTAGATCTCACATACTCACATCCATAGACATATTAGGCATATACAGGAATGCGAAAGGGGAAGTAAAGGGGGTCCGGGAAGAAGGGCTAGATTTAGGGTCTATTGGATCTTGAAAAGGGGAACAAGAGATCTTGGAAGAGGTCATTTTCCTTTTCGTAGAGAAATTTATCTGGGTTTGGAGATAATTTTATGGGTTCAGACCTAAATGAAGAATGTTCTGTGAAAATTTCATAAGCACAAGGAAGAATATTCCTCGACTAAGAGAGGTGAGTGTGGTATATAACATTATGAAGATTGAGGGTGAGGATATGGGATTCATGATAATTTAAGTGGTTCCCCCCTCCACTCAACACATCCAAACACAACAAAGAATGACCAATTTCGCTTTCCAGCCAAAGCTAATCAAAATAAGAAGCCTAAAATATGGTAACCAGTAAAACTAAATGCTCAAAAGAACTTCAATATGTGGAAATATTAAACTGTGCACCTCATAACAACTGCTTTATCACCATATCCATCTCCGCGTCCACGATATGACTTGCGAGCCATGCTCATAGGCTGAAAAGAAAAGAATCAAAAAAACTTTAGGATAAAAATTACATACAATGTATACTAGATTCTTAGCACATGCAACGCACGTTTTCTTCCTCTTCATAATGTTAGTCATTGTGAACTTCGTATAATTCCTTAATCCATACTGATCACCACAATTTCTAATGATCCTTATTATCTGACAAACAGATATAGAAAAACGGGGCAATTGCTTGCAGAAAAGATGACAAAGCAGGACCCAACCTGAAGTGGGATCCAAGGGTTGCTTCCAGCCTGTGCCAAAATCCCCCCCCCCACCCCCACACACACAAAATTAAAAAATAAAATAAAATAAAATAAATATATTTTAAAAAAATCACCCTCGCGTGGGCAGTTCCAGACAAATAAGCATGTGTAATACACGTGATAGCAACCAAAAGTCCAACTAAACACACCACTCTCCAGTTATAAAGTAGTACAGGATAGCTATAACATTGAGAATGTATTAGTTTGGCCTTCCATTATATGCACCTGATAATCTACATTCTTATAGTTCACCTTTATAATCAAGATTTGTTTGCCAGTCTCGGATATGAAGTCACCTAGTGTATTAGGATTATGCAGCTCCTCTATTCCGTAGTATCTTCACTCAGGAGCATAGCAAAAATTAAAAGATATTGCAATCATGTTGAACTATGAGTCTCTGTGTTTGGGTCCTTGCAAATGGATGTTGCAAGTGCAAGAGAAAGTACCTAATAATATTTCATTGTTGTAGCTAATCACTGCCTCCACAACTTTTGACTAGGGATGCCATCCGGAGCGGATATGTTCAGACGGATCTGGATCTGTATCCAAATCGGGTGGAAATAAATCCGAATATGGATATAATTTTGCAAATAAGGGCGGATACGCATACGGATCCAGTATGATTAGAAATTTGCGAATACGGATACGGATACGGATATTCGGTAATTTATATATATGTAAAATATAAAATCTATACGTAAAATTTTAAACTAGAGTTGAATCTTAACAATTAATATTTTAAGCTACCTAAATAACTATTAATTGAACTAATCTAATCCTACAAATCTAAACCCAATAACCTGAATCCTAATACTTCCACAAGTCTAACCAGAGAAAATTCTAGGGTAAACTGTATCATCTGTAAACCCTAGGAAATCTCTGAAGGCTGTGAGTGTCGAGGGCGACTGTGTCTACACTCCCCATTTTGATGGATTAACTCGATGGATGTTATATTTTGATGGAAACCATTTGTCTTTTAAATCATAGTGACGAGAAAAATTAGAACAAATCGTAATTTGGATCATATTTTCATTCATATTTTGATGGATTAACTCAAATTTTCTTTCTTAGTTTCTTATGTTTTGATAGATTAACTCAATGGATGTTATCTTTTCATGGACATAATTTGTCCTTTAAATCATAACAAAGAAAAAGTTTGAAAAACCTTATTCATATTAGAATATATTTGAATATGTATCTGTAATGTGTACTATCCGTTTCATATCCGACTCGTATCCGTATCCGTATTCGATATGCTCATATCCGATTAGTGTTCGTTTCAAAAAATTTCAAATACGGATTTGATTTTTTTTTTGGACCCATATCCGTGTTCCTATCCGTATTTATTTTTAGAATGCGGATACGAATATGGTATTGACTATATCCGATCTGACACCATCCCTACTTTTGACTCATATATCACTTCCCTCCAAAACTTAACATTTAGAATTTGGAGGAAAATGGTATTTTAATCAAAAAGTTTGTAGGCCAGTGATTAGATGCTACCATTGCTGTTATTTGATGCTTAGTTGCAATTGACAGTTACACTTCCAAAACTCACTTGCAAGGAACCAACTACATGTAAATTTTTCTCAAGGTCTTCATAGAGCCTTTTGCTTTATATGCAACCCAATTTTGATGATGATAAAAAGACAGATCATGATGTAAAAGTAGATGAACAAAATAAGAAACTAGATTAATCAATGGAGCAATAAGAGAACTAAAGAAGGAAGACAGGAAAAAACTTGTTGCCATCTTCTAGCACAAGCACTTATATCAAACACTTAATTTGTATAATAAAGCATCCTTACATAATTACGTTTCTGCATAATTAGAAGTCGACAGAGTCGTTCCAGTCCGTTACAAATAAAGTACCTAAAAAGGAAAAGCTCCATAATTAGATAGTCAATCAAACAATAACTGGTTAATGGATATTATAATCTCAAACCGAGGGTAGTAAGGCAGTAGGAAACATTTAAAATGTAATGAAAATACCTTTGAGATTGAAAAGTGTATTATAGTAATAACCGCTAATCAGAATACTGTCCAGTACCAATGGCATTAATCAAGCATCAATTACAACATTTATTTTACAATTTTTTTAAAAACACATAAATTGAAATTTGGAAAGTCAATAAGGCACTAGCAAACATTTTAATGCAACTTGTCCAAAGCTCTCAAATAACAGTCAATGCAACTTAAAAATCGAATAAAACTTTAATCAGGATTTCAGCACAACATTTATTTCCTTCCGTCACAACAAAAAAGAAATTCTTAACCATTCTTTACTGGCAATACTTTTTTTAAACAAAACTTCAACTGTACTTTACATTGTTTTTAGAAACAAGAAATTTTTTATTGGATAAAATTCATAGAACCAACAGTTATCTAGGTGGATCTACACATATTCATGTCAAAGACAAAGTATTAATGGAAGAAATTGAAGGGTATGCTACTAATACGTCCATTATCTCTAATACTATTATGGGAGAAGAAGAGTTGTCATTTGTAAATCTATCACCTTACGTGCATCACACGTGCAACTCCAACTCTCCAATTATACTCTTAAAATCTACCAACTTACGTGCATGCACGTACAACTCCAACTCTTCATATTACTTTTTTTAAAAATAATTAACACGTGCCTCACATGTGCTAAATTATATTACTTTAACAAATATGTATTTATTAAAACGTGCATCGCCAGTGCTAAATACTAGTAGATTTTGGTGGAACAAGATTGTACAGATGTCTATAAATCAACATTGAAACTAACTTAGAAGCTCATCTAGCACTAAAGAAAGAATGACAGAGCATGTTCAGTAAAGATGTTTCATGGACAAAACTTGGACAAGCAATGGCTGACCATTAGATAAAGGGAATCAGCAAAAGTCATTTGAATACCAAGTTTTAGAGAGAGGTAAGTAGAAGAATTGTAGATTCACATGCAACTCAACATCTAAGCAAATTTTAAAAAAATCTCAGCATGAACTAAAGAAAAATCTTAAACACTACACAAAGGGATATAAAATGACCAATAAGAAGAAAGCACATCAAGAGTACTTCCCATGTCAGCATACCCACTATACATTAATCATCTTTTTATTTAATTCACAATTTGATCATGAAGTAAATAACAACAGAACTTGAGTTGGGACCCATCTATTACAACCATTAACCCTCCCTCTCTCACCCCAACCATCACCACCATCACTGCCTCAGTACCTTCGCAAACATCACTGCACAGTCTCCTCCTATCACAACCACCAGAATTGACTACATACAATAATGCCAAACATTCTATGCACCATTTTAAAAGCGGTGGATTACATATTTGCTCCCAAAAAACCAAAACAAAACAAAACAAAAGGCAAAAAAAAACAAGACAAAAAAACAGTAAAGCTTTTTTTAAAAATAAAAATGGGATTAGGGCATTTGGAGTTGGTGTATTTAAGTTACCTTTACGGGTCGAGTAGAAACGTGTAAGAAATTAACCCAATAACAAAAATGATGCTAAAGCATCTTTGAACCGGTTAAGTGCAATTTTCGAACCACTTTCTGCAAAAACAGCTTTGACCGCTTTTCTAACAGCTTTTCCATAAATGAAAATTTTGCCGAAATGCCCCTGTTTTTGAAAATAATTAGCGAACTGCCCTTGTTTCGAAAACATTTAGCCATCTGCCCTTGTCTGTGACACGTCAGCAACAAACGTTATTGGGAATCACGGCATCAGCTAATTGCATGCCGTGATTCCCAATAACGGCATCTCTATTTGAGAAAATTGCCATGCCGTTATTCTAAATAACGGCATTGGTTAATTTGAGTTTCGATCTATATTGTATCAACAATGGTTCGAGATTTGGCAGCCAAAAAATAAATGAACTGATGCCGTTATTCCGGAGAACGGCATCGTTTGTACCGATGCCGTTCTTCAGAATGACGGCATCAGTTATTTACTTTTTGCACAAATCCCTATACGCGAAACCCCCTTTCTTCTCCCCTTTTCTTCCCCTTCTGGTTTGTAAAACGCATCTCTCTCACATCACCCCTTTTACCCACAAACCCTAGATCTCATAATCAAAAATTTTCAACCATTTGAGCCCTATAAAATTGCCTACATTCCTAACTCCTCACTCCCACTCTCATTTTCAGTCATCCGCATCATCGAAAATTTTGCCGGTGGTTTTTTTGGTATCATTTGAAAGGTATTATCATACTAACCTTATGTTTGATTTTTATTTCAAAGATTCATCACATTTTGAGTAGTGAATGATTTGAATATGTTTTAATTTTTATGCATAGGTATGGAATTTGATATCCCTATATGGTTATATTTTGGGGGTGAAGTAATTAAGGATCCAAAAATTGGATATTCTTATAGTGATGTTGAACCGGTAATTATTTGGGCTACCCCCAATTTTGGTTACTCAGAATTAACAGATAAGATATATGAAGTAACCAATTGGGACAGAAGTGAAATGACTCTGAGATTGAGAGCCCGTTATTCTGCTGGTAAAGGGGATGGGCAGTACTTCATGTTGGTACCCATAGACAGTGACAGTTCTCTGAGGTCTGTCCTGCTTAGGACACTTCATCCAAGTTGTGGTTGGAATATAGTTGAGTTATATATTGATCAAACGAGGCTTCCAAATACTACAAGAGTTGTTATCGACGGTCCAAGGCCAACTAGGATTATGAGACCATCCTAAGAGTCACACGCAAGGATTTCTAATACTGTTGGAGAAACTAGCACAACTCCAACGGAACCTGTTTCATCCGAATATGAGCCGCTCCATCCGACCCCATTGCCACAAAATTTTTTGGTAGCTGGCATTGCTTTGACAGACTTTGATAACGCCGTTGTAAATAACGACTTGGTAGAAGAGGAAGAAGATGAGGTACGCGGTCTCGAGGATGATGATGAGGAGATCGCCCTTGAAGCTCCAGTTGTTGATGCCAATGTTCAAGTGCCGGTTGTTGATGCCAATGTTCATGTGCCGGTTAACAATACCCGCGTGTTGCCAGGTCAAGACACAGGTCCAGCTATGCGTGGATCGCAGTCAAGCGAATGGATGTCCCGTGCCACCGTACATGAACAGATCCAGTCTTCCATTGGGTCTTCCAACTTGGATGAACTCTTCATAGGTCAAAGATTTCCATCCAAAGACGCTCTACAACATCAAGTCAAGATGTATGCCGTGAAGAACCACAGGGAATTCGTGACGGTAAAATCAGATCGTTGTCTGTACCATGTGAAATGTAAATACGCTCCCATCAACCATTCAGCCGAGCAGATTGCAGAAAATCCTTCACTTCAAAATGTCGTCGGTTGTCCATGGCGCTTGCGTGCAATTATTCCCAAAGGTCGTGATTATTTTGTGGTGAAACAACTTGAAGGTGTACACACATGTGTGAATCCTACATTGACTCAGGATCACAGCAAAATTGACTCGACGGTTGTATCGATGCTGATAATAGATACTCTGAGGGAACAACTCACAGTAACACCAAGAGCCATAATTGGGCAGGTGAAGGGTAGGCTCCAATACACAATATCATATTGGAAAGCTTGGAAGGCAAAACATAAAGCAATTGAGAAACTATATGGTTCTTTTGAAACAGCGTACACTAAATTACCATACCTATTCAATGCAATTCAAGCTTCGAATCCGGGTACGGCTGTACAGTGGGCGAAGACTACGACTGGGCCGGGTATAGAAACATTTAAGAGTGTTTTTTGGTCATTCGGTCCCTCGATTGAAGGATTCAAATCATGTAGACCAGTTATAAGTGTTGACGGTACTCATCTGTACGGAAAATACAAAGGCCTGTGATCTGTGGTCTTCTTGGAGAAACAGAACTGTAGGATCTAATGGATCCGGATGTCCCCGTGGTCCAAATGAAGGCGTAGAAGAAGCACCAACACCATGCGAAGAAGATGGTTGTGCAGGATCCATTGGCCTGTACACATTAACGAAGACTAATCAACAACATTTTCAGTAGAAAAATTGAGTGCATGAGCAGAGATCTGCTAGTGAATTAGGATTTTCAGTAAGCAAGAAGCACCAAAGATTAGTGTATTAGGATATCCCCGTGAATTAGGAAAATTGAGTGCATGAGCAACAAGCACCAAAATTAAGTGTATCAAGATCTTCATAACCCCGACTTCAAACGTAAATCATTGAATATTTAAGAAATTGAGCATCTCAAAAACTCAACATTTAGTAAACCCTAACCTACAATACTTGAAGTACTTCCAAAATTACTACTTCAATAACCCTAACCTACAATATTTGTACTATACTACATAATAAAACAGTCAAAATCAACTATACAAAAAACAAATTAGGGTTTTTAGTTACTTACAAAGATTTCGGAATCGGAATGAGAATGAACTCTGGATGAAGGATTGAGGAGTACACTCCGAAATAGAAGTCAACAACACACCGAAAGATCTAGTGGATTTTTTTTTTCAGATCGTCTAGGGTTTTCGACTTTGGGTTTTCTGTTTGGAAATGAGGAAGGCACGAGCGGAAGAGAAAGGGGGAAGAGGAAGGGTTTTTCGAGTATATTACTGCAAAAAGTAAATAACTGATGCCGTTATTCTGAAGAACGGCATCAGTTATAAACGATGCCGTTCTCCAGAATAACGGCATCAGTTTATTTCATATTTGGAATTAATCTCGAGTCAAGATTAATAAAGTAGAGCTCTATTTTTTAAAAATAACCAATGCCGTTATTTAGAATAACGGCATGGCAATTTTCTCAAATAGAGATGCCGTTATTGGGAATCACGGCATGCAATTAGCTGATGCCGTGATTCCCAATAACGTTTGTTGCTGACGTGTCACAGGCAAGGGCAGATGGCTAAATGTTTTCGAAACAAGGGCAGTTCGCTAATTATTTTCAAAAACAGGGGCATTTCGGCAAAATTTTCTCCATAAATTAAGTGGTCTTGTTGTTTAATGCTTAAGCGTAGCATCTTTGAGCTTTTTAAAACCATGATTCTATGACTCATAAGTCATAACCTATACAAGTACAACATGTAATACTTTGAGTTAAGACTTTACATATAGTATTCAACAGAATCAGTGTGTTTAACTAAATGCTCACGATATTTTGCCTTGAAATCCAATTATGCTAACATGAAGTGGGTAACAAATCTGTGACGCGATAAATACTACATAATTCAAAGTTAATAATCAATATAGAACTTTTATCTGTAAATAGTCTAAGAGAATGATTCTTATTCTGTCTTACATTTAGGAAACAGAAAACATAAACTAAAAAAACAAATCAAGTATACAAAGATCACTAACAAATAAACTGTATCAATCACCCACTAACATCACTAATAAATTTAGTTTCCTGATTAAAAATGTTATACTTTACCCATCTAGAGAGAGGCTTTTGACATATATAACATGTGCTCCAGCAACCATTTGAGAATTATTTAAATATTTAGTAAATTTTGTACGTACCCACCCATTTCAATGGCTTCTTCCCTATGAGCAATAAGTTTTTGTGGGTCAAGATGTCTTAAATGGCAACGCTTTGACTGCAGAAAAATAAACACAAATATAATAGCTTAGTTGAATACAAAAATCAAAGCAAAACATAAAAGGTCATTCTTGAAATGTTAGTTCATAATTAACAAAGAAGGCATTGAGAAAACTACATCCTGATTATCCAACTAGCACCCAAAAAAGGAAAAAAGAATGACAAAAAAAAGAAATTGTGCACGTTCCTTGGGAGAAGGTACAGGTAGTCTATTGTTGATATGGTAAACATTATTTCATCAACTCAATCAAACAATCATGTTTGCATTTATGTTTGCATTTTGACTCGTCTTCAAATTTCCTTTGAGACCTAAAACCCTATAGATAATAAATTATATAAGCTATTGAAAGTCCATACTATCTCCTCCAACCAACTTAGACTTCGCATGAAAATAACACATGCATGATAGCCTTCGTGCCTTGTCCCAACAACAGAAACAATGAACTTCCACTAACTAAAGTTTTTCCATAAGCAACACATATCTAGCAAAGGTCATTGTTTCAAACATCATAGGTTATGACATATGTTGTACATAAAAGCGGGCACACACTTCATTCTGTCAAGTCAACTACAAGATGAAAATGTCAAGGCTAGAATTTCATTACAAAGTAGTGAGCTCAATAAGGAGAGTAGGCATATAAATGATGATATGTTGGTATAAAGATAGATTATTAAAAGAAGGGAGTTCGCAAATAAATGATGATCCTTATATTATGGGATTTGACGTTCAAAAGCTAGTAATGGCAAAAGGTCAAAGTCAGAAAAATGTTGAAAATCACAAAATAGCAAAGAACGAAGCTAAGAAAGCTATTACTGTGATAATTTTTTATGAAGTTAAGAGACTAGGGAGGGGGGAACAATATATACATGCTAGCTAGGATGAAAGGAACAAAGAGTAGAAATTTAGGTAAAGTGAAATGTGATAAGAGCGAGGATCGAACAATTTTAGTAAAAGATGATGCTATTAAAGAAATAAGCAATTATAATCGAAATTAATCGCCGATTAAACGGTAATTGATCTAGGTTAGTTCCTAAGACAATTAATCGGCAACTAATTGGAAAAACGGCCGATTAATCGGTGATTAATAGGTAACCAGACCTAGACCGATTAGCTCTGAAAACCGATTTAACTGCTTAGTTAATAAGATGGAGTTACATTTCTAAATTGTTTAATGAGAGTCACACAAAAGATTCTGAAATAGATTCAAGTGAAATAGTGCATAACAGACAGATATTATTGGATAATTTGGCTTAGTGAGATGCTTTAAAGAAAATAAAAGGCCAAAAGGCAGTTGGACGTTATGGTATTTTAATTGAAGTTTGGATATACAAGGAAATAGAGAGGTGGCAATTAGCCCATGCCCGACCCGGGTCCAATGAGCCTGACCCCCTTTGAAGCGGGCTTGGGCCAAAATAATGTTATATCTAATCAGGTTTGGGCTTAGCTTTTGAACCCGTATATTAAATGGGTCAGGTTTGGGTTTGAAATATTAAACCCGACGGGCCCATATACCATATGTATATTAGTTTTTTCTGATATATATAAGCCCAACCGTTTCTCCTTGTGAGCTATCAATCATGTTATCCATTAACCTTAATTAAATATAACTCTTCTTTTTTTACACTTAGTTACTTTATAAAATCCATTAACTAGTTTTCCATACAATTCTTTTTCCAAGAAGTTTTTCCCCTTCTCAATGATAATTAAATCGTAGAATTGAAATTTTTCTCATCTCTTTGCTTTTAGCTATATGTGTGTGTGTGTGTTACGAAGAGTCCAATATTGACCTGAGCCTGACCAAGTTATCTTATATTTGGGCTTGGGCTTATATACTAAAGTTCGATTAATATATCAGCCGGGCTTGGACTCATGAAATTTAAATGGGTTCAGACCCGGGTTTACATGAGTTTGTGGCCCATTGCCACCCCTAGGGCCTAAGAATGGTTAAATAGGCCTTTCAGTAGATCTAGAAACTAGAAAAATCCAAGTAAGGAGGAAAATCATTTTGGTACATTTCAATAAGAATAAAGGAGATATTCAAAGTTGTTTGAGCTATAGCAGGATAGAACTTATGAGCTATACAATGAAACTTTGGGAGTGAGTAATGGAGATTTTTTGGTCGGGAGTTAGACTATGGAAGCTATATACATGAAAAAACATAGGGGAAAGAAAAGAGATCTTCATGTGACTATTGATTTGGAAAAGGTTTATGATAGAGTCCCTATAAATTTTGTGGCCGACTTCAGAAATGAAAAAGTATATAGTTGTTATAATGATGCCATTAGGGATATGTATGATAATGAAGTAATTTATGTAACGACTAGTAGAGGAGAGGCTGAGTCGTTCTTTATTACCATAGGCTTGCACCAAGGATCAACCTAAAGCCCTTATCCAATTGTATTAGTTATGAATGAATTAACTGGGCATATTCACGATGAGATCTTGTGGTGCATGTTGTTTGTCGGTAAAATAGTTTTGATTGACGAGACTAGATAAACTATAAAAATGTATTTGGAATGTGCTCATTTGTCGAAGGAGGTGGCCAACAATTCAATTGAGTGCAGGAAAAGTATTCATGCAGCCACCCCCTCCAAACACTCTCTTGATCTAGGATTTTTGTTTTTTGGGGTTTTTTGGGGAGCTTCTCTCTCTACAAAATCTAGAGAGAGAAACTCAAATGTGTTTGTTTGCTGTTGTTGTTGTTTGCTGTTGTTGTGTTATTGTTGTTGTTGTTGGTAGTGAGCATGATAGATGGAAAAGTGGAAACTCTTTCATTTGAAAATAAGAAAGTAAAGGACCAGTGCGACTGATTACATACCATCAACATTATTGGCAAATGACCAAAGTGGATCCAGTATCTAATAGGCGCCCCGTCATTAAACTGGATGAAAGTTTCAACCATGAACTCTCCTTTGTATGTCGTCCTCGCTTCCCGGCACTACTTCCAATTTCGATCAGATAAATGCAACACCCAATTAATCAACCCAAATAAATAAATCAACAAAATTCAGTCTAATTACCTCCTGCGGGTATATACTTCGACCAATCTTCGAATCCTTCGGAAAGTTAAACTTCGGATCACCAAAATAAAGTGCTAACCAATTAAAGAATACCAAATTGCAACCAACAACAAAAAAAAAGACCAAAATTTCCAAGTAATAATGTTGGCAAAGGATATTTCTAATCTTGGTATCAGTATCTTTAATCACAAATTCGCAGGGTCTGATCGATTTGACGGCGAGCTCCATTCCCTTGTCGACGAAGTAGTCGAAAGAGTCGACGTGAGGCTGGAACTGTTCCCGGAGGGCCGTGTAATCCGGTTTCTCCTTCTTCGCCGTTGCTTCGTAGTCGAAAGAGTCGACGTGAGGCTGGAACAGTTCCCGGAGGGCCGTGTAATCCGGCTTCTCCTTCTTCGCCGTTGCTGCTGCTGCTGCTGCTGCTGATGCTGCCGCCGCCATTGGTTCGATCAGTCGAGTGTTTCTTCGATTAATTTTAGGGCTTTTCAAACAAAACCCTAGACGCAAACAAAAAAAAAAAACGAAGCCGCTTTGAGGTTTAAGACAAATTAAATAGGAGGGTTTCCGAACCCTTTTTTTTAACCGGGTATAAACAACTTAAAAGAACAGGTAAACGGGTTTCAAAATTATATAACGGGCAACCGGCCCAAACCATCTAAAGCCCTCCCACTTTACGATCTGTGTACAAACTCGGATCCCGAATCTTAAAGTGTTGCAGGGTGGAGAAGGTGGAGCTTCGGAGAGATGATCAGCAATGGTGGTTGGAGGGCAGTCTAGGCAATGGCGGCGGAGGAGTTCGACGAGGGCTGGTGGGTCGATGGAAATGCCGGAGGGCTCGAGTCGAGGTAGGGTGAGGAGCACAGGAGAGGCGTTGGAGGAGGAAGACGATGGCGGGGAGGTGGAGAAGCTCGACAGTGGAGGAGGCTGCGGCTGAGGGAGATGATTTGGTGGAGGAGCAGGCGGTTGCGGTCGACGAGAGGATGCGAGGAACAGAGGATGAGAAAGAGAGAAACTGAGTCGGGGAGAGAGAGAGTGGGGGACAGTTAATATATTTAATCATATATCTATTTTACCTTCTCTTCTATATAAGCGTCTACCCTTTCTTCCTTCTCTATTTTGAAATAGATAACTGAGAGCAATAGGGGGAATTATCATGTATTAACATGTATAGTATTAACATGTATCCTGCGCCCCTTTTAAGGTGAAAATCCTTGCATGGTTAGCTCTCAACAATAAGCTTCTGATCGTAGAAAATCTTAACAAGAGAGATTTAGCGTGGGGTCAATTATGTCCTCTGTGCTCTTCAGAAGCAGAAAACGCGAACCATTTATTTGTGAGTTGTGATTTTACTACTGCTCTGTGGAAAATCTCAGCGCTCGCTTGGGAATTGACGGTCATTCCGTCCAGTCTATCCGATTGTTGGACTAGGATTCCAGCAAAAGGCAAGTATCACAGATCTTGGTATTTGTCTTTTCAGATTATTGTTTGGATAACGTGAACGGAAAGAATCAAGAGAATTTTCCATCAAACGGCTTCTTCCTCCCGCTCTATTCAAGACGAATTCTTATTTCTTTTTGAATTTTGGTCCTCCTCTCTAACCCGTAAAAACGAAGAAGCCCTTCTTTTTTACAGATTGGAAAATGTTGTTCAATGTCTTCGTAGCCTAAATGCCATCTAACAAGCTATGTCTGTTTATGTTTTGCTATTGCGATTTTTACTGTTTTGGCATAATTCACGCATTTCAGTGCTTATGATTCTTGTTCATCTTCATATGTTCTATGTTCTTAGCATGCTCTGGTAAACATGACTCCCCTTCATGTGTTTGATTTGCAGGGGTGAAAGGGCATTGCTGTGTTCTTTTGGTTATATTGGCTGGTTTCTTTTGGAGTGGGTGGTTTACTATCAATTTGTTTGGAGGGAGTGTTCCTTTCTCCCTCCCATTCTGATGCTGGTGTCCTCTTTGCATCTTCTTCCTTTTGATGATCTGCGCGAAGCTTATTATGTTGATATGGGTTCTTTTGTTATTTTGGGAGCTCCAGGGCTTCGATCCTATCTGTAATTAACTTATAGTTCTCTACTTCCCTTTTTATCTGGATGTTCAATGGTTTATTATGTTGTCGCACTGTTTGGTTTGGTTTGGCCCTCGTTGCGGCACCTTAGGGGCTGGTTTGATAGATTCTAGCTGCTTTGTTTCATCCTTTTTTCTCTCTGTGATTAATATTTCTGGTGAATTAGATGTTTAACTTTCTTTTTGCTAGGAGGGGGTGCAATCTCAGGCGCCCTCCCATCCTACTTCCATTTTCGAGCTCTCTTCAGGGCGTATTAAGCTCATATGGCTCCTGCTGTATAGTTAGGCACTTCATGGCTTCCCTTCTATCACCTTTTAATACTGATAACTCTCTTCCTTTATAATCTGGATGTGCTTTGTTAGTTATGTTTGGTTGGCCATTTGTTATGGTTTCGCCAAAGTGCGGCACCTCTGGGAGCTGATCCTGAGGATGTTGTTCTCTTGGCTGGATTTGAATCACTTTCTCAATTGCTGTTGTTGTTTATGGATGAATGCTCTTGGGTTTCGTTTGGCTTGTTTCGATGGGCCTTAGCTTTTTTCCTGGGTCGTTGGGACTTAGGGCGCGAGGTGATCTAGCATGGACTCTTCTCCGTGTCTTTTTGAGATCACCGGAGGAGGCTCATCGGCTACCTGTTCTCCGACAGGAACGCTTGAAGCCATTCTCGTCTGATCTATCTTATATAGTTGTAGCTCTCGATTTTGTAGGCTTTTCGGCCGTCGTTTGTTTTATTCATTGTTCGCTTATTAATTGTTTTACATCTTGTAAAGCCTTCGATTAATTATTTGTACATTAACTGAGTTGATTAATATATTTTTTGATGGCTGGAGCCTTTTGGCTCTATTCGATATATCAAAAAAAAACATGTGTAGTATGCGCATTTTAATATTAAAAAAATAAAAGCTCCAAATCCCTTCAAGCCAGCCACGATCTATTTCCTTCCCACTTTCAAAATACAAATCCTTCATTGCTCTCTATGCCCCCTCCCCCCACGTCACATGTCGTCACCGCACACCGCACCACACTGTCACTCTCATAGATCTATCTTACTTAAGGAGGGGAGGGGGTTTGTCGAGCCATGGCCGCATTTGGAAGGGGCAGTACTAGAGGCAAAAGAAGTGGCGACGGTAGGGCTAGAGACGGGGGGAGCGGACGATGGCGATATGACATGGCATAGGGATGGGGTATGACGACAGAGGAGGCGAAGACTTTGACAAAGGCGGGATGGTTGAGGGAATGGCGGTGATTTTGTGGGATTGGAGGGTGAAGGAATTTGAGGAGGGGATGAGGGAGAGCCATGTGAAGGAGAGAAAGAATGCGATGGCGGAGGAGGCGGTGGCTCGGTCGAGGCGGTGGTAGTAACAGGTGGGGTGGGGGGTTAGAGTTAGGGATTGGGATAATGGAGTGTTGTTGCTTTGAGACTGGTGACGACATTGGAGAATGGATGATTAGTTGACGAGAGTCGAGAGAGAGAGAGATTGAGAGAAGGAGACTTGAAGGTGTTTGATGATATTCCCCTATGAAATTTATGTTTCACAAAGGGTGTTTGATGAAATACCTCAATGAGATGTGGTTACTTGGGTGTTTTGATTTTATGGGTTTGGGCGATGAGGGCTAAAGAACGATGCTTGAAGTTTCGTTCAGTTGGTCATAGTGAAGAGATTGGGCGTGGAGGGCTAATGGACGATGCATGGAGTTTCGTTTAGTTCGTCAAAGTGAAGAGATTGACAGACTTGTTAGGGTTTGGCCTCAAATACACGTAGGCACTTAGTACTTGAAGTCGGAGAAGAAGAGGATGAGACAAAGAAGCAAGAGAAGACAAGTAGCGAATAGAAGAATGCATCCTGGAGAGTTGCGGTCGACCGACCTGGGGGTGCGGTCGACCTACCTAAGCTTCTGAGAGTTCTTCGAGTGTACAGGTCCAACAGAGGAGGGGACGGTCGACCGGCCTTGGGGGTACAGTCGACCGATCAGCCCTCGGGTTTGGTTATACACGTTGCGGTCGACCGACCTTGGGGGTGCGGTCGACCGACTTCGGCGGCTGATTGTTTTTGGGCTTACGAGTTTAAAGGCCCAATTGCTAGATTTGTGTTTATCTTTTAAGGTTTACTTGGGGGCTATATATATGGCCGTAAACTCTAGGGTTTATGTGATCTAATCCATCAATTTGTGTAATCAAGATGTGAGCCGTTATCATTGTTCAACTTTAAAGAGGAGATTGTGTCGAGTGTTTCAAAGGTGAGAGCGAGAGATTGAGAGTTGTAATCTCTTTGTAATCTTTGTATTTCTTGAGGAATAAGAAGTATTGGTTATCTCTGTATATTGATTGTGTTCTTGTGAGATCTTGTATATATTGTGGTGGCTTGTTCTTGGTTCATCTAGGTCTTGGGAGTTTCTATTGTTTGTGGTGCACTTCCGCTATTAGCACTAAAAGTTTTGGGTAGATCCTCCAACAAGACTATGCAGACCAAAGCGACAATATGGTATTGAGTGGTGGTTGTGATTACTATTAAGGTCTTCAAAATTTTTATGTGACAATGATATAGTTGTTATTTTCTAAATTCGAATGGAACAATTATACTTATTGTTTGATAAACTACACCCAACAAAATTGAACATGCATGCTTAGTTGTTGATATTAATAATTCTTATATTTACCCTTGATATTTTGTAGCCAACTCTATTTGTTTGACTACCCAAATGAAAATCGAAACCTAATTAGTCAGATATTTTCATTATTTGAGTAAGAAGATATATAATTCTATATCTATATTAATCATATTATAGTTAGATTATTTAGTTTAGCTATATCAGTAGCTATCTATACAATATATATAATTTAGTTTTAGTTATATATTCTCAACAATTTATGGATTTGTTGAATGTTGAAATGCTTGATGTTTTTTGTAATTAGAAATCTTAGAATATTATATAATGTATATAGATGAAAAAAATATGTACAGGTGAGCTTCTACTGAAATTTTAGGAGAATTGTTGATTACGCTTCATCTTTTGATTATCATTTTTATTTTAAGGATAACATTCATGCATATATATTTTTTAAAATAAAGTATGTTCATGCATATATATTTTTTAAAATAAAGTATGTCAATTAACATGTTTCGAAAGAATGAATTATTTTATTTCATAAAAAAAAATGAATGAATTATTTTCCTTAAAAGATATGTGCAATACTGCATAGGGTTATACTAGTATATTATATACTAATAGGAAATAGAGTGTACCTCCTCTCTCCTTTCTTCATTTTGAAATAGAGAAAGGAGGAAAGAAAAAACAAAATTACGTGCAAATCACAAAAAAAAAAAAAATCAACAAAACCCCATCAGTGCACTCACACGTCGCTTCATCTCCATCCCCACTCACTCAATTTTTTTTAAAATAAATAAATACCAGACCCTCACATCCCCCTCCCCCCTGCATGGCGCTCACCACACTCACGCAGCCCCTTCCTCCTCACATCGCAGACCGCTCGACGCACTCGCACAGCGCCCCCCCACCTCGGGACGCACGCAGCGCCCTCCACCTCACGACGCACACTATCACCGCGCCGCACGCCGCTCTCCACGCATATTTTAATTTCTTAATTAAAAGATGAAATTAAAAGATGAGCGGATCTCTTAACCATCTTCTCCAATTGTCATCATCTTCAACCACTTTCCTCCATTTCAGTGCTTGGTTCTTCATCTCCCTCATCAATTGCTCTCCTTCTCAGACCGGAACACCCCCTCTCAAACTGCTCCACTACCCATTTCCCAGTTTTCAAATTGGTGCCCGTTGAGAGCTTCGCATATGAGCTCAATTGGTGCTCGTTTGGTGCCCATTTTTGTAATTTTAATGAGTAATCTGATGAGTTTTGGGTTGTTAAAGGTGTAGAGTTTGTGGTTTTGGTGTTGAGAATTTGGAGGGGGAGGGGGGGATTTTTGTGTGATGTTATGTAGTTTAGTTATTTGATATAATGCGTTAAGTGTAATTTTTGGTTGGATGGAAATGAGAATGGTGATTGGGAATTTGATTTGATCATCATAAGATTAGTTGTTCATGCCTTCGTTGGGTTCAGAAATCGTGTTTTGATTGAGTGTTCTTTGTTGACAGTGTTGTGGGCGCTTGATGGGAGCTAATTTGTTAACATTATTATACTTTATACTATATTATCTATTTATGTGAGGATGCTTATGTGACGATGATAATGAAGATTTCAGTAATTACAGTAAGAATGATATTCATAAGTTTATCCTAATTCTTTCCAATTTTTTAGGAAATTCTATATAATTTTATGAGTCTCTCAAAACTTATTTTGACTGTGCAATTTGCACAGAATAATACTAGTATTATAATATAATAATGAGGTAGTTAAGAAGAGTGAGAGGTTAATAGGTAGTTAATGAAATGATGGAGGGAGTGGAGTTGTGTGTGCAGTTGAGATAGCGGGGAACGTGAGAGGGTTTTATCTGGTCAATAGGCAGGTAATAGGAGAATTGGGTTTGGGTTTAATAGTTGGGCTTACAATAATAAACAAGGATAATAATATTGTTGGACTGAAAAATTGAGCTTCACATGAAATTAAAATAACCAATAAAATAATATGATAATATGGATTAAAATTGGACTTTAAATAAATCAAAATAATATTTATAAGATAAGGGAAACAAGACTTGGTTTGGGCTTTAAAATAAATAAATAAAATAAGAGAAACAAGATTATAGTATGGAATATGAATTTGGGTTTTAAATAAATATTATGATGGATTTCAATAAGAGATGTACAAGAAAATGAATTCAAATGAAATAAATAATTTGAAATACAAGAATACGAAGCAAAAAGGAATAAAATCTGTACGATCGGAAACAAAAAAATTTATGGACAAACAAAATACAAGAATACAAAAGATTTTGTATAAACGGAAACGAGGGTTACAGACTGTAACTATAGTCTCTGAATAAATCTGCCCGACTATATAGAGCCCCTGACTCATGTTTGCCCAAGCTTCATCACATCTCATTTTCTAGTGCATGTCCTTACTCCAATTTCAGTTATTATGACCTAGAGCTAGCTTACCCTGCCGGACTTAAACTAACTCACCGAGAATGTTAGCCCACACTGGCTACTTCTCAAATTTTCACAAATTATAATATGCCGGCAATTTTGGGTCTTGTTCAACCTCTAAAAATTACACATCTCAAACACATAGATCTTCTAGGTTATTCTTAACATCTTCATAAAATTTCTCATTCATTACAAATCATTTGATTCTTTCATTCATTCTCTTTAAATTTATCAATCTCAAAGTAAATAAATAACTTCTTATCCCTTTATAACAACACTTCAATAACATTTCAATTCGATAAAACTATTGCAAATATTATAAGTCTCATTTTCCAAATTCATCTTTTAATTCTCTTAATTCGTCATCTAGCACAATGTACATAAATTCCAAATTTAAACTCGTTTCATACGATATAAAATTTTAGAATAAATCTAGATTAAAACCATCATATTTCAATCTTTTAATCACATTTAATTTAAAACAAAATAGCTCCAAAAGTTACATTTTAAAGCAATTTAATTTACAATGTAATTTGTCCATGAAATAAATCTTAGATTAATATATAAATTTTTTGTCAAAATATTCCATTAACACCCTATATTCATTTAAAAAATTTTCTCAAAGGAAACAAGGATTTAAAAAAAAATTAAAAAAAAAAAATTAAAAACTACTGACCCCATAAGGATTCCAACCAGAGTGCGAGCTGTTGGCAATATTTTTGGCAGGTTTTTCGGGCCTGGTTCAGGTGGGCTCCGGCCACCGGCGTTATCGGAAAGTGATTGGACTGTGTTCCTCTCGTCGAGAACTATTCAATAATGTGCTCGTTTTCCAAAAATGGATTCCGTATGAATGAAAAATGTTGGCCCAAAGTTGGGTACTCGAAATGTAAAATTGGGAGAAAATGGATAGTCCCACATCGAAAGTTGAGAAAGATTTATCTAGTATATAAGCTAAATAAATGGACTTAAGGGTGGAGCCCTGGGGTTACCATTAACGTGTAGTGGAGAGAGGACCTAGCCAAAGTTATAAGCATACGCGCGCGCGTGCCTGGCCCGACCCCAGCTTCACTTGGTTTGGTTTGGTTTGGTTTTGGCCAGCCTAAACTATTTTTTGCCCCTCTCCGAATTTTTCTTGGGATCCAATTTCACTCCCTTCTATGGAGGAGTTTGGAATTTTGTAACTGATGTCATAACCCTGTAATAGCAGAATAACAGATCCATCAGTTATGCTTTTGTGTCATTACTCTGCTGTTACAGAGTAATGGATCCATCTATTACGCCTCTAATCTCCTATAAAATCCAGTCATTTTGGTCAGTCATTGACACTATTTTTTTTATATATATCTTCTCCTTTTTTCATCTGCGTCTGTCTGAGAGTGCAACACAAGTGCTGGTTTGCTGGTGTCTCTGAAGCTTGGGTGCTGCTCTTCAGAAAAGGCAATATAGTTGTATCCTGTGCGGCTATTCGTCAAGAACCGTCTGTAACCCCCTGTTTCAGTTGTACATATTTTTTTACATGAATTTTTGTACTTCAATTTTCATATCAATTTTATTTTTCTTCTCTTTGGACTATTTATCTAGAGCCAGAATATTTTTCTGATCATTTCCATAATTTTGTGATTTTTAGATCGGAGTTTAAATACAAACTTTAACCCTGATTAATCCTAATCCTAATCCTAATTCTTATTCCAACAGTTAACCTAACTCTCCTACACCTTAGTTTCTTCATCCGTACGCTTTTTTTTTCCTCCCTATAATCTCTACTTCTCCATTTATGCACACAACCAATCTCTCCATCTCATTTTTACCCTACTCTACTGCCTCCACCACCCTACTACTCCTAATCCTCTCTAATCCATCAAACCCCTCTTCTGTCTCCTTTTACAATTTTTCTACACACCTCCTCCCACTACCTATATAATAATAATACATGCATACACACTTGCATGCTATTTTCCTCTCCCACCTTATTTTACACACACACATGCAGCACACCTCCCATCTCTTTCTCTCTCTCCCTTCCTCATTATATTTCCACATACAAGCAAACAACTCCTACTCTTACTACTATTACTACACATAAATATTATTATATATCCCTAATTATATACATGCATGCATTCTCTCTTTCCCTTTCTTTCTATATATACACACACACACATGCATGCAGACCACCTCATTCCCTTCTTCTTCTCTTCCTCTGCCTTCTTCAAACCCGAGAACTCAAGCCAACACCCGAGCTCCACTTTATCCTCCACCTTCGACCCGATGACTCCGCTTCTACGGCCCCGTGAACCCCGAAAAACAACTCGAACTCAATCCCAAACAACCCGATGTCGTGCCATCTCCTCGTTGTTGTTGTCGCTCATCGCCGTCGCTTACCGTTGCTACCGTTGCTCGCTTGTTGCCTTCTTGCTGTCATTCTTGCCGCCATTGTGCCGCCGTCAGTTGCCGACGTCACTTCTTCTTTCCGTGGTTAACACCACTACCGTAATTGTCACATTATAAGGCAAGTATATTGTATACTCTTTTTGTTCTTGTACAAACATTTTTCTTGAACTCGTGGCAAGTTGTCTAGTTATTATCATGTTTAATTTTCAAATTCCGTTCTAGTCACTTGTTCTATGCTATATCAACTCAAGAGTGAACCGTTAACACATTTCGAATCGTGTTATCGAATATCGAATATTCAACCTTCCTATCTCTAGATTTTTTGACCTTGCACTAAGAATTCGACCATGTTCCCGATACTGAATCGAAGAACTTTCTACATGAAAGTCGTAGCCCTTCGAGTCTAGATATTCATAACATCTTATAGTTTCTTAATCCGACGTATAGATTGTGAGATTTCACGATTTTAGTGCTGCCATATCGTGAATTTCTGAACCTACACGGAATCACTAACCGGTCTCTTGTACTGAGAATTTTACCATGTTCCCGATACTGGATCGAGAAACTTTTTATATGAAAATCGTAGCCCTTCGAGTTTAGATATCCAGAACATCTTACAGTTTCTCAATCCTATGTATAGATTGTGAGATATCGCGATTTTAGTATTGTGACTCTGAATTTCCAAAATACGAGCGAAACATCGAAACCAACGAAGAATGAATTTATACGCATAGCTACTCTCTCTAGAATGTATCGTGTGAATATGCGTTGGAACCGGAAGAGAGTCTACTTTCTAGGATCTCTGACGGAATCGAATTCGCTTTTCTGTAACAACGGAAAAGTGAATTTGAATGTAGATATGTGATGTTGTCTAAAAACTCACCTCTACATTTTTGCATATAAACCCATTATTTTTCATATTTAATGAACTGAGTTTATTATTGTTCTTATAATAATAACTTGCATAGATATAATAGGTTGATAACATGCATTTTATACCACTTGATAATTCTATAATAACTACTCTCGATACATGTACTCGTTTTACATCTCATATCCATGATTACTGCCCTTGATATTTTTCTTGATTAAACTATCTTGATCACACGGTTCCACTAGTCGTACCAATTGCATGTTCATAATTAATTATAAAAGAATAACAAGCCGGGGTTATAAGGGTATGACT
The DNA here is from genome assembly GCA_017893485.1 of Hemerocallis citrina. Taxonomy (NCBI): domain Eukaryota; kingdom Viridiplantae; phylum Streptophyta; class Magnoliopsida; order Asparagales; family Asphodelaceae; genus Hemerocallis; species Hemerocallis citrina. The sequence goes on along the minus strand of CM030365.1, from coordinate 4,009,787 downwards.
TAGTAATGGACAATATAGGGGAGTATACTCGGAAGGGGGCCCGTGTTTTCCGAAATAGTGATTCTTGATTCTTGATTCTTGATTACGTAATTTTTGATTACACAATTCTCGATTACATGATTCTTGATTACATGTCTTGATATTATCACTGGAATACCCGAGTACATAATCCTATAGAATTCACTACTTAAGTCTAAACGTCACATGATTGGTATGCATTGAACTTGTGGTATGGGACACAGGATTGCGTGCATTAGATAAGTTAATAAAACAGATAAACTTGAGATTTCCACTAAGCATGACTTTTGATTACATGACTCTTGATTCTTGATTACATGATTCATCATTACATGACTCTCGAATCTTGATTACATGATTATTGATTAGCTAAGACTCGGTTATCAATTGATTATACTTTGGAGTTTTGATTACACTAGTTTACGGTTATTAGTTGCATGATCATATTGTCACAGTTCCTTGGTTACTTCCATATTGTATTTGTACTTCTACTTCTTGTTTCTTCCATGTTATATCTTGTTATATTACCCAATTTACTGCTTGTTGCTACTTGTTGCCCGAAACTTGCTCTAATGGGTACTTTTCCATTTTTTCTTTGAGTTAATAATTATACAGGTACCGATGGACCCGACGAGCAGACTCTCTAGACGATCGTTGTTGCTTTCTTACTACTTCATGTTGTTTTTCTTTCAGTTGCTATTTTATCTAGTTATTAGCGAACTGCTTATCGTACTGTTTTAATTCTGGTACCTTGTATTTCCGGGCATCTTGACCCTATGTTGATGTATTATCCAGATGATGGTTATTCTATTTCCAGCTCATGTGATCATTATATTTGCATGCGTGAATGTGCTATAAATATCTTGTTGAACTTATAATTGCACAGCTTATGGATGATGTACATCATTCGCTGGACCTCAGTTGTGTGCCTGTATTTCCGTATAGTGGGAAGCGAGGCGTGACAAGTTTTTAGTGGTATCAGAGCCTAGGCTCGAACCATGTTAAGCTCAACAAGTATATATGCCGCTTTGATCACATGAACATTGATAACCATCGTTTGAACTCGAATATTAAACTTATTTGATTCTTTTTTGATCCCTTCATATTTCATTTTTTCATTGCTTATTTCCATCCGTCCCTTACATTCATCTTCATTCATTGATCCTTTATTGAGTATAATGCTAGTTAATTCTTTTCATAACCATATTCTTTTTAATTTTATTGGTACCCGTTCTTTTAATTGGCATCACTTTTTATGCTGCGTCATGTCAACGGCTTGGAGCATCACAATCAAAGTGGCACAGCGGAAGCGTAGTAGAGTTCCTTGTTGGTTTTTGGCATGAATTTTGAAGCAAACTTCATCGTAATCAACAACTTAAGGTTAGATGTTATATTTAGAATGTATAGGGGTCGAAGTGCAGATGTTATTCATAGGCCGATTATAGGGGATGGTGATTTAATGAAGAAAAGACAAGAAGAAGAAGAAATAAAAAGAAAGAGAGAGAGAAGTCAAAGAAAAAAGAAAGAAGAAGAAAGAAAGTAAAAGAGAAAGAAAGAAAAAGGAAAAGAAAAAGGAAGAAGAAAAAGAGAGAAGTCGGAGAAGAAGGTGAGAGAGAGAAAAGTCGAAGAAGAGGGAGAGAAGCCGGGGAAAAAAGGGGAGAAGAAAAAGAAGAAGACAACTTGGGAGCAAGCTTCGGAGAAGTGAGAGAGTGAGAATCCGGTAGCAGAGGCGGGACCAAGAAAGAAAGAAAGAGAGTAGGAGCTTGGATTTTCTCGGCAAATGGAAAGAAGAGATCAAGAATCGGTAGCGGGTATAAAGAGGAAATCGGTGGAAGAAGAAAGAGAAGTGGGTCTGAAGAAGCTTTCTTCATCTTCATCATCTTCATCGATATTCAATAGGATCTGTGTATTTTGTGGTAGTAGCTATTGCAAGAAAGCTAGCTACCAAGAAGTTGCAATTGAGCTCGACAAGGAGCTTGTAGAGAGGAATATCGATCTCGTCTACGGTGGTGGGAGCATAGGATTAATGGGCCTGGTTTCTGACGCCGTTCGTGCTGATGGCCGACATGTTTTGGGAGTGATTCCCAAGTCGCTGATGCCGAATGCGATTACTGGGGGAACTGTGGGAGATGTTAGAGTTGTCTCTAACATGCACGAAAGGAATGCTGAAATGGCTCGCGCTGTGATGCTTTCATAGCCTTGCCCGGAGGTTATGGAACACTTAAGGAATTGTTCGAGGTGATCACTTGGGCTCAACTGGGAATCCAGAGCAAGCCGGTTGGTCTTTTAAATGTTGATGGATATTACGACTTGCTCTTGTCCTTTATAGATTCAGCTGTGGCTGAGGAGTTTATATCCAGTAAGGCCATATGCAACTTGATTTCAGCTCCTTCGCCCAAAGAATTACTCAGAAAATTGGAGGAGCATGTGCCGGAGCGAGATGAGCTTGTGACTCAGCTGAACTGGGATGTAAGCGATGTCGGTGGCTCATATTCTGAGCCCAGACATCATATTGTTGAGTCCTCCAATTAATGGTGCACAATTTGTCTTGTCGTGCCTTTGTACTCTTTGTTTCTTTTATCTTTTGTTGTACTCTTGATTGAAGAGTATTGCATTTGCTTCATAGCTATCCTATATCCCGCCTGAGTAAATTTTGAGGACGATTTTTTTTGTAAGGTGGGTAGGATTGTGACCCCATGTTTCAGTTGTACGTATTTTATTACGTGATTTTTTATACTTCAATTTTCAGATCAATTTTATTTTTTCTTCTCTTCGGACTATTTACCTAGAGCCAGAATATTTTTCTGATCAATTCCATAATTTTGTGATTTTTCGATCGGAGTTTAAATACAAACTTTAACCCTGATTAATCCTAATCCTAATCCCAATCATAATTCTTATTCCAACAGCTAACCTAACTCTCCTACACCTTATTTTCTTCCTCCATACGCTTCTTTTTCTCCCTCCTTATAATCTCTACTTCTCCATTTCTGCATACAACCAATCTCTCCATCTCATTTTTCTCCTACTCTACTGCCTCCACCACCCTACTACTCCTAATCTTCTCTAATCCGTCAACCCCCTTTTCTGTCTCCTTTTACATTTTTTCTACACACCTCCTCCCACTACCTATATAATAATAATACATGCATACACACTTGCATACTATTTTCCTCTCCCTCCTTATTTTACACACACACATGCAGCACACCTCCCATCTCTTTCTCTCTCTCCTTTCCTCATTATATTTCCATATACAAACAAACAACTCCTACTCTTACTACTATTACTACACATATATATTATTATATATCCCTAATTATATACATGCATGCATTCTCTATTTCCCTTTCTTTCTATACACACACATACACATGCATGCAGACCACCTCATTCCCTTCTTCTTCTCTTCCTCTGCCTTCTTCAAACCCGAGAACTCAAAACACCCAAGCTCCACTTTATCCTCCACCTTCCACCCGACGACTCTGCTTCTACGGCCCCGTGAACCCCGAAAAACAACCTGAACTCAATCCCAAACAACCCGATGTCGTGCCATCTCCTCGTTGTTGTTGTCGCTCATTGCCGTCGCTCACCATTGCAACCGTTGCTCACTCGTTGCCGTCTTGCTGCCATTCTTGATGCCGTTGTGCCGCTGTCAGTTGCCGACATCGCTTTTTATTTCCGTGGTTAACATTACCACCGTAATCGTCACGTTATAAGATAAGTATCTTGTACACTCTTTTTGTTCTCGTACAAGCATTTTTCTTAGACTCGTGGCAATTAGTCTAGTTATTATCATGTTTAATTGTCAAATTCCGTTCTAGTCACTTGTTCCATGCTATATCAACTCAAAAGTGAACCGTTAACACATTTCGAATCATGTTATCGAATATCGAATATTCAACCTTCCTATCTCTAAATTTCTTGACCTTGCACTAAGAATTCGACCATGTTCCCGATACTGGATCGAAGAACTTTCTATATGAAAGTCGTAGCCCTTTAAGTCTAGATATTCATAACATCTTATAGTTTCTCAATCCGATGTATAGATTGTGAGATTTCGCAATTTTAGTACTGCCATATCGTGAATTTCTGAACCTACACGGGATCACTAACCGGTCCCTTGTACTAAGAATTTTACCATGTTTCCGATACTGGATTGAGAAACTTTTTACATGAAAATCGTAGCCCTTCGAGTTTAGATATCCAGAACATCTTACAGTTTCTCAATCCTATGTATAGATTGTGAGATATCACGATTTTAGTATTGTGACTCTGAATTTTCAGAATACGCGCGAAACATCGAAACCAGCGAAGAATGAATTTATACGCATAGCTACTCTCTCTAGAATGTATCATGTGAATATGTGTTGTAACCGGAAGAGAGTCTACTTTCTAGGATCTCTGACGGAATCGAATTCGCTTTTCTGTAACAACGGAAAAGTGAATTTGAATGCAGATATGTGATGTCTAAAAATTCGCCTCTACATTTTTGCAAATAAACCCATCATTTTTCATATTTAATGAACTGAGTGTATTATTGTTCTTGTAATAATAACTTGCATAGATATAATAGGTTGATAGCATGTATTTTATACCACTTGATAATTCTAGAATAACTACTCTCGATACATGTACTTGTTTTACATCTCATATCCATGATTACTGCCCTTGATATTTTCCTTGATTAAACTGTCTTGATTATACCGTTCCACTAGTCGTACCAATTGCATGTTCATAATTAATTATAAAAGAATAACAAGCCGGGGTTATAAGGGTACGACTTAGTAATGGACAAATAGGGGAGTATACTCGGAAGGGGACTCGTGTTTTCCGAAATAGTGATTCTTGATTACATAATTCTTGATTACACAATTCTCGATTACATGATTCTTGATTACATGTCTTGATATTATCACTAGAAGACCCAAGTATATAATCTTATAGAATTCACTACTTAAGTCTAAACGTCACATGATTGATATGCACCGAACTTGTGGTATGGGACACAGGATTGCGTGCATTAGATAAGTTAATAAAACAGATAAACTTGAGATTTCCACTAAGCATGACTCTTGATTACATGATTCTTGATTCTTGATTACATGATTCTTGATTACATGATTCATCATTACATGACTCTCGAATCTTGATTACATGATTATTGATTAGCTAAGACTTGGTTATCAATTGATTATACTTTGAAGTCTTGATTGCACTAGTTTACGGTTATTAGTTGCATGATCATATTGTCACAGTTCCTTACTTACTTCCATATTGTATTTGTACTTCTACTTCTTGTTTCTTCCATGTTATATCTTGTTATATTACCTTATTTACTGCTTGTTGCTACTTGCTGCCCGAAACTTGTTCTAACGAGTACTTTTCCATTTTTTTCTTTGAGTTAATAATTATACAGGTACTGATGGACCCGACAAGCAGACTCTCTAGACGATCGTTGTTGCTTTCTTACTACTTCATGTTGTTTTTATTTCAGTCGCTATTTAATCTAGTTATTATAGCGAACTGCTTATCGTACTGTTTTAATTCTGGCACCTTGTATTTTCAGGCATCTTGACCCAATGTTGATGTATTATCCAGATGATGGTTATTCTATTTCTAGCTCATGTGATCATTATATTTGCCTGCGTGAATGTGTTATAAATATCTTGTTGAGCTTATAATTGTACAGCTTATGGATGATGTACATCATTCGCTGGACCTTAGTTGCGTGCCTGTATTTCTATATAGTGGGAAGCGGTGCGTGACACCGTCACACTACGGGGCGAGGACAGAGATTTTAATCTCGACTCTGTATAAGTTTTGTCTGGTTTGCATTTTATTACCTGTAACTTATCTTCTTCACAATGATTATTAGAAACTGTTTACTTTATGAAATTCATGTTCTAACACGAGCGCCACCCGCTCAAATCCCTACCTACTAATTGGTAGTCCAACTCTCTGTTGGTGTCGAAGTGATTCACAAAAGATTCTATATGTCTCGTCTGCTGTTGTCACGCCCCGCTTCCCAAAAATATGGAATGCAAATACGTGACATGGCCCAGCGAATGACTTGCGTCATCCATAGGCTGTTAACGATCCAACTCAACAATATAAAAAAGAAATAAAACAACCACGCTTGCAATGAAAGAATAATCACATAAATAACAATATTGGAAATTAAGCATAAAAATAACCAACATCAAAATAACCCAACATCTGGAATTTAACAAACAACATTCGGGTCAAAGCCCACAATACAAAGAAAACAACATTTGTTCAATTTATTAAAGTTCTCGAATAAAGCAACATTTATTTAAGCGGTGCAGCAAAGCATTTCCTTCACCATTATTGCTCCCCTAGTCCGTCAGGTAAATCTCCTTGATTACCTGTAAGCTGTTCATCTAAAGAGAGGAAAAATGTCTTTAGAGCAAGTCGTTGATATGCAAGTAGAGAAACAGAGAAACAATGACAATGGTGGTATACCAATGAATTCAATGAACGATGAAATCAATAATATTGAACAGTGGCAATACGATAGTAATACAATATGCAATGATGATGATTATAACAATAATATTAAGCAATAACAATAATGGTAAGTAATGCCGATAACACTGTTCAGTAACGATGACAAAATGCAATGACAATGTGATGAAGTCTTAAGTCTATTATTCATTTTAATCCTAGCTAATGCACGTACTACTGCATCCCATACTACAGGCTCCATACATACAATCAATTTCGTTTAGACTAAGGTGGTAGATTCTATAGGTCATGTACTCGCACGATAACAATAACAATTTCTTGTACAATAACGAAAATAATAGTCGGCACGATAGGTCCTAAAACAATACACGATGAATTGGGATACTACAGTCAGTAATCCAACAATAAATCGATAGCACTAGCCGACACAATATTTTGGGAACAAAGCCCACAATACCGAGTACAATCACTATATTGTCAACTACCCTTGTCAACCCTTCACCTCGGCTTGATTAACATTCTTTATTCAATTAACATACAATAATGCGATTAATAAGGGACACTAGAAAGATGACAAAACAACCCTAAGATCATGTAATATACTTTATACAATTAAATACACTAAATATAACATTATAGATTCAATTATATATTAATAAACGAAGGATCCCAATTCTGGACAGCAGTAGGTTGCTGTACCAAAATCAGAATTCCCATTGCTACGGGATAGCAAATGCGGATCCGTGAGAAGTTCTTGAAACTAGACTCCTGTCCGGTTCCAACGCATATTTAAAGTCTACATTCCGACAACAGTAGCTAGGTGAAATTCAGTGTTTTTTTACAGATTTTAGTTTCTGGCTGATTATCGATATTGACAAATTTCAGTTGTAACGACAGTAAATATTCATTGTAAAAATCAGTAAAAATATTTTTTATCACCCTAAGTATGTTATCTACCAATCTGGAATTTATCATGGTAATATTTGATCATTAGTTCACTTAATTTATCAGCCTAATATAGTATGTACATGAATCTGAATTTTCAGCGCAGCAATAAAAAAAGGGTCATAACTCAGGCAATATAAGTCGGAATTCAACAATTCTGGATGTTATTGACAACGAGACACTTAGGGCTACGTTTTATATTCAGAAAGTGACTGATTTTAATGACATTATCTAGGTTGAAACAATACGACAATGTTCAGGTTGACGTAAATTTTCAGGGTGTCAACATATTCTTTTTGAATAAAACGATTAAAATGTTAGAACGATGAATTAGGGTTTAACAATCATAAATCACAACAAGCCATTCCTATGTGAACATGGTATTAAGATATATAATGTCCATAACTCTACTAATTACAACCAACTAATTTATCATTATCAATCACATGAACAATCAACCCTAATATACAATCTACAATAGTTGTGTATAATGTCATGAGATGAAATGTAACAATAATTTCCTATTCTTATATTCAATAACTAACTACATGAGTGCATGTAAGATCCCTATACATTAGAGGCAAAAGACGACATGAAGTCAAGACTACCACTTGGATTCGCTCGTGTAAATCCGTGGTATCCCAACGATAGATAACAATAACATTATACGATATTCAACATGGATCTACTTGCGAAATTCAATAAATGATCTCGAATATGATACAATACAATTCGAGTAAGATGACTTGCCTTTAGATGATGTTAGCTCCGATAATACTAAGAATCCAAGACACGTGCGAGCTACGTGCCAACACCAAACAGCAAGAGCAAGAGCCAATCAGCAAAACACCAAGAGCTTGATCCCCCACTAGATAAAACAGCAAACACCGCACACTGAATCGAGATTCCCCACACAACAGCAAACACATAACAGCAAAACAGACCCCCATCCACAAAACACCACACAGAAAAATTACCCACTCATAGCCTCTCTTCTCCAACGCGACTGAGAGAGGGAGAGAGTGTGACGGCGATAGCGGCGGTAGGGGGTGGTGCTCGAGCGGCTCTATTTCGCTCTGCAAACAGAGGAGGCGAAAGCAGCGGGGAAACTTGAGCGCTCGACGAAGACGACGAGGGCGAGGGTCCTGCGGTGGATGAAGGGATGAACAGAGCGACGAAGGCGAAGGCGATGAACGGCGATGGGAACGACGGTGGAAGACGATGGCAATGATGGTAATGGGTTCGGTTGAGTTGGGTTCGAGCGATGGGATGGAGGTGGCGAGGAGATGACGATGAGGACGATGATGGAGGTTAAAGGTGGTCGGAGTTGGCTTGGCGATGAGAAATTAGCTGATGGGTCGAGCGAGGGAGGAAGAAAGGTAAGCGGGAGAACAGGGTTTCAACAGTTTGGGGGGGGGGGGGGGGGGGGGTTGCACAGGAGAGAGCGGGTTAGGGGTGAACAGTAGGCGTTAGGGTTCAATAGTATAGGGTTTTTTTGTGTGGGTATGTCGGTTGTCTATTAGAGTATTAGGTTAGGGTTTGATTAAAATAGTAATGGGAGAGATTATGGGGCTAAATAATAGGAATTCAATCTTCAATTCTTGGGGGGTTACAGATGTGGGGAGTGATTAGGAGGGATCTTTGGAATTTGATTGTTAGGAAAGGGTTGTTTTGAGTTAATGGGTTTGGGTAAAAGATCCAATAGAAGGTGGATATGGGGCTTTGGGTACAACATGGATCAAATAGGAGGACAATTCACAACCCAAAAAGACAAAAGGCAAATTTTGAAATTAAATCTGAATTAGGAATACAAGGAGTAGATTTAAATAATCAATTTGAGATCAGGAATAAATTATGAATAACATTAGAATTAATATTACTCAATACAGTAATGAGACAAAAAGAAATAAAATAGAATTACAATGGGGATCAATAATAAAAGAGAAAAAATGAAAACGAGAGTTACAGCTGTTTAGTGATTTAATAACCCCCCCCCCCCCCCCCAATGGAGATTACAATGGGGATCAACAATAAAAGAGAAAAAATGAAAACGAGAGTTACAGCTGTTTAGTGATTTAATAACCCCCCCCCCCCCCCCCCCCCCCCCCCCCCCCCCCCCGCGGCAGACTCAAACCCGCAACCAACCAAGGCCTGCACGCGAACAATGCACGGTGCACTAAACCACAAACAACAACCAATAAGTCCAAGACGATTTACTGTCTACAATCGCACAAAATTTATTTTTGAATGTGAAACTCTCTGTTTCACATTGAAGATAATAATTTAGTCATAATTCAATTCTACAATCACTCTCACAACGTCAATACACTATATTACGAATTCTAATAAATTTCTAGAAGAAAAAAATATTTAATTTAGAACATTTCGACATAAACTCATGCATATAACAATTCTACTCTTATATAATATGAAATTTAACATACAATTCAATGTGTAAATTTCGTCATACTCATAGTTCAAATAAATTAAAATCATATGAACAAATATTCATTCAATAGCTATAATTTAGAGAAAGTAACCATCTGTGACATTTCACAAACATAGAATCTAATTACCATTGTACATGCTATTTAAAACGTAATCATCACCCTGTTATTTGAGACAAAATCTAGGGAAAACTTCTACACATATTCATTTCACATATAATTTAACTATCATCAATATATTTATGGCTAAGCATGCACAAATCTACCAAAGCATTAAAAAATATTGGAAACACCCACATTTTTGGATGAATCCATAACAATTAGAATTCCTAGAAAATAATCCCCAAGTCTCCTCCTCAAAATTCGAGCTCCAAAGAAACCAACAGCAAGATGAAAGTTCCAAGTATGCAAAAAATGATTTTTTTTTTCTTTCTTTCCCTAAGTATTGGCCGAGATGGGGTTTTTTAGAGCATCTCCAACCACGTTAGCTATTTTGGCTAGCTAAAATAGCCAAAATGGATAAAAAATGGATAATTTGGCTAGCGAAAAAAGTCTCCACTCCAACCATGTTATCTATTTTGAATAACCATTAATAATTTAAAGTCGAAAATTAAATAAAATAAAAATATAAAATAAAAGCCCATAAAAAAGCCCAATACAAAATAAAATTTCCAAGCCCAAATTTTTTTCCTTCCAAATTTCGCGATTGATTTCCGCGATTCTGCAACAACAGAAATATAAATGTCGCGATTCTGCAATTTCCCGCGATTCCGCAATTTTCATAATTGATTTCGCAATTTTCGCGATTGATTTCGTAATTTCTCGATTGATTTCCACGATTTCGCAATTTTGTGGTTTTGGGAAGAAGTTTAGCGAGCGGTATATACTCGCCTGATCTGGCGAGTGAATATTAGAAATCTATTTTGGCGAGTGGTTTAGCTAGTTCCGTTGGAGCATATTTTTGTCTTTATATTAGCTATTTTGGCTAAAATTGAAATATGGCTAGCATGGTTGAAGATGGTCTTATAAAAGGGAAAGATGTGGGGAATATTAAAACTCCCCACTCAACATATAACTCCCCACCATCTCAATCAAAATTTTTTGTTTCCCTCCTATTCAATCTGGTCGACCATTCATGTGGGAAAATGCACGGTTTTTGAATAGGTTTGTGTGTGCACATAAAATACACACCAATTATTACAAGATTTAATTACTATGATCATATGTATTACCCAATCTATTATGAATTTAAACTAAGCTAGTTTCATTAAAATTAGACTATACATTTATACTTTGTAAATAGAAGAAAAATATTTACATAACTAAAAATTTTACAATCGACAAGTGCACTGCAAATGCGTGCATTGCACGTATTAACAAAAAAAATTGATTTAAAATTTAAATAGAGAATCATAAATAAATTCAAATACATAATTTGAATTGGAGAGAACGAAAAATTTTCATTACAATCGAGATATAAAATATGTAAAAACGTTTTTATTAATAATGTTACGGATATTACACGTAACAGTACAAAATACATGTGCAACAAAATTTTCATAAACTCATTTTTCCGGGGTGTTACATTATTAATGGATAAGCTGGGTGGATAAATTCCAATGTTTAGACAAAGGGTAAATTTCACTAAACTATACCCACGGTTCACCAAGTTGTAGGATAACTATATCCATATTTTTTCTTCTTCTGCAGTTCAGTATACTATGTACCTAAACTTGTTACGGTGTAGTGATTCTGCTTTAACATCATCATATTGACTGTTATACCCATGCTTCGATCTGCTTTGACCTATCAAAGTGCTCTCTATCTTTCTGTCTTACTTCTTAACTTCATTTTCATTTTTTAATGTTATGAAAATATACTTTACCTAAAACAACTCTTTATTTATTTTTAATTATTAAAATATAATTTACATAAAATAAGTAAATAAGGTATTAAGCCTTTTTAAATTAAATAAACTAACTTTGTTACGCATAGGAGTATAATTGAAAAAAAAGGCCAAAATCAAGAAAAAAAGTTCACGTGATATCACTCATATGGAATTGTCATATGAAATTGGACAGAGTATAGCAATCCATACCTAAGACATGAACGGCATACAACAACAAACCATAAAAATAAAATAAAAATGGGTATAGTTATCTGCAACTTGGACATGGGTATAGTTTATTGAAATTTACCATTTCGCAAATTTTCTTTTGGGCCAGCAACTTCTATTTGGACTCTTTGGATAAATCACAGGTTCTGTGATTGGCTCTTAGCAGGCCACCATACAGAGTTACAGACTTGTACATCAAGTATCTCTCACTTGTATACTAAACAAAAGAACCTACAAATCTAACATCAACCTAAACTCTGAAAGCAACTTAAAATTGATCGCGTTCAGTGAAACTTAAAACTGTCTAAATACACATTCTATCAGAAAATTTCTTTACAACTGGAAAATTGGCCCGATTTTGCACCCTTAATACACCCTTCTGATAAGTGAATGTAAAAGCTTTCTAGTATACAACTGAAACATTCAATTCTAAATATTATGGATGCTCCCTCTCAGGTTGTCAAACAAATCACTGATCTCCCACTAGCAGTACAGCCTGTAATGCTAATTCTTCAGTTATCTGAAAAACTAGCAGCTTCCTTCTCAGCTTCCAGCTCTGTTGCTTAGGTTAAGTTCCATTTTTATATTCATCGCTGCAAGTTCAGTTGCCAGATATCTAAAAACATAGGGCATTGCGACAGTTTCCATTCCCTTGCTAGTTTTATAGGCATTGCACGTGAAACACTTGGAAGCTTTTGTCTGCAGGGGGAGTCCCCCTAGGATCTGGGGCACGATTCTCTTTTGCTTTTGGACTATTGTTGCTTTGAGAAGGCTTCCACAGATGGAGCACACGTCTGTGATGTGATAATTGGAGCATGAATGGAGGCGATCATGCAAAAGATAAGAATCTCCATGAGCGAGAACAGAATCACGCTCCATCTCACCAAATCGAATCCCTCCCCAACATTTCCTTCCTCCAACAGGTTGCCGAGTGATTGCGTTCACCATTCCAGTGGACCGAACCTGTGAAAATAAAGAAATATGTAAGATGCGCATGGTTAGTAAAGTAAGGTAAGCCCAAGAGATATATACTACTTATGTGTCGAATATGATATCTAAGTTGGCGAATATCCATTTCTATAGCAGGCTATAGTGTATTATCCCTAACAATAATGACCCATGTTGTGAAGCATTGTTGTGCAGAGATATTAAGAAGAAAATGGTGAAGCCATGCTCCTAATAACTATCAACCACCATAAACACGAAAGTAACTACGTCTGAACAACCCCAAAAAAGGACATAAACCTTATAATTTAATATACAAACGAGATAGTCCTACTTGACTGCTGTATAATAAGTTCTAATTGAAGATAGTGAGACCAATTGCTAAATAAATACTTAAAACAAACTATTAGAGATATTATACATGTACGTGTTGTAATAGGAGTACTATATATTTGTAATAATTGTGTATTATAGAAGTGTGAAGGATAAACCAACTTACATGGTATATCCTGATCTCTGGCTAGCAGCTTCCTGATCCTGATCTCCGGCCAGCAACTTACATGGTCTCCTTCAACCTTCACCTCCTCCTCCATCTCAAATCCAAGTCAAAATCCAAAGTAAACCCATCACTAATCCCAAATCCAATCTCCGGCCAGCAGCTTCCTGATCCTGATCCCCAACACTTCACCAACAGCCCTAGTTTCAGTCCCAGATTCAATCAATATTTCTGAGACCGTAGTCTGCACTTCAACAACAGCAGCTCGAGATCAAACTTCCTGATCCCCAACAACAACAACCGCAATACCAATGCCGATCATCTGATTCTTCTTGTTCTTCTTGTTTTCCTACTGCCGACCCTCCCCACCACCACCCCTGAAAATACTCATCATCTCCTTGAATGGAAATATCCAAGTTTTGATTGAATTTGAATTTGACCTATATTGGAGTAGAACACAAGGTGTTTGATGAATTGCCGCAAAGAAATCTAAACTCATATCGCACCCATTTAAGGCTTATGAACAATTAATAAAGGAAATTGCCCTATCATGCACTCTCAAGGCAATCAACCACACCACATTGCACATGTAGCCTCTAATTCAATCACTGTCCAGATGACTGAGAATGAGTTACAGCGGTTCTGACAATATCGAAGAAATAAGCAATATCACGCTTTCCGACAGCGGTATTCTTTGTCCGTCACATTAGCACGGCCAGGTATCACATGTTTAACCAATTCACCTCCAACATCATGGATAATAGATTCACGTGCATCTGATTATATGACTGGGAATTCAAATATGTTGTCCTTTGTTAGTAGATCCTTTCATCCACCTTTTAAACTTGATGATGGTTCTCCTTCCCCCGTTGGGGTGGGGGGGGGGGGGGATGGTCGGACATGTAAACCTTACTTCCAATTTACCACTTAGTCCTGTTCTTCATATGCCAAAATTTCCCTTTAACCTAATGTTTGTTAGTAAAATTACCAAAACACTGAATTGTTCTGTTACCTTTTTTGCAAATTACTGTGCATTTCAAGAAATTGGGACCGGGAAAACTATTGCCACAGGGCGTGTGTTAGAGGGTCTTTATCAGCTTGACAGTGTTCCTACCTCATTTGCATGCTTGAGTGCGCATTTAGATTTGCATTGTCAGTTGGGTCATCCGTCGTTACAAAATCTAAAGAAGTTGAGACCTGAATTATATTCTCTTAAGGAGTTATCTTCTGAGTCATGCCAATTAGGTAAACACTTGCGTACGTCTTACCCTCCTAGAGTCAATAAAGATCGAGTCAACTTTTTAGTTTAGTTCATTCTGATGTGTGGGAACCTTGCTCTGTTCAATCTCAGTTCGGTGACTTTAGATATTTTGTTACCTTTGTTGATGACTATTCTCGTGCCACATGGTTATATTTAATGAAATCTCGGTCTGAAATTTTGTCTATTTTTAAATCATTCTGCGCTGAGGTGAGAATCCAGTTTGATGTTTCTGTTCAAATTTTGCGAAGTGATAATGCCAAAGAGTATTTTTCGAGTTCACTAGTTTTATGTCTTCTTGTGGTATTCTTCATGAGTCGTCTTGCCCTTATACCCCTCAACAAAACGGGGTTGCCGAGCGTAAAAATCGTCACTTATTAGAGGTTGTAAGGACAATGCTTATTCATAGACAAGTTTCTCAGTGTTTCTGGGGGGATGCAGTTCTTACTGCATGTCATTTAATTAACCGCATGCCCTCATCTGTGTTAGATGGTTAAACACCCTTTTTCGTTTTATTTCCAAATGTTGACAAATTCCCCCTTCCTCCTAGAATCTTTGGATGTATTAGTTTTGTCCATGACCATCGTCCTGGTCGCTCCAAGTTAGCTCCCCGTTCTATTCGATATATTTTCCTAGGGTATTTTCGCTCCCAGAAAGGTTATAGATTTTATAGTCCTGAGCTGCATCGTCATGTTACATTTCATGAGTCCCAACCTTATTTATCCAACACTTACTTTGGTTTAACCCCGGTTCCCTCCGATGCGACTGAATCTGAATTTCTAACCTACCCTAAACTTGTGGTATCTACCTCTACTGATTCTGTAACACAGTGCTCCCCAGCAATGCCCGAACGGCCTACAATCACTCAAGTGTATAAACGATGTTCGGACACCACTCCCTCAGATCACGCCATTGTGCCCATTATCCCATCGCCTCAAGTCGATGAGACACGACCGTCTGAGCATGCTACTATACCCCCGGTTTCCTCTACTGCACCCACACTATCTTCTAGCAAACATTCTGATCTTGATCCTCCTATCTCCATACGCAAAGGGAATCGCTCCACTGCTCATCCTTTATACAGTCGTCTTTCATATGCTCTTGTCATATGCCCATTATGCCTTTGTCTCTATTTTGGACAGTCACCAGGTTCCTAAGTCATTATCAGAAGTACTATCACATCCTGGTTGGAGCCAGGCTATACGAGAAGAGATGTCTGCTCTTAAGGAAAATGGTACTTGGGATCTTGTTAACCTTCCATCTGGTAAACGTTGCGTTGGTTGTAAATGAGTGTACACAGTTAAAGTGAACCCAGATGGTTCTCTGGCTCGCCTAAAAGCTCTATTGGTTGCTAAAGGTTATTCTCAGACCTATGGCATTGATTATGATGAAACATTCTCTCCTATGGCCAAAATGCCTTATGTTTGGATCATTATTGCTAGGGATGGCAAACAGGCCGGGTCGACCCGCGACCCGCCCATTTAACCCGGCCCGCGAAAAGCCGGTTTGGGTTCGGGTCGAACCCGTTAACAGAAACAGGTCGACTCGGGTCGTAAAATAGGCGAATTTAACTCGATCAACCCGGCCCGATAACCCGGATGCACAGTGTTCGATCCGCCCGCAAACCCACGGGTTGACCAGCGGGTTGCGAACCGTTGGACCCGCGGGTCGTACGGGTCAAACGTTCGACCCGCGGGTCCAACGGGCTGATCCCCCTTACCGAGAGCTTAACGGTTCTTTTAGCCGTTATTTTTTGTTTTTTTTTGGTTTTTTTTTTGTTTTTTTGTTTTTTCCCTATAAATACCCTTAAAACCCACACTAAGAATTCACACCTTACTCTCTTACTCTCTCTACTATTATTACTCAATTCATTTCAATTTTTGTGAACAATTGAACAAACAAGGTAGCAAGACATATACACGATCAAACGACAAATTCTGATCGTATCAAACTCAAAATTCAACTACGTCTTCAAGTCTTCAACTCTCCTCCAAGTGATTAAGTCTTCAACTCTCCTTCAACCTCTCTTCAAGTCTTCAATTCCGGACTTCTACTTCTACTTCTATTCTTATTTTTACGGGTTTTTTTATATACGAGTATCCACGGTGAACGGTATCAAAATTTCATATCCCTCTTCTTCTATTTTTATTTTTTTTGTAGTTATAATTTTTTGTATCATATTTATTTGTTGATTTTTTGATCTTCTCTCTCATAACCCTCTTGTTTTCTAGATTTTTTTTGGTAACTTATCGCACCTACATTGTGTTTAATTTTTTTATATACACTACTACATATCAACATGTTTAGTTCACGTAGTAGCGACTGTAGCCAAAGTGGACAAGATTCCACCGGCACTTCCCGTATGCCTCTAATTGTCCCACAAAATGATCCCGTCGAAGACTACCCTAATCTTCCTCCCCAACAATGGGGTACACACGATGAGTTTGTCAGAGACATAAAATTAGAAGAAGAACTACAACAACAAGCCACCAAAACAACACAACCGGCTACTAGTAGGTAAACTAGAGGGGAAAGTAGTGATTGACACAAATTTTATGATTATATTCCAGACGAAAATGTACTGGGTATAGATTTAAAAGTGTGTAAAACATGTTCGATGCCATACAAATGGAAGAGGGGGGCACGGGTACAATTAGGTGACACATCCAAAATGTGCATAAAGAACTTCTTGTTGACCTACCCGGCCAACAAAAATCCACCATAGGACCGGTCTAGTTGATAGCCACCCTTATGATCCTGAACTTGTTCATCGGGAAATGACCTGATTAGTAATCAAGGAGGAGTTACCATTTTCCTATCCTGATAATAGGGACTTGGAAAATTTTAATCAAACCGTTTTAAACCCTCATTTTAGAAGAATCCCTAGGAATACTTGTAAATTGGATTGTTTTAAACTGTACAATGAAATGAGTGAAACTTTGATTGCAATTTTATGAAGTTTAATTTGTAGAGTTAGTTTAACTTCCGATTGTTGGACGGGTTGCAACAATATTCCAATGATAGGAATAACATGTCATTGGATCGACAGTGATTGGATTCTTCAAAAAAGAATCATATCACTTGCCGCATTGCCCTATCCCCATAGTGGCAATGAAATTGCAAACCGTATTTTAAAAATTTGTGATACTTTTCATATTTGCGATAAAATTATGTGTATAAGTTTTGATAATGCATCTAACAACAATGCATCAATTAGTATTTCAAAAACCGCATTAAACCCTCCATCTGACAATATTTTTTCATGTAAGATGTGCATATCATATTTTAAATTTATGTGTTCGAGATGCATTAAAAATAGCCGAACCATATATTGTTAAAATTAGAAATTGTGTACATTTTATTGCATTAAGTGGCACCATATTTCAAGAATGGAAAGCTTGGTGTAGGCTTAAAAATAAACCTTTTAGAAAATTTTCAAAGGATGTTAAATACCGATGGAACTCTACTTTTGATTTGCTACATGTTGTTACTGAATATAAAGCATGTATACATGATTTTTGTATTTCAAAAAATATGCAAAATTTTGAAATGACTCCCATCGATTGGTTTTATGCCGAATCTTTGTTGAAATTCTTAGAACCTTTTAAAACCGCAACTTTCAAAATTTCAAAATCTTATGAGTCTACTTCTAGTAGCATTTTTATTTCAATAGTTACTATGATGCAAACTTTCAAAAAAATGATCGATGATGCTTTTGTTGGTGATATTGTAAAACCTGTATACACAAAATTTTTGAAGTATTTTAATTCTCCTCCTATGTTGTATTGTGTTGCTACTGTGATGGATCCTCTTATCAAATTAGAAGCTACGAAGAGTTTAATTGAAATATTTTTTAATTTACTTGGGGATGATGATAAATAAATTGATTGCGCTTCTTTTGTAGTTAAATTTGAATCGACATTAAATAACTTGTATGATTATTATGAAAGATATTTTGCTTCTAGTAGTACAACTTCTTTAGTTAGTTCTTCTTCTGCTACTTCTAAAGGTAAGGGTAAGAGTAAATTAGATGATTGAACATTAAATTTTACTTGCACAAATTCAATCAAAAAAACCTAGGAATAATCAACCAAATAAATTACATTGGTATAACCAATAGGATTCTGAGTCTTTTAGTTCTTCACTAGATATTTTACAATGGTGGACCATGAACACACTTATAGTATTCTTAAATATATGGCTAAAGATCTACTAACTCCCCCTGTCTCTACAGTTGCTTCTGAAAGTGCATTTTCTACAAGTGGCAGGGTTCTAACTGATTACAGGAATCGCTTGAAGCCCTAATCATTAGAGATGCTCGTCTGTACAGAAGACTGGCTGAAGGCTGAAGATATGACCCAAGAAAAAGCATTATCGACGTCCACAAGTGGGAGCAACTTGCCGGAAGAACAACAACAACGACAACAACAACAATAGCAACCAAGATGAAGAATTCAAGACCAACAACAACAAGTCAACAACAACAAATTGAAGGCCATCAAATTGAAGACAATTGTAAACAGATAAAAAATTATATTAAATCTTTGCTTGTTATTTAAAATTAGGAAAATTGAAGTAAATTGAAATTGTATATAAGAAATTTGTTATTGTATAAAACAAATTTGTAGAAAATCTTTATTTCTTATTACAAATTGTGAAACTTGTATAAGTTGAAATCATATGAATAATATATCATTTTTTTGTGTGGCAATATCACTATTTCAATCTTATTATTATTATTACAATTTTTTATGTTTATTATTAAAATTACATTTTTTAAAGTAAAAAAAGTTAACTCTAGCAGGGCCAACACGCGATCCGACCCGCTCCAACCCGGATTGGACCCGAAAGGGTTCACGGGTTGGACGGGTCGCAAATTCACGCCTTCGAACTGGCCCGGCCCAGCCCGTTTAACTCAACGACCCGACCCGAACCCATCCAAGTTGGGTGCAAACCCGGGCGGGTTCGACCCGACCCGGCCGGCCAGACCCATTTGCCAACCCTAATTATTGCCTTGGCTACTCGATTTCATTGGCCGCTGTTGCCGCTAAATTCGGTGTGGGGGCAAACAGATGAATTTGTGAGTTCTTTGGGGAAACTGAATAGGAGAACCTGTATACCTGTTCCGTTGAACTCTGATCGTCGCTCCCGCCGTGCACCTGCAAAAAGTGCGAGACACCGGGGTTGTTCCCGGCGACGCACCCTCCGACGCTCAAGTCAGTAATCTGATAGACTATGAAAGAGCGTTTAACTAGAGAAAGATTGATTACCTGTTAATGGAGATGGGTGGGGGGTATTTATAGGCGTCTTAGAGAACAATTTAGGAATGTAATCCGCGTAATCTGATATGGAATAATCTCCTTGTAAACAGATTGGGAAAGTAATCTGATAAGGTATATTCTGGTAATCAGATAAGGAATTTTAATCCCTAAATCCCAGTGTAAAGATTGACGTGAATCATGGCCGTTGATTTAGATCTAATCAGGGACCTTGATTGTGTCTTGCTGGATCGAGTTGGCAGCGGGTTGAAAACCGTGCCCAGCTGTGGTGGATCCGTTTGCGGGTTATTGGATCTGTGAGAAGGAGACCCAGTACCCGCTTCGGACCCGTTTGCATGTGAAATTACCGTCTCGTCCCTGAGCTGTAGGATTCGTGCCCCATTTGGACGGTCTCGATTGAACCCCTTGTTTTGACCACATCACGAGCCCCCCACTCCTAAAGACTGAGGGTGGTCAGTCTTTGAGGAGTAGTTTGACTAACTCAGTGGTCGGTGGAACTGTATCGCAGTCCGAATGGGTGATTTTTGAATCCTGGAGCACGGGGGTAGGCTAGTTCCTCCTTCTTTGATGCTCCGAAGCTGTGTCGAGTTTTTATCTATTTTTCCGGATGATTTATTTAATTTTGCGATGTGTTGGCTAATTGTTCGGGGGCTTTAACCGCGTATTCTAGGTAATAATTGCTCGTTCGGTGGCTTAGAAATATTCCCCGAATTTTTAATTATTTCCTGGAATTTTTAGCTAATTTTCCCGAATTTTTAGCGATTTTTCGCAATTTTTTAAATAAATAAACCGATTTAAATAAATAAAAACCAATTTTTAATACCTATTTATGGCGTGGCATCATCTGGGCCTTCGATCATGATGGAGCGCGAATTTCGGAACGATCAGACGCCTCCTGCTCCTCGGAGGGATTTTTTCCCAAAAATGAGGGTCGGCACCCCGTCACCCCGGCCCGGATGCGTTGCGCCGCGGTTCGAGGGGTCGGCGAGTTGGTTCGAATGGTCGGTACCTCGGTTCGGATCATCCGAGGTACGTGGCACCATCTAGACCGTCCATCTTTAGCGGGGATCCCAATGGAACGCTATCTTGTCGTTTTGTGGACGTGGCAAGATCTGGGACGTCCATCATGACGAGCGCGCTTTCCTACGAGATCCAACGGCTCCTGAGGGTCGGAAGGATTTTTTCCCAAAAACGAGGGTCGGTACCTCGGCACCGCGGCCCGGATGCGTAGCACCGCGGCTAGGGGGGTCGGCGACTCGGTTGGAAGGGTCGGTACCCCAGCACCACGGCCCGGATGCATAGCGCCGCGGCTAGGGGGGTCGGCGACCCGGTTGGAAGGGTCGGTACCCCAGCACCACGGCCAGGATGCGTAGTGCCGCGGCTTGGGGGGTCGGCGACTCGGTTGGAAGGGTCGGTACCCCAGCACCACGGCCCGGACGCGTAGCGCCGCGGCTAGGGGGGTCGGCGACCCGGTTGGGAGGGTCGGCACCCCAGCACCACGGCCCGGATGCGTAGTGCCCCGGCTTGGGGGGTCGGCGACCTGGTTGGAAGGGTCGGTGCCTCGGTCCAAAGCATCCGAGGTACGTGGCATCATCTAGGCCGTCCATCTTTGGCGTGGATCCCCATAAAACGCTATCTTGTCGTTTTGTGGACGTGGCAAGATCTGGGACGTCCATCATGACGAGCGCGCTTTCCTACGAGATCCAACGGCTCCTGAGGGTCGGAAGGATTTTTTCCCAAAAACGAGGGTCGGTACCTCGGCACCGCGGCCCGGATGCGTAGCACCGCGGCTAGGGGGGTCGGCGACTCGGTTGGAAGGGTCGGTACCCCAGCACCACGGCCCGGGCGCGTAGTGCCGCGGCTTGGGGGGTCGGCGACCCGGTTGGATGGGTCGGTAACCCAGCAACACGGCCCGGGCGCGTAGTGCCGCGGCTTGGGGGGTCGGCGACCCGGTTGGATGGGTCGGTAACCCAGCAGCACGGCCCGGATGCGTAGTGCCGCGGCTTGGAGGGTCGGCGACCTGGTTGGAAGGGTCGGTGCCTTGGTTCGGAGCATCCGAGGTACGTGGCATCAACTAGGCCGTCCATCTTTAGCGGGGATCCCAATGGAACGCTATCTTGTCGTTTTGTGGACGTGGCAAGATCTGGGACGTCCATCATGACGAGCGCGCTTTCCTACGAGATCCAACGGCTCCTGAGGGTCGGAAGGATTTTTTCCCAAAAACGAGGGTCGGTACCTCGGCACCGCGGCCCGGATGCGTAGCACCGCGGCTAGGGGGGTCGGCGACTCGGTTGGAAGGGTCGGTACCCCAGCACCACGGCCCGGGCGCGTAGTGCCGCGGCTTGGGGGGTCGGCGACCCGGTTGGATGGGTCGGTAACCCAGCAACACGGCCCGGGCGCGTAGTGCCGCGGCTTGGGGGGTCGGCGACCCGGTTGGATGGGTCGGTAACCCAGCAGCACGGCCCGGATGCGTAGTGCCGCGGCTTGGAGGGTCGGCGACCTGGTTGGAAGGGTCGGTGCCTTGGTTCGGAGCATCCGAGGTACGTGGCATCAACTAGGCCGTCCATCTTTGGCGTGGATCCCCATAAAACGCTATCTTGTCGTTTTGTGGACGTGGCAAGATCTGGGCCGTTTATCTGGGCACGCATCACGAGGATGGGGTTCAGATCACGAGAAAACGCTATCTTGTCGTTTTGTGGGCGTGGCGCAATCTGAACCGTTCATCAGATTCTGACGCGAATTTTGGAGAGATCCGACGGTGACTTTGATTCGGGAGGATTTTTTCCCAAAAACGAGGGTCGGTACCTCGGCACCGCGGCCCGGATACCTCGCGCTGTTTGCCGGGCGCGGAGTTGGGTATTTTTGGGCGAACTTGGTGGCTCGGCTCGGTGGGCCGGAGGCCGAGTCGTTTAGTTGTCTTCTTGATGGTTCCGCCATTCCGTATTTAAGTGGCTCGGTTGCTCGGCTGAGCTGTTCGGTAGCTCGACCGACCAAGCCGATGGCAAGCGGTTTGGAAGGTCTGGGTGGACGGATCTGGGCCGTCCATTTTGGCACGCATCACGAGGACGGGGTCCAGATCACGAGAAAACGCTGTCTTGTCGTTTTGTGGGCGTGGCGCAATCTGAACCGTCCATCAGATCCCGACGCGAATTTTGGAGAGATCCGACGGTGATTTTGATTCGGGAGGATTTTTTGCCAAAAACGAGGGTCGGTATCTCGTCACCTCGGTCCGCGTACCTCGTGCTGTTTGCCGGGCGCGGATTTGGGTATTTTTGGGCGAACTCGGTGGCTCGGTCACTGAGCGTTTCGTTCGATAGCTCGGCTCATTAGACCGGTGGCCGAGTCGCCACTTGTGTTTTTTGGGGAGTTCCGCCATCCCTCTCATACCGCCGCCTCTCTCTTGTAGGGTGTTTGGGATTCTTAGTGGGCCTTTGGGATTCCCAAGGAGGCCCGTTATCAGTTGGGGTTATAAGTTACCATTCCTTCACCCCTGAGCTCATTTCTCACTTTTCACTCTACGAATTTACTTTTGTTCTCTAAGTCTTCTGCTAGCGGCGCTCTTGCTCCACGGTGTTGTCGTTAGCTGTCGCGTGGGCCAGGCGATTTCCGGCGAGCATTCTCCGACCGTGAACGTCACTTCAAAGGTTAGTTTGTCTTTGCCTTAGCTTTTTCAAAGGATGTCAAGGGTAAGCTCGGGTAGTGGTGCCTCGTCCTCGGGCGGTGAAGGCGCCGGGGAGAGGAGTAGGGCGGAAGCTCGCAGGAAGGGGAAGCAGATGGCCGAACCGCTGGCTGTCGAGTCGAGGGTCGGGAAGAAGAAGAGGACAGGGGAGACCCCGCCCCCCATGGTGGGGGTGATTGTGGAGAACCCGAAACGAGCTCCCGAGATAGGACAATATCCTTCCGTCCTGTCCGGGCATTCGGGAGTCAGGCAGTACGAGGGTGATCTTCTGGAGAAAGCGATCTACGGAAAGTCGAAGATCGTCGAGGAGCCTAATCCGTTCCATCCCTCCGAAGCTGACGAGCTCATTTCGTCGTTGACCGAGAAGGATCTTCTTCGGATCAGGAAGGCTTTCGCTATCCCGTCGGAGTACAAGCTGATGGTCGCTGGCCCCGGGGTGCGAGCAAACACTAAGTTGCCTTCGTCGGACATGTGCATGTTTGACGTCGACTCCTTGAACGCGGGACTGCGTTTTCCGCTGCACCCTTTCATACTTCAGATCCTCGGCTGGTATTGTCTCGCCCCTACTCAGTTCAGTCCAAACACTTGGCGTCATGTGAACGCATTCTTGCTTCAGTGTCACCGAGCCGAGGTAGCGCCGGATCTGTCAGTTTTCCGGGGCCTCTATCGGATAAACAAGCAACACGGCTCGGAGTACCGGTACTATTTGGGGCCGAGGAGAGGTGTTAAGATTGTGGAGAATCCCGACTCTCTTAAGGGTTGGAGGGAGAAGTATTTTATCGTAAGGGGCGAAGCGATTTGGCACATTCCGTCCCGGTGGAAGGTGGAAGTGCCGAAATTCGCGCGGGGCGACCCCGCACTATCTGAGGCCGAGGAGGAGGTAGCGAGGAGGATCACGGCCCTTCCGGTACTGAGTTGGAGGGAGTTGACCGAAGAGGTGTTGTTCGGGTCCGGACTAAGCCCCATCGACCCGAGTACGCTCTTGACATCTCATTCATTTTTTTTCTAAGTCTTCAATTCGTCTGTTTTGATTCGGTTTTCTCCCCCTCTTTTTTTTTTGTTGATGCAGAGTCGATGAAGATTGACTTTAAAGCTATGATGGCCGATAGGTCCAAGCTGACCGGGACCAGAAAAAGGAAGAGGGCGGCCGAGGGTGCGTCTTCGGGTGTTCAGCCCGCGGTCGCCACTAACGTTGCTCCGCCTCCCCCGGCTACCGAGGTGCATTCGGAGGTGGTGGTGGTGGAGGAGACCTCGGCCCCTGTCGCCCCGTCCGTGAACGAGGGTGTCTTTGATGTCAATGCGGCGCTGGCGCTCGAGCCTCCCCCATTGACTCAGAATGCCGAGGAAATCCTGACCGAGCAGCACAAGCAGTTGTTTGTGCCGAACTGGTTGGTGAGGAATCATGATGGTTTCCTCGGCAACTCGCAGATGTCAATGCAGGTCGTCAAACACTTGGCGACCCCGAAGGATAAGGCCGCGCTGAATGCGGGGAGGGTCGGCGACGACACTTACGAAGTCGCCCGGGGGCTTGTTTCGGTAAGTGTTCGCAAATTTCTTCAAGTTTGTTACTCGGTGCGTACTTCGTACTTATCGTTGTCTTTGTAGGCCACCGTTCACTTCGGCCATCTCATGGAGGCGTTCGCCGCACAGGAGAAGGAGCTGAAGTCCGCCAGCGAGAAAGACAGGCTGGCGAAGGTCCGGGCGGTCAAGGATCTCGAGGCCGAGCAGAGGCGGGCAGAGGCTCTGGACGTTCGGGTGGCCGACCTTGCCGCCGACCTGAAGAAAGCGAAGGAGGGCCTCGAAGCGGAGTCCTCCAAAGCTGCCAAGGCCGCCCAAGATCTTGCCGCGGCATTGAAGTCCTTGGCCGACGAGAAGGCGGAGAGGGAAGCGCAGGCCGCGAGGATCCGGGCGGAGGTCGAAGCCGAGATTGAGGCAGAGGCGAAGAAACATATGGCTGAGAACATGGAGCGATCCTACCAGACGGCCCTGGACCATGTCCAGGCTCGTGTCCCCGGCTTCGAGCGAGTCGGCTATCAACTGTGGCCCGGGTCGCCCGCGGACGACGAGGAGGGGGATGCCGAGGACGAGGTCGAAGGCGAAGACGGAGGGGGAGAGGATGACCCGGCTAAGGGAGAGATCGAGGGACCGCCCGTCGATGCGTCCGGGGTGGGAGCGGAGACGCAGGTGGACCCTTGATTCTTTCGTTAAATCTTTTTGTAGTTTCTGTTCTGCTTTTTCTTCCGAGCTTTGTAACGCCTTTTGCGGACTGGCCACCGCTTTTTGATAAATGAAAAAAACGTTTTGTCTTTGAAATTGTCTAAGTGTTTGGTTCGGTCGTAGGGTAGGCCCCCGTCACTACGATGGCTCGGCGACAAGTAGAGCTGTTCCATCTATCTCTCGTGAAACGCCTTGAGGGCGAGATCGACCTGACGAGGAGGATGCTGTACAATATGGAGATGAAGAACGGGGATCTGTTGGCCGAAGTGTACCACTTGCGGATAGCCGAAGCCGAGCTATTTTCTAAGGAAGAAGAATTGGCTTCTGTTTTGGCCGAACGAGATGAGCTCGTGAAGAAGGTCGAACATTTGCAAAGGGTGACAGTCGACAAGAGTATCGAGGTGACCCATCTGCGTCGTGTCATATCTGACAGCGCCGAATACCCTGGATCGGCGAAGCTTCCTCGGTTCAAAATTGTCGTGAGGGACGAGGCGCTGAAGGACCGGATCGTCGAATTGGAGGAGGAGGTCGCTCGGCTCAAGCCTCAGCCGGTGAGGGCCAATGTCCGGAGCACCTCCTGTACCCGCGAAGAGATCGAGCGAGGTATCACGTTCTACCAAGCGGCGTCCCGGACTCCTATCATCGGGGCGTCAGCCGCCGATGCACAAAGTGGTGTGGCGGTGTCTTCAAGTGGCGCTTCGGTTGGGGCGACTGTGAGGCTCAGCGGCGAAGGGGCGTCCCGGTTCGTCGGCCTGGAGACGAGCTCGGAGGCTAAGAAGCGCCGACCCAAAGTGTCGTTGAACCGGAGTGTCCCCCTTCCTCGGAGGAAATGAGCGGGTCATGCCTTCTAATATTTTGTTGAACTCGCTGTTGTAATCTTTTTGTAAACTCGTCCAAGTCATTAATAAAATTGGGGTCGATTTATCCGAAGTGTCTTCTATTGGCTGTTCGTCGAGTCTTTTGTCGCAATTCTGATCCTGTCGCTCGGCTATTGACGCCCGTCGATGTGGGGTGTCTACAACCGTTGGATGGTGGCGCGAATCCAGAGGCAGGCACAAGTCCCAAGAAAACGTTATCTTGTCGTTTTGTGGGCACGTGGCACTACTGGATCCACTCATCACGCTTTGGCACACAATTTGAGAGGATCTAACGGCGAGTTGACCTCGGGGTGATTTTTTCCCAAAACGAGGGTCGGTACCTCGTCAGCTCGGCACAATTGATGGCCGAAACGAATTCTCCAACAATGTGTTGTTCTGACTCCGCCGTTCGGCTCTTGGTGCCGATCGACGTGGGGTGTCCATAACCGTCGGATGGGGGCACGAATCCAGAGGCAGGCACGAGTACCAAGAAAACGTTATCTTGTCGTTTTGTGGGCACGTGGCACTACTGGATCCACTCATCACGCTTTGGCACACAATTTGAGAGGATCTAACGGCGAGTTGA
Source organism: Hemerocallis citrina (assembly GCA_017893485.1). NCBI lineage: Eukaryota > Viridiplantae > Streptophyta > Magnoliopsida > Asparagales > Asphodelaceae > Hemerocallis > Hemerocallis citrina. Next base: position 3,982,455 of record CM030365.1, on the reverse strand, counting down.
CCTCGGGGTGATTTTTTCCCAAAACGAGGGTCGGTACCTCGTCAGCTCGGCACAGTCTACGGTCGGGACGGGTTCCGGATCGTTTAAGGACGAGTCGGAGAGATAGAGTCGAGCCGGAGGAAGGATCCGGTCGTTAGATTAGTTTAAGGGATGTAGGAGCAGTTTCGAATGGCGAGCTACTTCTAGTCCGCTTAGGAGCGGACTTGCGAAGCCAAATCGAGCCAAGTGTTGGACTCCGATCCATTCAACGGCTGCAGGAGCAATTTCGAACGGCGATCTGCCCCCGGCCCGTCTGAAGACGGACCGAGTAGGAAGAGTCGAGCCGAGTGCTGGACTCCGAACCATTGTGTGATAAGTTTGAGAGATGCAGGAGCAGTTTCGAATGGCGAGCTGCTTCTAGTCCGCTTAGGGGCGGATTTGCGAAGCAAAATCGAGCCAAGTGTTGGACTCCGATCCATTCAACGGCTGCAGGAGCAATTTCGAACGGCGATCTGCCCCCGGCCCGTCTGAAGACGGGCCGAGTAGGAAGAGTCGAGCCGAGTGCTGGACTCCGAACCATTGTGTGATAAGTTTGAGAGATGCAGGAGCAGTTTCGAACGGCGAGCTGCTTCTAGTCCGCTTAGGAGCGGATTTGCGAAGCAAAATCGAGCCAAGTGTTGGACTCCGATCCATTCAACGGCTGCAGGAGCAATTTCGAACGGCGATCTGCCCCCGGCCCGTCTGAAGACGGGCCGAGTAGGAAGAGTCGAGCCGAGTGCTGGACTCCGAACCATTGTGTGATAAGGGAATTAGAGGCGGAAGTACGCGATAATGTAAAGAAAAACTTTATTTATTTATTAATATCTAATGGTCGGCTGCTTCTAAAGTTGCTAGCCGTTTATTACAATGAAAAAGAACAAAGGAAAAATTACTAGTAGCAGGAGTGGTTGCCCGACATCTCGAGTTACTTAGATAGGCGGGGTTGCCTTCTCTAGGTATTTCAAAAGATGGTCGGCGTTCCAAGTCCTGGGAATTTCTCTACCCTCAAGGTCTTCTAGCTTGTACGCACCGGGGCGGATCACTTTGGATACTTTGTACGGTCCCTCCCAATTTGGGGCCAATTTGCTCTTCTGTCCGGGGAACGAAATGGCCAGCTTTCGGAGGACCAGGTCCCCCTCTTTCAAGTCGGTTGGGCGGACCCGTTTGTTGTAGGCGAGTTCGATTCTTCTTCGGTAACCTTGCTGCCGTATGGCGGCTCTTTCCCGAATCTCGTCTACCAAATCTAGGCTCGTTCTGAGCTCCCTGGCATTCTGTTCTTCTTCGAAGGCAATCAGGCGAGGAGAGGGTATTCCAACTTCTAGCGGGATGAGGGCCTCGGACCCATAGGTGAGATTGAACGGACTCTCGCCCGTCGGGATCCGCTTCGTGGTCCGGTAATTCCACAACACATTGGGCAGCTGATCGACCCACAATCCCTTGGAGCATTTGTCGAGTCTCTTCTTGATGCCGGAGAGGATCTGTCGGTTGGCATTCTCGGCTTGGCCATTTGACTGGGGATGAGAGACTGAGGAGAAGCGGTGCTGTATAGCTAGGTCTTGACATAAGGCTCGGAAGGCAGCTCCAGCGAACTGCGTACCGTTATCCGTAACTACGACTCGGGGAACACCGAAACGACAGATTACACTTTTCCAGAAGAATTGGACGACTCTATGTTCGGTAATTGTAGCCAGGGGCTCGGCCTCGACCCATTCCGAGAAATAGTCGACTGCCACGACCAGAAACTTCAACTGTCCGGGGGCCGGTGGAAATGGCCCGAGTAGATCCATCCCCCACATTGCAAAGGGGATCGGACTCGACAAGGAGGAGAGTGGTGCTTGTGGAAGGCGCCGAATGTCGGAATACTTCTGACAGGAGGTGCATTGTCGAACGTGTCGTTCGGCGTCCCGTAGGAGAGTGGGCCAGTAATACCCGTAGTTTAACACTTTACGTGCCAAGGCTCTGGAGCCGGAGTGGGCTCCGCCGATGCCCTCATGGAGCTCTTGCAGGGCGTAATCGGCTTGTCCGGGGGAGAGGCATCTTAGGTAGGGTCGACCATCCACCTGGGTGAAGGATCGCTTATACAGAACGCCTTCGACCATTATGTAACGCTCGGCCCGGGTCCTTATCTTTCGGGCTTCCTTCGGATCCCTTGGTAGGAGTCCGTCTCTTAAAAACTCGACGAGGGGCTTCATCCAATTGTCTTCGAGGGGGAGCGGCAGTGTTTCGACGGAGTTGAAAGCCTCGTCCTCTATGCTGGGCTTGAGGAGGACTTCTATCAGAACGGTTTGTTCGAGGCCTTGCAGGGATGAGGAAGCTAGTTTGGACAGGGCGTCGGCCTGGGCATTTTCCTCTCTGGGGATTCTTCGGATGAGGGCCTCGTCGAAGAGCGCCATGAGGCTCTTCACTTTGGCCAAGTACTTTACCATTCTGTCATCGCGGGCTTCATATTCGCCGAGGACCTGGTTGACGACCAATTGAGAGTCGCTGAAGATCTGCAGGCGTCGCGCCCCTGCGTTTCGGGCCATCCCGAGGCCGGCTATGAGTGCCTCGTATTCGGCTTCGTTATTCGAGGCTTTAAAGTTTATCCGGAGGGAATATTGAAGGACAAAGTCGTCTGGGCCCGCCAGGATGACTCCAGCCCCGCTCCCCTCGTTGCAAGAGGATCCATCGACATATACAGACCAGACAGGCGGTCCCTTCGTCGTCTGCTCGGAGTCGGGGATAGTCGTCTCAACTATGAATTCGGCCAGCGCCTGCGCCTTGATTGCGGTCCGAGGCTGATAAGTAATATCATGTTGGCTCAGCTCGATCGACCACTTCATGAGGCGGCCGGAAGTCTCTGGCTTGTGAAGGATCTGTTTCAACGGCTGGTCGGTAAGGACGACCACCGAATGAGACTGGAAGTATGGCCGAAGCTTTCTTGCAGCCATTATCAGGGCGTAGGCTATTTTCTCAATTTTCGGGTACCGGAGCTCGGCGTCCCGGAGCACTTTGCTGACGTAGTAAATGGGCTTTTGAGTTCTTTCTTCTTCCCTGACTAAGACCGCACTTAGTGTCTGTTCCGAGGCTGCCAAGTAGAGGTAGAGGGGCTCGCCCGGTATGGGTTTGCTGAGCAGAGGCGGGTTGACGAGGTAAGCTTTAAGCTGGTCGAAGGAATCTTGTTGCGGCTGCCCCCACTCGAACCCCTTAGTCCCCCTCAGGGCTTTGAAGAACGGGAGGCATTTCTCTCCGGACTTCGACAAAAAGCGCCCAATGGCGGCTAAACGACCTGTCAGTTTCTGAACTTCTTTGACGTTTCTGGGCGGGGCCATGTCTAGTATGGCCCTGATCTTCTCCGGATTTGCCTCTATTCCTCGTTGGCTGACCATAAAGCCGAGGAACTTGCCCGATGAGACGCCGAACGCACACTTGTTCGGGTTGAGTCTCATATTGTGCTTTCTCAAAACATCGAATGCTTCTTGGAGGTCGGTCTCATGATCAACGCCTCGGATGCTTTTCACAAGCATGTCGTCCACGTAGACTTCCATGTTCCGACCGATCTGGGCCTGGAATACCTTGTTGACGAGACGTTGATACGTTGCCCCTGCGTTCTTCAGGCCGAACGGCATGACTCGGTAACAATAGAGTCCTTGGTCCGTTACAAAAGACGTCTTCGGAATATCCGGGGGGAACATCCTTATCTGATTGTAACCCGAGAAAGCATCCATGAAGCTGAGGAGCTCATGTCCCGAGGTTGCGTCAATCAGAGTGTCGATGCTCGGCAGAGGGAAGGGATCTTTAGGGCAGGCCTTGTTGAGGTCAGTGAAATCAATACAGATTCTCCATGTCCCATTGGATTTCTTCACCATGACTACGTTGGACAACCACTCCGGATAATTCACTTCCTGTATGAATCGGGCTTTCAGCAGTTTGTCTACCTCCTCTTTGATGGCGAGCTGGCGCTCGGGGGCGAACTTGCGCCTCTTCTGCTGGACCGGTTTGGACCCCGGATCAACGCTGAGGCGATGGACCAAGAGTTCTTCGGAGATACCGGGCATGTCCGCTGCTGACCATGCGAAGAGGTCCCGGTTGGCTCGGATGCATTTCACAATATTTGAATGTAGGGCGGACGGGAGTGCCTTGCTGACATAGAACTTACGGGTCGGCTCCTGCTCCGAGAAGAGTATTTCCTCCAGCTCATCGACTGGCTCAGGAGTCGGCCGAGCAGCATCTTGTGGAATCTCGAGTGTTTCTAAGGAGAGGACGGGTCCGAGCGTGGAGGTCATGTAACACTTGCGGGCCTGTTCCTGATTGCCCCTAACTTCTCCCACTCCAGCCCGAGTGGGGAATTTCATTTTGAGATGATAGGCAGAAGGGACGGCTTCAAGGGCGGCTAGGCCGGGCCGACCCAAAATGACGTTGTAGGCCGCGGGGACATCTACAACCATGAAATCCATTGACTCCGTGCGGGTAGTAGGAGTTTTGCCTGCTGTGACGTCGAGGGTGATCACCCCTTCGATCGTCACCGGCACTCCCGTGAACCCATGGAGCGTATACCCGGCGGGCTTCAGTCTGTCTCGGGAGAGCTTCAGCCCCTTAAAAGCATCGAGGAATAGGATGTTAACGGAGGAGCCGTTATCCACTAGGATTCTTTCGACTTTGAAATTGGCCATGTGAAGGTTGATGACGAGTGCGTCGCAATGAGGGGTGCGGACGCCCTCGAGATCGTCGTCAGAGAAGGTGACGGGCACTCCGAGTCCTTTGGGGGGAGGGGTGGCCCGGACAGAATTTACTTCCCTAATAAAAGCTTTCCGAGAAGAGTTCGAGGAGCCCCCCATTGGACCCCCATGGATAAGGTGGAGGACTCGCTCTTCCTCGAATTCTGGCGTCTCTTCCCGTTCCGGACGTTTGTTAGCCCCCCGAGGCTGGGGAGGAAGTTCGGCCCCGTCCTTTCTTACAAACTTCGCCAGCTGCCCCCTCTGGATGAGGGCTTCGATCTCGTTTCTCAGAGCCCGGCAGTCGTTGGTGTCATGCCCATGGTCCCGGTGATAACGGCACCATTTGTCTTTATCCCTCCTTTTGGCTGGGGTGTTCATCTTTGGAGCTGGAGGCAGGACCCCTTCTTTTTCGACTTCCATGAAAATGGCGGAGATGTTTGTGGTGAGGGGAGTGAATTTTTCAAATCTAGGGGGAGGCCGGCGCTGGCCAGCATTATCCTTCTGAAACTTTTTGGGTCCCTCTTCTTCCGTTCCCTTCCTCTTAGACCCGGAGGCGGTTGCTTCCCAGTTGGGCGGTTCCTCGGCCTCTTCAGCTCGGATGTACTTTTCAGTACGGAGGAGGAGGTCAGAAAAGTCATGTGGCGGTTTTTTGGCGAGGGAGGAGCGGAGGTTAGAATTTAGGATGTTGGATTGGAACGCCGCGGTAGCAACGGATTGGTCGAGGGATGCGATAGTTCTGGCCTCGGCTGTAAACCTCTTCACGTAGTCCCTCAATCTCTCCCCCTTCTGCTGACGGAGGTGCAACAGGGAAATGCTGGTCTTCTCGGCCCTTCGGCTGCTGACGAAGTGGGTGATGAACAGGGTCTCGAACTGTTCAAAGGAGAATATTGACGCCGGGGCAAGGCGAGAGTACCATTCTCGAGCTGGGCCCTTCAGAGTTGCAGGGAATGTTTTGCAGAGGAGGGCGTCGGACGCTTGATGGAGGAGCATCAAAGTCTTAAAGCCTTCTATGTGGTCAACCGGATCGGTCTCTCCCGTATAGTTCTCGAACTGGGGAGGTTTGAAACCGAAGGGAACAGGAGTATCCACTATGGTCCGGGAGAACGGGGGTTGGCTAGGACGGAGGGTCCTCCCCCTGAGTTCTTCTTCCCGGTTTATCCGTCCCAAGAGTTTTTCCACCTCGTTTAGGCGGCGGTTCATGGTGTTATCTCTCCGGCGGTGATCTGCCGAGCCACGGGACTCGTCTTCGTAGGATGGGGAGCGAGGACTGCGGCGATGGTAGCTTCGGGAACGACGAGGACTTGGGGTGCGTCTGGAATTGGTAGGAGCGGGTCGAGGAGAAGGGGAACGTTGGCGAGGGCTCCGGACCGGACGAGGGGAGGGGGCCTTTGGCTCATTGGGATTTTGACGGAGATTGAGGGCCTGTTGTACCATAGCTTGGAATTGCTGGAACTCGGCACGGGTGATGGGTGCCTCATTGTTCCGATGCTGCTGCCGACCTGCTGGTGAGTGCCTCCTTCGGTAGTGATCGGGGGAGTCTCTTCTCCCTCTTCGGGCGGGGGACCCCCTGTGTCCCCGGTGTCGGGGGGATCGTTCTTGGTGGGAGGCTTCTCCCCGAGCCCGCTTTTCGTCCAGATGGTGACGAAGGTCCTTATCTTCCGGGCGTCTGGGATGGGCATCGTGGCGACCAGAGTCTCGGGGATGATGGGAGGCCATGGAGGCACTGGAGGCAGTGTGGTTGGGTATGTTCTCTGGACGAAGAGGCTGTTTCTGGGGGTTAGGCCCCTTCGGATCAGGATGTGGAGGGTTCCGCTGAAGCGGCTCTTCCACAGTAGGAGGGAGCTGCCCTTGTTGCTAAGTGGGATCAGGAAGGACTTCCTGCTGGTCAAGGATGGGCGCTCGATTGGAGCCCCTAGATCTGACTTTGCGAGGCGGCATGGCTGGAGAAAACCTGTTCACCGGGAAGAGGAGAGGTCTCTATTCGTTAGTTTCCCACAGACGGCGCCAATCTGTTGCCGCTAAATTCGGTGTGGGGGCAAACAGATGAATTTGTGAGTTCTTTGGGGAAACTGAATAGGAGAACCTGTATACCTGTTCCGTTGAACTCTGATCGTCGCTCCCGCCGTGCACCTGCAAAAAGTGCGAGACACCGGGGTTGTTCCCGGCGACGCACCCTCCGACGCTCAAGTCAGTAATCTGATAGACTATGAAAGAGCGTTTAACTAGAGAAAGATTGATTACCTGTTAATGGAGATGGGTGGGGGGTATTTATAGGCGTCTTAGAGAACAATTTAGGAATGTAATCCGCGTAATCTGATATGGAATAATCTCCTTGTAAACAGATTGGGAAAGTAATCTGATAAGGTATATTCTGGTAATCAGATAAGGAATTTTAATCCCTAAATCCCAGTGTAAAGATTGACGTGAATCATGGCCGTTGATTTAGATCTAATCAGGGACCTTGATTGTGTCTTGCTGGATCGAGTTGGCAGCGGGTTGAAAACCGTGCCCAGCTGTGGTGGATCCGTTTGCGGGTTATTGGATCTGTGAGAAGGAGACCCAGTACCCGCTTCGGACCCGTTTGCATGTGAAATTACCGTCTCGTCCCTGAGCTGTAGGATTCGTGCCCCATTTGGACGGTCTCGATTGAACCCCTTGTTTTGACCACATCAGCCGCTCCATCAACTTTATGTCAAAAATGCATTTCTCAATGGCATTCTTGAGAAGGAGGTTTATATGGAGCAGCCCCCCACTTTTGTTAGCAAAGCTGAGCCCACTAAAGTTTGTTGCTTGAAACGATCTTTGTATGGACTCAAACAGTCTCCTTGTGCTTGGTTTGGTCGTTTCACTGAAGTTGTCACGAGTTTTGGATTGATGAGGAGTGATAATGATCATTCTGTGTTCTATCGACATCATCAAGGGAAGAAAATTATTTTAGTTGTATATGTTGATGACATTGTAATTACAGGAGATGATCATAATGGTATTCAAGATCTGAAGTCATATATTCAACAAAAGTTTTAAACTAAGGATCTCGGGCGACTAAAGTATTTCTTGGGGATCGAAATTGCTCAATCTAAGCAGAGAATTTGGTTATCACAGAGAAAGTATGTACTAGACATACTTACCGAGAGCTGTATGCTAGGATATAGGCCATCACACACTCCTATGGACCCAAATTCCAAGCTGTTGCCAGATCAGGGTGTCCTAATAGAGGATCCAGAGAGATATAGAAGGCTTGTAGGAAAACTAAATTATCTCGCGGTCACTCATCCTGATATTGCATACTCAGTCAGTATAGTAAGTCAGTTTATGACATCTCCCCGCACAAGTCATTGGAATGCAGTTATGAGAATTCTTCAGTATTTGAAGAGCTCCCCTGGTAGAAGATTGTTGTATACTGATGGTGGACACTTTCGAATTGCTGGTTGGTCAGATGCTGACTGGGCTGGCTGCTCAACAACTAGGAGATCCACCACTGGGTATTTTGTGTTTGTTGGGAAAAACTTAGTTTCATGGAAGAGTAAGAAACAAAATGTGGTGTCTCGATCGAGTGCTGAATCCGAGTATCATGCTATGGCTGACCATACATGCGAAATGACATGGGTCAAATGATTACTTACTGAGTTGGGGATTCTTCAGCATGAGCTGATGCATATGTAGTCTGCCATCTATATAGCCATTGATGCTATGTTTCATGAACGAACCAAGCATATTGAGGTTGACTGCCATGTGGTTCGCAATAAGATTAGTGGCACGCCGTATAAGCCTCCTCAGATAGAGGCTAAACATATTCATACTGATCACCAGCTAGCCGACGCTCTCACAAAGCCTCTTGCGAGAGCCAGAATACAGTTCATCAATGACAAGTTAGGCATGTATGACATATATGCTCCAACTTGAGGAGGAGTATTAGAGATATTATATGGGTAATGTATGTGTTGTAATAGGAGTACTATATATATGTAATAAGCGTGTATTGTAGAAGTGTGAGGGATAAACCAACTTACACAAACCATAAATAAGACTTTGCAAAATATTTATAGCTGTTACAAATCCCGTAAAGCTCCATCATATGGAGAGGCATGGATAGGTCACTGAAAGTTTCTTTTTCAAAATTGAGACAGGTCAGGAGCAGCAAACCAACTAAAGTATGAAAGAAGAAAACAAAGGATGATACAGCAAGAGGTAACTAGGCAATAATAATTTGATCCCATGTAAAGACCAAACAGGGATATGGGAGTACCAAAACTAGTATATCAAATACTACAAACATATAGACATCTAACATAGGAATTTATTTTCTTGGGGGGGGGGGGGGGGGGGGGGGAGGGCTAGAATTACATCAGTATTAAATAATTAGGCTATAGACTAATAGATGTTAGGAAAACTAAATCAATTATAGTACCTGTCTATAACTCGCCCTATTAAAGTTGGATATGGGCTTAATGTCATAATTAACTTAAATTCAGATTATAAACTATCTCACATCTAAAATGCTTCTTCATTTGAATGTATTTTTCCAACAATAGTTCCATAAAACTACTGTTAGATATTATAGTTCCATATTGAGTATTTGGCTAATTTTGTATTTGGTTCACTCCTATATATAGGAGATATTGTACTCAGTTATTTCTCAATTCAATATTCAGTGTTGTTTTCATATCTCTGATTTATCTTAATATGGTATTAGAGCTAATTATAAAAATTTTCTCCTCTTAAATTTCTCTATCCAAAAATCCTCATATTCCAAAAGCCAGAAGCCAAAAGCCACCAAAAAAAATAAAATAAAATAAAAATAAAAAATCCACTGCAGTCTTCTTCGTCGAAATCCCCAATCTACTCCCAAAAACCACCCCGATCCGATCATCTTCACCAATCCCCAATCATCTTCGCCGACCCCCTATTTCCGGCGACCTTCTCCCCGTCGCCACTCCCTTTGGCGCCGCTCTCCTAGCACCACCCCCCCTGTCCTCCTTCTCCACCTCTCCCACATCCCCCCTCCTCCTCGACCTCCTCCATCACCCCCCCAAATCTCTGAAAAGCCCAATTTCTTTTTCTTTTCCTTCTACTACCCATAACCCGAAACCCATTTTTTTATTACCCAAAACCCATATCCTATATCTCCTAACCCTAAACCCACAAAGGCACAAACCCAATACCCTATTTTTTTTTCCTGTTAAAAAAAATCAAAAAAAAAACCCAAAAATAAAATAAAATAAAATAATATATATATATATATATATATATATATATATATATTATTATTATTATTATTATTATTATTATTATTATTATTATTATTAGTATTATTAGTATTATTAGTATTATTATTATTATTACAGGTACTACTACTTGATGGAATCTCAGTCTTTCCCATATATTTCTGCCTCCACTGACTTCCCCGATGCAACCGCCTCTCGTTCCTCCTCCAGATTCAAACAGCAGCAGCGCCACCTTTAGTCTGCCTCCAGCCTCCTACCCTCTCCTAACATAATTCCTACCCCACCTCTACTTTCGACACCGGTAGCACCATCCTGCCCCCAACCCCGATCCAGACACCACCAGCATCTTCCTCCTCATTGTGCTCTCAGTCACAGCAACATTAGTCTTATTCCTTATTGTAGTGCTTCTTCCTTTACATCCTCGGCCATGCCAGTCACGTCGACCTTGCCGTCTCTTGCTGATTGGGCTAATTTTCAACAACGCATCACTCAGTTGGAACTACAGCTCATGGGTCAGTCTATCAAAGCTGGCTCCTCTGCTCCTGCATTCTCTGCCACTCCCGGTATGAATTCGTTCTGGATTTTAGATTCTGGTGCATCACACCATCTCACTAGTAATCAGATACTGTTCACCACTTGCACTACACTTTCCTCTCACTCTCCATCTTTACACACCGCTGATGGCTCACCACTTCTCGTTACACACTCAGGGGCAATTAGATTTCCCACTCTCACATTACCATATGTTCTTTATACTCCTTATTTATCCATAAATCTTATTTCTATTAGTGTGTTGTGCGATAGTGGTCTTATTATTACTTTTGACTCTTTCGGTTGTTCTATTATTGATTCATGCACCGGTAAGGAGTTTGGGCGTGCTATTCATCAGGGTCATCTATATCATCTAGATTTTCTTCATGCACATCACTCTACTTCTAGTTTTGCCGGTATTGTTTCTTCTGATGCTGATCTATGGCATAGACGTTTAGGTCATATTAGTGCGTCTCGTCTCCAGACTTTAGCTCGTACTGGTGCCCTTGGTTCTCTTACTTTTAAACATTTATCTGATTGTCAGGATTGTCATTTAGCCAAACATATCACTCTAACCTTTAGTCACAAAAGCACCTCTCAAACCACCCATCCTTTTCAACTTGTTCATTCTGACATATAGGGACCCTCTCCTGTACCTTCTTGGAAAGGCTACCTTTATTATGTTGCCTTCATTGATGACTTCACTAGATATACATGGATTTTTCTTATGCGTTAGCGATCTGAGATACCTGATATTTATCGGTTTTTTATGACTATGATTCACACTCACTTCAGTGTGCGCATTAAGAATTTCCGATCGGATAGTGCTCGTGAGTACACTTCCACCACTATGAGATCGATCCTTCAGTCTCACGGCACCCTTTTTCAGCAATCATGCCCTCACACACATGAGCAGAATGGTGTAGCTGAATGCAATCATCATCACATCCTTGAGACTTCTCGTGCTCTTCTACTCTCCTCTTCCGCTCCTCGCTCTTTCTGGGTTGAAGCAGTCATGATCTCTTTTAGTCTCATCAACATTACTTCCTCGTCTGCTCTAGCTGGTACGATACCTTATGAGGCTCTTTATTACTCACCTCTCGACTACAGTATGCTCCGTACCTTTGGGTTCACCTATTACGTCCTTCTCCATCCTTCTGAGCGCACGAAGCTCTTCGCTCGTGCTGCTAAGTGTGTTCACCTAGGTCTGAGTCCCGAACACAAAGGTTATCGTTACTTTGATCCATCAGCTGACCGTGTTCGCATTTCTAGACATGTATCTTTTGTGGAAGACTCTCCTTACTACCTGACCTCCCCTCTCGAGGATACTAGATTTCTCGATTCCCCAGTTGTTGCTAGCTCCTCGACTTCATCTTTCCGCATTCCTTTTGATCCTACTCCTCTGGCTCCACTCACATCTCCTGGTCCTTACACCTGTTGTTCCTCCTACTGAACCACCACCTACTGAAATACCTCCTGCATCCCAACAGCTACAGGCACACACCCCACCTACTTCCCCACCGACACATGCACCTACTCCACCGTCCTCACCCCTACACCCTGTCAGTCCACCACCGCTTCATCAGTCTATACATTCCACTTTTGGTATTCCTCCGACACGTTATACACCTGATGCCACTGGTCATTCTAACCAGTTTGGTTTTGCCACCCTAGCTTTCTGCTCACCACAGTTTCATGCATATCTCACTGCTATACACTCTACACGTGAGCCCAAAACCTATCAGGACGCAATTCAATATCCCAAATGGAGGAAAGCAATTGGAGAGGAATTCAGTGCATTTGATTAGACTGGCAGCTGGAATGTCGTTCCTCTGCCAGAGGGCGTTCAGCCTATTAGCTGCAAGTGGATCTTCAAGGTCAAATATCAACCTGATGGATCTATTGAGCAGCATAAGGCTCGTCTTGTGGTCCGAGGATTTACTCAGGAGCATGACATTAATTATGATGAGACATTTTCTCCTGTTGCACAGATGACTATTGTTCGCACTCTTCTTGCTGTTGCAGCCATCCGTCAGTGGCCGTTATACTAGATGGACGTGAAGAATGCTTTTCTTCATGGTACCTTATATGAGGTTGTTCATATGGATCCTCCTCCCGGCCTCCATACTCCTCCTCGTCATGTTTGCCAGCTGCGTCGAGCTATATATGGTTTGAAGCAGGCCTCTCGAGCCTGGTTTGAGTATTTTTGCCTTGTCATCACCAAGACTGGTTTTAGTCAGAGTTCTCAGGACCATTCTATATTTATGCGGTCATCACCGCAAGGGAGGGTACTTCTACTACTCAATGTTGATAATATGATAATCACTGGGGATGACTCCGCAGGCATCACATCCACCCAGAAATACCTTCACCAGCAGTTCCATATGAAAGACCTTGGCAGACTACGTTATTTTCTGGGTCTAGAGATTGCTCATGGATATCAGGGGATACTCATTTCTCAATAGAAATACACATCAAATTTTATCTCCGCTGCATGCCTCTCTGACAGTCGATCAGCCGATACACCCTTAGAGCTTCACGTGAAGCTTCGTCCCACTGATGGTGAGCTCCTTCCTGATCCCACTAGATACACACAGATTGTTAGACAGCTTGTCTACTTGTGCATGACCAGACCCGATATTGTTACGCAGTCAGTGTTGTCAGTTAGTTTGTTTCTGCTCCTACATCAGTTCACTACGGTGCTCTTCTTTGAATTCTCAGATATCTTCGGGGTACTACTAATCGCTCATTATTCATGTCTGCTACATCCAAACTAGAGCTGAGCGCATATTCTGATTCAGATTGGGCAGGTGATCCTACTACCAGACAGTCTACCACCGGTTTCCGTCTATTTCTTGGTGATTCGCTGATCTCATGGTGAAGTAAGAAACAGGAAGTTGTTGTATGTTCTTCGATCGAAGCTGAGTACAGAGCAATGGCAGCTACTACTAGAGAGATTGTTCATGTTCGTTGGTTTTTATCAGATATGGGTGTCACTCTTTCAGGACCTACTCCTCTTCATTGTGATAATTGGAGTGCACTACACATTGCAAGTAACCCGGTCTTCCATGAACGAATGAAGCATATTGAGATTGATTGTTATTATGTTTATGAGCATTTTGAAGCAGGGACCATTGCTCTTCATTCTATTACCCCATCACAGCAGACGGCAAACTTCTTCACCAAATTGTATACTGTTCAGAGATTTCGATATTTAGTAGGCAAACTCACACTGTTTGACCTACCATGAGTTTGAGAGGGGGTGTTAGATATTATAGTCCCATATTGGGTATTGGGCTAATTTTGTATTTGGTTCACTCCTATATAGGAGATATTGTACTCAGTTATTTCTCAATTCATTATTCAGTATTGTTTTCATATATCTGGTTTATCTTAACAACTACTAAAGGACTCCATGATAATAGGTAGCTAAAGCAGTTCTAACACCCACTTAGAGTGTCTTTTTACCACAGAAAATGACCTGTATACATAAATAGTTGATTAAAGGTCAATGCTTCAGGTGAAAAATAAATTGCAAACATAGTTAGATGAGAGAAATTGCCATGTAAATAAATAATCTACACTGAGTAATTTGTTGTTTATGCTTTCAACATTAAACAAGAAGAGTAATCTACAACAATCCATGCATAATGGAAAGAGATAGGTAACCTGGAACTTATCCGAGACCATATGTCGAAGGCGTTGGTTATAAACCGGGCCAATAAATATTAACCACTGTACAAAACCTCTGATCCATGGTAGTTAAACCCATGAGAAGCCAACATAGGGCCTAGTTCATCAACGAGAGAGACCTTTTCACATTTTATCTTTCCATCCCCTTCATCGACAAAAATTTTGCCGTACTGCCCCACTTTTTGAAAATATTTGGCGCCTTGCCCCACTTCCAAAAACAATTAGCGATATGCCCATGTTTAGGACACGTCAGCAAGAAATGTTATTGGGCAAAAAAGCATAGGTTATTTCGATTCCGTTCTTCCCAATAATGGCATCTGTTTGGAAAAAAAATTTCATGCCATTATTTGAAAAAACAGCATCTGTTGCTTTTAGTCCTAATAGAAAACAGTCTCAATTTTGAGCTGAGAGAGAAGTGTTAAAGTAAATTAACGTATGCCGTTCTCTGAGAACGACAACGATTATACTGATGCCGTTATTCAAAATAACGACATCAGTTATTTTCATTTTGCACAGTTACCTATATTCAGAAACCCTTCTCCTTCCCCCTTTGTCTTACGATTTTTTCGATCTTTCTCTTCACTCCCGTAACCCTAGTTCCCTAAATAAAAAATTCCTAAAATCCCAACTATTGGAGTGATTTGTAAATTACCAAACAACAATTAAACATAGACTCTAGTTTTGATTCTCTCATTTCTTTTCGAAATTTTCTGCAATCCGAATTTGTGGTAAGTTTTCAAAATCCCTAAATTTTTTTACAATGTTGAATTTGATGTATGAGAGCTGTATACATTGGTAGTATAGTACAAATGCTGTGGATTTCTTTTATATAAGTAGTAATTATGGAAATGTACTTATGGATTGTTGTTGATCTAGGGTTTGTGAAATGTTGAATTGTTGATGTAGGGTTTGTGAAATTGTTGTTGCTTAGTAAGAGCTATATTGGTAGTATAGTAAAATTGATGTAGATTAGATCCACGTAACTAATAGATATGTGAAGTGATTTTCATAGGAGATTGAGATGTGGGTGACCTAAATTGCTATCTATGCGAACTTAGATTCATCTATTTGTAGTGTGTGGAGATGTTGTAGTGGTGATTGTTTGTTAATATTTAGTAATATTTTTGTACAAATTTTAGTATCTCCAGTCTCGTAATGTTTATTAATATTGTAGTTGACACGTTATATTTAATGTTGACAGGCAAATGGATCCTACACAACCATCTTCTTCCCATGATGTGGGTGCTTCATCTGGTACTTCACAAGGACCAAGGGGACATCCGGGTCCTGTAGATCCTACCGTGCTTTATCTGTAAGAAGATCATAGGTCGCCGGCGGTTTGAAAAGAAGATGTCGAAAAAATGAGTTTCCAAATGCACACCATCATGGCGACGCACCCTCGTATTCAAAATTATTTGGTAAGTAGCGGATTTTATGGAATGTCAAAGTTAGCGAAAGTAAAATGTGACCACGCACTACTTACCGCTCTTGTGGAGCAATGGAGGCCGGAGACACACACATTTCACTTACCAATTGTGGAGATGACGGTCACCCTATAAGATATAGCCGTCATATCGGGTCTTCCAATCGATGGGGTGGCCGTCACCGGCAACTTGATGTTCAACAAAGTGGCATTGCTAAGAGATTATCTTGGGCACGAGGTGGATGAAGATGATAAGGGTGTATTCGTTGGGGAATCAGTCCGACGTTCTTGGCTGTATACGGAGTTCAATAATCAACTGCCAGACGTACCGACGGACTACCAACTCCAATGTTATACGTGGGCTTATCTTTTGTCGATGATTGGAGGTATTCTATTCCCTAATTCTTCTGGTGATGTAGTGCATTTGATGTACCTTCCATTGATCGCCGACCTACAAAGAGCCGTCCGATATAGTTGGGGAAGTGCGGCTCTGGCCTCCCTCTACCTGCCCTGTGCAATTGTTCGATGGGGTCGATCCAAATGACCGGGCCGATGTCGATATTGCAAATATGGTGTTGGGAACGAATACATCTCGGCCGGCCCCAGAAAACGGTACTTTCACATAGTTGGAGTGTGTAACATGAAAATCCAGTGTTGAGAGCTCCCCTTGGTAGGTACTGGATGGGTAAGCTCACGTGGAGGGATAACCCATGCGGTGTGCTCACATATTATAGGGATGAACTCGATCAGTTGAGAGAAGAGTACGTCCACTGGACACCATATACAGACGATAGGCTACAACGTCTACCCCCTATTTGCACCGCCAATAATCAACTATGGTTGACATTAGCTCCACTTGTCAATTTCTCAATTGTGGAGTTCTATTACCCCGGCCGCGTCCTCCGCCAATTCAGTGCACAGCAGCCCGTCCCTGGAAACTCAATGTACGACCGTAGACTTCACAATATTACCGGCCAAGGTCGTTTACCGAATATGGATTGGGCCGATCACCACCGTGCTCATGTAGCATGTTGGAATGAGAGGAAGTATGACTTGGTTGTAGAAGGGATTGTGCCGTACGACGGATCGTTGCAAACCGGGTACATGGCAACACGCGGGCATTGTTAACCGGCACATCAACATTGACATCAACAACCAGAGCTTCAATGGCAACCTCCTCCTCATCATCTTCGAGACCGCGATCCTCATCTTCTTCCTCTTCGACCAAATCATTATTTACAACGGCGTTGTCAAAGTCTTCCATTGCCATGCCGGCTACCAAAATATTTTGTGACAATATCGGTGGATGTACCTGCTTGATTCGGAGGAAACAGGTTCCATTGGAGTTGTGCTAGTATCTTCTTCTGTATTTGAAATTCTAGCATGTGACTCGGCAGATAATTTCAAAGTCCGTGCGGGCCTTGGACTTTCAATAACAACTCGTACAGTATTTGGAAGCCTCGTTTGGTCGATATATAACTCAACTGCGTTCCAACTATAACTTGGATCAAGTGTCCTAAGCATCATAGACCTCAGAGAATTGTCATTGTCTACGGGTACCAACATGAAATATTGCACATCCCCTTTACCAGCAACATAACAGGCTCTGATTTTCACACTCATTTCACTTCTATTCCAATTGGTGACTTCATATATCTTATCTATTAATTCTGACTACATAAAGTTGTGGGTCGGTTCAACATCACTATAAGAATATCCAATCTTGGGATCCTTAATTACTTCACCCCCAAAATATAACCAAATAGGGATATCAAAACCCATATCTAACCATAAAAATTCAAACATGTTCAAGTCATTCACTACTCACAATAAGCATAACATGGGAATACATATCAAACATACGGTTAAGATAATAATACCTTCAAATTAGACTGTACCGCTGCTAGCTTGAAAAATCGTTGAGGATGAAGAATGAAATGAGAGTGGGAGTAAGGAGGTAGGATATATGAAATTTTATAGCACTCCAATGCTTGGAATTTTTTGATTTAGGGATCTAGGGTTTATGGGTTACGGGAGTGAAGAGAGAGAGAAAAAAAAACGAATGACAAGAGGTAGGAGAAAGGTTTGGGGGAATATGAGTATAGGTAACTGTGCAAAACAAAAATAACTGATGCCGTTATTTTGAATAACTGCATCAGTATAATCGTTGTCGTTCTCTCAGAGAACGGCATAGGTTATTTTACTTTTATAATTCTCTTTCAGCTCAAAATTGAGACTGTTTCCTCTTAGGACTAAAAGCAACAGATGCTGTTTTTTCAAATAACGGCATGAAACTTTTTTTTTTCAAACAGATGCCGTTATTGGGAAGAACGGCATCGAAATAACCTATGCCATTTTCCCCAATAACGTTTCTTGCTGACGTAGCCTAAATAGGGACAAATCGCTAATTGTTTTCGGAAGTGGGGCAAGGCGCCAAATATTTTCAAAAAGTGGGTTAGTACGGCAAAATTTTCTTCATCAACTAAGCTACGATAAGAAGTTGCATCAACAAACTTCCCATGCAGACTTCCTGCCTGTGAGAAATATATAGTTTAAAACGGTAGCATAAAGTGAGTGAGCAGAATGAATGAATGAGAGCATTGGAAATGAGATTCAATGGAAGTCAGAATACATTTGTCAACATAAATAAAGTGGATGTGCGGTAAACCGTCAGCTTTTGAATGAGAAAGATTTGCACTCAAATCCTTCTCAAAGCAACCAAGCTTGATGTGTAGCTGGTTATCTTATTCTAATCATTATAAAATTGAGTTAGAACGAATGTTCATCAAGTGCATTAGATTCATTCTCAAGTGCGGAATTTAGAAATTCCGCCGTTCGATCCGCAAAATCAGAACCTTAAGGCATTTGGATCGGTTTATCAAGTGCATTTTGACTCTTTAACTAATGCGGAGTTGCTTCTGCTCGCAGAAGACATGGGATTCACATTAGATCCGTCCCATCTTCAGGATGTGGATTCTATTCACAACTTAGAAATTCAGCGTGCCTGGGAGTCCAAATCCATTTATGATTAGCGTCTCTTGGAACATTAGGGGGCTTGGTAGCTCCCAGAAACAAAGGGCTGTTTTTCATCTTATCGCTTCCTACCATTGTGATTTAATCACTTTAGTGAAATCGAAATTACACTCCATCTCCCCTTCCACTCTCCGGTCCATTGGCGGTTCTATGATAACCAAATGGTTATCTTTAGATTCGATTGAGGTGTGTGGGGGTATCCTCTTTGGTTACAAAGAGGCTCTCTTCCACCTGGTTTCAGTTCGCCGACTTATGTTTTTTCTTGTTGTTACCCTCCATTGGTTGGAATTCAACTGTGACCTTACAGTGGTTTCAGTTTATGGCCCGAGTACCACTGACCGCCGGTAGGCATTCTGGGAGGAATTTGACTTTTTTATCAGGTTGATCCAGGGCCTGTGGATCTTTTGCGGTGACTTTAATGTCACTAGATTTGCCCACGAAAGGTCTGGTAACCAATCGGCCCTTAATAGCTCGCTTCGTTTCAACGATTGTATTCGCGATCTCCAACTTGTGGATATTCCTATTAATGGAAGGGCATTTACTTGGTCCAATATGCGTTTAGTCCCTTCCCTAGCTAAGCTCGATCGGTTCTTGGTATCCCATCATTGGATTACCCGTTTCCAAAATTCTTTTGCTCAAGCTTTACCTAACCCTTGCTCGGATCACGTGCCGATTCTATTGAATTCTAGCTTCTCTTTTCCTAAACCAAGGAAATTCCGTTTTGAAAAATTTTAATTAGAAGACCAAATTTTTGTTAACCTAATCACCAATTGCCTTGCGAGTGTGGTTGGCTCTCATGGCCTTGGTCGAATTCTACTAAAACTACATGCTATTAAGCACGGTTGTAGAATTTGGCGAAAAGAAAGATTCGGTCATGCCTAGGAGCTTAAAAATGCTCTCCTATCTTCTATTAATTCCATTGATGTCCTGGAAGAGTCTGGCCCCATCTCCGACTCTCTTAGGAATCGTCGTCTTCTGTGTAAGCAAGATTATGCTTCCCTTCTTCATTTCGAGCATTTAAAATGGGCCCAACGTGCTAAGGCACGCTGGCTCAAGGATGGGGACTCCAATACGTCCTTTTTCCACAACCTCTCACCGTAGAAGATGTAATCGGATCTCTTCTATTACTGTGAATAATTTTGAGGTGTGCAACGATGCTGACTTTCATGCAGCATTCTTATCCTTCTATAAGGACCTTCTAGGTACGACGGGCAACCGGTCGATTCATCTTCACTGGGACCAGCTTTATGGTGAGGAAGCTTCCAATTTGTCCATCCTGGATGATCCATTCTCTATGGAAGAAATTAAATCCGCAGTTTTCGGATTGAATAATGATTCAGCTCCGGGTCCGGATGGATTCCCATCCTTTTTCTTCAAAAAATTCTGGGAGTCTCTTAAAGATGATTTGTTTAACATGTTCACCGAACTTCACCAGGGTGTTTTCTCCTTTGATCGTATCAACTATGCTCATATTGTTTTGATTCCAAAAGTTCTTGGTGCGAATAGTGTGTCGGCCTTCCGCCCGATTAGCCTCCTTAATACTATTTTTAAGATTATTATGAAAGTCCTCTCTGCTCGTCTGAACCAGGTGATCCCCTCTCTCATTAATTCTACCCAATCGGGCTTTATTAAAGATAGATTTATTCTTGATAGTGTGGCTATGGCGCAAGAAATTATTTCGGATTGCCACCATTCCGGTAGAGAGGGAATCCTCTTAAAATTGGACTTTGAGAAAGCATAAGACAAAGTCAACTGGGAGTTCCTCTTTGATATCTTTCTTCACCGTGGTTTTGGGCCCAGATGGATAGCTTGGATCAAATCCAGTCTCTTTGCGGGTATCTCTTCCATTCTTATCAATGGTTCTGAGGGGCATAAGTTTAAGTGCAAGCGGGGTCTTCGTCAAGGTGATCCGATATCCCCCCTTTTGTTCGCCCTCGTTGCGGACATTTTTAGTAGGATCCTTTTGAAAGCTTGGAATGCCAATCTCATTGAGGGATTAGGAGGTTTCCAAGGATTTCGATGTGTCCTTAACCTCCAATATGCTGATGATACCGTTCTTTTCTCTATTACTAATGGTATAGCCCTGCGAAACCTCAAGCTCATGCTTTATCTTTTTGAAGTTGCATCGGGGCTTACTATCAATTTTAATAAGACGTACGTTCTTTGGTTAGGTGGACCCTCCAACCGCCAGGCAGAGATTGCCCAAATTTTTAATTGTGCCGCTTCTTCCTTTACTATCCATTATCTTGGTATTCCCTTGCGCTGGGGGAAACTCCACGCATCAGATTGGATGCCTATGATTGATAGGTTTGAAGCTAAACTTTCATCTTGGTCGGGAAGACTTCTCTCCCGTGGGGGGAGACTTATCCTTCTTAACTCGGTCCTCTCGGTTCTTCCCCTTTATATGATGTCTTTCTTCTACTTACCATCTTGGGTTATTAAGAAAATAGACAAGATCAAAAGAAATTTCTTTTGGTCAGGGGGTGCTAATTATAGAGCCGGGAAACACCTGTGTAATTGGTCGACGGTTTGTAAATATAAGAAAGATGGCGGCCTTCGTGTCCTGAACCTTAGGCACCCAAACTTGGCCCTTCTTGGCAAGTGGATCTGGCGTATCCTGATGGATGACTCGTCCTCCTGGGTGCGTATTATCATCCAAAAATATCATTCACATCGTAAAATCTGGGAACTTGCTCCCTCCCCCGCTTCTACTGCTTCCCCCTTCTGGAAAGGTGTGGGGAAAGCGGTGGAACCGTTCCGTATTGGTCTCTTTAAAATATGTTCGGACGACTCAAAAATCCGATTCTGGACTGATCTTCTTGGTAATTATAAGATTGCATCTATCTATCCTGATTTGTTCCTCCTAACTTCGAATCCTAACGCTTCGGTGGCAGACTATGTTGAGGGGGATCCCGACCATTTGGAATGGATCATCCCATTGATGTGTCTAATTTTTATATAATTATTTGTACTTATTTACCCATAAAAAGTGCTTGCATTTGTCCATATTGTTTATAATTCATCTTATTTCCATAAGATTTCAATTAATTAATTATTTTTGAAGAAATAAGATTTTTGATGCAAAATGTGAAGATTTTCGGTAAAAAAATCAACAAACAAAACAAGCAGAATGATTTATTAAATTTTATTGTTTTGTTGATTTTTAAATTTTACAATTTGGACATGGAAAAATAAAATATAAAATTTAATTTGCCAATTGAGTTGAAAGTGCAATAAACAATTTTAAAAGGATTTAAATGGGCTAATATGATTTTTAGTTAGTTTAATTAATTTTAAACTAATTAATTTTATTTTTTAAATCCTAATTTCTGATTTTATTTTATGTGTGCAGCACGTGTTTGAAGAAAAAGAAAGAAAAGAAAAAGGAGCAAGAAATAAAGAGCAAATTACATAAGGAAACAAATAAATGAAGAAGAGGGATTTTTCTGCAAAAATAAACCCTAAATCTCTCTTCCATGCTCTATAAATACAACTCAAGGAGAAGCTACAAAGAGACGTTGAACGAAGGGAGAGAGCGACGGCTGATCCCTAATCATTATAAATAAATAAATTTAAAAAAAAGCAAAACAGAGAGAGATACAGAGCTCTCTCTCTAGCTCTGTGGCGTGTGGTTCAAGACGAAAGAGAGGAGAGCGGAAGGTGTGGGGGCATGCATCAGAGCGTGACATAGGCTGGCTTGCGGTTCGAGGCGCGATAGAGAAAACGAAGAGAGAGAGCGCTTGGAGGACAGCGGTGACGTGGCGACTGCGGCGCGTGAAACCCGAGGATAGCGTTGATGTGGCGCATAAAAGACAAAGGAGAAACAACAGGCACAGGAGAGAGAAAGATTGGGGTTATTGTTTGGGAACGCAATTCGAGGCATCTTGGTTTGCAATTTTTTTCTTAACAGAACAGTTCTTCTTGTATCTCTTTTCTCTCTGTCTAATTTTATCATGCAATCCAAGACTGTATTTGTTAGTTGCAATAAATTTATTATGAACTAAATTTATTTTTCTAGGGTTACGATGTAGCCTAGTTTTGAGAACACAATCTTAATTCCATATTATTTTTCTATTTTTCCATGGTTGTGTGTTTGATTTTATTCTTAATGCGAACAATTGGTTGATAGATGTTTATATGAACAATTAAATCATGAAGAGACCGAAATGGTAATTTGTGATTAATAAAATTAAGCACCGTTACAAGAGCGAACTGCTGTTAATGTGACCGTTAAGAAATCCACAGAACTTAATGAGTCTTCAATTGATTAAATTTGTGCATGAACTATGACAAACTGTTAGTTGGAGATATTTTTGGTGTTGTTTGAGAGAAAGCATTGAATAATTTGGGAATTTTGGTATACAACTTGGACAAATAATATTTTTATTAATATGGAGTTATAAATTGTGTGGGATTAACTAGGTGAAATCAAAAGCCCTAGAATTTATTTTGCAATTAATAAATCCCATAAATTTCAGATTTCGCACCTCTTAATTAATTTAGTTAGATTTTTAGATTAATTTAATTTAGTCGCTTTCTTTATTTAATTTCGATCTTCCAAATAGTAGTTCATCTAGTAATATCGGTACTCAATAAAATAATTAGTCCTTGTGGGTTCGACACTCTTTTCACTTAACTATACCACCTGTTGCGATTTTGTACACTTGCAAATATTCACATTAAGTTTTTGGCGCCGTTGCCGAGGACTAGTTATTCTTTTATTGATATTGAAAATTGCTAGATTATTACTAGTTTGGATTTTTTAATTTTTGTTTTTGTTTTATTATTTTACCTCTTTATTTTCTTTTGACTTACTTTTACTTTTATTTATTTTTCTTATTTTTTGTTTTTCTATTTTTTTCAATACTAATATTTCAGGACATACAAGTAGATCATCATGGCAAACTATGAGAACAAGGCTTTGAGAGACTATGCTATGCCCTCAATTTATGAAGCAACATCAAGCATAAAGAGGCCGATTATTGAAGCTAACGATTTTGAGATTAAACCGACGATCATTCAAATTATTCAACAGACTGTGCAATTTTGGGGACTGTTGCACGAGGATCCTTATGTTCACAATGAAAATTTTCTAAAAATTTGTGACATTTTCAAGCACAACAGAGTATTAGATGATGCAATTCGATTGAGACTCTTTCCTTTTTCACTAAGAGATAAGGCGAAAGTTTGGCTAAATTTTCTACCACCGGGTAGTATTACTACTTGGGAGGGACTTGCACAAAAATTTCTTGCTAAGTATTTTCCGCCGGCAAAGACAGCGAAGCTAAGGAATGATATTACCACCTTCATTCAATTTGAGATCGAGTCTTTGTATGATGCATGTGAGAGGTATAAAGAGTTGTTGAGAAAGTGTCCTCATCATGAACTACCGAAATGGCTGCAAATTCAAATATTCTATAATGGTTTGTGAGTTACAAATCGATCTATGGTTGACGCAGCAGCTGGAGGTGCACTTATGACCAAAACTCATGAAGCAGCTTATGAACTTTTAGAAGAGATGATATCAAATAATTACCAGTGGTCTTCAGAGAGTACAGTGCCAAGAAAAGTGGCTGGAGTTGAACTTGATCTTATTACTACTTTAACTGCACAAATTGCTACTTTATCTAAACAATTAGGCAATATGAATTTTAATGTTATTCAAACTAATATTATTTGTGATTTTTGTGCAGGAAAACACTCAAGTACAGATTGCCAAGTGGGGAACCCTTTTGCTCAATCAAATTTCAATCAAACAAATTCCGTGTCCAATTTTCAACATCAAAACAATTCTTATTCGAACACGTATCATCAAGAATGGAGAAACACCCCCAATTTTTCTTGGAACAACAATCAAGGAACAATTAGACCACCTCAAAATTTCCTACAACAAGAAAAGAAGCTGACACTTGAAGATATATTTATGCAATACATGAATAAGACAGAGCAATACATGCAAAAGACAGATTTCTCCAAAATGTTGCAAATTCAACTTCAGCTTCAATTCACAATCTTGAGGTTCAATTGGTCAAATTTCAAATATTCTAAATGAAAGAACGGCAGGAATATTACCAAGCAACACAGTGACCAACCCCACGGAGCATGTCAAAGCTATAAAACTAAGAAGCAGGAGGACAATTGAGAAACCACAAGAAGAACATGGTGAACAAAATGTGGTTGCAAAGGAAGAAGAGTACGAACAAATTTTGGAGGAACAAACGCAGCATGAGCGAGTAACATTTGATGTTTTTAAATCCATGAAGTTTTCTGCAGAAGAATAGTCGTGTTTTCAAGTAAGTAAAACTGATTTAATTGTGGGCGAGAAACATAAGGCTGAAATTGAAAAGTTACCTATAAAAGTATGTCCAACAAATTCAGCATCTTTTGAAACTGAGAAAGAAAAATTTTCAAAATGTGTTATGTATTTGGATGCTGCACAATCTATTCATTCATTTTTTCAGCAAAAATTCAAAGAGATGGGGATATCAAAGACGTCATCATCAAGAAAGAAACGACTCAAACTAGAGCTTGAACCTGATCCACAACTAAAGAGAAGTATTAGAAAAGATGTTTTGATGTTGTTGGATTTTGGCGTCAGATAACCATTTCACTATCAAGTCTGGCTGAAGACTTAAAACTTAGCGCTTCTTGGGAGGCAACCCATGTTTTCTTTTCCCGCATTTAGATTTGATTTTTCCTTTAGTTTATTTTGATTTTAAATTTTGATTTTATTTTGTAGGATTGCATGAGTTTGAAAGTCACCGGGAGGAGCTGTTTGTACACCTATATTGATGGTTGTTTTTTAACAGGATGGAGTCAGAATCTGGAAAAGTGCTTTAAAGAGAAATTGTAGAAAATTGTCTTGGCTTTCCAGATAAAAAAAATCAGCCCATTTGGACATCTACAGCTCCAGATATCGCTGAAACACTGAACGTCGTGCGTGAAGAATTTTTAAGACGAATCAGACGAGAAATTCTGAACTTTTTGCATCCTTTTTGTTTTTGTTTTTTTCCTTTCCCATTGAGAACAATGTGATATTCAAGTTTGGGGGAAGGGTTACAAATTTATTATATATATATATATATTTTTGAAAAGAAAAACAAAATAAAAAGGGATTGCAATTGGGCTCACTATTACACTTTTGAGTTCTTTATTGTGCTAAAGCATTAATTTTTTTTAGGATAGACAATTTCTTATAAAGCAAGATTTAGCATACTTATTTACTTTAGGATTATTGAATTTCAAAATTACTTACAAAATTGTGTGAGTCATGCGATTATACATAAAAGAAAAATGTGATGCTTTTTCTTGTGATTATTCCCTTTGATCTAGTCCCAAACAGAAAGTAAATAGAATGTTAATGAGTAAATAAATTAAATAAATAAAGTCTATCTACTCCAATGTTTTGAGTTGCTTAGTAACTAGGAGTATTCATTACCAATGTTTATTTTTATGTCAAACAGCAACTTGAAATATGAGTATGCAAAGCACTCTAAGTTTGTAACTTGTTGAGTAACCGGGTGAATTTATCACAAATATTTGCATTCGCATCAAAAGGCAAGTGACAACTTAGAGAAGAGACTAAAAAAAAAACTCTAGTTTGCTATTCGGTTTGTAGTAGTGAGAAGGGATAATCACAGATGAAGTTGTTACATACTATAATTACATTAATTGCATGACAATTATGATTGGGTTTAGAATTATGAATAAATAATTGCACTGGAGAAAGTGAGTATGCTTGATTTTACTTTATTTGTTATTGTTTATATTTTAATTGAAAATTTGATGCTTGCATGATGAGATCTCTTGGTGTGATGAGTTAAGCTTCTTATTAATATTATTCATGTATTCATTGTTTTACTTTTTTGCTCGAGGACAAGCAAAATCTTAAGTTTGGGGGTATTTGATGTGTCTAATTTTTATATAATTATTTGTACTCATTTACCCATAAAAGTGCTTGCATTCGTCCATATTGTTTATAATTCATCTTATTTCCACAAGATTTCAATTAATTAATTATTTTTTAAGAAATAAGATTTTTGATGCAAAATGTGAAGATTTTCGGTAAAAAATCAATAAACAAAACAAGCAGAATGATTTATTAAATTTTATTGTTTTGTTGATTTTTAAATTTTACAATTTGGATATGAGAAAAATAAAATATAAATTTTAATTTGCCAATTGAGTTGAAACCGCAATAAACAATTTTAAAAGGGTTTAAATGGGCTAATATGATTTTTAGCTAGTTTAATTAATTTTAAAATAATTAATTTTATTTTTTAAATCCTAATTTCTGATTTTATTTTGTTTGTGCAGCACGTGTTTGAAGAAAAAGAAAGAAAAGAAAAAAGAGCAAGAAATAAAGAGCAAATTACATAAGGAAACAAATAAATGAAGAAGAGGGATTTTTCTGTAAAAATAAACCCTAAATCTCTCTTCCATGCTCTATAAATACAACTCAAGGAGAAGCTACAAAGAGACGCTGAACGAAGGGAGAGAGCGACTGCTGATCCCTAATCATTATAAATAAATAAATTAAAAAAAAAAAGCAAAACAGAGAGAGATACAGAGCTCTCTCTAGCTTTGTGGCGTGTGGTTCAAGACGAAAGAGAGGAGAGCAGAAGGTGTGGGGGCGTGCATCAGAGCGTGATGTGGAATGGCTCGCAGTTCAAGGCGCGGCATGGAAAACGAAGAGAGAGAGCGCTCGGAGGACAGCGCTGACATGGCGACTGTGGCGCGTGAAACCCGAGGACAGCGCTGACGTGGCGCGCAAAAGAGAAAGGAGAAACAGCAGGCATAGGAAAGAGAAAGACTGGGGTTATTGTTTGGGCATGCAATTCGAGGTATCTCGGTTTGCAATTTTTTTCTTAACAGAACAGTTCTTCTTGTATCTCTTTTCTCTTTGTCTAATTTTATCATGCAATCCAATACAGTATTTGTTAGTTGCAATAAATTTATTATGAACTAAATTTATTTTTCTAGGGTTTCGATGTAGCCTAGTTTTGATAACACAATTTTAATTCCATATTATTTTTCTATTTTTTTCTGGTTGTGTGTTTGATTTTTATTCTTAATGCGTACAATTGGTTGATAGATGTTTGTATTATCTATTAAATCATGAAGAGACCGAACTGGTAATTTGTGATAAATAAAATTAAACACCGTTACAAGAGCGAACTGCTGTTAATGTGACCATTAAGAAATCTATAGAATAGAACTTAATGAGTCTTCAATTAATTAAATTTGTGCATGAACTATGACAAACTGTTAGTTGGAGATATTTTTAGTGTTGTTCGAGAGAAAGCATTGAATAATTTGGAGATTTTGGTCTACAACTTGGACAAATAATATTTTTATTCATATGGGGTTATAAATTGTGTGGGATTAACTAGGTAAAATCAAAAGTCCTAGAATTTATTTTGCAATTAATAAATCCCAAAAATTTCAGACTTCGCACCTCTTAATTAATTTGGTTAGATTTTTAGATTAATTTAATTTAGTCACTTTCTTTATTTAATTTTGATTTTCCAAATTGTAGTTCAACTAGTAATATCGGTACTCAATAAAATAATTAGTCCTCGTGGGCTTAACACTTTTTTCACTTAACTATACTACTTGTTAAGTGTTTCAACAAAAAGGAGTTTCTCTCTCTAGAAAATTCTAGAAAGAGAAACTAGATCTGAAAAAACCCCCAAAAAGAAACCCTAGATCCAAATATCTAGAGGCGGCGGCTGCTACTCTGCGCCGCCGCCCCACCCCCCCGCCCCCCGTCGGCCCCCTACCATTCCTTTACTTCACACTCCCGCCGAATACTCTACTTCTGCCACTTCCCACTGAGTCTTCATCTTCATCTTCGCGGAGCTTTGGCACCTAGTAGCTTCGAGATCGTCTTCGGTTTCCTCCTTCGCCAAACTTTCGTCGCCGTCGCCAGTCGAAGTCGCCAGCCGAAGTCGCCAGCCGAAGTCGCCTTCCCCTCGACGCCTTCCCCATCCCTGATCTCTCTACCCTTCGCACCTCCCCCCTCCTGTCTCCCTTCGATGCCTTCCCCCCTGCCCCCTTCGAGCTATCGTAGGCACCTCCCCTACCGTCGCGCCATCGATGGCACCTCTCCAGCCACCGTCGCGCTCAACCGTCGTGCCCAGCGGTCGGGCCGAGGAAGAGGGATCGGCAGTATGGCTTAGTCCTCTAAGGCCCGGTTTGTGTTTGGTTGGGGTGAGTTCGTTGGGGTTTGGGTTTGGTTGGGGTTGAATTTGTCATCTCTTTGGGCCAGGATGTTCTTTGCGGTTGCCACCATGTCCACACTTTCGGGGCTAATCACGGCGATCTGCGGCTATGTATTGGTTTTCGAGGGTTGGTAGCGCGTGTGAAAAAGCTGGGGTTCGATTCTCTCTCTGTGAGTTGGGGTGGGGGGTTGGAGGAGCTGTCTGTGTTCGTTATCTCGGTGTGATGATTGTGGTGTAGTACGGTTGTGGGGCTAAGGCTCGAAGACGGGGTCCCCCCCCCAGATCGAGGTTCTCGTCTCCTCAGGTCACGGAGCGACTATGTCGCGCTAGAGCATCCTCTTGTGCGTGTGGTCGCGAATGCCATGGATCTGGGGATGGGGTCGCGTTCGCCCTGGTCCTGGCCCCCGCCTGCCTGCCCCACATCGCTCCCGACGACGACCCAGACCTCTAGTGTGTAAGGTCGGTGGTTCGGCATGGGGCCCGTGGGGCTCAAGATGGGGTCCCTCCATGATGTGTGCTCACTTGTCGTGCCAGATACCACACCTATTGTCGTGAACGCCATGGATCTGGGGCTCAAGTGTGTGAGGTCGGTGGTTCGGTTTGGGGCCCGTGGGGCCAGGCTGATGGTTGTTGCTGTGGGAGGTGGGGATTGTGTAGCACATTGTATTGAATGATTGTGGGGCTTGGGCCCGAAGATGGAGTCCCTCCATGATGCGTGCTTACTTGTTTGGGTGTCCAACGATACCGCTACTATTAGGCTATTGAGCTTCCTCCAGCTTAGGCCACTGTCTCGTAACAGCGTCGCCTCTTCTCTCGTTGGGAGTAAGAGTCGAGATGAGTCTGTTTGATGAGAAATCACCTAAGAGAGCTAGAGCATGAGAGAGGTGAAGGTATCCTCTCCACGGCTCTCTCCTGGTGCGTGGTTTTTGGTGGGGTGAGCGAGATAGTTGTTTGGTGAGAAATCGCCTGAGATAGCACAATTATGAGAGAGGTGAAGGTATCCTCTTCATGGCTATCTCTTTGGTAGCGGTTGTGGGAGCTGTGTGCGGTTGCTTTGCATGTGCCAACAGATGGGGCTGCGGGGCTTGGGCCCAAAGACGAGGTCCCCCCAGCGAGGAGAAGGTAGGGATAGGCGGGTGTTAAAATCCTGCCAGACTAGTTTCGGGTGGGTGTGCATTTGTCGTGGAGGTAGTGTACAAAGCTGAACTGACGTACATACAATTTTACTAGACCGAGCTTGTTTGTCGGCCCACCCTCCAGAGTTGTTGGAGGGATTTGTTGTTTGTACGGGTCATGTTGCTTCATGTATGTTTTATTTCATGTCTGTAGGTTTTAATCTGGCTCAGTTCGCTGGGTTTGTATCATTAATTTCTTATTAATGAAACAGGGTGGCCATACTCCACCTTTTCCCTATAAAAAAAAACTATACTACTTGTTGCGATTTTGTACACTTGCAAATATTCAAATCAAGTTTTTGGCGCCTTTGATGTGAATATCTGCAAGTGTACAAAATCACAACAGGTAGTATAGTTAAGTGAAAAGAGTGTCGAACCCACGAGAACTAATTATTTTATTGAGTACCGATATTACTAGATGAACTACTATTTGGAAGATCGAAATTAAATAAATAAAGCGACTAAATTAAATTAATCTAAAAATCTAACTAAATTAATTAAGAGGTGCGAAATCTGAAATTTTTGTGATTTATTAATTGCAAAATAAATTCTAGGGCTTTTGATTTCACCTAGTTAATCCCACACAATTTATAACTTCATATGAATAAAAATATTATTTGTCCAAGTTGTATACCAAAATCCCCAAATTATTCAATGCTTTCTCTCGAACAACACCAAAAATATCTCCAACTAACAGTTTGTCATAGTTCATGCACAAATTTAATCAATTGAAGACTCATTAAGTTCTGTGGATTTCTTAACGGTCACATTAATAGCAGTTCGCTCTTGTAACGGTGTTTAATTTTATTAATCACAAATTACCAGTTCGGTCACTTCATGATTTAATAGATCATTCTAACATCTGTCAACCAATTGTACGCATTAAGAATAAAAATCAAACATACAACTTGGAAAAATAATCTTTTTGTTCATATGGAATTATAAATTGTATGGGATGAACTAGGTGAAATCAAAAGCCCTAGAATTAATTTTGCCTTCAAAAGGGCTCTTCCCTTCTCCGCTTTTTCGAACTATGTCCTCCTCCTCTCTGATTTGCAGGCCTATTTATGGAACCCCATCGAAGATGTCTCCCGGAGATGGTCGTCATCTGGGGCCTTTACTGTCAAATCATTTTATTCATTCCTCAACCACGGGGGAGTTTCTTCTCCTTCAGCAAAAGTTATTTGGAGCGGCTATGCTCCCATCAAAGCGAAGATTCTTGTCTGGCTTACCATCCAAGACAAGCTTCTGACTGTCGATAACCTTAACAAGAGGAATCTGGCTTTAGGGCAGCTTTGTGTTTTCTGCAACATGCATCACGAAGATTCTAACCTCCTGTTCTTACAATGTTCCGTCTTATCTCTCTTATGGTCGATTTGCTTAAACGCTTGGAGTATTAGTTCACGTCTACTTGTATCTTCTCTTGGTGGACCTCCTGGAGAGATCTCCATGTGAGTCAATCTGCCCACAGTGCGTGGTACTTGTCCATGATGGCTTTGACGTGGATCATCTGGACTGAAAGGAATAACCACATTTTCAATAACTCCTCTCGGACTGTTCCAAACATTTTCTTAAGTTTCAAGTTTTTTGTTTTTGAGAAGAACAAGCTGTTTAAAAGGCATACATATTCTCTAAGTCTTGGTTCTCTGAAAACCAGTCTAGTATAACATCGAATTCGTTTTAGACTGATTTCAGAAGCTAACCTAATAGCCACTGATGTGAATATTTGCAAGTGTACAAAATCGCAACAAGTAGTATAGGTTAGTGAATAGAGTGTCGAACCCACAGGAACTAATTATTTTATTGAGTACTGATATTACTAGATGAATCACTATTTGGATAATCGAAATTAATAAAGGATAAAAGAACTAAATTAAATTAATCTAACGAAAACTAACTAAATTAATGAAGAGGGAGCGGGCTGTGAAATTCTTGTAATTTATTGATGGCAAAATTAATTTTATGGCTTTTGACTTCACTTAGTTTATCACACACAATTTATAACTCCTTATGAATAAAAATATTATTTTTCCAAGTTGTAGACCAAATCCCAAAATTATTCAATACTCTCTCTCTATAAAAATTATTCTCAACTAATTATTTGTCTTAGTTCATTCACAAATTATCAATTGAAAATTCATGAAGATCTATGGATTTCTTAACGGTCACATTAAGAGCAGTTCGCTCCTATAACGGTGTTTAATTTTTATTAACCACAAATTACCAGTTCGGTCTCTTTATGATTTAAATGATCATACAAATGTCTATCCACCAATTGTACGCATTAAGAATAAAAATCAACACACAACCATGGAAAAATATAACAATAATAAGGAATTAAAATTGTGTTCTAAAAAACTAGGCTACATCTTAGTCCTAGAAAATTAAAATTAGTTCATAATCAATTTGCAACTAACAAAAATTGTTTGGGATTGCATCAAAAAATTAGAGAAGAAGAGATACAAAAAGATATAAAAATATTGCAAACCGAACTCCTAGAACCGAGCCCAAGCCGTTCTCTCTTCTCTGTTCTCTGTCGCGTTGAAATCAGAGCAGCTCACAGACCGTGTTGACATCAGCACGCCTCGAACCATGCGCTGCCAAACACGTCAGCCTGGTCGCCGTCCTCTCTCTCTGTCTGCGTCGCCACGTCAACTCGGTGGGTCCCTCTTGTCAGTGCAGTAGTGCACCAGGTCAGCACCTACTGCTGTTCCTCTTGTCTCAAAAACCCCGCCAGCAGAAGATGCTGTTCCTCTTGTCTCAAAAACCCCGCCAGCAGAAGAAGAAGGAGCCCGCCACGTCACCCCTATCGCTGTCCTCTCTCTGTCTGCGTCACCACGTCAGCACGCCAGAGCCACGGGAAAATGCGTCAAACCTGCTGCTTCGTCATCTTCTGACTGTGGGGTTGTCTTTGTTCAGCGCTGCACGTGATTCGTCTCTCTCTCTCTCTCCGCTTGACTGCGCGTGAGAGATAGAGAGATTTCTGATTTTCTTTTTTTTTTTCTTTTTTTTTTATTTGTTTTCAGCCGTCACCTCTTGGTAAGCATGTTCCACCTTAGTGTGTATTTATAAGCAAACGGAAAGGTGAATTAGGGTTTGCTCTTTGCAGAAAAATCCCCTCCTTTTTCATTTATTTCCTTCTTTCTTTAAACTAATCTTTTTTTTCTTTCACCTTTTTCTTTTCTTTCCTTTTCTTGCAAACACGTGCTGCATACACAAAAAATAATACCAGAAATTAGGGTTTTAAAAATAAAATAAAATTAATTAGTTTAAAATTAATTAAACTAACTAAAAATCATATTAGCTCATTTAAACCATTTTAAAATTATTTATTGCACTTTTAGCTCAATTAGCAAATTAAGATTCAACAAAACAATAAAAATTAATAAATCAATAGTTTTGCTTTGTTTGTTGATTTTTACCAAAGATGTTCACTTTTTTGCATCAAAAATCTTATTTCTTCAAAAATAACTAATTAATTGAAATCTTATAGAAATAAGACGACTTATAAACAAGATAGATGAATACAAGCAATTTTAATGGGTAAATGAGTACAAATATTTATATATAAATTAGACACATCAGCCACCATACAAAATCACAAATCACAAACAAGGCTATAAGTTATTGTAACTCTTTTTGTTGTTGTTTTCACTCTCGGGTTATGAGAGTGGTCCTCTCGGTTGGAGAGTAGGGCTCTTGGTTGTAGAGTCGGTTTTTCACTCTAGGGTGTTGAGTGTGTTTGCTCTCTCTAGTGGTGAGAGAGGTCTACGGGTTTGACATAGTTGTTGTCAAACGCCGTAGGGTATTCTTGTACTTTTTCAAGAATAGTGGAAAATCT
The DNA here is from genome assembly GCA_017893485.1 of Hemerocallis citrina. Classification (NCBI taxonomy): domain Eukaryota; kingdom Viridiplantae; phylum Streptophyta; class Magnoliopsida; order Asparagales; family Asphodelaceae; genus Hemerocallis; species Hemerocallis citrina. Next base: position 3,948,596 of record CM030365.1, on the reverse strand, counting down.
CAAGTGGGTTGATTGGGGACTGGATGTAGGTCGGGAGGACCGAACCAGGATACATCGCTATGTTCTCTGTGGTTGACTCTCTGTGTGGTTGTATTTTCTTCACTTGCAATCTCAATTTTGTTAAGTTTTAGTTCAAAAACTTGTCTGGCAAGTCGATTGGTTTCTGTTATAAGTCGACTGGTAAGACTTGTAACTCTCAGTAAAATACTCTTCTAATCTGACGCTTCAGTCGACTGGATATCTCTTTTCAGTCGACTTAACAGAACAAAAAGTTCAATTTCTTAATTATTTTTTATACAACACTATTCACCCCCCTTCTAGTGTTATTTGCCTTGCCTACAGGATCCAACACTTGGTATCAGAGCCTGGTTGAGTGCAATGACAACTACTTCTAATGCAAGCCAATACCATGAAGGCCAATCCACACAAAGGCCACCCCTATTCGATGGAACCAATTATAACTACTGGAAGTGTAGAATGAAAATCTACCTTCAATCCATCAACTATGAGATTTGAAACATGACGGAGACAGAGTACACCGTTCCTACAATTCCTTTTGCACAATGGAACGATGAAATGAATGGCAACACAATGAATAATGCAAAGGCGATGAATGCTCTATTCTGTGCTTTTACCAAAGAGGAGTTTAATCGTGTGTCTAATGCAATAATAGCGTATCAAATTTGGCACACACTCGAGGTAACTCATGAAGGTACTAATAAAGTTAAAGAGTCTAAGATATCTATTCTTGTTCATAGGTTCGAGATGTTCCGCATGAAAGAGAATGAAAATGTGTCAGATATGATCACATGGTTCACGGATATTACAAATTCTCTTGTGGCTCTTGGAAAGACGTACACTCAAGCCGAAATGGTGAGGAAAGTTCTTCGTGCCTTAACCCCCGAATGGGAGAAGAAGACCACCGCCATAGAAGATGCCAACGATTTAACACAACTCTCTCTTGAGAATCTTGTGGAAAATCTTAAGTTCAATTTGAAGAACGCAAGAAGGATCTAGAACCTCAACAATCAAAGAAAAAGACACTCGCTTTCAAGGCCATGTCGGACTCCGAAGATGAAGAAGAAGATGAAGAAGAAATAGCCATGTTCACTAGAAAGTTCAAGAAGTTTCTAAGGAAAGGTAAATTTAGTTCCAAATTTAAAGATACTAATGAACTTCCCACTTGTTTCAAGTGTAACAAAACAGGTCATATAAAGAAGGATTGCCCATTAGAAAATGCAAAATCCAAAGAAAAGACTCCTAACTTCAAGAAGGAAAAGTATACAAAGAACAAGTACATGAAGAATAAGAAGGCATATCAAGCAACTTGGGATGATAGCGACTCTTCATCGGAAGAAGAGAATGAAGAGACAAACGAAGTTGCGAATGTATGCTTCATGGCTACACAAAATGAAGTAAGTGATAACTTTGATTCAAATGACTTATTAGATGCTTTTAATGAGATTTTTCAAGAACATAAGAAGGAGAAAATTAGAGTTAAAAATTTAGAGAAAGTAAATCAAACACTTTCTCAAGAGAATCTTGACTTAAATGTTGAAGTCAAGTCTTTAAATTCCCGACTTTCTAATTTGGATATAGATCTTATATCTCTTAAAAAAATTTGTAAAGAGATATCCAAGAATGTATCTAAATTTAACAAAGGAAAGGAGAATTTAAATGAAGTTCTCCAAAATCAAGTTCAAACTAATAAGAGATTTGGACTTGGTTTTCAAAAGTCTCTTGAAAAACATCATGTCTCTAAGAACACTAGTAGTAACAAGTCTGAATCTATCTCTAGTGTCAAGAATAAATTATATGAGTTTTTTGAAAAACCACAAACTGTTGTTTTTCATGAAAAGAGTAATTCTGTAGTTCAGACCAGTGACTGAACCGAAATTTCAGTTGCCTGTTCAGAGGTTCTGAATCTCATTCAAAGAAATGAAAACCTCAGATAAGTCGACCTATTTCACCTCCCAGTCACTGACTTCTTATGACAGTAGACTGAAAAGTTCGATAAAGTCGACTGGACAGAGCAAAAACATTTGGGTTCCAGTCAACCTGAGTCAAAAAGATAGAATTACTTATATAAATTCATCTGTTCTTAATGTATGTAATTCTGTAGATTATATTCGTGCTTTGGTGGAAAATCAAACTCACTTTGGGTTTGGTTTCCCAAAAACTAATCCCTTTCGGACCCAATGAAAAGGGTACCATATTCACAATGATTTTTTTTATAGGTACCTAAAAGGGAACGTTGGATACTTGACAGCGGATGCTCCAAGCATATGACTAGTCATGCTAACATTCTTTCTTCCATACAAGAGATTGATGGAGGAACAGTCACATTCGGTGACAACAACAAAGGGAATGTTATTGGTATAGGCATGGTCGGTAAGAACACTATCCCTACTATAGAAGAAGTTTTTCTTGTTAGTGGGTTAAAGCATAATCTGTTAAGTTTTAGCCAATTGTGTGATAAGGGTTATAAAATTGTTTTTTAAAAAGAAGCATGTTTAATTTATGATTCTACCATGCAAAATGTAATTTTTCAAGGCTTTAGGAAAATAATATTTATGAGTTATGTTTAAAATCAAATGATTTTTCAAATGATTTTTGCTTAGTAGCTTCTAACAATGATTCTTGGCTTTGGTATAAGAGATTTGGCCATGTGTATGAAAAATATTGCTAAATTGTCAAAGTACAACCTAGTTAAAGGACTGCCAAGACTATCCTATAAAAATGATAAGTTATGTGATGCATGTCAACTAGGTAAACAAGTCAAATATACTTTTAAGACAAAAAAAAATGATTTCTACTAGTAGACCTCTCGAATTAATCCATATGGATTTATTTGGTCCTACTAGAGTCACTTCTTTAAATAAAAGTAAGTATGTATTTGTTTTAGTAGATGATTTTTCAAGATTCGCATGGGTTTCTTTTTAAAACATGAGAATGATGCCTTTAAGTATTTGAAAATTTTTGTAAACGTCAAAAATCTCTAACCATAGTCACTATTAGAAGTGATCATGGTGGAGAATTTGAGAATGAAATGTTTTCAGAATATTGCAACAAGAATGGTATAACACATTCATTTGCATTTCCTACAGCTTCACCACAAAATGGAGTGGTTGAAAGAAAGAATAGGACTTTGCAAGAGTGTGCACGTACTATACTTGTTGAAAGTGATTTGCCTAAGTACTTCTGGGCTGAAGCTGTTTCAACAGCGTGTTATGTTTGAAATAGAATTTTGATTAGGCCTAAGCTTAAGAAAACATGTTATGAACTATTTTTTGATAGAATTCTTAAAGTATCTTACTTTAAAGTATTTGGTTGCAAGTGTTTCATTTTAAACACTAAAGATAATTTAGATAAGTTTGATCCTAGATCTTATGAAGGTATCTTCATTGGATACACAAATAGGAGTAAGGCATATATAATTTTCAATAAGTCAACTTTGAATATTAAGGAATCTATGCATGTTTCGTTTGATGAATCTCTGCCTTCATCTACTGTTATTGAAGATGATGAAAATGTTTCATCACCTTTAAATAATGTTATTAAATCACTAGAACAAACTACCCTAGCAGATAAGTCGACTGATAAGGAAGTCAAGTCAATTGATGTGAATCAGTTGGCTGATGGACTAGTTAAGTTTGACCCTGTTGTGATGACTCAAACTTTACCAAAATCATTTGTTGAAGTTAGAGATCATCCGCATGACTTAATAATTGGTGATATCTCAGGTGGTATTCAAACAAGATCTCATGTTAACATGATTTCTCATACGGCTTTCTTGTCGGATTTTGAACCGAAGAATATATAAGAAGCTTGTGAGAATGAATTTTGGATGAATGCCATGCAAGATAAATTAAACCAGTTTATAAAAAATGATGTATAGAATTTAGTTCCACGACCCCTTGATCATACTATAATTGGTACCAAATGGGTATTCAAAAATAAGTTAGATGAATCAGGACAAATCGTTAGGAACAAGGCTAGATTAGTTGCTCAAGGATATAATCAAGAAGAAGGCATCGATTTTGATGAAACATATTCTCCTGTTGCTAGAGTAGAATCAATTAGGATCTTATTATATTTTGCATGTTTTATGACCTTTACATTTTTCCAAATGGATGTTAAAAGTGCTTTTCTTAATGGTTTTATTAAAAAAGATGTTTATGTTAAGCAACCACCCGGTTTCGAACATGAACAATTCCAAAACCACGTTTTTAAATTGAAAAATGCTTTATATGGTATTAAACAAGCACCTCGTGCTTGGTATGATCGATTAAAGACTTTTATATTAGAAACTGGATTTGAAATAGGTAAAGTAGATACTACCTTGTTTATTAGGAAAATAGAGACCGATATCCTAATCAGACAAATATATGTAGATGACATAATTTTTGGATCTACTAATAGTAATCTCTGTCAAGAGTTTGCTAATACCATGAAAAATGAGTTTGAGATGAGTCACATGGGTGAACTCAATTATTTCCTTGGACTATAAATAAAGCAGTCACATAATGGCATATTTATTAATCAAGAAAAATATGCTAAGGAATTACTCAAACGGTTTGGCATGAATAGAACTAGTAGTAAGACCACACCTATGGCTACTACTACTATACTTGACAAAGATGAATTAGATAAGAGTGTCGATCAAAAAACTCTATCGAAGGATGATTGGCTCACTCTTATATATAACTGCTAGTAGACCAGACATTATGTTTAGTGTATGTTTGTGTGCTAGATATCAGTCAAGTCCTAAAGAGTCTCATTTAAAAGCTGTGAAACGCATTTTAAGATACATTAAAGGCACATCTGAGTATGGTTTATTCTATCCACGCACCAATAATTTTCAACTTTTGTCATATAGTGATGCAGATTTTGCTGGTAGTAAAACTTACCATAAAAGTACTAGCGGTACTTGTCACTTTTTGGGACATTCACTAGTATCTTGGTGTAGTAAAAAAGCAAAATTCAGTATCTTTATCTACTACAGAAGCTGAATATATTGCTGCAAGTTTGGCTTGTGCCCAAATTTTGTGGTTGAAACAAACCTTATTAGATTATGGTATTACATTTTCAAAACCTACTATAATGTGTGATAATACCAGTGCCATTAATTTATCTAAAAATCCGATTCAACACTCACATACGAAACACATTGATATTGGACATCATTTTCTACATGATCATGTTTTAAAGGGAGATATATCTTTGGATTTTATTTCTACTGATAAACAAGTAGTAGATATCTTTACCAGACCACTTAAGGAAGACACATTTATCAACTTTAGAAGAGAACTAGGAATCTGCTGTTTTCATGATATTTCTTGAATTTTTAACTTGTGTAAGGAGACTTAAAAATATTTTCCAGTCGACTGACCAAGTATTTTTTGTATTTTACTGAATTTTATGCTCTAGCCAGTCGACTGAGTACAGTACTAAGTCGACTGACAGACATATTACTTGAAGTATTTTTTATTTTTTTTGTTGTAATTTTTCATTATGTTTTATGTATTTCACTTTTATGCAGTATTTGAATCCATATATTTCAATTTCCTTTGTATAAATTTGTTATGGTTTTGTAATGTGTTTGTTCTTTATGCACTGCTTTCCATTATGTTATTTTTTCTTTCCTCCTTCTTTTTTTGTTGATGACAAAGGGGGAGAAAACGATGTGTTTGTTTTGTGCATATTTCTAACTTGTGCATGTTGTACATTAGTTAGGGAGAGCATTTTTAATTATTATTATTATTGTAAGTTATTGTGTTATCATCATCAAAAAGGGGGAGAATGTTGATTTTTGGTTTTGATGACTACAACACAATGCAAAGTTGTACTACCACCTATATATATTGTAGGATGTATCAAAGACAAATACCATGGTGCAATACACAAAGGCAAAGTTGATCCAATGAAGCTTTCAAGAGAATCGATCAAACTACAAAGATCTAATTTCAAGTCACATTTGATCAAGCAAGCTTCAAGACATAAAGGCAATGGCTCAAGCTCAAGTCAAAGACTCAAGTTCAAGACAAGACTCAAGTGCTTCAAATGTTTTGAATAAAGTGTCTTGTAACAATTGTAATTTTTATTAGGGATATTTTAGCAAATGCCCCCATTCAAAATGTGTAAACTAGCATATACCCCCACTATTTTTAAAAACTAAGAAATACCCCTAGTTTGGATGGAATGGTTAAAATTCCGTTAAGTTAACTTACGTGCATCACATGTAACACAGTAAAATGACCAAAATACCCCCAATAAAATTATTTTAGCAAATACCCCTATTCAAAATCTAAAAACTAGCATATACCCCCACTATTTTAAAAAAAGGGATATTTTAGCAAATGCCCCCGTTCAAAATATGGAAACTAGCATATACCCCCACTATTTTTAAAAACTAAGAAATACCCTTAGTTTGGACGGAATCGTTAAAATTCTGTTAAGTTAACTTACGTGCATCACACGTGACACAATAAAATGACCAAAATACCCACTACATAAAGTAAGGGTTTCTTGAAGCAAATTTGAAAATAGAATGAACCGTCTCCTTTCCGCTTTGCAAGTCCGTATAATTTTTTCTCTGATGGCCATCTACCCCACCTTGTTATATTAGGGTTTTTAAAGAAGAAATACCCCAACCCTAATCAGTCATTGACTCATTGTAAGCATCTTCTCCACCTTGTTATATTAGGGTTTTTGATAGATTATGTTTGTTTGATCGTTTCAACTTGATCAATTTTGTGATGTTTTTTTTCTGAATTCTTTTTTAAGAAAAATTGGTTGTAGGAAAAGCCATGAATTCGAGAAGGTTCGCATCTGAATCTTTGTTCTATTATTTTGTTTATATTTTTATTATTCGGATGCGAACCTTCAAAAATTCATGGCTCTTCCTACAACCAATTTTCCTTAAAAAAGAATTCAGAAAAAAAAACATCACAAAATTGATCAAGTTGAAACGATCAAACAAACATAATCTATCAAAAACCCTAATATAACAAGGTGGAGAAGATGCTTACAATGAGTCAATGACTGATTAGGGTTGGGGTATTTCTTCTTTAAAAACCCTAATATAACAAGGTGGGGTAGATGGCCATCGGAGAAAAAATCATATGGATCTGCAAAGCGGAAAGGAGACGGTTCATTCTCTTTTCAGATTTGCTTCAAGAAACCCTTACTTTATGTAATGGGTATTTTGGTTATTTTACCGTGTCACGTGTGATGCACGTAAGTTAACTTAACGGAATTTTAACGATTCCGTCCAAACGAAGGGTATTTCTTAGTTTTTAAAAATAGTGGGGGTATATGCTAGTTTCCAAATTTTGAACGGGGGCATTTGCTAAAATATCCCTTTTTTTAAATAGTGGGGATATATGCTAGTTTTTAGATTCTGAATAGGGGTATTTGCTAAAATAAATTTATTGGGGGTATTTTGGTCATTTTACTATGTTACATGTGATGCACGTAAGTTAACTTAACGGAATTTTAACCATTCCATCCAAACTAGGGGTATTTCTCAGTTTTTAAAAATAGTGAGGGTATATGCTAGATTTCACATTTTGAATGGGAGCATTTGCTAAAATATCCCTTTTTATTATTTGAGTCTTAGGAACTTGTAATAGCCTTGTCACACACACATTCACACATATCTTTTAATAATTGAATGTTTTACAAAGTTAAAAGGTCAAAACAAGCTTGAATAAGTTCAGCTGTTGAGTACCAGTCGACCGTTCTTTGGAACCAGTCGACTGTCTTAGTACGAAATTGTCTGAACTCATACAAGCTCTGACCAGTCGATTGTTCAAGTCGTTTCGGCAGTATTCTGAATTTAAAAACTTGTTTTTCAAATTCAAATGATGTTCTATCCATTTTAATACGATTTTGGGAACTGTTTTACAATGTCCCTCTGATTCCTCTCTATAAATAGAGTTTAAGAATCACCATGAAAAAGTTCCAAGCATTTTCTTAAGTTTCAAGTTTTTTGTTTTTGAGAAGAACAAGCTTTTTAAAAGGCAAACATATTCTCTAAGTCTTGGTTCTCTGAAAATCAGTCTAGTATAATATCGAATTCGTTTTAGACTGATTTCAGAAGTTAACCTAATAGCCACCATACAAAATCACAAATTACAAATCACAAACAAAGCTATAGGTTATTGTAAGTCTTTTTTTTGTTATTTTCACTCTCGGGTTGTGAGAGTGGTCATCTCGGTTGGAGAGTATGGCTCTTGGTTGTAGAGTCGGTTTTTCACTCTAGGGTGTAGAATGGGTTTGCTCTCTCTAGTGGTGAGAGAGTGTTGTGCAATCTAGCTATCTAAATAAATAGATAAACTAGACACAAATTAAAACCTCGCAAGTGTACGAATCGTTTATAGAAGCGTAGTGACAAGCAAGGGTCGATCCCACAGAGATTGTAGTACTTAACTCACTAATCAAAGAAAAATGCAAATCATAAAGTTTGTTCTAAAAGTCTGATTGAAAGGAAATGAAGGAGATAAAAATCTAAATTAAGTAGCATCACAATTTGAGTCACGAATATCTATTAAAGTAGTTGGGCTTTGATTTCCACCTGTAGTCAAGAATGCTAAGTCACCTTCTACACTACTCTGATCACTCATGTTTGTTCCTTTAAGGGCATGGTATCTACTCCTTAAAGTTAATGTTTCCCTAGGCCAAGAATTAGGCATGGTATCTACTCTAATTCGTTTCTTTCCTTAAGTATTTAGCACGGTATCTACTAAGTTGCACTTAAAAGAAGCATATGAACAATGGAAACGAACAAACACTCGAAGTTCTAGAAATTGGTATCAGATCTAGATCCTTCAAGTTGATTAAACCAAGAACCCCTAAAGATTCCTGTGTTACAAGTTATGAGCACGAGATAGGGGTCGTCTCTATGCTCATATAACAGATTCAGTTTTATAATACGCAAACTTGATAATCTCAGGTTCTGCATGGCAGTCGACTTGCTGTCACTCTCAGTCGACTGCTCTAAGAACTTCTGAACAAGTTTGATTCATATTATAAATCTATACCAATACAAACAGGTTTAATCAATAAGTAATAGAGTAGCGTTGAGAAGAATATAAGCATTACATGATTACGGTTTCGATCTACCCAACTATGAAATTAGTTCCACATAATACAACCTTTATCGATTAATAAAATAGAATTCATGACTCTATAATAAAAATAAAAAGTAAAAGGAAGAACAGAAGAACACTGATTTGTATGATGTTGAAATTGAGCCCAATCAGCAGTCGACTTGTTCTCCTCCTTCTTTGATGCTGATATCTTGATGCTTGCTGGTCGATCCCCTCCCTGATGGTAGATGATTCTCTCTTTATTATAGTTTCTCTTGTCCTTGTCTGCAGATATCAAGTTCTTGATTTCTTATCTCTTCACGCATAGGACTGAGTCCATCTTCTTACTTGCCAATCCCGGTTCTTTAACTTTGATTGTTGGTGAGTTGTTATTTGCAGATAACCCGGGTTTGGATAACTTCCATTTGATTCGGATTTGGTTTAGGATGGATCTTAAACTATCTTTATCTTTTAACTCCGCTGAATACCAGTCGACTGGTTTTGGAATCAGTCGACTGTGTCGAGACATCTGTAGATTCACAATCACTCCGTCAAGTCGACTGTCTTTGGAATAAGTCGACTGTACTGCGTAGCTTCGGGATTTCATACTCCTCTGTTCAGTCGACTGTCTTTGAGGACCAGTCGACTTGTGTCCTACAGCTCCCTGTGTATCATCCTCTCAGTCTGTATTAGTCTTGAATCTGCTTCGTTTGGCTGCTTTTAGGCTGTTTCCTATGGAAAAGAGAAAAGAAGAGTAAATTACCATATTTAGAGAATTTAAATGTCTAATGGTGTTCATATTATGCTCCTAAATGTGGATATTATTGGATACATCAAATACCCCCAAACTTAGCTTTTGTTTGTCCTCAAGTAAACTAAAACTACAAGCATCACTTGAACATCTTGACCCTTTCAACATTTACCTCAGAGAACTCACTACTTTTGGTGTCAAGTTTAGAACAAGCATTAAGATAGGTCTAAAAAGTTTTAATTCAAATGTCAATCACTTATTCACAAGAATACTCAACTTGAATATCAAATAGTAGAGTGGCCAATGCCTCTGCAACATAATCATGATTAAGTTTAGCAAGCTCAACTATATTTCAACTCCAAAATCTCACCATGGCATACACTCCCAAAGAAATATAGCTCTCATTGACATGGGACATTCAAATTAGATCTCGTGACAATTTTCATTACTTGGATGAAACCATATGCTTGATCTTGCTACTACATCTTCACACCATTGATTTGCACACTACTTGGATCAAAAGGTCTTATATAGGTTGTAATGGGGCCTTGGGTGAGGGTTTAAACAATGAAGGGAAAAATGAGTACAAAATTTCTAAAGAATTAGTAGAGCAACTTGCATTGTTCTAAGAGATTTTTTTTTTTTTTTTTTTTTTTGGTTTTTGTTTTTGTGACATATGGCCACCTATTACAGGCCTATACTTTATTTCTACCAACACCTTTCACCCATCCACAACTCAACAATTTATAACTTTTCATTCTTTTTTTCTATGACAAATCTTCCAACTTTATATTTTCTTCCCCTTCACCTTGACATACCACATCTCTTTTACAATTCTTGCTCTACTAACTCAATAGATATAAGTAAGGTAACCTATTCATCTAGGCATGGTTAAGGATGATGTGTTTTACAAATAAAAAGGCTTTTATAGGCTTCAAAAGGGGCAACTAGTGAATAATTGATGTTGGGTAGGCTATTTGTCCTTGGTGATAAAATCTTAGGTGCCTTAATCATTTCCAAGTTTTTATGCAAAAATCAAAAATAAGTTTCGAAAAGTAGCAAAAATAAGTTCTAGTTCACCTCAAGAATGCAGTCAACTGAAATCTTCAAGTGTATGATTCTCTCACACAAAAAAATAACTAAGGCTCAAAACTCACAATTTGTGTATTTAAGTTTACTCACAGTTGAACTTGCTATTCTCTTTCAAGATTCGTCGAATTGACATGACCATATGAATAAAAGTTTCAAGTATGATCCATATGAAAAGTTATTAACATTTTTAAGGATAAAGACCACAATTAATATTTGTTCTCCACTCTCTACCTATAGTAACTGAGCTCAAATCATTCAATGTTGGAATGGTTAAAATCAAAAGACTCAAAATGTAAATAACTACCCCCAAACTTAGATGGAACATTGTCCTCAATGTTTGCACAAAAACTTAAAATAGGCATGTGTTACCACCCAGTTTGAAGGAAAGAAAATAAAGTAAAGAAATAAAGAAAGAAATAAATAAATAGAGAGTGTAAGTACTCCCCTGAAAAATTGGGTTGCCTCCCAATAAGCGCTGTGTTTCTTGTCTTCAGTTAGACTTGATGAGTTTATGCAATGTATTGAATGGCTCGCGGCTCAAAACTCATCTTATTATAAGGTTTCCCACTATGCCCATTCACCTTGAACGTTTGATTTTTTCTCCAACGCTCCATGTGGGGAAACCTTTGTAACAACGTACGGACCGTACCATCTTGACAAAAGCCTATCTGCAATGGTCCACCTTAATGCACCCTTGTGTTCTTGCAAGACTCCCTGCAGCTTCTCTTCTTCCCGCATCCTTAATTTTTCAGCGACTATCACAGGTAATGTCTGGTTTTCCCCCAAATATTCATACTTCAAGTGTTCATGTAGTGGCTTCAGCTCCACATCTGGTGTCCTGGTAAAAGAAGAAACAAAAGTATTATTAGACACAAGATTTTCAAACATATGTGCAAATTTACCTGCATATGATTTTTCATTTCCAAGAGTATGTATTTTCCCTGCAATCCTCCAATCATCATATTCCTGTTCAACTTGAGATAGTATTAGAGGGTGTGTAATTGTTGCTTGTAATGGATCAACACCATGTTCCTGAAATGTTTGGTCACAAATTTCCTGACCCACATCAACATTATAGCATTCATGATCATCATGTGGTAATTTTGGTGCATCAAACATTTTAAACTCAATCTTGTCCTCTAGGGTTGTCACCGATTGGAGCTGTTCTTGTCCTCTAGGGTTAGGTATGGTTTGTGAGGGGAGTTCTCCTGTCTTTCTTTCACTTAACTCCTTAGCAATTTGACCAATTTGATTCTCCAATTTTTGAATGGCCTGCCCTTATTGGTTGCTTGTTTGCTGTTGCTGTTGGAGTAATTTAAGAACCGTGGATTCGAAATCCAACTTCTTATGTTCTTGCACTGGTCGATCAAACCCATTCCCACTCTGGAATTGCTGCGTATGCCCTTGTGCGAATTGATTGCTTTGATGGTTTTGATTATTGCTCCATGAGAAATTTGGATGGTTTCGCCACCCTAGGTTATACGTGTTTGACAAAGGGTTGTTCTGGGGCGGGTACATTCCCTGTCCTACGTAGTTTGCGTGCTCCTGATCTGCGAAAGAATACATGGGACATGTATTAGTTGTATGATCAGAATGAGAACAAATTGCACAAATTTATTTTGGTTGGTTTTTTATGCCACCCAACGTTGAAATCACATTAACAAGCATATCAATCTTTTTGTTCATGGTTTCCATTTCTAGTTGCATGTTATTATTATTAGAAATTTCGTAAAGTCCCTATTTTTTCGAAAGGCCTCTTCCCCTTGTTGAGAATTGTTGTGAGTTCTCGCTGAGTTCTTCAAATAGTTCGATGGCCTCCTCACCACTTTTTCTCATCAAGATTCTGTTGCAAGCTGAATCCACAATTGCTTTGTTAGTGTCATTTAAACCCTCATAAAATGCTTGTACCTGATCATCCTTAGGTATGTTGCGCGTAGGACACTTGAGAAGCTTGTTCTTGAAGTCCTTCCATGCCTCGAAGAATAAATCGCCATCTTTTTGTTGGAAGAGTAGAATTTCCCTTTTTAGTTGTCTGGTTTTCTGAGCTGGAAAGAATTCTTTCAAGAATTTTGTTGCCAATTGCTCCCATGATTGAATTGATCATGGTTCCAAAGAATTATACCACAATTTAGCATTAAATTTTAAAGAAAATGGAAACAAGATTAACCTGATTTGTTCAGGGATAAGCCCTTGGACGCTTTGTGTTCTGCAAAGATCAAAGAAATCTTACAAATGTAGATGCGGATTCTCGTCTAGTCTGCCACTAAAGTGGGGAACCATGCTAAGTAATTGAGGTGATAGATGCATATTTCCTGTGACATTAGGTTGAAAAGCTATGCAAAAAAGTTGCTCAATATTCTTCGGAGTGAATTTGTCTTGCATTGGTACTCGATTTGGTACTTTCTCCCCCATTGTTGCTTTTGGAAAAATCCTATGTACAGTCGACTGATTCTTGGAGACAGTCGACTTATCTGAATCTGCAGAATGTAATCTAAAAGAAAATATAAGAAAAGAAGAAAAAAAATAAAAAGAAAAAGATTTGTATTGATTTTGCAAGTTAAAATACTAAACAATCCCCGGCAGCGGCGCCAAAAACTTGTTGTGCAATCCAGCTATCTAAATAAATAGATAAACTAGACACAAATTAAAACCTCGCAAGTGTACGAATCGTTTATAGAAGCGTAGTGACAGGCAAGGGTCGATCCCACAGAGATTGTAGTACTTAACTCACTAATCAAAGAAAAAATGCAAATCATAAAGTTTGTTCTAAAAGTCTGATTGAAAGGAAATGAAAGAGATAAAAATCTAAATTAAGTAGCATCACAATTTGAGTCACGAATATCTATTAAAGTAGTTGGGCTTTGATTTCCACCTGTAGTCAAGAATGCTAAGTCACCTTCTACATTACTCTGATCACTCATGTTTGTTCCTTTAAGGGCATGGTATCTACTCCTTAAAGTTAATGTTTCCCTAGGCCAAGAATTATGCATGGTATCTACTCTAATTCGTTTCTTTCCTTACGTATTTAGCATGGTATCTACTAAGTTGCACTTAAAAGAAGCATAGGAACAATGGAAACGAACAAACACTCGAAGTTCTAGAAATTGGTATCAGATCTAGATCCTTCAAGTTGATTAAACCAAGAACCCCTAAAGATTCCTGTGTTATAAGTTATGAGCACGAGATAGGGGTCGTCTCTATGCTCATATAATAGATTCAGTTTTATAATACGCAAACTTGATAATCTCAGGTTCTGCATGGCAGTCGACTTGCTGTCACTCTCAATCGACTGCTCTAAGAACTTCTGAACAAGTTTGATTCATATTATAAATCTATATCAATACAAACAGGTTTAATCAATAAGTAATAGAGTAGCGTTGAGAAGAATATAAGCATTACATGACTACGGTTTCGATCTACCCAACTATGAAATTAGTTCCACATAATACAACCTTTATCGATTAATAAAATAGAATTCATGACTCTACAATAAAAATAAAAAGTAAAAGGAAGAACAGAAGAACACTGATTTGTATGATGTTGAAATTGAGCCCAATCAGCAGTCGACTTGTTCTCCTCCTTCTTTGATGCTGATATCTTGATGCTTGCTGGTCGATCGCCTCCCTGATGGTAGATGATTCTCTCTTTATTATAGCTTCTCTTGTCCTTGTCTGCAGATATCAAGTTCCTGATTTCTTATCTCTTCACGCATAGGACTGAGTCCATCTTCTTACTTGCCAATCCCGGTTCTTTAACTTTGATTATTGGTAAGTTGTTATTTACAGATAACCCGGGTTTGGATAACTTCCATTTGATTCGGATTTGGTTTAGGATGGATCTTAAACTATCTTTATCTTTTAACTCCGCTGAATACCAGTCGACTGGTTTTGGAATCAGTCGACTGTGTCGAGACATCTGTAGATTCACAATCACTCCGTCAAGTCGACTGTCATTAGAGTAAGTCGACTGTACTGCGTAGCTTCGGGATTTCATACTCCTCTGTTCAGTCGACTGTCTTTGAGGACCAGTCGACTTGTGTCCTGCATCTCCCTATGTATCATCCTCTCAGTCTGTATTAGTCTTGAATCTGCTTCGTTTGGCTGCTTTTAGGCTGTTTCCTATGGAAAAGAGAAAAGAAGAGTAAATTACCATATTTAGAGAATTTAAATGTCTAATGGTGTTCATATTATGCTCCTAAATGTGGATATTATTGGATACATCAGAGAGGTCTACAGGTTTGACATATTTGTTGTCAAACGTCGTAGGGTATTCTTGTACTTTTTCAAGAATAGTGAAAAATCTCAAGTGGGTTGCTTGGGGACTGGATGTAGGTTGGGAGGACTGAACCAGGATACATTGCTGTGTTCTCTATGGTTGACTCTCTGTGTGGTTGTATTTTCTTCACTTGCAATCTCAATTTTGTTAAGTTTTAGTTCAAAAACTTGTCCGGCAAGTCGACTGGTTTTCGCTATAATTCGACTGGTCAGACTTGTAACTCTCAGTAAAATACTCTTATAATCTGACGCTTCAGTCGACTGGATATATCTTTTCAGTCTACTTAACAAAACGAAAAGTTCAATTTCTTAATTATTTTTTATACAACACTATTCACCCCCCCCTCTTGTGTTATTTGCCTTGCCTACAGGATTCAACAGGCACTTGTACTATAAATTAATATATTGTTTGAGTTTGGGGCCGTGGCAGTACAAATGGTATCAGAGCTGACTTTCGACACGGAGTGTGGGGAAGAGTGGGTGAGATGTATGCCTGAGAGGGAGCTGAGGTCAGTACGCTGGCAGTATGGCCAGGAACAGTACGCTAGAATTAGCTGAATCAGGGTACTCCACTCCACATCGGCGAGATGTATGCCTGAGAGGGAGCTGAGGTCAGTGCGCTGGCCTAGAATTAGCTGAATCAGAGTACTCCTGTAACCCCCATTTCTGCAAATACGTATTTTATGAATATTTTTCTGTATTTCGATATTTATAACTTCGTTATTTGTTAAATTCGTTTTGAATTTTATGTTAAGCAATTTCTAAACAATTGTTATAGTTGTTTTGAATAAACTTTGTTTCCATTTCTACTTGATCAACAATTTGCATTTTAACCCGCATAAATATTATTATTGTTTGGACTATTTCGACAAAATTCCTATTTTTTTATATATTGATAATATCCTAATGATTGTTATTATTATTGCTTGTATTTTTTTATTGTCATTATTATTATTATTGATGTTATTATTAGTATTATTATTTTTATTGTCATGGTTATTATTTCTATTCTTATTGTTAATATGGTTATCTATTATTATTATTATTGATTATTAAAACAAATCAATTCTTATTTAATATTTGTGTTTTCAATTGTTTCAAATAATTTATGTAATACAAATTATATTTTATCAGATATCCTGGGCTTTTGTATTTGGGTTATTTTGATCCATTATATTCATGTACAATCTATTTTATTTATTGGATCTAAAATCCAACTACCCAATAGCCTAATATCTCTTTTTCCCCTATAAATATACTAATCTCTTAATTAAAACCCTAACCCTAATTAATCCTTTAACCCTAGCCATCATTAACCCTAATCCCCCGTTACTGTTCATCCTGCTCTCTCTCCCTCTCCCTGTTTTCGCCACCGAACCCACCAACCCATCTCCCGTCGCCTTCCGATCACCACCTTCGACTTCCATCCTCCATCACGTCTCCCTCTCCTCGTCATCCGTCGTCATCCCCGCCATCTCATCCCGTCGCCCATTGCTGCAGAACCCATTGCTCCATCGCAGAACCCATTTCCTCACCGTCTTCATCATCCACTGCCTTCGTCTTCGCCCTCCCAGCACCCCCGCAACCACCGGAGAACCCCCCATAGCGTCCTCATCGCCGTCCAAGCCCCGTTCATCCCTTCTATCTCGTCTCTCCTGTTTTCGAGCGAAATAGAGCATCCGCCGCTGCTGTCACCCTCGCCGCTGCCGTCGCTTCCCGACCGTAGCGACGTCATCGCCGCCAGTGTCGCGAGCCCCTGCCGCCAATTGCCACAGCATCACCGTGGTCTCTCCTGCTCTCTCCTTCTCTCTCTGTCGAAGTGGGGAAGAAGGGAGCACAGTGGTGAAGCATTGTGTTTTCTGTTCGGTTATAGGGATCTGGAGTTGCTGTTTGGTGTTCTGCTTGGAGATCTGGTGTGGAGTTGTGTGGTGATTTGCTGTTTTGTATCTTGCACGTGGTTTGCACGTGTTTGGTCTGAACCTAGACATGTGTAGGAACCGCCCAGAATTTTTATAGATTTATTTGATGAGTTTTCTGACCTGAAACAAATAGGTGAGCACAATTTACAACATGCTGCCATAACATAAAATCTGAATAAAATAGAGTTTTCACCCTAGTTTCTGTATCTTTTATATACCTTATATATATTTGCTAGAACCGGGTGGAAGTCTAGTTTCTAGAACTTTCGACAGATCCAGATTTGCTTTTCTGTAGTAGCAGTGATCCATGTTTTAGTACAGCAAGGTCATGCTATCCTAATCATGTGATGTGTGTGTAAATGACTTGTTTGCTTCCTGCATTGTCTGTAACGTATAGAATTAGTCACACTTAGTATCATAAAATAATGACACCTTCTTGTATGCTCACATAGGATGAAATAAAATGATAAAAAGCCGGGGTATTATGGGTAGACTTGGTAGTGAACAATCGGAAACTGTACTCCGCCGGGCCCTATCGCCTGACCTGCCTGACCTACCTGATAAACACCATCCCTAAACATAAAACACCGCCTGATAACCACTGTCCCTGAACATAAAATACTGCCTGACAATCTCTGGGCCGAGTACACAATCCGTGAATTCACCATCAGTCTAAAACGTTCACTGTGTGTTTGCGCTGAACCTGTAGTATGGGATGCAGTAGTACGTGCACTAGATAGGCTAATAAAATGATTAATAACCTGCATACTTGATCCTGTATGGAGCTTGACTCGACATCATGCATTACATGTGTGATTACTGTATACTTTTGATATTGTTGCCTGCCTTTGCTTTGTTCTTTGACTTTGATTATGTCCCTTTTCTTTGATATTCATGTTTTCTTTATCCTCTGTTTTTCTCTACTTGATGTCCACGACTTGCTTTAAGGACACTCTTTTCTTTCTTTTTATATCAAGAATTTACAGGTACCGAAGGAGCAATACCAGAAGAAATTAGTGAGCAAACTCTTTGAAGATCGGAGCTGAACCATTAGACTTCTATAGCTATCTTTTGTTATTTGCTTATTGTATTGCTTTATCATACTTTGTATTCTTGGGATTTTATGACCCGAAGTTTGTTTTATCCCAGATGTTGGATTATTATTTGGTGAATCTATTTCATAATTATTTTGGAGTTTATTCATTGTTTATGTGGTTACATTGCTCTTGCGTGGTTGTATTCTCTTGTATATTGTTGAGTTGATCTGTTACAGCTTATGGATGATGTATAATCGTTCGCTGGGCCTTCGTTACGTGTTCATATTCCCGTATTTTGGGAAGCAGGGTGTGACAGGTTTTCTGTGGTATCAGAGCCCAGGGTTGAGTAATATATCAGTCAAACATGACTATCTTTATGAAGTTTGGCTTTGATTGATATATTAGTCGAGTTTGGTTCGAGCCGGGTTAACTCAATAATATGCGCACCACGTTGATCACATGAACATGTAATAACTTTAATATAATCTGGATATTAATCGTATTCAATCCACATCTGACCCCTTTGCATTCCATTCTTTCATTCCTTGTTTCCTTCCGTCCCTTGCAGCCATTCTCCTCCTTGATTCTTCTTTGGGTATATATTCATTCTTCTCCTACCTATTTTTTCTCTTTATAATTATTTTTCCCGAATATTTTCTGTATTTCGATTATTATTTGTTATATTTTGGATCTTCTATAAAAATGTTTTCTAAACGAAAATTTTGTTATTTCGAATAATGGTGTATTTTCACTTCATTTTCCATTTTATAATCGATCAACTATATATATTCATGTTTGGATTATTTTAAATATAAAGTTGATAAGCCAAATTCTTATTTTGTTGTATAAAATTATTGTTGCTACTATTATTATTATTACTATTGTTTTCGTTATTATTATTGATAGTATTATTATTATTGCTATTATCATTATTATTATTATTATTACTGTTATTATTTTAATGCTATTATTATTATTGTTGCATTATTCTCATGAACGTATTTAATCCTATTCTGTCATGTATGTATTACCATTATTATCAGTATTGTTAATATTTTTATTTTATTATTATTATTATTACCAGTATGATTATGATGATTTTAATTACTGTTATTATTATTGTTATTATTTTTATTATTATTGTTATTATTATTTTATTATCATGGTTATCATTATTTTTATTATTATTGTTGTTATTATTTTTATTACTGTTGTTATCATTATTCTATTATTATTGATATTATTATTTTTATTATTAATATTTGTTGTTGTTATTATTTTTGTTAAAATCCATTAGTTTTGATCTATATTATATCATTTAATTATTTAAATTGAAGCTCAATTTTATATTCTTTTGCATTATTTACTTATATCTGACTTGAGCGCATACTCTCTTTGATTCTGGTGTCTCATTCTTGCCTTCCTGCTCGGTTCGTCAATTGGTGTCATGTGGCCTACAGCGACATGTATGTTGCTTGGGACATCACCATCGGAGTAGCGCAGCGGAAGAATGGTGGGCCCATAACCCATAGGTCCCAGGATTCTCTTGATGTTTCTCCTTCCCTGTATTGTTTGTTTCCCTCTATCCCTTGCATTCATCCTCATCCGTTGACTCATTTGCTTGGTCTAACTCTTTCTTATCCATCCTTTCTTCGATTCCAGCTCTATCTATTTTTTCATCTCTTTGCTTTGTTGTCTTGCAAGTCTTGTGTTGTTTCTTCTTCATTTTTTATACCAGTTACTTCTTTCTTACATTCCATTTGACCTCATTGTTCACCACTTCCTTCTTTTTTTTGGTATTACCACTGCTTTGTTTCCTTCCCCATTAATCCTTTGTTTTGTTACCCTTCCCCAAACTTGTTTTTGCCTTGTCCTATGTACCACCTAAGCAAATTCTGAGGACGAAATTTTGTTGTAAGGTGGGTAGGATTTGTAACCCTCATTTCTGCAAATACGTATTTTATGAATATTTTCCTGTATTTCGATATTTATAACTTCGTTATTTGTTAAATTCATTTTGAATTTTATGTTAAGCAATTTCTAAACAATAGTTATAGTTATTTTGAATAAACTTTGTTTCCATTTCTACTTGAACAACTATTTGCATTTTAACCCCAGAAATATTATTACTGTTTGGACTATTTCGACAAAATTCCTATTTTTATATATTGATAATATCCTGATGATTGTTATTATTATTGCTAGTATTTTTTATTTTCATTATTATTATTATTGATGTTATTATTAGTATTAGTATTATTTTTATTTTCATGGTTATTATTTGTCACGCCCCGCTTCCCAAAAGACAATACGGAATACAGATACGTGACAAAAGCCCAGTGAACGATTTTCATCATCCATAAGCTGTTCAAGAATCTTTACAACATCTTACAAGAATAATCAGAGTCGGATGCAAAAGAATCAACCAAGCATGCATATATGAGTCAAAACCAACAAGAATACTTGAAACCAAAATGTTATAATCTCTAATAATCCAGATCTGAATAAGTCAAATATCCTGGGTCACATTGCCCAAATACAAACAAATCTAAGTATAAAATACAATTGTTCAAAGCAAGCAACAAGAAATAATAACCGTAAAATCCAGAATTAATATCTCATATCACCAACACCATCTGGTACTTGTTCTCCAAAATCTGCAATTTAACAATTGCAGGAATAGAAAAAAGAAAACAAACTCCCGTCAATGCAAGTTACGGGCCGCTTGTAGTGCAGGATACAAGTACATGGGAAAAACTAACTATAACATGGAATATGCATGATAATAAAATATAATAACTAGCATGGCAAGATGAACAAGTGCAAGGGGCATGTATCAAGTGTCAAGTGAACAAGTATCATGTAAACAAGTAACAAGTATCAAAAATCAAGTATCGCTAAATCAAGTAACAAGTAACAAGTGTCAAGTAGTTAAGTACAAGTATCAAGTAGCAAGTGTCATGTGATCATGTTCAAGTCTTGTATTATTACTATCTAGGTAGCACTTCATGCATCCATACTTTTACTACATGGTTTCTACACTCAACACAATTTCGTTTTAGATTTCATAGTGGATCATATAGAGCAGTGTACTCAGGGACAAGCCTCAAGAAATCAAATATCAAGTATCAAGCCTCAAGAGTGAAGTATCAAGCCAAGTATCAAGTATCAAGCCTCAAGAGTGAAGTATCAAGCCTCAAGTATGAAATATCAAGCCAAGTATCAAGTATCAAGTATCAAGTAACAAGCCTCAAGTGTAAAATATCAAGCCTCAAGTAATCAAGTGTCAAGCTAGGTATCACATAGGATCAATAAATTCTCTTCCGAGTATACGTTTCTGTATTTTCCACTATTAACTCTTTCCCTTTAAACCCCGGCTTGGTTATTTTATTATTAGTGTCAAACAAGTATGTATGTGTCACGAACAGGGCAAGTATAATATGGCATAATCAAGTAACAAGTTTAACTTGCAAGATAAACATGTACGGGTGAAAGATAACACACAAAAGGGAAAACGACAAAATTTCTAGTTCAGGACAACAAGACAGTACTGCACTAAAACTGAGATTCCCGTTGCTACAGACATGAAAATCTGAATCCGTCGAAAGGTCTAGAAAATATACTCCCGACCGAATCCAGCGAACATATACAATTCATATAGTATTTCACAAAATCATAACTCCAAACTGATTTGAAACCAGAAAACACGTTCAGCCAGAAATCAGGAGATTGTATTCAAAGTCAGGAAAACAGCATAAAAACTCAATAAATAAATCCACGAAAAATCTGTGTTATTCCCCTATATGTATAGTAACAGAAAATCAAGTTTCATAGTCAAGTAAAATTAGAAAACAACAAGATGCAGTAGTTTTGTAAATCTGAAATCACAAACACTGCAGTACGAAAACAACAATATCTCACAAACCATAAATTGAAATCCAAATCTGCCAAAAGGGTGATAAATAGATATAGTAGGCTAAATGTCATATTCAGAAAGATTTTAGAGACAGCAAGTAGAATCAGGTCGAAATTAGGTTTCTTTACTGAATAGTATGAAAAATCTGCTAGTATAGTAATTGTTTGAAAACATAGAACGGTTGGTAAAACTCATCAAATAAATCCAAAAAAAATTTCGAATTAATCCCAATCAGGTCTAGTTGTACTGTGCAAAATATTGGATCAAAATAATACTTTTAACATCACGATAAAAATAGATTACTCCACAAAATTCATATAAAACAAAATCTGGAAACCTCTCTACACCACTGTAGTAAAATCGACATAACTCGCAAACCAAAAATCGAAACTGAGATCCGTCAAAAGGGTTGGAAAATAGAAAGAATTTTCTACAAATCATGTTCACAAAATATTTTCAAAATCAGCAAAACTGAAAATATCATCCATGCAAAAAATCCACTAGTTCACATAGAACTCATCTAAAATACGACCATACACGAAATATGGTGTACAAGATGTCCAAGCAATATTGTATAGGATATTTCACAAGTCCACAACAAGTCTAGCATGAATAACACGAACGAGCACAAGATAACATATAAATAACATGCATATATGGAACAAGATGAGGTCAATCCTAGGTTATATCATGTCATGTATGTCGTGAGGCAACTATGGTCATATCATCACTATAGAGACAATATCAACAAGGGGTTTCACACACAAATTGTCTCTAGAACCCAACTACACTACATGCGGTATTTAGTACTTGTATTTACAAAGGAATTTAATACAAGTTACTTGCCTTAACCGACGACGATAACAGAGATGAGCAAGAATAACGGGAACGAATTCCTGGGAAACGAACGACGAACGGAAACCAAACAACTAGCCAATCACACGAATGCAACCACTAACAACGAACACAACCCACGAACACGACGAACAACGAACCCAATAACGAGCGAACGAACACGGAGAAACCCAACTCACACACCAAGAGAGAGCGAGGGAGAGAACAGCGGCTAGGGTTGCTGCTGTTGCCGACCGAAGGAAGCACACGGCGAGACGACGAGACGACGGCAGAGACTGTGACTGCGGTTTCTGTCGTTGCTGTAGTCTGCCGAGAGAGCGATGAGGAAGGGAACGCTGGGGTACTGCAGCATCGCAAGGAGGGGAGCACGGAGAACGGCGGCTGCTGCCTTGGCTGCCAGAAACACAGCAAGGAGGAGGATTTGCGGTGCAGGGTGAAGCTAGGGAAGACCGGGGAGAGAGAGAGGGAGGTAGGGAAGTCGGGAGAGACCAGGGTTAGCGTTTGAGAAGGGATGTCGGGAGAGGTGCATGGGTTCAAAATATATAGGTTTGGAGGATTAGGGTTTGAGGCAGGAAGAAGGGAGGCGACACAGTAGGGTGTTAGTGGGTCGGTTAGGGGAAATGCGGGTATGAGTTCAAAACAGGGGATGGGTTTGATTTGTGTGGGTTTCGGGTTGGGTATTTGGCTGTTTAGGAGTATAGGGTTTTATGAT
This sequence comes from Hemerocallis citrina, assembly GCA_017893485.1. Lineage (NCBI taxonomy): Eukaryota > Viridiplantae > Streptophyta > Magnoliopsida > Asparagales > Asphodelaceae > Hemerocallis > Hemerocallis citrina. Next base: position 3,924,948 of record CM030365.1, on the reverse strand, counting down.
GGGTTTTAGGAGTAGATAATGTATATAGGAGTATTAGGTATAGGTTAATAGGGTTTTTAAGAGAATAGGGTTCTATGTTTAACAATGGGTCCAAGAAATAGGGCAATTCCAGAATAAAAATAAATAGGGTGATACAAAAATGAGACGAGCACATAAAAGGACAAATAAAAGAGACACGAGCCAAGAGAATCAAGAGTAGATCGATCGAACAGAGACGAAACAATAGACACAATTAGATCAAGGAAATCAAATAAAAGATGACAAACAATAAAAGTAAATATATTGAAACAAAGATCCAATATACGGTCCAAGAGAAAAATACAAAGAGAGAAATACACCAAAACGAAAAATACACTCAAAAATATACAAAATGGAAAACAGGGGTTATATTATTTATATTCTTATTGTTAATATGGTTATCTATTATTATTATTATTGATTATTAAAACAAATCAATTCTTATTTGATATTTTTGTTTTTAATTGTTTAAAATAATTTATATAATACAAATTATATTTTATCAGATATCCTGGGCTTTTGTATTTGGGTTATATTGTTCCATTATATTCATGTACAATCTATTTTATTGATTGGATCTAAAACCCAACTACCCAATAGCCCAATATCTCTTTTTCCCCTGTAAATATACTAATCTCTTAATTAAAACCCTAACCCTAATTAATCCTTTAACCCAATCCGTCATTAACCCTAATCCCCCGTTATTGTTCATCCTCCTCTCTCTCCTTCTCCCTGTTTCTGCCACCGAACCCACCAACCCATCTCCCATCGCCTTTCGATCACCACCTTCGACTTCCATCCTCCATCTCGTCGCCCTCTCCTCGTCATCCATCGTCATCCCCGCCATCTCCTCCCGTCGCCCATTGCTACAGAACCCATTGCTCCATCGCCGAACCCATTTCCTCGCCCTCTTCATCGTCCAATGCCTTCGTCTTCGCCCTCGGTGCACTCCTGCAACCACCGAAGAACCCCCCATAGCATCCTCGTCACTGTCCAAGCCTCGTTCATCCCCTCTATCTCGTCTCCCCTATTTTCGAGCGAAACAGAGCATCCGCCGCCGCTGTCACCCTCGCCGCTGCCGTCGCTTCCCGACCGCAGCGCCGTCGTCACCGCCAGCGTCGCGAGCCCCTGCTGCTAGTCGCCGCAGCGTCGCGCCGCATCACCGTGGTCTCTCCCGCTCTCTCCTTCTCTCTCTGTCGAAGTGGGGAAGAAAGGAGCACAGTGATGAAGCTTTGTGTTTATTGTTCGATTATAGGTTTCTAGAGTTGCTGTTTGGGTTTCTGCTTGGAGATCCGGGTGGAGTTGTGTAGTATTTTGCTGTTTGGTCTTGAGTTATTGTTTGGTATCTTGCACGTGGTTCACATGTGTTCTCGCGTTCTTGTGGATCGTCGCCCGGGATTTCAATTCCATTATTCTATATTATTCGAATCTGTAATTTAACAGGCAAGTATCTTCTTGAACTAATTGTTTATTTTGTTCAAGATTCCTTTGATCTCTGTAAGTAGATCCCGTCCTTTTTCCTTATCATGTTGTATTTGACAATTCCGTTAAGTTTATCGAGGGTTTACACGAGTTAACCCGACATACTCTTAACATCGTGCCATTCTCTTTGATCTAAAACCTAGTCCCTATTGTTTCATGCATATGCACAATTACATGAAAATAACTAGACCTATGTTTTAGATTGTTTGATGAATTGTATACATGTTAGATTGTTTTGATTTAATGAACTGATTACCATACCTGTGAAATTACATCTAAGAAACTGAAATTATGCATGATAAACATCTATTGACAATTTGATTATTAATTTGCATGAAACATATGATTTTATGAATTAATTGTTTCCTATTCATGTCAAAACAAATTCTGGACTGCTAGTTGTTTCATTTTGAATCAGATTTTCAACCATGTTGCTGTCATATTTTGAAATAACTTTCTAAACATGAAATTTAGCCTCTGATGTCTAGTTTACTACCCTATTTGCGGATTTGAATTTCGATGTGTAATCGGTTAGATATCATCATTTTAGTGTAGCTGTGTCAGAACTTTCAGATTCACAAATGCATGTGTATCCTGCTGTTCCATAATTTATTTAACCATGCAAACAGTAAAATAAAAATCTGAAATAAATCTAGCTGAATCTAGACATGTGTAGGAACTGCTCCGAATTTTTATAGATTTTTTTGATGAGTTTTTCTGACCTGAAACAAATAGGTGAACACAATTTACAACATGTTGTCTGAACATAAAATCTGAATAGAATAGAATAGAGTTTTCACCATAGCTTCTGTATCTTTTGTATACCTTATATATATTTTCTGGAACCGGGTGGAAGTATAGTTTCTAGAACTTTTGACTGATCCAGATTTTCTTTTCTGTAGTAGCAGTGATCCATGTTGTAGTACAGCAAGGTCATGCTGTCCTAATCATGTGATGTGTGTGTAAATGACTTGTTTGCTTCCTGCTTTGTCTGTAACGTATAGAATTAGTCACACTTAGTATCATACAACATTTAAACCTTCGTGCATGCTCACATAGGATGAAATAAAACGATAAAAAGCCGGGATATTATGGGTAGATTTGGTAGTGAACAACCAGAAACTGTACTCCGCCGGGCCCTACCGCCTGATCTGCCTAACTTGCCTGATAAACACCATCCCTAAACATAAAACACCGCCTGATAACCACTATTCCTTAACATAAAACACTGCCTGATAATCTCTGGGCTAAGTACACGATCCGTGAATTCACCATCAGTCTAAAACGTTCACTGTGTGTTTGCACCGAACCTGTAGTATGGGATGCAGTAGTACGTGCACTAGATAGGCTAATAAAATGATTAGTAACCTGCATACTTGATCCTGTATGGAGCTTGACTCGACATCATGAATTACATGTGTGATTACTGTAGACTTTTGATATTATTGCCCGCCTTTCCTTTGTTCTTTGACTTTGATCATGTCCCTTTTCTTTGATATTCATGTTTCCTTTATCCTCTGTTTTTCTCTACTTGCTGTCCATGACTTGCGCTAAGGACACTCTTTTCTTTCTTTCTAGGTTAACAATTTACAGGTACCGAAGGAGCAATACCAGAAGAAATTGGTGAGCAAACTCTCTGAAGATCGGAGCTGGACCATTAGACTTTTATAGCTATCTTTTGTTATTTGCTTATTGTATTGCTTTATCATACTTTGTATTCTTGGGCTTTTATGACCCGAAGTTTGTTTTATCCCAGATGTTGGATTATTATTTGGTGAATTTATTTCATAATTATTTTGGAGTTTATTCATTGTTTATGTGGTTACATTGCTCTTGCAGTGCTTGTATTCTCTTGTATATTGTTGAGTTAATCTGTTACAGCTTATGGATGATGTATAATCATTCGATGGGCCTTCGTTACGTGTTCGTATTCCTATATTTTGAGAAGTGGGGCGTGACAACTCTGCTTCACATCAGATATAAAGGAGATCCTGCACTAGGTTGCATGCCCTCGTACTCAGCGAGGATGCTGATTTCTTAAGGGGGTGGGAGGGGGGTGTGTAACACCCCGTATTTCTTGGAGGTATAATATACTAGTATAATATAGTATAGTATATATATATTTAATGGCAAGATTGTAATAATCTTGAATGGCATAATTGTAATAATGAATTGTCATGTGTACTGTTGAAATTGAATGGGGCTTGGCTGCTGCTGCATGTGAGGGGTGACGTGGATGGCAGGTGGGGCCCAGGAAAGAAATGGCGGTGTGCGGCTTTCTTAGTCCCACATCGGTAGGGAGTAAGAATAATTAAATAATAAATAATATTGTCTATGATCAAGAGTCACCAAATCGGTTAACCAGCTTTTGAGAGGCAGCCTGTGGTGGACAGTTGTACTATAAATAAATATATTATCTAAGTTTGGGGCCAGGGTGTTACACCAAGTGCGAAATATTTTTATTTTCTTCAATCAAGTTCTTTTCTAATGTAGTATTGATTGATAAATTTGTTTTGGAAAGAATACAAAGTGAAATCGCCAATTGAAAGTCAAATATGCATGACTGCAGGTCGACCGCATAGTCGATCGCTCATCTCTGTTGGAAAGATGAGTCAGTCGACCGGTCATCGCTCGACTTACGATTTAAAAGATGAACGGTCGACTGTCCATCATTGTGGTCGACCGTCCAAGTCCATATTTGACGATTTAGGAAATATCTTTTCTTTTTCGAAAAGATACATTTCTCTTCTCTATAAATTGTGGCGAATTCATAGTGTATTCTTCATCTCTTGCTATTATAACTCTTCTGAGTTAATCATTCAATCAATACTCCAAGTGTGAGATTTTTATTTTCTTCAGTCAATGTCTTTTCTAGATCTGGAGAGTTTTTTTTTTTCTTTCTTTTCTACTTCGGTAAGTATTGTAGGACTTGTTGTAGAAGCCCTGCGGGTGTAATACGTCTCTCGGCCTGAATTCTGAGAATCACTCTACAAGGGTTTAAAGTATAGTGGAACGCTTGTGGCACAGAATTGCTACAAGTAGGTAGTGTGGATGTAGACCTGGGGGTCGAACCACGTTATATCGCTGTGTCTTGCTCGTTGCTCTGTTTGCTTTTTCTTACTCTGTCTCTTTACTTTACACACTACTTTTAATTTTTTTAATTTCCTCACAATCACCCTATTCATCCCCCCAGGGTGATTTACAGTGGTATCAGAGTGATGTGCTTACTAAGAGCTTAAAAGCTTAAGTAAACGGTCCAATAGCCGAAATCCCTCATCTCGAGAACTTGTACCATCGGAGCCATTCATCTCCAATGGGACAAGTCTAACACGTTCACCTTATTTTGATGAAAATGCTATGATGTTTGGAAAGTTCGTATGTCTCACTTTTTACAGATGCTTGGAGAAGAAGTATGAAATGTGTGCATAAACAAAACAGATATTTCTATCAGCAATGGAAAGTGAGCTTTCTCAAAAGCAGAACTAGCACTAAAAACTGCAAACTCTAAAGCTATGACAAAACTTTATGTAGGTCTAAATAATGAAGAATTAATGCATTGTGGGCGAAATTGCAAGACGACATATGAAATTTGGAACAACATGCTGAAACGGCATGATGGAACCGTATCTGAGGTAAAAGCAAAAGTTAATTTATGTTTTTATAAGTTTGATGTTTTTCGTATGTTGCCAGGAGAGAACGTAGATCAGATGCTTGCCCGCTTCGACATTATCGCACATGAGCTTGAGAGCTTAGGAAAGGGGTTGGATGATGACCGAAAGTTCGGAAAACTCGTTAGTTGTCTCACGCCGGAATGGGACGTAAAAGCTACCGCAATGAGGGAGACTCTTGAGGAAAATGGGTTCGACTACTACACCTTCCAAGGAAAACTGAAAGACATATGAGATGGAGATGACCGAAACTAAGAGATACAGGCAGAATATTGGGATTAAACCTAAAACAGAAGAAAAGACCACAATAACTTTGGTTTCATGGCTCTTGGGCATGGTAAGGTGCAATCACCACCCCAGGAAGAGGTAATAAAAGAACTCACCTATGATGATTTAGTTGACATGTGCAATGGGTTAAAAGATTATGCTAAGAAATTAAGTCGTGAATTGAGACAATATTAACAAATTTCAAATGAATCACATGACTCTTGCATTGCTGAAAATCAAAAGCTTAAAAATAAATTTTTTTTGATTATTGAAAAATTCGAGTCATTTAGAAAAGACCATGATGTGTTGATAGAGGAAAACAAGTACTTAAAACAATAAATTCAAGAATCCTTAGCAACACATGATGAAAATCTAAGAGAAATTCATGAGAAATCTGTTTATATTGCTAAACTCACTGATGATTTAAATGAATGCAAACGAAAATTTGATGAGGTAGTGGAAGGCTGTAAAGAGGCTCTCGAACAAAATAGAATACTTGATGCTACTCTAGACACTCTTCATTGGAACACAAAAGATGATGAGAAGACTAGAAAAAGGCTTTGTAAAAGAGTAATTGAGCTCGAAAAAATTGTTGAAAAATATGAAGGGCCCAATTATCTTATTACAAAGAATTCAAGATCATATCATGATAATCGAGGGCTTGGTTACGATGAGCCAATACAACATCAAAAGTCTAAACAATCATGTTATACACATATGCATAGTCATCAAAATAACTACAAATCAACACAAAACTATGCATGGGTGCATGATCCAAGGCATAATCGTATCATATGTCACTACTGTTGTAAATTAGGGCATAATTCTTATAATTGTTCTTTAAAAAGGAACACTAATTTCGTTTAGGTGAGAAAGAATATAAATGCAGGAACAACGTCTACTTGGACACCTATAAACCTTCATGTAGGTGCATCTACGTCTTTAACTTAAAAGATCATAGGTACCTTGATGGCAGATGCTCGAAAGTCACAACCAATTAAAACAACAAATCTGCATCTCTATCAAGGGAACAAGAGAAGGACATCAGTTCTTCGAATAAACACAGCACTGGGTAAAATCTTAACTAACTTCAATTTATTTTCACTTTATAGATGACATATCTCCAAGTAAAATATCGAAAATATCAGTCATTTATCTAAATGCATGTACTGTGCTACTACAAACAATGCTATTTGATACGCTTTAACTTGATCTAAGATCAATTTTTAAAAAGGGAAATACTGTTGATTCAAAGAAAAAGTTTTCGTAGTTAAAAGATGAATTAAATGATTTAAATATGGTGTTATATGAAAATTTGCAGCTCGGTCAACCGTTCTATACTTAAGAAACTAGTTTCTTATTTATCCGGTCTGGTCGAAAGTGGATCGATCGACTGCACGGTCGACTGTCCTCCTCTCTGCCAGATTCATTCCTCTTTTTCTGTGTTGCGGTCGACCGACCTCTTAAACCAGTCGACCGATCGTATCGGCTGAATAGTTCTTAACATATTTTCTTCCCTCTATGACATTCAAGGCCCATACATCCAATATAAATACCTCTCCCTCTTCCTCTCCCAGCCTCCACGAAAACACTAGCTTCACTTCTTCCAAAACCCATCAAAAGTCGTCAAATTTCTTGCGATTTTCTCCTAGGTTTTTGGGTATTATCTTCTTCTTTGTTCTATGGCTTCTCATGGTCCCTCCTCCTCTCACAGATCTAAGGGTAAGAAAGCTATTGCCTCAAAATCTAATACTATAGAAGGAATTACTTTTAGAAATTCAAATTGTGCAGATCTCTGTTTCTCTACTCCGATTGTTGCTAACTGTGAAATCAACCTAGAAACCTTGGGTGGGCAATTCAATGATTTGGTTAGAATTCTTCATGATTTTGGGTGGGCGAATTACCTTACTACACCTAGCACCCACTCTGAATCCTTAACCCACAGATTCTTCGCAAATCTTGAGGGCATCCAAGATAATGATCTTACTCTTTCTTCAATTATTCTTGGGAAAAGGGTTAAAATTGCTCCCGAATATCTTCGTAGGAGATATAATTTGCCCACAGGGGATTTTGATGCTTACCATCTTGATTTCAAAACAATTGATTACAAACCCGGCCATGACAAAACAACGGTCAAGTCCATGTCGTTAAACCCGACTTTCTTCATATTCCTCGTCCCACTCCCACCAATTTTACTGATAGTGCCCGTGTCCTAAACAAAATTTTCAACGCCAATATTTGGCATAAAAAGAACGATAGGACAGAAATTAGGGTACATCAATCGTTCATAATTTTTCTTATCCTTGGTGAATACAAATTTGATCTCGCTACATTTATCATTCGCACAATGAATTTTGCAACCTCTCAAAACCGTGGCCTTCCCTTCAGCTCCCTTATCTATAATCTAGCTATTGATTCCCGCATTGTTGTTCTCCTTAGTAAAAATCCTATGCCAATTCTTCCTCAACAAAAGGGTAATGACGTTCGTTAACCCAACGGGCTCGCCGTCGTCAAGCCCAACAAGATCATCAAGCCGAACATGCTCAACAAGCTCCTTCCTCTTCTCGGTACACAAATGCTACTTCCTCTTCCTCCTCATCCTCATTCGTGACTCATGAGCAATTTGCCGTCCATCAAAGGCAAGTATATGGTTACTATGTCAACATTATTGAATACTTGCAAGGCAAAGATGATTGAGAACTTCTTCCCCCTCCTAATGAAGAGGAGAGCGATGATGAAGACGATGAAGACAAAGATTATGATGGTGATGATGATGATGAGGAGGAATAGATTATAATACATCTTAGATGATTGTAATATGGACTAATTGCTCTTACATGGACCTTTCTTGTGCTATGTAGCCATATATTTTCTAGAAATCAAATGTCTATGTTTGCAATGCCTAAATTATCTCGCATTTATCTTGTACTGTGCCTCTTATTCTGATCATTAAACTTCCGGTCGACCGGTCCTATATCTGGTCTCTTGCAGTCGACCATACATCTTCTGGTTGTATCTTTGTTTTTTTTATGTGTTCCAAAAAGGGGGAGAAGTCTTAGAATTTTTCATCTATGTTATTAGCACTTAGAAAAATTTTACTTGATAATTATTTGAAGTTTTTTTAATCTTTTAATCTATAACTCTCGTATGTATTGGGAAAATCTCAAATCTATGATACCATGTAGAGCTCTCACTATATATTAAAGAGTTTCGTGATCAACAGTATCATGTAAGTAGCTTTTTCTTTTGATTTTCAAAAATCTAATATTGCCCAAAATTGCTTATTTCTCATGCATGTTCTTCATACAAGTTTTGATCATTACATATTTGTTATATTATGTACTCTCATTGATTAACACCTTCCATACATAAATTTTAGGAGGATTAATTAAATACATTTTGTTTTACATTTTTTAAAAAATTCTATGATATGTTTTGTCCACACCAAAAGAGAGAGATTGTTGACCTAAGTTTGGTGTGCACAAAACGTGTCTACTAATATCTTCAGTTAAGATTTGCAGGAAAAACAGGAAAAGAAAAATCAATATAAAAGATTCAAAAGATTCAAAAACAAACAAAAGAGGCATGAATAAGAAAAGATTGGAAAATCAAGGAAGAGTGCTCCTCAAGAAACATGTGCTTCAAGGCCAGCAAATCAAATGATTTATTTCTGCTTATGAGATGAACATATATGTAAAGTAGTATTGATTGATAAATTAGTTTTGGAAAGAATACAAAGTGAAATCGCCAATTGAAAGTCGAATCTGTACGACTGCGGTCGACCACACAGTCGAACACAACAACAGTCGACCGCACATCTCTGTTGGAAAGATGAGTCAGTCGACCGGTCATCGCTTGACTTACGAGTTAAAAGATGAATAGTCGACTGTCCATCATTACGGTCGACCGTCCAAGTGCATATCTGACGATTTCGGAAATATCTTTTCTTTTTCGGAAAGATACATTTCTCTTCTCTATAAATTGTGGCAAATTCACAGTGTATTCTTCATCCCTTACTATTATAACTCTTCTGAACTAATCATTCAATCAATACTCCAAGTGTAACACACCGTATTTCTTGGAGGTATAATATACTAGTATAATATAGTATAGTATATATATAGAATGGCAAGATTGTAATAATCTTGAATTGAATGGCATAATTGTAATAATGAATTGTCATGTGTACTGTTGAAATTGAATGGGGCTTGGCTACTATTGCACGTGGGGGGTGACGTGGATGGCAGGTGGGGCCCAAGAAAGAAATGGTGGTATGGGGCTTTCTTAGTCCCACATCGATAGGGAGCAAGAATAATTAAATAATAAATAATATTGCCTATGATCAAGAGTCACCAAATCGGTTAACCACCTTTTGAGAGGCAGACTGTGGTAGACAGTTGTACTATAAATTAATATATTGTATGAGTTTGTGGCCTGGGGCATTACAAATTGTATCAGAGCCGACTTTCGACATGGAGTGTGGGTAAGAGTGGGTGAGATGTATGCCCTAGAGGGAGCTCAGCGCTGATAGTATGGCTAGAGCTAGTACGCTAGAATTAGCTGAATCAGGGTACTCCATTCCACATTGGCGAGATGTATGTCTGAGTGTAGGGTTGGCAAACGGGTCTAACGGGCCGGGTCTGGTCGAACCCGTTCGGGTTGGAACCCAACTTGGGTGGGTTCGGATCGGGATCCTAGAGGTAACCAGGCCAGGGCCGGGCCAGGTCGTTAGCGTAAATATACGACCCACCCAACCCGTGAACCCTTTCGGGTCTAACCCGGGTCGGGTCGGGTCGGGTCGCGGATTGGGCCCGTCTAATGTTTTTTATTTATTTTAATACTCAAACAAGAAATGTAATTTTAATAATAATAAAAAAATGTAATAATAATAATAAGAATCAAAGAGTAAAATTGCCAATTTTTTTTATATATTATTAATATGATTTCAACTTATACAAGTTTCACAATTTGTAATAAGAAATAAAGATTTTCTACAAATTTGTTTTATACAATAACAAATTTCTAGATAGAATTTCAGCTTTCTTCAATTATCCTAATTTTTAATAACAAACAAAGATTTTATACAATTTTTTATACATTTACAATTGTCTTTAATTTGTTGGTCTTCAATTTGTTGTTGTTGTTGTTGGTCTTCAATTCTTCATTTTGGTTGCTATTGTTGTTGTTATTGTTGTTGTTGTTGTTCTTTCGGCGAGTTGCTCTCACTTGTATACGTATCGAATGCTTTTCCTTGAGTCCTATCTTCGGCCTTCAGCCAGTCTTCCATGCAGACGAGCATCTCCAACGATTGAGGCTTCAAGCGATTCCTGTAATCGGTTACAACCCCTGACACTTGTAAAAAATGCACTTTCTAAAGCAACTATAGAGACATGAGGAGTTAGTAGATCTTTAGCTATATATTTAAGAATACTATAAGTGTGTTTATGGTCTTTCCACCATTGTAAAATATCTAGTGAAGAAGTAAAAGATTCAGAATCTTGTTGATTATACCAATGTAATTCATTTGGTTGGTTAGTCCTAGATTTTTTTGATTGAATTTGTGCAAGTAAATTAAATGTGGCATCATCTAAGTTGCTCTTTCCCTTACCTTTAGAAGTAGAAGAAGAAGAACTAACTAAAGAAGTTGTGCTACTAGATGCAAAACTTCTATCATAATAATCATACAAGTTATTTAATGTCGATTCAAATTTAACTAAAAATGTTCCGCAATCAATTTCAGATTCATCTGGCCCAAGTAAAGTAAAAAAATATTTCAATAAAACTCTTCGTACCTTCTAATTTGATACGAGGATCCATCACAGTAGCAACACAATACAACCTAGGAGGAGGATTAAAATACTTCAAAATTTTGGTGTATGCAGGTTTCACAATATGACCAATAAAAGCATCATCGATCATTTGCTTGAAAGTTTGCATCATAGTAACTATTGAAATAAAAATGCTACTAGAAGTAGATTCATAAGATTTTGAAATTTTGAAAGTTGCGGTTTTAAAAGGTTCTAAAAATTTCAACAAAGATTCGGCATAAAACCAAGCTTGGGGAGTCATTTCAAAATTTGACATATTTTTTGCAATACAAAAATCATTTATACATGCTTTATATTCAGTAACAATTTGTCGCAAATCCAAAGTAGAGTTCCATCGGTGTTTAACATCCTTTGGAAATTTTCTAAAATATACATTTTAAAGCCTACACCAAGCTTTCCATTCTTGGAATATGGTGCCACTTAATGCAATAAAATGTACACAATTCCTAATGTTAACTATATATAGTTCGGCTATTTTTAATGCATCTTGAACACATAAATTTAAAATATGACATGCACATCTAACATGAAAAATATTGTCAGATGGAAGGTTTA